>JAHFWJ010000087.1:0-1200000 GCA_028555115.1 Himalopsyche japonica | reverse complement strand
CATTGTATTGTCTCGATACTTTATCGCTTATTTGCCAAATGTGACTGGTTCGGGACTGCATCAAACGAATTTTTGTTTGGAAATTTCATACCGCACTATCTTTATAAAAAGAAACTTTGAAAAAAAATCGCTTTACATTTTTATTATTCTAAAAACTATTTTTCTATACGTCGTTGCTGTGAATAAAATGTCGTATTTTCCTTTTTTAACTTATCTTTAATGAAAATTTCCAATTCCTATATTTTTTTATAATACGATAGTTAAAAACGACCAATTATAAAATACTTATAACTCAATAATTTAATTGTTTGGTTATTCTACAGACATATAAAAAAATCAAACACAATTGTATATGCAAATTAAGAAAAACCCATCCATTTCATATTTTATTAATAATATCGTTTCTCCAATACATTCATTATTTATGATAGATATACATGAAAATTTTCTTTGTTCATATCAATAATATTTGCTTTAACTAGAAAAATCTGAGTAAGTAAAAACAATTATATTTACTTTACTCAATAACAGTAATTATTTCTCGATGTTTGACAGTTTCTATGCTTTGGGTGGTTATTCCAATGTTGAATTTAATAATTTCATTGTTATCCATTGAATAATTTTCGGCCTTATACGTTATAAATTGGTTTATTTATTGTTCGTATTATTTCCAGGAACACAGAATTTATTAACATGGTTCATTTAAATTAATTCCAACGAACAACGTTAATATATTTTACACAAAGCTTAAATAATATTTTATAGATATACATTCATCATATATACTATATTTACGTAGAGGTGCTAATGTAGAAAGACAATAAACGCACAAAAATTTATACATATTATATATTGCAAACTGCCTTAACTATTTTTGTCTGTCATATTTATTTGTTTCGCAATTAATATTTAGAATTTTCGACGATTGGAATGCAAAAATTTTTAATCGATTTATTAGCTGGAATTTTTTGTATTTTTTATACCCACACATACACTAAACCGGGCTTAATAAGAATTGATTAGCTTCTCCTAGTCATATCCTATCCATTAACGTCAGAAAGATTAAAGATAAAAAGTTGTCTTCACAATGAACAATTTTGTCTCTCTCATTATTTCCCATTTTCAAAATGTTAAATAATAACACTTTCACGAACACCTGAATCGTTGGATACAAGTAATATAACTACAAATTGTTTGAAAAACTATCTACTGCATACACGAGTTAGATAAGCAGTTTTTTTAGTTGCTATTATTCATCGTTTGAAAACAGTTTTTGTGACCGATGGATAGATTGATGCATATATTTTCTGTGTATATAACATCAAACATACATTACATTTTATTTTAAATCTCTAGTAATTAACTATTTTACTTCATATATTTAATAATCAAACAAAAGAAAAACCAATTATTGAAAATGTATAAAAGTCATTTTGAAATTTTTAAAACATCACCTTTCGAATGATAAATTATTATTTTGTGTGGACACCTTGGTAAGCCAAGACTTCTTCTCTAGCTTCGTAGAGTGTGGAAAACTTTGATTGTTTTGTAGGCTTTATGTTTGTAATATCTCGGTTTTACTATTCCGTCTGCATTTATTTGAATATATTAGCATCCCATTCCGTGCTCCTGGTAAAATAAATTTACGAGTGCTGCTTCGTCTTGTGATTTATATTCGTTATGTACCGTATTTTATATTTTTATATCCGTTTCAGTTTTTAGAAAATTTCGGCACTCCCGTTTCAATGTTTAACATTATGTTTCTTTGTTTGAATTACAAAAGAATTTGAAAACAGCCTCTAATAATTTTCATAAATTACCATCGCATTTATTCATCAGTAAATTATCGTCTCGGAAGTTTGTTTGAAATGGATTAATTTTTTCAGTCTTACACAAAATTTTCGCGAAAAAAGTTCATCCAACACGCAGCAACAAATATTTATTAAATATTCTTATGTAGTAAATCTTATCGGAATCAGTCACAGATTCGAAATTATTTCAATGTGTGATTTGGCAAGTGAATATTTCTGAACCGTTTTACATTTCGTTTTTAAGGAATGACTGTTAATTATTTCATAATAATACCATTTAGGATCCAGAACCATCCGTTACCAATGCAACGAACATATTATTTTGAAATAAATATGTTTTCATTAACTTCTTTTTCATGTTTATTATTCAATCATTCGACTCGAATTATAACACATCAGTCTTCTAACATATTTTTTATAGTATTTATTATACGTAGAAATCTTTAGTTATTATATATCTGATGATATACAATGTTCCCAGTATAATTATATTCTAGATAAATTAACATACTTTGTTGTAATTCAAAATATCGCTTATTTATTTTATTAATTCCAAAATTAATTATTAAATTTCATTGAAACTTCATGAAATGTAATATTATTTTATACTCATGTTTTTTACAAATAATTTACGATGTAAAGAGAACAAAATTCATCTTCTATTTAATTTTCTCTACAATTTTATAATAAGGAAATATACTCTTCCCTTCCCTTATTTTTATTCATTACATCATATTATATTATAATATTTTATATTCATGAAATTGAGTTTTTATGTTTTCATTTACAGATCAATATACGCACTGATTAATTTATTATTAAGTATTTTAGTTAAACGTGTTTATAACGTATATATATAGATGTGTGTGTTTGTTATTAATTTGACCAATACAATATAATGTGTTAACTTTGTAGATAAACTATGTGTGGTCGTGTTTTGTATTCATTTAAGTTTTTTTTTTTTTGTAAGCTTTATATTATATTTGTCATAGTTTTAAGGTATATTTTTATCCCAATTTTTATTTGCTATACTCACATTTTTGTTTTTATGTTCGTTATTCATAAATTGATATTTGTCGTGTGCTTAAGAATTTCGTATTATCACCTTGCACGTGTTTTGTGTTGTAAATCAATCTTTTTCTATTGTGTTATTTTTGTTTTGTTTTTTGCACCACTTTTCGTGTTTGTCGCGGGCCACTCTTCTCGGAACCCTGTCGAGCAGAGCCAGTTCCGTTTCGACAACGAATCCCGCCCCATACTTCCGGACAACTACCGCCGGCTGGACGTTTTCGGCGACTACATATCGGAAGTTGACCCGCCCGCCGCTTCAGTAAGACACTTCTCTCGAGTAGGGAAACGGAACCATAGTCAATTTCCATCTATAGGATCATTTTAAAGATCTTATTATACCTCTATCTTTAATAATATTAAAAATAAGTTATCACATGATATTTTCGGTACAATATTCAATACTTCTTATCTTTTTAACGTATATCGGTAAACAAATAAAGGTTTCCATATTTTATGTAAAATACTCACTAATATTCGGCTACAATTTGCGGATTCATCGTGTGTGTGGTAAAGTATTCAACATCGTTAGCTTCCGTTACATATTTCATGGATTTTTTAATCCCTGTATTAATGGTTTTTTTCGATCCATATGTAGATGTCGGTTCAATAGCTGTTATCTTTTAAAATTTTCTCTGTACCTAAAAAAAACTTAACCCTATCTAATTTATGATATTGACTGAAGGTGCTTGATGGAATTTTAATATAAAATTTGAATTGTTACAACTTTGTACGATTCCACATGTTCTGTTACTGACTAAATTAGTTCTGTTGCATCCGTGTGATAGAATGCCTAAAGATGCCGAAAGGCGAAACCCGGGTCGTTAGTGACAAAACATGTGGAATCATACAAAGTTTAACAATTCAAAAAAAAAATTAACCTTATCTTTTATATTTCTAATCTCTTTGAAACAAGGTAGTTTGAGAAGCTCTCAGATTTCATTAAAAAAATCTATCGTAGATTGTCATATGCCCTACGTAGGATTTATTCACATTTTTTTTATATTTCTCATTTATGCTGTTTAAAAATTGAAAATTATTTTAAAACAAATAAATATGGCGAGGATTTAAACATGTTGCGATATTTATTCAAAATGTCATTTATTAAAGGCTCATTATTACCTCTTCTTCCGCTTGCCAATTATAGGTCGGTTCTTATTTACAAGAACATTATCAATATCGATACTAAATAAACTCATTCAATGGTCTGGTATTTGCCAATTTATTTGTGGCGAGTGTATAAACTCGTTGGTTTTATTGTATACAAATTGATTTGTTCCGGACGTTTTAAATCAGCCACATTTCTGTTTGTCTGATTGTACATGTTGTTGATTCGATATTCTAAATTCGATATTCAAATGATTGATTTGAATCGAACAAATTTACAAACATGACATTTGTTACACGCTCTATGAATTTTGTTATGAAATGTTTTGATAATCCGACATTATTGATGCGAAGTATAATATAACCGATTTGATACCGGATTGAACTTTTAATATTATTTGTGATACATTTCAATGCACTGTATATACACGCCATCTGTTAACAAAACTTTAATGTAAAAAAAAGTTTATTTTCTACCATAATATAGTTTATAATAATATCAATAATTTGTTGTGGAATAACACCTTTGTTCAGTAGGAATAAAGACATACATTTGAGTATTTTACATTTTTCAACGATCAACGTCGTTTACTTCATTCATGGATCTGTTGCGTCAGTCTGAAGCTACCTCACGCTAATTCTTGTCATGAAAATCGGATGCAGCTAGATCGATTACTCTACCACTGGTTATGTCAATCAAAAATTATTAAAATAATTTTAGTTATATCCTAATACTGTTTTGGGAAAGGATATGATTTAAAAATATAAAATAATTCCTATATTGGCCAAGAAATTATCAAGGAACTTCAGATCACAGACATGTTAAATTCGAAGTTTTGATCGCTTGATAATCAAGTAGAAGTTAATCAAGTTAGTGCATTTCCAAATCGAAGATGATATATATGTACATATAATGTTACCGATCATTTTCGATTTGCAAAAAAACTCGGAGTATAAATTTAAAAGACGCTTCTTTTTATGATTGAGAATTGATAAATTTTACTTTCATGAAGAAATGAAATTAAATTTTATACAATAAAGATTTGAAAACATTTTGTATGCTAACGTTCATTGTCCTTTACCCTCGCAAACACGTTTCTCTAATTGAGACATACATTATGATAAAAACAGTGCGGACGATATGGTTAACAGAACGTAATAACTAATTTTAAAATCCTCTTCACAATCTATGTAATTTGATAATTATAGTGCCTTTGTTATACTTAAAAAAGAATGGTATATATGTTTTAATATTTTCAATAACATCTCAAACGATATAAAATATTTTAGAAGTAATTTGTCGTTTACAAAAATTCTTGTTTTGACAAATAATTCTGATAGATTTAATTTTTTTCATTGGTTATAAAACATTTTTCTTTGTATAATATAGATTTAAACTTTTATTTTCCCTTCATTTATCACATTATTACATTATAAGTTTTTGACATAGACTATAAATCTTTTTCAATTAAATATATTTCATCTTTGTAAAGAAAAACAGATAAACTTTCAGATCGTATGAAATAAGAATAAAGTAAATTATATATTCCTCTGGAAAAACTATCTCGTGAAAATTCCAGGTATCCGGAAATATCACTTAGATATTAATAACTCCAAGTCGCACGAATAATGATATTTATAATTGTTATTATATTAGCTTTCATTATCTTTAATGATATTATATATACTTACTTTGTATTTGTATTGTTATAGTTTTTATCTCTACTGACATTAATTTACAAATCTCGATTATACTGCAGGATACAAGGATGTGGTAAAAACGTTTAATATGTCAGTTTGTAATATACCCACAAGTAAAAACATCAATCGACTACCTACCTGTTCAAAAACAATCTTAAATCGACGATTTATTAAAAGCCATTTTTGTCTACGTATTTTATGCGATGGTTTTCCAAATGGTTTTATTATTTACATGTCTTTCAGTTTTCGTGAGAGCAGAAAAGTCAATTTTTCTAAATGTATAATCTCGAAGACTTCCTGTTTTATGTATATTATATATAATGGAAAAAACACAGTTGAAACTTTCATAAAGTCGTAACTTGGTCCTCTCTGTGTTTTCAATTTCTTCGCCCCGTCGTATATCAATGTACTGTGTATAATAAACAAAATTTTAATACCGGGAAGTGTTTCCAAACTTGCTTAACTTTATTCATTTTTGGAATACTTATTAGAAAATATGAGTGGAGGGCGTTACGAATTTTTCCCTGCTTCCGAAAATGAATCCATATAGCTTTAATGAAAAGCCAAAGCTCGATTAGCCTCTACCTACTCCATGAAATGTTTATAGCTTTTTTACACTAAGTTTTAAATGAAATTCTGTTTTTTTTTTGTTTAACGTGCATATATACATAAATTTATATATTATGTTGTGCATACAGCATAAATGAATCCGTTTCGCTTAATTTATTTATAGCCAAAGATACACGAAGTGCAAAGTTTAAAGTTAATTAATATTTATTACTTTGTTTGAAAAGTCGATTTTCTTTGAAATGTATTATGAAATTCTAATTTTGAACTTTGAATCGGTATATTTGTAAGCATTTGTTTTATTCTCTTTGAATATATATTTATCATATACTTGAATAACAAAATTGCCCAAAATATTTATTTACATACATATTTCGTTTCACTATAATGTATAATAAATATTGCTTACTAATAACATTCTATATTTTACAATCACACCGATATGATTTTATATTTTGCTTTTAATAAAAATAAAAAAATTCGTATTAAAATATTAAATTATTTAGTTAAACAACAATTTTAAGGCTAATTTTTATTTGTGTTTTCTCATAACGCTATCGTCGGGTATTTTATATAATATTTTTCTAACTATAGCGTACCTCATATATTGTTTTTTCTAGTTGTACTCTTTACCAATTTTAATATTTTAAATTTGTTTTAACGAAGCAGTTATAAAAGGAAACAAATAAAAGCAAATATCAAATTTCAATCCATGAAAGTATCGCTTGAAAAATCCAATAACTATCTTCGCCGAGTCTCTCATTAACCATTCTCATTACGTCGCACTTTTTTGGCTTATTTGAAACTGAAACTCCCACTCTTTGATTAAAATATTCATACTTGAATAATTAAAATGTTAATATTATACAATTTTTCGAAATATGATAAGAAATATATTTTGAATATAAAACTAATTTGATCCCTTCACGATTGCATATGAAATATTTCTAACTGAAAATTTCACCACAAATGACACACGAGTACTCATATTTACTCCATCAGCGGCGTTCAATCATTCGTTCGTATATTATAATTACTGTATTTAACCCATTTACGTTGATTTACGATTCATGAAAAAATCTCTCGGTAATTTCCTGCCGGATAAACAAATCCGCCATGAATTATCGAGTATCATTAATGCCCTCCCTCATACAGATTGAATTGTAAATCAAATTTACCTTCGAAATAACAATTACTGTCCATGTATACGCTTTTCCCGTATCATAGAAATTTAATTCTGATGTATATGTAAATATGAATACGGATAATTTCATCGCTTGCAATTTAGTCGTAATATATACCCACACAGTACATTCATCTGATTCGTATGTTTTTGTGATACAGAGATAAGCACTAAATCCTGGGAACAGTATTGATCATATCGTTATTCAGTTTTAAATATTATTATTTATTGCGATATCGAAATTATCAGCCCACATTGATGTATATACCTGGCATGATATGGTTATAAACGTGCTACCAATGAACTGAAATATTATGTCAAAATTTAGACTTACAGTGGTATACTGATCAAGAACTTTGATAATGAATTTCTGAAGCGTGTGTATTGAATACCGCCCATAATATCTTAATAATTTTGAACAATGAACTTACCTTGGCGACTGTCAAGCGCTTGTTCCATACAATACGAAAAAAAACAGACATTTAATTAAAATCGTCAAATCATCAATCGATGTTGAATTATTATTATTTAAAAAAAAAAAAAAAAATTTTTCATCGTGAGATCGGTGACAAAATATTGAAACTAAACTTAAATAAAAACAAACTTTATTAAATTTTGACATAGTGATTCAATTTGTTACAACTTTGTACGATTACACATTTCTTGTCACTAACGACCCGGGTTTCGCCTTTCGGCGTCTTAAGACATTCTATCACACGGATGCAAGAAAACTAACAATTTTTTGTCTGAACTGGAATTTTAATTGTTAGTCGAGTGATTGTAATCATTGTATAAAATATATATGTAAGTCATTAAATAAACATATCATACATCACCAATATGATATAAATGTATAAAAAATATTTTTCAAATGAAATACTTCATTAAGTAAGCATTATAAAATTTATAAATCAATTCTCACAAAATATCCACGACAAAATTTTTTCAGTGCAAAATGGTGGATTGGGCTCTGTTTAGTGAAAGCACAATTTACTCTTTCTATGCTATGAAGCTGACCTCTTTGTTAGTGATTGATTGGTCATAAACGAATCGATCACAATGGCCGAGTGGTCATCAGACATACGTCTTGTTCGGCGGTCATGTTTTCGAATAATTAGGGTGTAAAAAACATGTGACCCGTATCAATAACGAACATAATTCAACCAGCATGAATTCAATCTGTGTAATTGATATAATTTACGATATCGACTTAGGACGCTTGATGGAATTTCAATATCAAATCTGAATTGCTGAAGCTTTGTACATTTACATATGATTTTCACCTTTCGGCACATTTAAGCATGTTATCATTTCTATTGCGACCGTGAGTCGTGGTCGTGAGTGACAAAACTTATGAAAAAACACAACGTTTCAATAATTCAAATTTAAATGACAAAAATAAATTGAAACTACATAATACATTTTTTACTTGAAATATTACAACGAAAAATATTATATTTGTATTTTTGAAATTGTGTACGCTTCGAAACGTTTTTTTCGCTAACGACCCGTTTTCGACTTTTGGCATATTCAGACATTCTATCACACGAACGCAACAAAACTCACAGGTGAGAAAACATGTGTAATCGTACAAAGTTTCGACAGTTCAAATTTGATATTGAAATTCCATCAAGCACCCTCAGTTGATATCATAAATTAGAAAAATATATTTATATATATAATCGCACTCGCTACGTTTTTAGGATTGGAAGGTTGGGAGAAAATTTTGATCTTGAGCAATTATAAACAAGACAAATATTTTGAACTGTTAACTTATTTATTCTCACTTCCGCTACAGCATTATTTAAATGCTGCACATACTAAAAAGTCGAGCTTAAAAGTTAACTCACCTCCGTTTTACAACCCCATTTATATTTTGTTATTAATTATTTATTCTTCACTTTATTGTTGGACGCTATCGAACCATATTCCTGTTTTTAAATTGTTCAGTAATAATCAAATGTTGGGCTACGTAATGTGTATTGTTGTTGTATTTTGGGATATCAAAGAATAAATATTGGTGTGCACGTAATTATTTATTGTATTCATATAAAGTTTTTGTAACCTAATATTTTCTTTATAATACCATAGTAGTTATTTGAAGTATTCCATATTATTAAATGTATTCTTTTTTCACATTAAGGTAAGTATAAATTGGGTAAGTTTCTAATTAAACCCTCTTTTCGTTTGTTACATATTCAAAATTTTGTGTTTTCTATTTCATTATGTATCATTGTGCGTCATTATCATAGTTATATCTAACATATAAGTAATATTCCATAGTCTTCACAGTTACTGGTCAATGGTAACAAACTTATTTATGTCCTTTTGCCAACATTTCACAAATATTATTTTACGCGCCGACAGAAAACCGAAATATTATTATTTTTTCATAAAAAGGAACTTGTTTAAAAATAAAAATAAAGGTTAGTTTTTTTTTACAATTTTGTCCTTACTGCCTTATATTTCCTATTGAATAATGCTTTATAATTCCCAATATCCCGCTAATTTTAAGTAAGTACTAAAAATACAAACGCCCGATTGCAGTTGCTAGTCATCTTTTTTCTTATGTGATTTATTTGAGTAGAATACCTCTGCAATCATTGTTAAGATAAGCACAGAAAAATATATTTCCAATTAACAGATTATATGACTACAAGTGCTTATTCTCGACTTGGCCTCGGTTAGATTCAACGGGAAACTTATCAATTAGGAACACGTACCGCGTTCACTTTTTCTGGAATATGGCAGCGTATATACCATAATACTCTTTTATAAATATAAAAATAATGTTCTATAAACATAACAAGTAGTTTTCAGCATGGCTTCGCCCTGGTTGTATTGATTTATTGTATAATCTGCCGAAATACAAGCATCAAAAATTAAATTGAAAATCAACAAATTATTCACAATATTTTTAGACTAAAAATAATGTTATTTACGAATATAATTTTTCTATGAATTTTCGATATCATATTTATAATATTATGCGTAAAATTCCGACTTATAATATTGTCACTTTTTCGCGCTATTTCCACCTTAATCCACCCTCGTATCGTTCAAAGTGAGGCATCGATTGAACTTGCTCAAATTCTTTTGCGTCCTTCAATTTCCAGAAATTGTATATATGCTCCAGTAAGCGGATGTAATAATAAGCTTTCCTTTACACCTTTTAAAGGATTGTCAAATAATAAATTCGCATGACTGAATAAGACGTTACCTTGAGCATATATCTATACGTCTATAAACACGAGGATCGATTTCTATATATATATATAATATTTGACCAACGCAAGTTTCCTGTTTTTATTTCAACGATCTATAAGATAAGTCTAGAAACCATCTTTCTTAGATATCACCCAATGGCATGCATTACTTTTTTAGAAACTCTAAAAAGTAAGAAATTTCTTTTAACCGACTTTATTAACTTTATAATTTTACAATGTACGAAATAACTCGAATACTTTTTTTTTACTTTTTTAAATCTTATCGGACGTAAATCTCGCTATAAGTATCGTATATATTTGATTGAATTTACCTGCTAGGCCAAATAAGTATTGATCAAGTTCATATCTAAAACACTTTTAAACCAAATTTAAAGGTATTAGGCTCACAGAGTGGTGATGGGAAATTTTTAAACTAAGAACAGTCAATATATAATAATGCCATACAGATCCAATGTATAACTTTTCAATTATTTAAACAAAATTTACAATTATTTAGTAAGTCGCTAGATATAATTAATTATCCAATTACCGCCAATTTGCATCAGACCTATGCGGTAATAAATTTAATCGACATAATTTTCTGAATAAGGTATCAGGCCTTCAGACTATCTAAAAGGTGTAGAGCTGATACTATACGATGGCAGTAGTAATTAACGGGATAATGTTAGCGTGTAATTCAATTCCGTTGAGTTTAGAAAGTTTGGCGAAGCGCGGATTAAGTTCCATTTAGGAGCTGCGAACAATGCCCAAAGCTCGCGCGCTCCAAGAGGTCCACTCGGTGTCCTCAATTCCGATTTTCCAGTTTCAAGCTTAGACAGCGTCTTGAAATATTATCTCAATTTTGCAGTGTCATCGGCAAGAATCTGTCTAGAAAACTGATTCGATTTATGCCTGTAATTCAATAAAAATGCTCTAATCAATTTCTTAAAAAAAACTTTAAAAAACTTTTCAATGCTCTGTGATGTAATCGCTATAAATAATTAATTGTTGTGACGATGGCGTGAACCGAAATGGTTATCAAATAAATCGTTTAAATTTTTGTAGAACTAAAATATATTGCTATTTTTTTCACCGTGTTATAATGGAATTCTGCCAAGTAAATGCCAATTCATTCAATAATACTGAAATCTTTTTTATAAATAGAGAGAAAAAATCATCCACCAGACACTGGCTGTGTCGTATTTTCAATGGTAATAAATAATATCAACTTTCACAAAATAAAATCTCAGAAAATGTAAAATATCTCATCAAATGCCAGCCCTTATGCGAATTTCAAATGAGTCTATTATCATAACTTAGGCCGTTGACGTATTTTCACGTAAATTTGAGCAGGGTTGTCACAAAGGAATACTGCTCGATGTTTTACTCGACGCTTTTTTTATTTTGTTGTTTTTGTGTTTAGGTTCTTTACGATGGAAAATTGTCAGCGGCAATTGTATTCATGTACAATCCGGTGGCTACAGATAGTCAACTATGCCTTCAAAGTGCCCCAAAAGGAAACATCTCATTCTTCGTTCACACTCCTCACGCCCTGATGCTACAGGTTGGTTTTATAGTATAAATACTGAATTTATTTTATTCAACATTTAATTAAATATCTGTCATTCAAATTACTTTTTTTGATTGTATCATACTAACTAATTCCGTAGCTTTTTTAAATGATATTCCTGTAATAATAATAAGTAGAAAATAAACTAAATGTTTTGATGACAATTGATGAGTACGATACTCTCTTCATATTCATCAATGTTTCATTAAAAAAATACTCCCAGCTCTATCAATCAATGCGAATAAAAATGAACATTAAACGAAACCATTTTGTATGAGAGATGTCTCTTCAAAAAAGCCGTATCTAAATATTGTATTTTTCTTACAGGATGTGAAAGCAGTAATTACCCATTCCATACACAGTACCCTTAACTCAATCGGGGGGATTCAAGTTCTCTTCCCGCTTTTCTCTCAATTGGACATGCCGTACGATTGTGCATCTGCCGGTGAAGCCAAAAGAGATCCCATGCTATGGTAACATATTCTTTACTCACCATCGCTTTAAAGACGATTTTAGAAAATCTATAATCTTATTTCATTGAAATTATTTATATCATGTAGATAACAAATATTTAACTATGACCATTTTTTTTCACTAACGATTTCAAATCTTCTAGTTTTTTGATAATTAATGAAGTAAAGAATGACAGTTTTATAAAATGTGATAACATATAACCAACAATATATATAACAAATTGAAAAAGTTTTTATTAAATTTTTGTTTTTAATTTTATCTCTATGTCGTCAATTGTTGATATATAATACACCCATACCTCGCTTTGCGGCCTAGATACGTTCCACGAAACTTGGCCGCAAAGCGAAAAGCCGTATAAGGAAAAATTATTCTAATACAAATTCAATGAAATCGATTCCAAATTTTTTTAATATGTAACATGGCTTATCATTCAAAATGCATTTTATCTTTTTATTTCATTTAAATCAAAAATACATACATTGGTACATAAAATAATAACTCTAAAAACGAACAATTATCTACAAAAAAAATGTAACAACTTCATGTTACATAAAATATGTGTATGTATATATTAAAACGGCTTTAGAAAATTTCACTATAACGGCAAAAAAGTTTTTGGCCGTTATAGCGAAACATTTTAGGCCGTAAATCCGTAAAAAAAAGTGCCTTAATTGAAGAAGGCCGTTATAGCGAAATGCCGTATAAAAAGCTGCCGTGTAGCGAGCGAGGTATGGATGTACTTTGTGAGTGGTACAAACTTTTGTAGTAAAATATATTTAACAGTTGACTGTACCTTCCGAATATGTTTTCCTCAAGGATAATTCGAATAATACCTCAGCGAAACATATATATACAAAAATAACATTTTTTTATTAATGCTTATTATTTATTGATTCCCTTATTATTTTTTCTTAGCTCAAAGCTGTTAGGTTTCATATGTTCCTTGGTGGAGTCCTCGCAGACAGTCCAGCAACATATGATCCAGTGTCGAGGATTCCTCGTCATTTCTTTCATGCTTCAGAGGTGTTCGAGGGATCATCTCACGGCAGAACTCCTCAACGGCTTCCTTCAGCTGACGAAGCATTTAGTTACATGCTTAAGTGCCAACTCAGAACTTCTCCTGAAACAAGTGAGTAGGATTATCAGTAAAGAGGTGTGTATATTAATTTGTGAAAGATTCCTGGCCTCACTTTGTAGATGAGTGTCGAATGGTTGTTGAGATATTTATATATATTATAATGTGGTCTTGAAATTTATACCTCTAAGTAATTTTGTTTTACGTCAAAGGTTAAATTCAAAATGTTACATACAAATCTTTTGTGATAAAATCAAAAACCTTATTAACGCTTTTCTATACTAGATATAATTATACAAAGTTAATCGTTTTCTTGCATTTTCGTGAAAATTTTAATTATTTTACAGTGCTGAAATCTCATTAGCAAAAATAATATTTACGGCCTTAGGCATGTTCTTTATAGTTAAACATAAAATGCGTCTTTCAATATTGATCTATTACTTATTATGGTAATGTAGTTTTATTTTTATGCATGCCATTTTTTAAGTTGAGATTAACTTTGAAATTATTGTAGCAATATGTCGCAGACATATATTTTAAGTTTAACCTTAATTATAAATTTTAGCATTGGTAGAAATATTTAAATTATTTTCGCATGTATTTGAAATAATGTATTTTATTAACAGCACTGCTGAAATTCAATATAGTGGAAGATGCAATTTTATTTTGCGTCAGTGAATCTGAGATCTTCTCCGTTACAATCACTGTAATATGAAGCAAACGGAGACTTTTTGAAAATCTTTTTTTTCTGTAACGGGGCGGTCTATTACTATAAAGCTACTAAACTCTGGTCTAAATATTGCCATAGATTTACAAGACCTTTTCGACGAATATAAATAAACAGTGTTTGAAAAAATATTGTTTACGTAATAAAATATTATGTTCACTTAATTTTAATGGTTTTGTGATTTGGTAATTTTAATTATTCATTTAAGTAGATTTTTTCAAATAAGGGTTTATTAATATGTAGTATGTGGCAAAAAGGTAATTGTAAACGTTGACACTATTGTTGTAAGATATCAATATTTATTACCGCAAATACATGACGTTTGCTTCCAAAACTACATATGTTGACAGAGACAATATTTTTTTAAAAATAAATCATACAATTTTCTTTCGAGGCCACGGTATATTCTGAGCATGTTCGAATTTTAATATTTTTTCTACACTGTACTAAAATTTTGTCTTTTCAGCAAGGTAAATATTTCAATATTATTTAATAATACATTAATATGTAATATTTAATTTCCTTACCATGCATTTTATCCAAATATATTGATTTTGTTTTATTAAAAGATTTCAAATTTTAATTGATTTTTATGGTTTCGACGCAAAAATTTTGCCAGCGTTAAATTTTATTTAATGATTACAAGATTGATAGTATTATATATTGATCACTGGTGACAACCATTATAGGTAACTAACCGTTAATTGTTATAATTTAATGTTTTATTTTACGGCTGTTTGTACGCTCAACGAGTAATTTAAAATTAAAAGAACCTTAAAAATTTTCATTTTCATAGCTTTTTTATTTCAATAATTAATTCTTTTCTTAGAGACTTTTTGTGTTCATAATTTATGAGTTTTTCAACTTTTAAAAATGCGAATTAATTGTAAACTTTATCGCTGTTGGGCATCCAATCACCCGTTCTTTATTTTCTATGCATTATTTGGTATTATTTACGTTGCAGGTTTAGTGCGCATGTAAATTTATTCAATAAATATTTTGCGATTGTGGTTTATTTGCATGTTGCCTGTGTTAAAAAAAAACAAAAAAAATGATGATAATAATAAAAACAAACAAAAAAATTTAAATCAATTTTATTCCGATTGTATCAATTGATTCAGTAAATTTTATTGTCCCATCGCTTGTTATGGATTCCACTTAAACTTCAATTTGCCAAATTATTCAATTTTCGATATTCAGATTTTATCGTATTTACCTACTTAGTATGCTTCATGTTAATGCTATGCCAGTGCTGATATTTCTGTCCAATTTTCGTTTCAATATTTACCTTGTTTTATTTTCAATTCTGTATAACGTTTAGCTTTAAAAAAATATGGTTTAACCAAGCTTGATATTTTCGTTATCTCTTTGGCTTAAAATTAGGATTTTGGTGTTGTTTATTGTGACAACGGATTTTTTATTTATATTTTTTTTACCTCCGTTTAATTGGTATAAAAACATTGTGAAATCTTAATTAAATAATTATTACACCCAATATCGATTACTGTCGAAGTGAAATTATGTATTTTTGTTAAATACACATTACATCATAATTAAATCAAACCAACAAATATGATATGAAAAAGTTGATATATATATATATATATATATGTTGATTTAATTCTTTACGTAGAAATATGAACCCCTATCATAAATCAATGAGGTTCTAAGTGCCGGCAACAAAGGTAACAATGAAGCCAGTTTCCGCGTATCATTCATAGCCCTGGAAATACTAACTCATAAAAATTTTGTATTACCGTAAAATATACTTAGAACCTTGTAGTTCTTGCGACATATGCTAACAACATAATTATTTACTGTGTACTCAATCATATGTAACTGAATTAAACAGTATTTTCATTTTTTAATGTATGTAATTTTACCTGAAGACATACACATATATTTAAAAAAAAACATCTTCTGATCACATGTTATAAATTCTCTGTAGATCATTTACATAAAATTTAATGAGAATTGATTCGAAGTGGAGGATATAATAAAATAACACGGTGAAAAAATAGCAATGTATTTTAGTTCTGCAAAATTCAAATTTAGTTCTAAAAAATTGTAGAACTAAAATACATTGCTATTTTTTCACCGTGTTATAATGGAGTTCTACTAAGTAAATGCCAATTCAATTAGCATAATAAAATACTTTACTGTCTAACCGAATACACAAGCTTCTCATTATCGGCCGATCAGCTATGAAATTACAATCTGTTGAACTATCTCTTACTTAAATATAAAGCTGCGAGAAAACATTTCCATGGCTTTGCAATAAACGTACGAATGTCATTTTTTAATTTAAATACAGCCGTTTATTATATCCCGTAGCTTTTCACGGGATCCAACTGTTATTCTCCCTAAATCTTTTATATACCGTGATATTTAATCGGTTTGAAGTAGTGGTTTATGCGACGCCATACCTTCAATGGGGATGCTAGGCAGTCTAGGCACACAGCGCTACGTGATTTTGCATAAATCTACTCACCGACTACAAATAAACGTGATTTTACACGTACGTTGTCGTCTTCAATATAACATAATCTATTTCTAGATAATTCGATATTATTTTTGTCAATCATAGTAACATTTCATTAAATAAATATTCAAATGAGTTTTTTTCTTTGTCTCAGTGGTAATCTATGAAATTATTTAATAAATGGTTTCTTACGTTAAAAAAATCGATATGTTCGATCTGATAATTAAAGTTTTGGCCTATTTTAAAAGCACTGTTGTGAGCTTGTATATTTATTGTGGTCGTAGGAAAACCGAACCCAACAACGTACGAATTATACAGTCGACAAAAAAATCACAGGGATGATTGAAACACCCAAACCGCTTACCCCTTTCCAATAGCTATAAAATAGAATTATTATTATCATGACTGTTCCTAGATTAATATTTTAATCGCTTAGTCCCATGCACGTTTATTTATTCACTCATTTAACTTTTAACCGTAGATAGGTCTTTAACAAATAATTCATTTATCTGAAATAATTGTTTTACTACTTGTAAATTAAAACGTAGCTGTTTATATCAGAAAATACGACATTTTCACATCTGAAAACAAGTTGTCAAAAAACGTTTATAATTATATACGCAAACCACATGGAAATCAACGCAATATATGATATATACAATATTGAATATTGAAATGCGCTCTAAACCTGCGGGCAGTAAGTCTCATACTAACGCGAAGGTTTTCTCCTTTTCTTTCCTGACTTGGCAGCTTCTGGACCACGTTCTTTTCAACCCGGCTCTCTGGATCCATACTCCGGCGTCAGTCCAAGCGAGGCTGTACTGCTACCTGGCTACAGACTTCTTGGCCGACACTCAGATATACAGCAACGTGAGGAGGGTCAGCACCGTCCTGCAGACCGTCCACACACTGAAATATTACTACTGGGTCGTCAATCCCAGACCGAAGAGTGGCATTATCCCTAAAGGGCTCGGTAAGATATTGTATACCTTTTTTGATGCCACTTGATGAAAAATTAAGTAAAAGCATGGTGTCACACATCTTTTATTTTATGAAAAAAGCTTTGCATAGGGGTCATTAGTCTATGGTGATGTCAGTTCACGAGATCACCTCAAGCAGTTTTTTGTGTTGGCTGTTTGTTTTATTTATCTCATATCTTAAATTATATGATCATAATTAAACATAAATTTACCAACACTACTTTATTTAAATTAAAGTGATTTGGAATTTGATAATTTAATGTAAGCCAAGTAAATGACTGCAAAAATCAAAATGTGATCTTTAAAAGTTTATTTGGTCATATTTTGGCATTGACATATGCTTTTTCTTACTATCCTGTTACTATTAAACATTATAAAAATTAAATATTTATTAAAAGCTTTATTTGAGACCATTATAATATTATATACTTCTGATAAAATATGGCTTTTCAAAATATTGTTTAACTTTTTCTCAGCAAATTAAAAGCGATTTGATATAAAGATAGATCACTATAAATTAAATTTACACAAAAAAAAACTTTTTATCGAATCTCTTTTCTATGTTCTTTATTTATGAATATTTATTCAAAGAGTACTTACCAACAAAGTTTTTAATATTGGTTGCAGAGGGTCCCCGACCTGCCCATAAGGATATTCTTACGATAAGAGCTTACATACTCTTGTTTCTGAAGCAGCTCATCATGATTGGAAATGGAGTGAAAGATGATGAACTTCAAAGCATATTGAATTACTTGACTACCATGCATGAGGTAAAATATTCGACAAATTAAATGTTTCTTTAATATATTTCATCGACAAATTATAAAAATTCACATAAAAGTTATGTAATGATTATATATAATGAGATATGTTGGCATAGCTTAACTTAACCTCGGACTGCTGACGTATCAACTATTGAGGCTGCTGATTGACACTCAAAAATATAACTATTAAAAGTTTCTAAACCTTCATGTAATTGCTAATGTTTGTACTAAAAAGTGATTGTTATAGCCTGATATTCCCCAGAAGTTTGGTGAACACCGACACTGTTGAAGTATTTTTTTAAATATTCAGTATTGCGATACCTTTTACGTATCTCAGCAGGGAGCAAATTAGTTGACTATTTAGAACTTCATTTAATGTGTTTTTTTTTTCAAACAGGATGAAAACCTTCATGATGTCCTACAAATGCTCATTTCGCTGATGTCTGAACATCCTAGCTCCATGGTTCCAGCATTTGATGTAAAGGTGAATTTTGTAATAAAGTATTTTGTTTTTTGATCATTCATTCTTCCCTATTCTCATTTCTTTCTTCTCTTCTTCAAAAACCGCATGCTTTCTATTTTGACCTTTGTCAAACATCCTAAATGTATGACACAGCTAGAGTCTCTTCAAATGATCAAAAAAAAGTCACTAACCAATATAGTTGAACATTTTATTAAACTAACAAGAATGGTTTTTTTATCTGTAAATATTTGCATGATATAGATGATATGGGTAAAATTATTTTGATACGATCAATGTAATAAATCATAATAAAATATTTTTCATTATAGGTTTTGATTAACTAAACAATATAAAACCATAGATATAGCTCCTTAAACATTATTTTAAATAATTTTTGATACAATAAATAAGGCAATTTTTTGTAGTACAATAATTGAGAGAAAATTTATGAAGAAATTTACCGTCCATAAATTTTGACTGTATTTTACAATAAGATGTCATCTTTGTATAACTTCAAGTGTATGCAAGCTTTTTTCAAGACACGCATCCTTTTCACTTCACAAGCAATGTTAATTACTAATATCTCAAGGCATGTACAATATTTTCCATTTTTAGTATGGTGTCCGAACGATCTTCAAACTTCTGTCTGCTGATAGCCAACTTATCAGATTACAAGCTCTCAAATTACTTGGATTCTTTTTGAGCAGAAGCACCCATAAGTAAGTTATTAATTAGTCCCATTTTCAAAGACTGTTTCAAAAACATGTTTAATTTGTAACCACTATTCAATAAATCTGACTGAAATTTATTATAGTCAATACATATGACTCAATAAACATTAACATGAAGCAAGAGGTGTTTGCAATAAAAAACGAGTCGGTAGTACTGAAATGTCTATTACTTAACCCTCTGACTGCTAACGTCTCAACTATTGAGACTACTGATTACAGTGTGTTGATAGTTGACAATTCAAAATACAGGAGATTTAAAAGAGTTAAAACTTTTGTCGAAAAGTTAATCTGTTTGTATTATGTATTTATATTAACAGGAGACAAGCTGCTTGAAATTTTTTCCTAAAATCAAAAATGGCATAAATAAATAAATGAAAAATCATCAAAATTATAATTAGTATTCCAGTAGTTTGCTTGTTGGTGTAACTATTCTTTTTTTTCAGACGAAAATATGACGTGATGTCTCCTCACAATCTGTACACTCTGTTGGCCGTACGATTAGGAGCTGCCCCAGAAGGTTTAACCTTGCCGTGTTACAACGCCCTTTACGAATTGCTCACTGAACATGTCGGTCAACAAATTCTCTACACGAGCCATGCTGAGCCTCAAAATCATTATAGACTCGAAAATCCAAGTACGTAAAGTGAATTATCGCATTTGATCGATCATCTTCATAATTATAACGCTCATTTTTTTGTTAGCAGCATCTATTATATTTTCAAGAAAACAAATCTAGTCTGAACATTTTCATCAATTGATCAACTCAACAATAGACTAGGTTTTGACATCACGATTCTCAAACCAAAATATATAATTTTTTAATTAAATTCTGTAATGAAAAAAAATTACAAATTACATTACAAAACTAAAATTAATATCTTGTATTTTTATTCAACTTTACTCACTTTTGACTATATTCTTGTTTCTACAGTGATCCTTAAGGTGGTTGCAACATTAATCAGACAATCAAAACAAAGCGAGCAACTCCTCGAAGTGAAGAAGCTGTTCCTCTCTGATATGACTTTGTTATGCAATAATAACCGGGAGAATCGAAGAACCGTTCTGCAGATGTCTGTCTGGCAAGAATGGTTAATCGCAATGGCATACATTCATCCGAAGAATACGGAAGAACAGAAAATATCTGATATGGTGTATTCCCTGTTCAGAATGCTGTTGCACCATGCTATCAAACATGAGTACGGAGGTTGGCGAGTTTGGGTTGATACTCTTGCTATTGTTCACTCAAAGGTATTGGAACATTATTCATTATTTTCCATATATATCATATTTATGTGAAATAATTCTTTAATCAGCTTGGTGCTGCCATTATTTTTGTAGATTTTCAATAACAGTAGGATTATGTTGGTTAATTTTAACTATTATAACAAGTTTTAAGAAATAGTATGTCTGTTCATATGCGGGCTTAGCATTTAGTATGCTAGTAACGTTTTCTTTACACAAATATTACAAATGAATCCATTTTAATACAGCCATCCTAAAATGTATTGGATATGTAAAAATGCATGTCTACCATCTTATTATTCCAATAAATGGAATATTATTTCCTTACCTAGTTACTTGTACATTTCTAAGTTTAGTATTCATAAGAGTAAAATTTTGTATTCATAATCCTAATTATATAACATGGTCTATCTTTGAAATAGATTGCACTTGTTAGTAGATTTTCAGGATGTAATTTTTTTTATATCAATTATTAATGACAGATACATGAATTACCTACTAAAATTTTTGATCGCAGTGTTCATTATGTATTATGTCGCTTAATTCAATAAAAGATTTTATTTCGAATGATTACATGATTATTATCTGTCTTCCAGGTGTCATATGAAGAATTCAAACTTCAATTTGCTCAGATGTATGAGCATTATGAACAAAGGAGATCAGATAACATAACAGATCCAGCAGAGAGACAGCAACGTCCGATCAGCACAATTTCAGGCTGGGACCAACCTTCCACGACATCGGGAGTGAGCTCTTCGACTGATCCGAGATATCCTCAGCTCTCTGACGGTCAAGAGACATCAGAAGACTCCCCGACCGAATTCCAAAATCCCACCCCTAGGTGGATCAACCACGGATCCCAGACTGAAATAGGCAAAGGACTCTCGTTGAGAGAGATTCAAGATGAGAAAGGGCAAATGCAAGACTGTAACTGTGCCAGGATCGCTCGCCTCAATGAAGTGAGTGATAGTGAACTAGGTGAAAACCGGACTAGTCTGGAGGAGGAGGAAGTCGAATATAGTGTAGTTTGTAAAGTACATTCCCCCGAAAAACATTCCAAACAAATTGATAATGACAGCGGTTGTGATAGTGATAAACATTCGGTAGTTAATAGTGACAATATTACTGTAGACTTAAGTCACTGCAATGGAAATGCAGACATCTCCCCGGAAAAGATAAGCGACGAGAAAGCAGCAGAAATCAGAAGAAACTTAGAGATTCAATTGCTCAATGAGCAAAAAGGGGCAGCTGAAGATATTATCAAGGAAATACTTATAAAATCAGAAAAGCTTTTGAACGAGTGCATCACTGACATGAGTTCTATTCCAGCAAATATCAACTCATCACCCGTCGTTCAAGATGAAGAGCTGGTCCAAGCAGCCAATGAAGTTGCTAATAATCCTGCAGATACTTACATCAATCTCAGTAGAATTTCTGAAATCGATTCCAATCAAGATGCCAGTCTTGATTACATTCCCGTCAGAGATATCGACCACATCTTGGAGAATATCAAAAATGACGAAAAGAATGAGAGCTCTGATAATGCAGCGTGCTCTAGTTTATCAGCCAGTGAAACCGCTAGTCCAAAACGAGAAATGGATTTCTTGGGTGTCACGGCTGTGACTGCCGATAGAGAAACTGATCTTTCTGAACCGTCCGAGGCTTACTTGACTCCTTCAGAAACGACTAGTCCCAATAAATCTGCTGAACTTGATTCAAAGACCACTGAAAATTTGGAGGTCACTCCGATTGTTACACCTGAGAGTACTCCTCAGGATGTCGCCTTAAGTGTCGTCAATGATATTATAAATGACGCCATAAAGGCAGTGTCAGCCAAGGCAAGTGAAGATACCATTGCCGACGAAATTGAAGAAACTGAACCCGAACCAATAAAAACTGAAAACCTTATTTCAATTGACGTTGATGATCTATCAACGATTGAAGTGCCAAAGGAAAACTCTTCCCAAGTAGCTTCAGATATTATTTCTGACTTACTAATGAATGTGTTCGATTCTGATATTCCTAGATTAGATGAACGAATTATAGATATTGAGACTGCCACTCCGGCGGTGGAGACTGTTGAAATAATTAATCAGCCTCACATCATTTCACCGATGCAACCTGATGAAGGGGATGTAATTCCAATTGACGGAGATCTGATTGCAGAAAAAATAACTTCAATTTTGAAAACTGACAATAAAGAAACCCTTAATAATAATGATGAAAAAATGTTAAAAGATCAAAATGATGTAGTGCAATCGGAGAATGCCAAAAATGAGAAAAATCATCACGATAATGACAAAGGAGAAAATATTAATCAAGAAAACGGTGAGACAGCACCGTCATCTCCCGAAATACCTCCTATCTCAACAATAAGTGAGAATATCTCTCTTGCAAATAATGACAATCCTGTTCTCCATCACGAAGATGAAGAATTTCAAGCTGAGCGCCTCAGAGAAGCAGGTGATAGAGAGATGAATAGAAGAGTCAGCTTGCCAGAAGATGGCGGAGTGAGTCAAGATCATTCTCTCTCCGGTGACAGTAGTTCCAAGCAGACCAGCATGGGAAATAGCACACCGCAAAAGCGGCCAAGAAGCGCTTCTACTAGCACACAAGTTGATCCAAATCACTTTGGTAAACTACTTTACTTTTCTTATTTATATCTGATAGATACAAATGATTTTCAAATTATAATGATTTTTTTGTTTATTTTAGATAACAAAAGACCAAAGTGTTCCCGTCCTATGTTTTCACCTGGCCCTACAAGACCTCCATTCAGAATTCCTGAATTCAGATGGTCATATATTCATCAAAGATTACTTTCAGATGTATTATTTTCACTAGAAACTGATATTCAGGTATCACTTCCTTTCCTACTTAGTAATCAATCGCAGTCAAGAAACATATTTTATTAAACTGTGAGTAATCTTTTATTACTTTTATTTATTCTAGGTTTGGAGAAGTCATTCTACAAAGTCAGTTCTAGACTTTGTGAACAGTAGTGAAAATGGAATATTCGTTGTAAACACTGTTCACCTTATATCGCAATTAGCAGATAACCTTATTATTGCTTGCGGAGGCCTCTTGCCTCTGTTAGCTTCAGCTACATCGCCCAATGTAAGTAAAACTAATTTTAGTTTGACCCTTATGATTATTTTATTATTATGCATTATTGTATGATTTGATGCAAATCTCATCCTTTTTAAAGGTATTTTGTAAATTCATCTAATGAAAAACCAATGACAGTTTATTAGCAAAGACTTTATAATTAGATAGATATTGTAATTACATGAACATTTGTAGGATGTGTAACTAAACTTACGTCCTGACTAAACTTAGTCTCTTGTCAACTGAAAATGTATTCTGCTATATATTGTACAATTTGTTCTAATATGACTGTTAATTAAATTGATAAAATTGTCATGTTTCAGAATGAATTAGATGTGATTGAACCAACACAGGGTATGCCAATTGAAGTAGCTGTAACTTTTCTTCAGCGACTTGTGAGCATGGCCGATGTTCTCATATTTGCCAGCTCTTTAAATTTCGGAGAACTCGAGGCCGAAAAGAATATGTCCAGTGGTGGAATATTGAGACAGTGCCTGAGACTGGTAAGTTGTCACAAAGTTCAATGTCAACATAATGAACACATTTTACTTTGAGGCGTGTCTCATATTTTGTTTATCAATTCACAATCAATTTCACATATCATTTCATATTTCTGTTGTGTAAATATATTAGAATGCACAGTTAATTATCTTAACCTTTTTAATTGTATCAAATAATAAATTTACTCCCATAAATATTACATACCTATCACTTTAGTTATATATCATAAATTAAATACTTTTGCTATAAAATTATTTATAAAATGGTAAAATATTTAGTTAAATAAAATCCATCAGACCGACTTTGATGAATTATTTTTCTTTAATATTATTAATTAAAGCAACATCTCTCAAAACTGTTTATCTTAGTACTAAATCCACTATCTCAATACAATATCATAAACAAATAGCTCAAAAATACAATGGCCAATGATTTTTGAATGAATGTGCATTGATGTCTGTCACTATATCAAATTTAAAAAAATATGAAATTATTGTTATACATTTGCAACTTGCACATAAATTTTTCTATTTTTTCACATTACATGTTGCAATACCGATTAAAGATCCTTGTTTTTGTCCGATTTGGACAAGGAAATTTCTGAGTGTTCCTATTTTATTTTACATTTGAAGGTTTCTGCTGATATAGGAAGTAAAAATTATTACGTTAATTTAATCAGATTTCTTAAGGCATTCAATTTTTTGCATTAGTGTATCCAAATTCTTCTGCATTAAAAGCAGGTTTATTTATAAATTGACTCTTATTTCAAGAAATCAATTGCATGCTATACATTTTTACTTATGACGAGCGTTGAATTATTCTATTGTAGTGAAGTGAGTGCTGGCTTCAATATAATTTAGTAATGCTCATTTAGACAAATTTAAAATGCAAAAAATACATTTTTATTGTTATATTAATGACTTGTAACAAGAATAAATAAATAATTAGGTGCAAGAATGCTAAATTTGTTATCATACTGCTTAATTAGACTGGAATGAAAGTAAGTAATTTTTTTCAAACCCACGAACGACTTTGTCAATATTCCAGAATATTATATATTTTCTACGATTCATTTTCTTTAAAAATATTTTATTTTCACACTCATGTAAATATTCAATCAAATCAAAACCCACACAAATTATATTTAAACATTCGGAGATTTTTCACGTTTTTGTTTCATTAAAAAATTTCTAAAATACACTGAATGTTTTTGGTTTACGATTATAATTTCAGCAATGTCAATTATAATATTGCATTTTCTATTCCTGAAAATCACGACAATGTAATAAACACAGATTTCAGTGCTTTTTTATCACACAAGTCACAAACTTATATCAAGACATATCCATGTTATAGTTAGATGGCTTCATTTATAACGCCCGCATTATAGTTATGCAATTTATTGCCGCACAAAAATAAAAAAAAAACGATGAATTTTTATTTAATTCATAATGCGTACACAGTTTATTCAAATTTGAATATGCTTGTTCTAATTGTACATTTTTTTTATAATCCATAAAACCCTTTAATACATATACTATAAAATTATACATTAATTTTTAAATTGGAAAATTATTATACCGTTCTAGCAAAGTTAGTTATTTCAAAATTCTATTACATGAAATTACAATTCTTTTTTAAGGCTATTCAAAAATATAAAATTTTGATTGATCAAAAAAACTTTTATATGGATATAGTTTGATATTTTTTGTTTGTATACATTTTGTTTTGGTTTTTTCTGTCGATGTTGTGATAACGTAAATTGTCTTAGGTTTGCACGTGCGCCGTGCGCAATTGTCTTGAATGCAAGGAGAGACTCCGCATTGCTATGGCTCACAATGGCTCCCATAGGGGGGGCTCCCCGAAGGTAATGCACACTTTTAATACGGAAGCCCTGTATGTAATAAAACTGTATCAACATTGTATACACAGTCGTCATCTACACTTTTTACGTGCCGTCTGTATGTAGAGCAGTCATTATTGTAAAATAATTAACAGTTTTTTCAACTTACAGTTATCAGTAAAATGTTATTTTAATATTCAGCAGCATGGAAATTAATTTAATGTAAAAACTTTATTTAAGATATATAGAAAAAAATCATTACTAGATTCATTTGAAGTTCATTTATATTTGTATTTTAGTGTATACAGTAATGTTAATTCATAAAATTCCACTTTGCTATACAGATTAGTTTCTCCAAATAATTTATGGTTGGTAGTAATTTGTACACGTAGATAGTTGTACTACATTCAACTATAATAAAAATCATAAATCAATGATTCATTATCCCTTTCCCAACGGGATCAAATATGATGTAAATTAATTTTCAGCATGCTTAGATGCCTGCTCAACACTGATGCAATTTAATCGGGCATGTTTCAAAGCCCATAGAAGCGAGGGGCTATTTTTTATGTGATTTTGTTACAGAAACATACAATACATTTCGGCAATTGTCTTTCCTGCCCAGATCCTATTGAAATTTATTGTGTCACAGCAAATAGTTTCAATAATAAATTAGACATGAGAAGATAGTATCAGAAAACAATATTATGCCAATATTTATTAACATGCTAAGTATCTGGTGATGCGTTACTTGGTGGCTGTGGATTCTAATTCTTGATCCGTTTGTATTCAGGATGGACAGAGAACAGGCTAAATATTACGTACATTGTACACCTAAAATCCATTAAAAAATATCATATATTTTTGGTTGATTTCTGTAAGACAAAATATGTTAAAGCCACTTAGAGTACTTTTGTGATAGCCTCAAGATAATCATTTGTTTTGTTTAACCTAATTGTAAATATAATTAAATTTTCAGAGTGTTGTGGAAAGTTTGAGCAGCGGGTCCAGTCCGGTGAAAGATCCGGAACGACTTTTACAAGACATGGATGTGAATAGACTACGAGCTGTTATTTACAGAGATGTGGTAACATTTTTGTCTTCTTTAAATTTGATATCTCCTATTAATATTTTATAGTAACAAAAAACAAATATTATTATAGACATCTTTAAATCAGCCAGTCTATATTTTTCACTTAAAGCGTGTGCGTGTGCGTGTGCTAATGGAGTCATGTTGCCACCTGTCATGACTGTGCTATTGATTGGGATTATTGAATCTGCTTTGTAACTCGCCATCAAACTTTTACAATAACTTCCTACACGTTCCCACAAATTTATTGTCATAATAGTTAACATTGTCTATTCTCATTATTTCCAGAGATTTACTAGCAAACGAATTTCATGTCACTTGCCAGATAATGTTTCACAGCAACAAGCACCCACTCACAAATTCTGTCTACAGCAAAATAATTACTGTTTTATATTTGAATTGTTACAAATTTTTATGATTCCACATTTTTGTCACTAACAACCAGGGTTTCGCCTTTCGGCATTCTATCACACGGATGTAACAGAACTGACGAATTGAACTTGTCTATTATTGTGAACATATGGAATCGTACAAAATTGTAGCAATTCAAATTTGATATTAAAATTCTATCAAGCACCTTCAGTCAATATCATAAATTACTTTTTTGTAGCAACTTGATATTTCATACATTTCTTGAATTTTAAATCTGTATTGAGAACGCAATAAGGTCTATTTCTATAGTTTGCCTCTTTTCTACTCCCTGTCACCTTCTCAAATACGTAAAAAAGTTTATTATTGTGTTTAAATGTGAGCCAATTTTTATTCGTCAGTTGGCAATGCCAAATGATAAAGATACTACATGTTTTAGATTTCTTCAAAGAAATGAAATAAATAGGATGTATTCAACTCTTTTATTTCTTCAATAATGGAGTGCCTGTATTTTTAATTATACTTTTTACATAAACTTTTCTTGTCATATTTATAGGAGGAGACAAAGCAAGCTCAGTTCCTATCACTGGCTATTGTTTACTTCATATCAGTTTTGATGGTCTCAAAATACCGGGACATCCTGGAGCCGCCTCCACCTGCTGCGCCCCCATCGCCCGCCATTTCCCGAAGAGATCATGCCGTACAACCGGCACATGCCAAACATGAAGGCCAAGGTGACCACTTTTAATTATTCATTTCACTTCTCATTGTTAGATTACTGTACTATTTTGTTCCTTCAACTGTTAGTAAAATTGCTTGTACACACTGTTCACGCAGATTAATATTGACACATTCATACATCTATTATATTTGTCATTATAGCGCATTTCAATAAAAAATATTATTTACAAAATCACTTTATATAAAAATTAAACACTTTGATACAAGAAAGAGTAAGCGACAGCTAGACAATATGTATTGTATCTTGAATATATTATGAAGCAATACTTTGAAGTGGTTTTAAGCTTCACTTGATCACAATTAGTATCGAGTATCAAAGCCATATGTCCGATTATTGCATTGAGTTGATATTTTTGTAATAGTTGTGAATAAAGATTTTTAGTTTTTATATGTTTAGTCATTTCAATTTATTAATTGAATTGATATTTACTTCATTATTCTGTGATCAAAATATGATGCCATTCATCTTACACTAAAATATTTATTAATTCTTGTCAATCTAAATACTCGATACTGATTTTAATTATATTATCATGAATAAAATTATCATTGTATATTTTGAAAAACAATTTTACTAACAGTTTTTTAGTTGATAAACTACAGTCAAATCGAATGAATATCTTTTGATTTGCTTCACGAATCAATCAAAAAGAATATCTGATTGAGACACACATTTATATTCATTTTGTACAAAAATTTGGCTGTAATAAGTGTCGTGTTGGTTTTAATCTATTATTACTGTCAGGTGAGGGTTAATAAATATATTCCACATAACCTATAATATTACTATTATAGGTAACAAACAATATTATTTTATGTATATTCTTTGTTTACCGTGCAATTTTTTGCATGGTAATTTCTTGATAGTTAGAAAAACATTTTATCAATCTTAGTGTAAAGTTTACAACCGCCATAGTTGTTATTTTTAATCTATAATAGTATTGAGACATTAATTGAAATCACTTCATTTATAATCTATTAAATGTCATAATTATTAATTGATATCGGGATATGTTTTAGATTCCATTTTAAATAGTTTTAATTTATTCAATCTTTTAATAACAGTAATAGCATGGTTGTCTTTTCTGCTAATGACTGTTATTATTCAATTTAATTACATATTATATGTGATGCACTTAGCTGCACTTTAGTCCTTTTTCATTTCCCACAGTTTTATTGATTTTTACACTCCTTGATTTTTAAATTTCTACTTAATTTCTAAGTGACAATTTCACTCGCTTTTAGTTCTGTTTTATTTCATATTAATAATATTAACTAGTCACCGCCATGCTAAACGCTAAAAGCACAGCGTTGGATGATAAAAATATGAAGACTCTTCTAAATATTTGTATTTTAGATATGATGTTGTAATCCTAAAATCACTATGAAGACAGTAGAGTTTTGTTAGAAGCTGCTAGTATAATACAATAGAACTAATTCAATATATCTCAACAGTTTCGTATTGACCTAGTAAAACAATTTTTATAGTAGTAATCTAAAAGTAATATTTTAGTATAATTCTTCGCCATGGGCTTTCTTAACAATAATTTCACAGGACAAAGTTTGCTAATGCATTACATTTTAATTATGATCTTATGTCTCTTATGGACACCGGTTTTTATTTAAAAAATAAATATTTTAAACCAATCATAATGGAAATTAAAGGAATATTGTTTGTTAAATCCAGCTGATAAATAAATTTTGTGACAGTTCTGTCTTTTATTTTTTTATCAGATTTTTTTAAGAGGTGTAAAAAACATATTAGTTTCCAATGGTGACGGCATTTTCAAAGTAGGTGACTGAATCCATTGAGACTAAAAAAACCAGGGATTAAACTTTCCCAAACATGCATAGTGTTCTGCTTACATCTGGAAGTCTAATAAATATTTTATTTTCCCTCTTTTACACGCGGCTTGACGATTTTCATAATCTCTCTGACATCTGGTAAAATTCGACATTATCATTCAATCCCACATAAAATAAAACTGCACATTATTTCGTAAACGAACTCGAATGCTCGATGACCGCATCGATAGCGAGCACGAGGCCGCTGTTTCCGCAGTGGTCTCATCATGTCTACCCGCAATTCTTGCCGGGTTCACATCCCAACGCGACCCAAAACACTCAATTTCCTTCCAACCACAACTCGCCTAATCTGGCAGAGTCTCACGGCGCCAGCTTGAAGCATCCCCACCACCACCACAGAGGGAACTATTCCTCGAATCCCCCACAGCAACAGCAGCATTACAAAATGGCCAACCATCATAACACGAATCATTCGAGCTATAGCAATAATATGAATAACAATTCGCAATATTCGAAGCTTGGGAACTATCACAGAGGTCACTCGATCAACGCAGGTAATTTTGAGTGTTGAATGTTTTGTTGGTTTTTCATTGTGCTGAAAATTTTAAATATATTATTCAACATTTTATCGAGACGTTTTGACTACTTTTTGACTACTGAAACAGTTGTAAAAACATGGCCTGGGCATTTTCTTCTTGAATTTTCATCAATTTACATAACTTTTCTATGCAACATCCATCTGCTACAAGTAATGTTATTTTGAAACCTTACAAACCTAAAATTTGATGGATTACAAAAACAAACATTTCCTGTCAGTGGTTGATTTTTTTTTTCTTAAACTTTTGTCAAACTATAGTAGAAAAAAATATAATTTCACCTTTTTTTCTGTATGTGTAATGATATCAACCTATAATTATATCAGGCGATCCGATACCTGTAAAATTTCATTCCTATAGTTCTAATGGATATACTATATTAAATTAACTAACATATCTAAAAATCTTGTTTTGTAGACATGCAAAATTGAAATTCTAAAATCAAATGGCCTCGTCCATGTTTTTGCAACTTCAATGGAATTGATAATGTTACCCTAAGTGGTTTATTATTTTTATTGACTATCGTAAAATATATTTTATTTTCTTTGAAAGATATGAGCTTTCTAAATTTTATTTTTTAAATAAAAATGCTGTTTTAATTTTTTTCTAAAATATTTTTTTAACATTATATATCTTTAAATTTGGATTATAAAGTTATAATGATCTATTCAATTTATTTTCTTTCCTTCATATATTTATTTGTTACTTCTTTTATTACAATGACAAAAAAAATATTGTAAAATTCAAGAACTTTTGCTGCACAGCCTTATCATTTTATTTTGTTTCTTTTATAGAAATTTGGTCACTCAGCTTTTCAAACCACTGAGCACGCGTTATCAGAACCCCTAACCCCGTTTAAATATTATATTCCATTATTGTTGATTTGACCCTTTCCTGGCACATTTTATTGTATTGTTTTAGGTGTGCATTTTGATTTACTTTATTCAATGTCATGTCAATATATTACATATAAATATTTTATACTATTTATTATAAGCAGTGTTATTTAAGAAACTAATTGGTTCTCGAAAAAATTAAAGGGTAAAGGTGTATTTTTGATCCTATTTGTTGAATGAAAAATAAGTTTTGTCCTAAAAAAAAATGACAAAATTGAGGAGCTTTAAAGTTTGCAGATTAAGTGACTGATATTTATTTTATTGTGGGTAAATATAAAAAAAAATTCTCACAATTAAAATCTAAAACATTTTCAAATGAATTCTGTGAAAATTCGTATCCAAAACTAACTTTTCTTAAATATTTATTCCACAATTTGATATTGTTTTCACTATGAGAAATATATTTGGCTTTGATGAATACGTTAACCCATTTCGTGGACAATCAGGTATTTTTGAAACATCTAACTTCAAAGATTTGTAAAGATTCTATTTCAAATAGAAAATAAGCAAAGTTTTCCCAGGAGTATATTACGCTCTACTTTGTGAAAAATGTTCTCAATTCATATGACAGAACTGAAATTACAAATATTGTTTATTTTCTTTGTACCAAAATTCTGCTGTTGTAAATACATCATTACATTAACAACCAAATGGAGATAAATATTACGTTCTACTTCCATAAAATGCATTAATTAAAGCTACCTCTGTTTTTTTTTTTTTTTTGGCTGAAATTGATGTAAATAATGTACAACTGGTTTTACAGGGCCCAATCATGATGATGTGGAATATGCTGTCATAGTCGTAGATGAAAACAATTCTTCGGTAATGAATGATCAAGACTCCCCATCCATAAAGGTAAACATATAAATTGATTTGATTTGAATTGTAATCTTATTTCTCTTCTTTTATCTACTTATTCATATTGGTCGTAGCTAGTAAAAGTAAAAACTCATTTAGTGTAATTATTTCAATGTTTCTTTCCATTACAAATTTATCAACATTTTATTGCCACATATACAATTTATTTATAAATGGTGTTGCCAGTGCTAATAATTACTTCACAGCACTTTTTTTCTCAAATTACCACTCTTAGGTATGTAAGTGTTTAATAGGAATCAATAGAAAAGTTTCAACCATTTTAACAAAGTAAATCAAGCATATTATAAACTAATTGAAGGTTCTTTTTGACATCACCAAAAAATGGGGATTTTTTTTTTTGAAGAATGTCTAGAGTACACCCAATTTTAACATTATTGGAAATTATTACTATTTCTCTTAAATCTCCATTTATATGCATTTTCGGCTTTTTAATATCATTACTCTGCATGGTACGTAAAATATTTTCCTGTATTTCTAATCCGTATTTGAGTGCTTTTTTATCATATTTGTAAAATCAGAGATGTGGAATAAATTATTTAACACCATGGACAATTGAATTTGCCTAAAGATTATTTATTGACAATTTTTCAAGATTTATAAAAAAACTTATGGATAGAAAGTAGCCCAATCATTTTAATGACAAATTAATATTTTCAATCAGTTATTAAACGCTCTATAATTAATTTATAAATATATTTTAATTTCTTCCACATTTCTAAACTATTCAATGTTTTCTGTTTAACAAGTAAATGTTAAATTCTTCATCCGTATGTGTAATACAATTTTCTTCAAAACCATTCTTTAACTATTTTATTGAAATCGGCTGGCTGCCTGTAGTAAAATTTTTGTATCGAATGCTTTATAACAAACTAAATTTCTTTAGTTTGATTGTAAAAGTCGATTTTCCCCGTGTTTTAATTATGTTTTACCTGTTTCTACAAAATTGTTTCTGCTTTTTACTTCTCCTACAGTGATACAATTATTGTTTTCCTGTCTAAAGTAAATGTGCATTTCTGTCTTCAAACTTGTACTGTTAACTATAATACAACTTCAAACCGTTAGAAATAATATATATTGTGTAAGTTTTCATCTCTCGCATCTAAAGTATGAAATTTTAATTTTTGTGTCTTTATAGAATTTCAGCATTTCATAAAACTTAGCTGTCGAACAACAAAATAACTGACTTTATATTTGTACAGTTTTCTATAATGCAAATATCTTTTTTCATAACAGCTTTTATGAGTTTTAATATGAAGTGCTGATTATTAGAATGAAACTTTAAAGTGAATTTTGAAATTCATTAGTGCATTTGATGATTATACAGTCAACATTTTATCAAGAATAACACTCAGATCACCAAGTGATTGTACGTTACTTATGTTTTTCAATTCTCTAAATTCCACTGGATTATTTTTTACTACTATTTATCATAAAGTAATATTAGAACTGCAAAAGATTAGTATTAATTTTATTAATTATTCTGACTGAATAAATCTTTTATAATTATCATGAGGTGATGCTTTTATTAGATCTAGAACTATTCTTTGAACTGTACATTACGTTTCCGTCAGCAGTGACTGAAACGATTACGATAAATGAACGTCGAGACAGAACTCATTAAGCTGGTCACGTTTTATATATATTTTGCTTTACGCCATTTCTCCCGATTTGATTTTGCGTTATTATTTTTCCCGTTTTTTTTAACGATCACCCATCAGAAGGATGCAGCAGAAGACAAAATAGCAATTCAACAGGCGCCTGCTACTCGAGAGGAACCATTACATCAATCGTCACTCGGTTTGAAACCAAATCCAAACAAGGTAAGTGTTCTTAGATGTAACTAAAATTTATCAACTGAAACTTTTATTTTCGAAGTCATAACTCAATTAAGAGTAGAAGATTCAGTTGTAAAACAAACAACATATATCAATATTTTAAAGCATTTTTGTATAACCTTTAAATACTCATTCCAAAAAAAAAACTAGTGAAGAACTAATGGATGGATTTTATTCCAATAAAAATATGATGTAAATTTTTAAATTAATCTTTTTTAATCATTTAATTTTACATATTCAATTCATTAATAAACTTCAAAATATCGGATAAAGTTCTAATAGGATATTAACATAGAAAAAATTTAAATCTATATTTATTTCAACTAATGTTGCCCAGTCCAAGAACAAAAAATTTGATTACACATTTAATTTATCGTTTTTATGCTTATATTATATTATCAACCATTCACTTTAAAATAATAAAATAGGAATTTTATTAAGAAGCTTTATTACTGCAATTTTACACAGTCCATTTGATTAATTAATTGTTAAACTGAATAAATGTATAATGGTAAGTGTGCATGAACTGCAAAGAATATCTTTTTCACACTTTTTATTGTCTTTCACAATCATTTTAAAAACTCACAACTGTTTTGTCTCTAGCCCACAAAGCATTCAAAGCGGCCTATGTTTAAATTCTTACTTTTGGTTTGTACTTTAAATTTGAATAATATTTTTCATATATCATTAAGAGTGGTTTTTTAGATTAATGTTCAAAATTGATTCAATATTATTGGTAGTGCTTTATGTAGAAATTATAAGAGCATCAAAAGCCAAAAAAATAGCATGTCTCATCAAAAATGTTGTGATAATCATAATTGTATTTTGTTTTCAGTTGCTATTTTATCAACCAAATTCCCCATATCGAATTTTTCTTTATAAATTTTCATGTTGAATTGATTGTGTTATCGAATATAAAAATAAAAATTCACAAGTATGTTATTCAGATCAGTAAATATTCAAATGTTTTCTTGTATTTGAACCGATCATAATAGCTATATATAAATCATAGATGTACCCGGAAATTTTGCCATATATATAGTAAAATATATAAAGCGTAACCTGACCGGTTAAATAAACAAAATAAGATAACGACTTCTTCGACAGTTCTGTCAAACATGCGTGGCACAACTCACTACACTAGGCACTTTATGTTGTAAAAAAGCATTACGCTTTACCCCTTCACTGAATTTTATTTTTAAAAATACACTAGATCATTTGATATTAAATATAAACTTTATATTTACAGTGGGAATTGAAATAGATGAAGATGTCCAAGAAACTTTTACTTTTGTAATTCAGGAATAAAATCCATAAGTATTTGAAAATCAGGGCATATTTACAATTGTTTCAAAATAATGTTTTGAGGTCACCAGAATATTTGATTAAAAATAGACAAATCCTAAAAAATCAAGCCCTTGGTCACCATAGTTATGTGTTACACAAAAGTTTTCCAGCAATATAATATGTTCAAAATGTCAATTGTTAATTAATTTAAATTGTAAAAAATTTAAATTTCCTTTGATAAAATCAATCGTTTTTGCTTTTATTACACCACCCTAACCTTACTTTAATCATGAATTCAAATGTATTCTGCACAAACCACTGTGTGTTAAATACACCACACTCACTACCACTACAAATCTCACAATCATTTTTGTGTGCGTGTGTTTTTAGTTACATAATTATCAGAATTATTTCACCCCTTATAGAACCTTTTTAATACCAAAGACCGATTGTAGTTTTGTCTGACATATACACTGTTTTGCTTGGTAAATAGCATCCAGTGTTACCCACAAGCAAATTTATTTTGATTGTGATATAGTCATAAGTTATCAAAACTAACATTATAAATTCACAGTATGCTTGAGAACAAAAAATCAGGAGTCATTTTAATAAGTTTTATTTATACTCCATGCATTTTTGACGGTATTAATTAGTGGATAGTAATTAAATATTAAACCAACATTTTAGTTTTACAAATATTTCTACTAAAAATTGACAGTTAACTCAGTCGAAGTGATAAATTAAGACTACACTTTCTGCAGCTCTATATTTATTTTAAATTTTCTTCTACAATCATCCTACCCACATTTTCATTATTGTTAAAAATTAATTAATTCTCTGACAATTCTTGTCATCACCTTGATCATATAATGGTTTTGAATAATATTTACAAACGTAATAAACTAAAAAAAATAAAAACACGTAATAATAAATCACCCACTGTGCTTAAATTTATGTAGATTAACCTGATTCACATGTTGTCACCACCTTAAAAACACCCCACAAGAGATAGTGTAAATTGCAAAAAAAGTGTCAGTGAAATGAATTACTCCATTATTTCCTGTGAGATGTCATAACAACAATAGTTTGCTGTTTATTACGTTTATCTAAAACTTGACTGATATGTTTTCTTGTTAATCAGAGTGTGGACTCAATTGAAGATATTGCATCAGTTAACCTAAACTCGACGGAGACAACAAATAATGACATGGAGACATCGAGTGAGATAATGCTGGATGACAACAAGCAGGCTGCTAGCAATGACGAGTCTTGGACGGATGTCAACCTCAATGAAGATACGGACATTGGTGGGGACCATTTGAGAGGAAATATGCACAGTGTTAGGGATCAAGAAGGAAATATCCACGACGGTGAGCTGTTGAGATTTTTACCTTGATTTTGTATTCTGAAAACTTATATGGTCCGTCAAAAAATTCGAAATGTTGACTTGTAATTTTCCTCTTTGATTATTCTCTGCATGAGAATTGATGTTGTATGAACACTTGTTAATTCAAAAAGGACTAACTTTAAAATTTTCACAAAAATAAACAAAGTTTGATACTTTCCGTGGTAATTTTGTAGATTTCGTCTTTGGTCCCTTAAAGATATGATCTATGATATTTAAGTTTAATTATTAATCCTTTGAATAATTTTGTTTTTCAGATCACCCTGATAAGATGCGTCAATCTTCTCGTCAAGTAGAAATGATGCAGCAACAACAGCAGCCTCCTCCACCGCACGCTCCAATCAACAGGCCTCGCCAAAGCCACACTCATCATTCACTGCCGTCACTCACTCTAGCATCCACTGATAACTCTCATAGGGAGTCCAGTCTGACTCAGAAGCTTGAAACTGCACTTGGACCAGTTTGCCCGCTTCTTCGTGAGATAATGGTAGATTTCGCCCCATTCCTTTCCAAGACACTTGTTGGAAGTCATGGTCAAGAGCTGCTAATGGAAGGTAAGACTGATGGATAGTTTCCTTTTTCTTATAAAGGCTTTACATTGCCACAAATTGTTTTTCAAACAATTATCATTTTATTTATCTTAATCTCTTCCACACTAACGCCCCAATGTATGGGACGGCAATGTGCAAGGCCTGTATGCGAGCGCCCCAGACGTTGGGACGCGAACATTCAAACATCGGTAACGCAGGCAAATCTTTTGCATATAGAACTGATTTTGGTTTTAAAATATCGCCCAATTCGTCCTGATACTACCACCTCCATAAAATTGTCAAAAGTATTGGGTTTAAATGCTTACATCGATTTTTCGAACCCTTCAAATTTATTCCGATCCCGCCAATTTAACATATCTGTTTGAAACTGGGTGCTAAACTCGCGTCTAACTTCGCATTGAATTTTGCACCAATCTTGCAGCATTGCAATGTGACACTCCATGACACGTGACAGTAATGGCACTTGTTCATTTGAGTTTGATTGATGGCTTCGTAATGGCAATTTACGAGTTAGTTATTTGTTAGGGATATATTTGTTAAGGTGATTGTGACAACATAGGACATTTCTTTGTGTTTTTAATGTTGTGAAACATTCCTAATGCATCTAGCTTCCATAAAAGCCAACCCAGTTATTTTTTATTTCTGTATTTATAGCTCTATGTGGAAAGAGAACATTTTGAAAAATAGCAACGCGGACAGATTTTGTTTGTATGAAAAACTGTCGCGCCAATCGGGTAATAGATTGTTAATTACTAATAATAATGGATATCATAACACTCAATATGACAGCTGCTAGCACTATGTTAAATATTTAAGCTTAAAATTCTGCAGCGTTCCCACGTATAATGGTCAATCAATAAATCATATATAATTTTATTATTGGCAATTAAAAAAAAAAAAATCTTTACAGGTTTGACCACATTTAAAAACAGTACATCAGTTGTGGAACTGGTGATGCTGCTATGCTCCCAAGAATGGCAAAACTCATTACAAAAGCATGCTGGACTGGCATTCATTGAACTGATAAACGAGGGTCGTCTTCTATCCCATGCTATGAAGGATCACATTGTTAGAGTAGCCAATGAAGCAGAATTCATTCTCAATAGAATGAGAGCTGATGATGTTCTGAAACACGCTGACTTTGAGGTTAGTTGAATTAGTTATTTACATTGTCATTTTTGTTTTTTTTTTTTTTATGAATAATGATAAATTTTATTCAAGTGTGTATAAAAAAATTTTAAATCCTTTTTTTTCAGTCACAGTGTGCGTCAACTGTACTAGAACGAGCTGAAGAAGAAAGAATGTGTGACCATTTAATCACAGCTGCACGGCGGAGAGATGGAGTTATTGCTTGTCGACTTCTGGAGAAGGTTCGCCATATCATGTCTAATAGACATGGTGCTTGGGGATCACCAGAACCTAGCGAGCAAAAGTATGCAACTCCTCTCTAATATATATTGATTATTCGTTATATAAATAAGCCACTATAAAATGTATCAAATTCTTCCACTCGTATAAGTATAAAACATATTAACTAGACAATTCTGAGACAAACCATAGGCAGTTTTTGTTACATTACGATAATTAAAAATATTTTTTTATGAGATGAATATGATATCTAAGATATGAGCTTTATTCCTGGCGATAATGCGTGTTCCAATGCAGCGAGATGGAATATATTTAAACACAGTTGTAATATAAGAAATATTGTAATCATCATTGAAATGAAAATACCATCCAGTATTAATTATAGAAATTGTTTTCCTTTCATTATTATACCCAGTTATAATCTTTTTACTACGTGTTATTTCCCTTAGACCTGCTTTCTGGAAACTAGACCTATGGGAAGACGATGCAAGAAGGAGAAGAAGACTGGTTCATAATCCTCGTGGATCTTCACATCCTGAAGCTACCTTGCATCAACTGAATGATCAAGGAACTCCCCAAGATGCCATTTCCCAGGTATGGCATATATTGCAATAGTCTCGTGATTAAAACTTTGAATATTTATATTTTTAATGTTAATAAGAGATATTTCAAGGTATTCTAAGACATAACGTTATTTTAGGCTCGAGAAGAATTCCATTCTCATCTTGCTAATTCAAGAACAGGACATCAGGGCTCTAATGCCGAGTTGATGGATGATGCAGAACTTCTTACTGATGATAGGGAACTTGACGTCGATTTGACAGGTAAGCATCACACTCCATATTATGTCTATGTTTAGTTAAATATTCTAAATAATTTGCAGTTCACAATGATTTAGACTTAATTTCCAAATTATATTGGATTCTTTTTCCAAAGAACAGCTTGCATACTTTTTTTTCGTTCAATTTAATAATGAAAGTGTTTCTCAATTATTGATTATATTTTAACAAAATGTAATTCTTCTGTCATTCAATATTATAGTCAAGATTATTTTTCTTAGGTCCAGTAAATATAAGCAGTAAAGCAAGACTAATAGCACCCGGATTAGTGGCACCAGGAACTGTCTCCATCACTTCAACAGAGCTGTACTTTGAAGTGGATGAAGATGACCCTGAATTCAGAAAAGTTGACCAAGAGGTGAGTAGAGTTTTTTACCAATTATACATTCACATCTGTCATTTCCATTTTTGTCAGGTTTTTTCAGGGTTTGTGAGAGTGGTTTTTAATTGTTTTTGAAAAGTATCACAAAAATTTAGGATATCAACTGAAGGTGCTTGATGGATTTTCAATATCAAATTTTAATTGTTAAAACATTGTATGATTCCACATGTTTTGTCACTAACGACCCAGGTTTCGCCTTGAGCTGACAGTTCCGATGCATCCGTATGATAGAATGCCTGAAGGTGTCGAAGGTGAAACCCGAGTCGTCAGTGACAAAACATGTGGAATCGTCCAAAATTTCAACAATTCAAATTTAGTATCACAATATTAAATTTCATGGGTTGTGTAGATTAATGTTTTTGTGACATTCCCACCATTACCAAATTTCATCAAAATTAACATTTAACCCCCCCCCCCTCACTCGATTAAAATCTCGTGTCATAATAATAGCAATATTCACACTCATAAAAGAGTTGATTTTTTTATTATTAAATTAGTTGTCATCATTTCAAAGTCACCACATATTATTAGGTCGTTACTCCCTACCCTCTATTTTTTTACTTAAATTTTATATCGTGAAGACATTTTTCAAGCTAAACCACACTTCTAGAATTATGCCATCAGGATATATACTTTAGGTATAAATCTTGCGAGTCCCAATTAATCATTTTTTTCTCTATATTTCTGACATTTTGACATATCGGCGCTCCCCTCCCCGGATTAAATAATGCCATAATGGCTTGGTATTTATACACCCGTTTAGACGTTTCATTGCGTTACGAAACGATGTTTATGTTATTCTTATAAAAGATCAGATGACAAAAGGCGAATCCCAAACTCGACTGGTGGCCCTTGTAAGCCCCGCAGGGGTCCATTGTTGCCATGTCAGAACTCTTTTCTCCATGACTACGGGGGTCACATTTTTTGAGACGTTTGCGCGGCAAGGTGATCAGTATTAAATACTCGATATTTAAACAACAATATAATAAATAGCACAACGCGAATAGTCTTATGCTTAATCATTCAATCGAGAAACTTCAAAATGAAATATTTCATCGGCTTAGTTTTTTTTTTCATATTATTATGAAACATATGCAAAAACAAATGAAAACTGTCCACAAAAAAATATGCCGTAGAAAAATCTGTTCATTGGTTTGATTTAAAAAAATACCTTTTATCGCTTCTTATTAATAAATATAGTACTAACAAATGTGGCTACTTTTCGTTTATACTCTTCTTATCGACAAACTAATTCGTAAAATCATTAGATACAAAAGCTCTGTTTGGTCTAAATTAAAGAAATAATTCTGACGATGGCGTGAACCGAAATAGCTATCAACTGCATCTTATAAAAAAAAATGTTCAACTGAAATACATTGACATTTTTTCACCGTGTCATAATGGAGTTCTACCAAGTAAATGCCAATTCAATCAATAAAGAAATATTGTTTTGAAAGTGGGTCTGATTTTTGAGTTGTTCGATAATCGTACAACGGATTTATACAATTTTTATTAATGTTTCTACTAAAACTTTAACTATGCACGTTTTTTGTATAAGGTCGACCATTTAAGGGAAGTGTTTTTTTATTCGACGATTTTCTTTCATTATAAGTAATTTAATCTTTATACTGTCACTATATGCAGGATTTTAATATACTCTAATTGAATTCGTATATTTCAATTTTATAATATCCGAAAAGATCGATTGTCTTCAAACTACGCTTACTGATTTAACGCCCTATGCCAATATGTCCACTGTACCGACGATATAAACTAGTTTAAATTAAGAATAAACATGCTCGTTCTTAGTATATTTTCGATTGATATGTACAGTCTATCATATTTATAACCATTGTTTTTGTTTCCAAGTTTCCTATCCGTCAAACGCGATGTAAATTCGGCTTTTTTGCGTCCATAGCAGAATTTACTAAGATAATATAAACGGTACTGATTTCACGGCGCTTTTGGAACACCCTACACTTTCCGGTTATTTTTATTTGAATTTTTTCTTCATAAACACGTCCCGTTTTGGTTTCTATATTTGTTTAGTCCTGGTGCGCTCCTTGTAATCAATTTACATTTTGGACGGATTTTCTCAGTTGATAAATCGGTTTCGGAATATTTCGAATGTTATTAGATGCTGATTATGCCGTTTTTTTGTGTCATATTTGTCGACTGCCTCAAAATAACAACATATTATTTATTCTTCTTATACAGTTTCTTTTAAGGAAATATTTCTAGCTAATAATATTTTAAATTCATATAAACAACTGACTTTCGGAAAATAACGAGATATGTTGAGCCCGTACTTCAAATCTCACTGAGTCTATTCTATGATAATTTACATAAAGAAAAGGCTGATTTGACGTCTCTCTTCGAAAAGCAAGCTTTATTTTGCTTCAATATGCAATTCTAAAATCTTATAGTAAAGACTTCATTCAGCTATAGAGTACTTATCTTAAACCGATACCTAATCGTTGAGCGAAACCGGTAATGGCCATAAAATATATTAAATCAAATAAATTAATTATGAATATTAATAGTGTTCAAACAACGGATCTAGACTCCAAAAAATCCCAAGACACTCGCGATATCGTTGTTGATTCACCTGGAGACCTAGGTGCATGAAGAAATGAAGTGTTCCCACGGCAGGGGACCCCCGTTTGCTGGACGGTGGCGCCGGCGCGCCCGGACCCCGCGGGGGCAAACCTTTATGTCTCTGACTTTTATCTTAGCTTATCTTTGATCGCCTGGTACTTGTATTACTCGAACAACGAGATATTTAGATACAATGTGTCAATATGACATTAAATTAAATACAAAAAGGCATTTTCCAATTGAATTTATTAATCTTATATCACTGTTACCCACGAAATATCAGTATAATATTTTCATTTTTTTTCCTATATAAACGAGAGATCCTTTATTTAGTTACCGTATCCATATCACAACACAATATACACAAAAATATGATGAGTGAATACAATTCTTCTTTACCCATAAATAATAAAATAAAATAACAATTCTTGACATAAACTTTCGCTAGTTACCACAATGAACTTCTTGTAGCCTGATATTTTCTCATTCAGGCATTCTGGATTTTCATGCGAAAATATTTTAACCATCGTGCTGTCAAATGAAGTTATCTATCTATTGAATTTATCTTACACGCGATTTTTTACATATTTTTATTCTCAATTGTTGTAGACGTATTTGAATGGTACAAGTTAATTGTTTCGTCATTTTAATGTAAAATAATGAATTAGTTAAATGTCTATTACAATAATTTCTATAAAAATAGTGTTCCTAAATATTAAAAATAAATTAATCATGTCAATTAAAATATAAAACAAAATATATATTGATATTGAATCTGATAGATTGTTGGGCTTATAAAATATTATTTTTCCGATCGGCTATTTTTCTTGTGTCATAGATATGGTTCCCTGATAGCCTTTTGTACAAAACCAAAAATTTTCGTGATCGGCAAAAAAGTTTACAAAGTTCGCGATGTCATCAATCAACAGGTGTCCTTTTAATTGGTCCTGATGTTGTCTCCGAGTATTACCATCTACCTGACTCTCCAGGTCCCTCGTTCGAATCCCAGATAGGACCATTTGATAGTATCATATGAATGTTATTCCAAGTAGACATAAAAAACTTCATAGTCGGTTGCGTAACATAAATGAGTCACGTACGTTTCACAGTGAATCTCAATTTTTTAAGCAACTTACAGATTCTTGTTTTAATCATAATTTTAATAATAAATTATTGTATAATTATAAAACGCAGACTTCTTCTTCAACACACCGTCGTAATACTATCATTGAAACATGGAAAATTTCATTCAGAAAACCTAATTGTATGTCATATTTCATGTCCTTAATGAACACCTACGTTTTACTGTATTTATAAAATAATTCACTTCGAAAAACTTATATTAAATCATATTTATAGCTTTTATTGTACTAGACCTTTCTTCTTTTGTGCTTATTCTACAAGTACTCAAATAAAATCAATCTCTTTCGATTCTAATCGAAAATAAAACTCCGTTAATGTTAAATGTAAACGTCAGAATGACTTCTTACATTGTTTTCACATACATGTTTATTATTTTTCTAACGCATGATGAAATAATACCATAATATTAAGCAAATATTCACGATTAATTGCTTTTAAACAAGCTTGTCCCATTTGTGACATCGTCTTTTCTATCATGTGTAAAATTTTTAAGTGTTCTTTTTTGCCTTTATAAACATTATAAAACACAAATACGAAATCTGGTTGTCAATAAATCACGACTATTATTTAACTTTTCACACATATTTCTTTGAGCCGTGACACAAACTGCTTCGATGCGATATTCATCGGCAATAGATGTCAACCGGTAATTAATTGATAACCACTGGATAAATGTCAAGGCTGATCGATAAATCACTCCACTTCTAGCGTTCTGACTCGAAGAGATAAAATTGCATGTTTGCTCTAAAATAAAAAATATCCCACTCTCCACTTATTATAAAGTAGGTTCATTTTATTTTTCAGATAAAAAAAGTTATTGTAGTTATGCCATTGAAAATATTGCCAGATGTGCAATATATTTATAATACAATTTTTAAAAAAGCCTTAATATTTTGAGGTTTATTTTACCATATATTAATTTCCAAAAAACCTATTACCCATTTCGCTAGAAACGCTATCATATTCAATGCTCTATTCAATGAGTAAAAACTTATTTTATTTATTCTGCCTTTTACGATTTTTTCAGAATATAATTCTTCCATTTCGAAAATAGTCAAACTTCAACAAAATGGGAATTTCATATAACATACATATGTCTTATATTAAAAATCTTTCATATATTATATTTATTACAGCAATTCTCTCAAGAGGAATTCCTTAACCCCCCTCCCCCTTATATGAGAATCTTCACACCAGTTTTAAGAATGTTATGCAATTGGAAGATCTTAATCTGATGATGAAATAATTGTATACAATTTCTTTCCTAAAATGACCGTCTCATTTTTAAAATGATAATATTATAAACGACCAACAAGATGCCAAAAGTAAACTAATGTTGTGCTTAAATAATAAATTCATAATTTATAATTTGAAAGGTTTGATTCCATACAATAGACACGTCATAAAAAGTGGTCAACCTACCTATTCAAACAAAAGATACATGGACATTTTTTAAACTGTCAACTTTCTCAATAAATTATTTGGCAAACAAGTCTTTACCTTTAATTTCATATCAAACATTAGCTGTTTATTGTGGGATTCATAATGGCATAACGTTCCTACTAAATTAATTTGTTCTTTATTGCTATACTGATTTTTAGGAAAGATGAGCTTTGAATCCAATTTAATTATTTTAATATTCATAACAGTGTAACATGTACACTGTATTGAATTTAATGCTTTATAATATTGCATTTAATAATTTTGAGTGTGATATTAATTAATTTATGATATCGACTGAAGGTGCTTGATAGAATTTCAATATCAAATTTGAATTGTAAAAACTTGGGTTCGTTTTTGACAAAACATGTGGAATCGTATAACGATATTTACTGCAACATACACATTTTCTACATAAAAAGTAACCTGATTTTGTTTTTAATTGTAACTCATTAATCATTAAATTGACATTTGATATCGGATAATGGTTGTCAGTTTTGTTTTGAACTTGATTTTTATTTTTATTTATCTCAAGTTTTGCGTGTTGGTGTATAGGTTTAAGGAACCTTATTTTTATACGTATTTTGATCCAAGTGATAATGAACCTTTTCAGTCACCTGTCGTGGCCAGGTCTTCAATCAAACGAGTCCTCGTTCTCGGTCGTGTCGCCAGATGCCAGCCGACGATAACGAGAAGGATAGTTTACGACTTCTGACGTGACGTCCGTAGACATATTATGTTATGCGATCCTGATACCTGCTTTATTTTTTCGTTTATCTGCCCACTAAATCGGAAACAAACAACTGGAAATATGATACAATTTTAATGACGTTACAGACCGTATATTAATTCAGTTATTCAAAGGTATATTTCAGCAAACTCATTATGAAGTTATATCTTAAATTAATATTAATGGTGTGTTATTATAACATCGCTCTTTTTATAATAAACCCAATGTTTACTGTTGATAAATATCACGATCTCTTTGGGTTTCTACTGTCCTAATACTTTTCGTTTATAGATAAATGGATTTATAAATATTTCGTGTGGATCTAATACATATTTTTAAATTAAAGCTTCACTGAAAACAATTGTAAATGAAAATATTTTTCTAACATAACTCAGCACAGTAATGTGTATACTTCCGTGCTGAATTTATAGTTTACAATCGTCTAAAAAAAATAAAAAAGAAAGTATTTATTTAGCTCTACGAAATGTAATGTATTTTTGTTAATAGTTATTTCAATTCCCGTCATCTTCAGTAATATTCATCAAGTTAAATTTTAGCTCAGCTTTTTAAACTGTTTGAGAAGATATCTATATACATACGATATCAGTGTTATTAATCTAGATTCAAAATAGTAATATTAACAAGTAGAATTGAGTTCCTTGAAATCTTAAGGGTGATTACTTTGGTCGTTGAAAAGATTATCACATTAAGTGTAACAATTAATTTCTAATTTTTCGAAAACTTTCGAGTTCGAATTTTCTACTTTTATTAGAATATTTTCGTTTAAATAAAGGCTCACAATGTTACAGTTTTTTGTCCTAAGATTTCACCGTTCGACTGGATATATTGATTTAATTGTAACACAACATTTATTTCGTGAAAAATAAAGATAGTCAAAAGTTTCTTAATTACACATGGACAAATTTAATAAATTCCTGACAAAACTAAGCTTTCGTATTTTTCATCGCACATTTCATTGATTTATCGCAGGATATTTTCTTAATTTAATTTCGTTTCTTCATTGAGTATAGCGGCATAGAGAATATAACCAATTTATGACAACTTAGTAATTCACACATGTTAACTTTTATTTTCTACTCTCAATTTGTTTTCCAATCTCTCATGGCATTACTTAAATCAATAACAAGATATAAATTACACAAATAGGCGCCACGCCACGATTTCTCTTTTCTGTGAAAATTGTTGATACTGACAAAAAATATCAAAGAAATCACATTGCCCTGTCGACTTGTCATTAAAAACAAAATAAAATTTCTTGTAGACACATCGACTCAAATGCATCTTAGCGGGATGCCTTCAAAGTTATGTGACAGTTTTAGTATGTAAAAACACACAAAGTTATTCCACTTGCAACCGAGACGATAGGTATTTATACCCTCCCGTGTTTTATTGTTTTTGTCCCTGGCCTTTGCCACATAAATTATTATTTTACCTCCAATCTAAAATGACAACGTTTACAAATAGTCACGTGGGAACTGCGCGTGTACATGTGCATTTATGTTTTCAATTAATCAATTACATAATGCATGATTTTAAATAAAAAATATCGGACCGAAAACATTCCCAAAAATTTTAGGCATAACTTGCATGCTGGTAAATTAAATATATTCCTATAACCGATAGCAATATTATAAAAATAAACAAAGTAATAAAATTCAATTGCGTAATTTATTGCATCGATCATATTATCAATTCGATAATCTCAAATGTATTTATTGTACAACTTTTGATTGCTCGTCAAAATTACGTTATTTTTATTTCAAATCAATTTAATACTCGTAAAATTATATTTCAATTAATTTGTAAAATAATATATTCTGTAACGATATCCGGTCAGTGTAGAGCATAATTTATATACTTTTTTGCATATGTTGTTCGTCAAGAACTGCTTCTGTATTAAATATATCCTTATAAAATCCATTAAGTAGAATATCAATAGTACATAAATAGACATTTCGCGTTTAAGTTTTATTTGCCAAGTAGCTAAAATTTGACCTATTGTTTGTTTCTTTGATGTGTTTATAAAAGAATAATATGGGCATCTAAATATGTTTATTTTAGTCGAGATGTTTTGTTTAAAATTATTTTGTTTTATTTTCCATCGTTTCAACTTTATTGTTTAATGCCATCAATGTCCGTAATTGGAGCATTTTTCCTTAAATGAAAAGATACGACGAAATTTATTTAAATAATTATCTTTCAAAAACCCACTTCTTATTCTATTTTCAGGTAGCAATAAAACTAATACTTTTAAAAATAATAATTCATCTAACGCTCCTTAAAAATTTTGCCACCCCACTCCAGGCCTGATAAATTGCATATTATTATTTCAATAAATATATTTTTTCAATTTTTCAATTTCAATGCCATGGAAACTGTAATAGAATGAAACAATTCTTTAAACAAATATGAAATTATTTTTGTCGTTGAGCTTTGTTAAATCTTGAATGCATCACCGGACCGCGAAATGAAAGCTTAATTACCAACACTTTAATTTGGAAGTAGTTTCACGTGTACCAATCGGTCCCATCCTAATTTGTGACGCTATGGCGAAATAAAACTTGGACAGCATTTCAAATGCAATTTCCGATTGAACAGAAGTATAAATTTAATTTTGAATGGAATCATTTTCATTCAATGCCACTTATGTGACAAATAACGACTCTAATGTTGAACGGAATCAATCTTTTTGCGGTCATTTTCTGCCGCATCGTCCCATATAGCACGACGCACTTCGCACTCGAATCGCCTATAATATAAACGAATCAATCACTGAATCACTTAATCAATTGCGACTTGGCATTCCGAATTGATTTGCTCCGGTAAAAGATTCGATCCGGATGTTGACGGCGAAGAGCGCGCGCCTCAAAACGCGGAACTAAAGCGGACAAATGATTATCGAGTATCGAAACTTTTGATTTTTACCTTTAACCTTAATAGTAGCATTGCAGTATTTCGAAAACGCAATTAGCCATCTCTATCAATCCTTATATGTTACTAGATGTATTTCGACCCTTAATTGACTTATCGGCAACGATAAGTTCTGATGGTTAATATATAATATTATCGTATATAAAAAGGCTTTGCGGTTTTATATCCGAGGTTTTCTGTATTATAATATTTTTTATATAAACCGAAACTTACTTCGATGAATCCAAATATTTCTAACATCAATATTTCATATCGTTTTTATTTAGGTTGAAGAAGGAGTTCCGATTTTTATATGACTAAGATACGCTCTTGTTATATATAATATTATTTTTTTATATATTGTGTTGAAATATTTCTGATGTACATAAAATCACAATCCTCAGCACAGAAATATTCTGAAAATCAATGTACAAAATATACAAACAAGATATATTTTTTACATTTTTCTTTGTTATATTATCTGGTTTTAAACATCTATTTAAGGTAATATCTCTGTACTGCAGAAGAGTCGATTACACACTGAAATCAGGTATAATAAAGTTATTGTGCAGTACGGGCCGAATAATATTATATTTAACACGGTGAAAAAATAGCAATGTATTTTAGTTCTACAAAATTTAATAAGATATAGCTGATAGCCAAAATAGCTATTAATTATATCTTATAAAGCTGTGTAGAACTAAAATATACTGCTATTTTTCACCGTGTTATAATGGAGTTCTACCAAGTAAATACCAATTCAATCAATAAACATTATATTTGTTTCAATTAAGTCTAGAGTTGTTTTTTTTCCAAATGCCTCTTTCTGCGTTTAAATATATCAAAAATACATTATAAAACATATGCAATTTAGTGTGTTCGATAAATTTGGATTATGGCATGATTTTCATTTGTCTTCGTCGATTTCTTCTCGAGCTATGAATTTAAACAGATAAACGTATTATTAGATATGAAATATAAGTCATGTATTTTATGTTTTTGTTAAGATTTTTCATACCAGTTCCTTTGTCGGCGGGCCGCGTGTTTGGCAAGCCTGATTTACATGAACACACACATTGTCAAATTAAAATAATGTTTTGGTCTTCCTTCGAAATTCTTCAATTAATGATGTTGTTATGTCAAACAAAACATTTCACTTTATAATTACAGAAGTATTTTTTCTCTAAATTCTTACTATGGTATTATTTGTTTGCTCCGGTAGTAGGCATTCCGGTTTTTCCATGTATCACGAAAACGGTCATTATTAAAAATAATTCATACAATTGCCGGCTTTTTTCTTAAAAATAGCTGCCATTTCGATATCATCTGATATCAAATTGTAACTATTTTTGCATTAAACAGAGCTTTTATAGTTAAATTTTTGTTATAAAAAGAGACCACGAACTCGTAACAGTTTATCAAAACTTTTCAATTGATTGTCATTCATTTTTGGAGCCGAATTTCTCCAAAAATATTTGACATTAGGTAGGAATTTATAAATTAGTTCAGTCAAAAAAAATTGCAAATTAAAATAACTCTCAAAAAATTTTGAACTATCTAAAATTATTACACTTTGATATTAACATGGTTTTATTATCGGCAAGAACAGAATATAATTATACAAAGATTTGCTTTCATGAACATCAATTATTTATGAACTTTAAGTAATTATTAAGAAGGGTCAGTTATTAAGCTTTTTGTCAGCGTTCAGTTATATTAATTGGATGAACACTAAATGCTGATGTTCCTAATTTAATTTTTATTATAATTGTAGAGTAAATTGTCCATCAAGTTTTAAGCGCTGTAAATTTGAAGTGGTATTTATAGAAGACAGCTTTGGGAAGCTGAGCGCCGTTTTCCTATAGATTTTTTATAAGTGTGTATATTGTATTAATTTTTAAATTCATAATTGTGTGGACTTCCTTTTGTTTCGTAAATAAATATATACAGAAGAAACAATCCATTGCAAGAAAAGCATAAAGCCAAAATTAGTTGTAATTAGAATATATTTTTTTTCTTTTTGATTTATTTGTTTATTACTTCTATAATATTTGTTCAGTTAAAATTGAAATATAGTCTACATAGGTTATATAAGTGGGGGGTTACTGATTTTATATTGAAATATAGGTATAATTGAATTATTTTTTCCACGATAATTGTATTTGAAAAATTGTGTAATGAATGCAAAAATCAACAATGCTGAAAAGTTTTTTTTTTATGTTTAAATCATTTTTATCGTTTGCAAGACTTTCGTATAACATTTGACTAATACAATAACTACAAAATTTTTAATATTCTTTTTTTTCTTATTTAAAATTGTTTCTCGATTGTATTATATATTAAATAAAATCCATTTAGTAAATGTACATTCAATCTTTTTTTATTTCATTACTGAATACATAACCGATAATCATGTCGTGAAAATATTTTTATGTGCAATACATTCGTTTCTAAAAGTTGTATATGAGAAATTTTCAATAAGCCGTTGTTTTTAGACGATTTTTTTGTATCTAGAATTTCTTTCAAAAAATGAAAATCGAATATGTATATGTACATTTATTAATATATTTCATAAATGAGATTCTAAATGAAACAAGGGTTTTTATGATTAATGCAAAGATGAAATTTAATATGAATTGAATATTCAATGAATTTTACGTGATCATCTTTAAGGGAGTATTGATTGAGCTGTGCTCATCTTCATTTCATCAGTCATTCGCGCTAATATAGTGCGTGTGGAGGTATGCGAAAAAAACGTTGCTTTAATAATGGGTGGTCCGCGATTCCGTAGGCCTGTGCTGCCTGCCGACTTGGGGCAGCAAAAAAAATGTTTGCGGAACTTGCCCCAGCCGCTATCTCCTGAATTATTCATCATCACGGAAGGTGATCACTTCTTGTGCGATGGAACAAACGTTACTTCTTCCGAAGTCTCGTACGTACGCCGAATATAGCAAATTAAGAGAACAGCATTTTTTTATCAACAGTTGATAAGGTCAAGCTTATTCAAATATTACCGATATTCATGACAGTATAACCTTACCACTTTTTTAAAGTTTTGGTGGAAATTAGACAGAAAATAATAAAAAACAATCATATTTTGATCCAAATCGATATAGTAATCAATTCATTCGAGTTATTCATTTGAAGATTGTAGTTATTCTATCATCGCGTAATCCAGGGATTCCCAACCTTTTTATACTCTAGAGCGCATTCTTAAATATCGGTAGGTTGGCGGGCATCACCCACTTTTTTCTACGGGTTTTTATAATTAGACGTGATTGATAAATAAAAAAAAGATCTCTACGTTTATTGTCACTATATAATAAATCTAGGTACTCAAAAAAAATAAAACTCTAACAAATTTATAAAAATAGTTTACATTTTTAATTACTGTTTATGAAAAAATCTGTTACGTTCAAATAGTGGCAGGCACGGGAGTCCCTGGCGTAACCACTAAATTAACTACTCGGATTCCAACTATTTGAAAGCCTGATATTGTATAAATTCGAAAAATCGAAATATAAAGTCGAAATAATACAACTTTTGTCAAAAATTTACTGTCACATAATGTCACATTTATAAAATACATATTAGACAAATATGTCTTTTTCTCATTGCTGAAAATAATTCAAATATAAAACGTTGTTTTTATCAATATATAATTTATTACTGATACTTTTTTGAGCCTCAAAAATTTTCTTTATTAATTTCTACGTTTAATATGCATAAAACAGAAGTCCTAGCGTCTTTTTCCGCATAGGTAATTAGCTGAACGTTATCAATAAAAAGGCCTTTTAAAAAATACTTTCTGATGAATAAAGTGTGAACAAACGCGTTTAGTTTTTATCACAAATTATTTCTCTCCTATGTTTTCATCGCCATTTACAACATAAAAGCAATTATCAAATTAATTACTCTACAGCTATTCTTTACAAGAATATTAATCGCCATCAAGCGAGGCTACAGTGTCACCATCTTGGCGCTAGGAGTATATAATATTTCTCAATAATGGTAAAACGGTGACTATTTTTATAGTATTGTTTATCATAATAATACGAGTTTTTGCCTATCGGGTTTACCAAAGCAATAAACAATGCATATGATAACTATTTAATATTCCAATATTAATTAGTTATCAAAAAACATTAAATTTTATATTTATAACTTTAACCAGTTTTCTACTATATATTTAAATAATATTAAATTGTTAATTCCCATTTATAACACTTTCTGCCACTGAACGTATACTGAACACCGATATTCGTAATATACATAAATTTACGGAAAACCTAAGATATTTTTTCCATAATTGTCAAGAATAGAATATTTATTGATTAAATACATTTGCAATGCAATGCACTATTCTTTTGCTGTTTTAAATAATATAGGCGAAGCGTGTAAAATGTGAATTGACGCGTTTCAATTAATGAAGTGTTTCCAGAGTTTCCCGACGAGTGTCCATATAAAAAGAATTTAATTTCAAATTCAGAAACTACATACATTCTCCGGTTCTTTATTCGAATTACAAATCTGAATTGAAAGCCCAATAATAAAAATAAATCAATCATTTACAGGTTAATAAAATTTTAAAAAGGAAAGGTATCTCACAACTATTAAAGTAATTTCCTTTAGTTTGTTCACCTACAAACCCTAATAATTATTTTTTTATCTGGTAGTGAGTACTTTTCTTATATACTCCCCACGTCCAGAAGAAAAAACAATCGTACAAATCCCCGGATTTTTATGTCTGATAGATATAGAATCAAAATCAAAGCTTAATGCTATATATAATCAAATAATCTAAAGTTGTCTAAACTGTTTCTTAAACAGTCGATGCACATGTCACAACTTGAAGAATAATAAACTCATCGTTGTATATTTGGTACTCAAATTACAAAGTACAGCAATTGGTTGTATTTTTGTATATTTTGAATGTGCTATCAAAAACAAGTCATTAAGTATTTTACTAAAACCGAAAATAGCCTAGGTAGGTCGTTGTTTCATAGTGGATATTCAATACATATAATATTTATAACTGAATCGAGAAAAATATGACGATTAAAAATATTATTACCATGCAAAGCAATTTAATGTTAAGTGCCCGTCGTATCAATTTCATATTATTATTTCAACATACTTAGACATTCATATTTGTAGATTTGTTTGAGTGGTTTTAAAGGTATTCAAAATCACTTCATCTGTGACATATGTACATGGTGTCCAAAAAATATTTTTAGAGCCTATTGTTTATTTTTTAATACAAAATAAAACTGAAACAATTTTGGGCCAGTGATAAACTTTCAAGTCGAAGTTAACAAGTGGGAAGGAATAGCTTAACTAGCAACAGTAGAAAAAAACAAACAATCCTTTGTGGAAATATTGACGTAGATTATGTTGAATTACGAATATTAAAAAATACTGAAGAGCCACATTCCTCAAGAAGTATTGATTTGGAAAAATGTTTTTAGCTATCATAATGTCACAAGATAGAAGTGAATTTAGAATCAACTACTTTAACGTTTCACTCAAAAATTAAATTCACTTCGGAAATTAATATTCGCTGGTAGGCAGAAACATACATATTTAAATGTATGTTAGTGCGTTAAATATAGACAAATAAATCTTCAAATAATACATCATATATTTTATATTATATTTTATAAATAACATCCATGTTGAAACCTTCATTTTCGTTGAAAGCCACTTCACTTATGTGTTATATAGGTATCTTCAGTGTCATTTTAGTCCAATATCATTGTTTAGTACATACATATTAATTTTAAAAGCAGGAACGTAATTCCACCTTTTTTCAGTGGTAGGCAAAAAAAGATTTCGTCCCTGTCCAAGTCACACAGCAAAGGGTCACCTATATATGACGTCATGTGAATTCAGGATTTTTGTTTTTACCCAGTATCACCATAGAAATTTTATATAATATAAATATATAAAACACGGTACGGTATTTTTATATGTCGTATGTGTAGAAAAATTAAATTTTATTCAAAAATGGAACATAATTTTACCAGACATATTTGCTATCGATTTGAAATGTGTGAATTTCAAATGCAGATTTTCACAAAATACGTTTTTCTACCGGAATTGCTTGTTACTCATTTATCCAACCTCTCTTTTGAAAAGAGTTGATAGATGGATAAATTTAGGACATTTTTAGTCGTTTTTTTTACTTTTCGCTACATCTCGTTTATAAGACTGGATAGTCGGGAGAGAATTTTTAATAATCATAACCTCGGACAAAAATCTAAACTTTTAATAATTTTGAATTTTTCCGTATTGCGATTCAGACGTTGAGAGAATTATTATTATGTAATCAAATCGTGTCATTATGCTTTTTTAGAATTAAGCTATAAAATTATGTCAGATGTTTCCATTAAAAACCTTATTTGCTTATACTGAAAAGGGGTAATTTTGGATGATTTTCAAATTTTTTTTTGCTTCGTACAATATTATTATAGAAATGCTTTTATACAGCTCATACAAAGTTGCAGTTACGATCCTTTCACTTGCACATGGTCGATGATATTAATGTTTCATTCGCGTGGTTAATATTTTAACAGTACTATTTTAATTACACCCTATGAGTACGTAATAAACATTTATCAATATATATATATATATACTCTGTATTGATTACATTTCTAAGTATGCGATACGTTAATATTACCAGTGCCAATAAAACGTATGACGATTAATTACGTCCATTTGCCGGGATTGAAAATTTCTTCTGAATTGATAGTTCAAGAAATGTTCTTGAACCGCTGTCAATTAATGAACATGTTTTCATGGGTATTAAATATCCAACGCATGTTTCTGAAATATATTATATTTGGTTTATTGTAATCGTAAATAGATATGTTGATGACGAAAGAAATTATACAGTCAATAAATTTTGTACTTAATGCTGTTTATAGCAGTGAGACATCAATATTAAATAGAAAAAAAAACTCTAGATTTATTTCTCACGGTACGTTGACAGAATCTCCTTTGTAATTTTGTATTTTTACATATTTGTCTCTAAAAAAACAGACATCTTTCTTTATTAATTTTTTGCTATAGGTTAATTCATTCGAAAATATTTTTTAATATGTTGTTATAGTGTAAGTTATGGAGCAAAAAAAAAATACAAATGTTATGGATTTTGCATTTTATCAACTTTTTCTATTGTATATTTCGATATTGAAAGTGACATAAAAAAAATCATATTAATGTATCAACATCAGTTTATATGTGATTTTCGTAATTAAAATTACGGAATAAACGATGTCATAATTTTATTATATTTTTAATATTTAGAAGATTGTGAACAGTTTTTCATTCTTTGGATATTTTTATTATTTCAGTAGTAGCGTTGCTGTTAACCAAACGTATTAAGATTATCGAAAAAAATATCTATATTTCCTTACAAAAATTAACTCTGACACGAAATTTTTGAAAGTGTTGATTCTCTTAAATTTTTAAAAGTCGACTATCAACAAATTTAAGTCACTTGTCTTAATAGTTAATACATTAGCAGTCAGATTAAATTTTATTCATATTTATAGACATAGTAAATAAAAATTAACTCTTGAAAAAACGACACGTCATTTTGTTGACCAATTTGTTATTTGCTGAAAATGTACGTTAGCTCACAATTATAAGCTTTTCATACTATATGAAAAATGCCAATAATACAGACTGTATGTTACTATGAAACTATTTTTAAGACAACGCATATTTCTCTTGAATTTTTACGACAGAAATATCAACCGATGCCTCAAGGCGTTGTACAATTTAATTTTCCATCGCTATCTATACTTTATCATACAGGAAATCAATATGCATACAATCGGCGTAAAACTGTGGTCCGCGACCACACGCGATGTGTCCCTCCCACTGCTCCCGGGGGTGACGGACTCGATACATCATATCAATTACATGCCCATATAACACTGTTCTTTATTACATACCGCATGTTAAATTAGTACCTGCATGTTTATACAAATCTTACTAGCCTATAGAAACAAGAGTTGTTGTATTTTAAGCTACATTGAGCATATGATTTTTATTTATATTTTCTAAAAAAATATGTGTACACCCAGTCCTTTTTTTACGCGATTTTTTTTTTATGCGAATTCGATTATACGCGATTTTTTTGGACGGCATCGTTACATTTTTTTACGCGCTTCACTCGTTTTTACGCGATTTTTTCCCCCATTTGTTTTAAGGAAGAAATTTATATGTGATGCCAGGCATGTACGTTTAATTATTTTTTTAAATAAAAAAAAATATCTGTATTTTTAAAACTTAAAAAAATTATATTCTTAGTCTCATTATATTTTATAAGCAATAAAGACATGAAATATATTTTCCAAGAATTTTAAAGAGCAAATTTTGATTTTTCATACGTTTCTGGTACTTTTTCACGCGATATTTTAATTTTTAGAACCAATTTATCAAATTATATGAAATTTGTGATTTTTTTACGCGATTTTTTTTACGCGCCGTTTTCTGGAACCAATGTATCGCGTAAAAAAAGGATTGGGTGTACTCTGTTATAGATAAGACTGCGTGAAATTAGGAATGGATTGAATTAAATCAATTTTTTTATAGGTGATGCTTCTACGGGAAAATATTTTATTTTTCATTAAGTAGTATTTTAGGTAATTTTTCAACTTCACACATAAGTAATAATAATGACAGTATTTTTAGTATCATTGTCTTTTGTGAAATCAGTCATTCGAATTTTTAATCTTAGTAACTGTTTTTTTATAAATTCTATTTGTTTGCAATTCTATTGTTTATATGTCATAATAAATCATTATAAACGCTTATGTTAAAATAACATATGAAGCATCGAACACCTCTGTACCTTTATATATTTTTATATTATGGATTTATAACGTAATCTAATCAAGAGATTATTTGTTTTATATAACGCATGAAAATCACTAATCTTTTAATTTCCCCTGCCAATATATACTTATATCTAAGCGCAAAGTTTAAATGATTGAATTGGCATTCACTTGGTAGAACTCCATCATAACACGGTGAAAAAAATAGCAATGTATTTTAGTTCTACAAAATTATTTTTTTAAATATAGTTGATAGCTATTTTGGCTCACGCCATCGTCAGAACTATTTTTGTAGAACTAAAATACATTGCCATTTTTTTTCACCATGCAAAATTTAATTTATGATATCGACTGAATGTGCTTGATGTTCAGTTCTGTTGCATCCGCGTGATAGAATGCCTGAAGATGCCAAAAGGCGTAACCCGGGTCGTTAGTGACAAAACATGTGGAATCGTGCAAAGTTGTAACAATTTAAATTTGACAGAGCTTAATATTTTTTTGTGTAATTATTACTTTCCAATTATTATAAAAGTGAGTGATAAGTAATAGTCAATTCTTCCAATGAACACATCAATTCAATACTAAATTATATCCCAAAAATAACTCAACACCAATTTTTTATGATAAATTACTTAATGCGTGCTTCTCTAAGTATCAAATCACGTGCCAAATAAGTAGCTCAAAACAAAGCTATCGATTTTCATTTTACATTGATAATTGTTATGAACTTGCTAAACCCCCTATAGACGGGTGTCAAAAGTAATTATGTTCCTTTTTTTCGTTGATTACGACCATATGGATCATACTGTGTGGCCACGTGACTGGGCAGGATCACAGAATGCGTTTGTGTGGTATTTTAGCGCCGGACGTCATGGTTCGACCACCGCCCAGACCAGCCTCTCATTACCATTCCAATATTTCATCTCCTCGTTATCTCTGCCCGCCTAATACCCGTCGATGGCCGCCTTCGGGCAACGATTCAAGGAAATCTTAAAATATTTTTTTTATAAAAATAAGTAGCTATCCGAAATGTGAATAACGGTTGATATTATAAATCTTTATGATTTATTGACTTTTCTGTTGCAATTTCACATGGAAAATGTACCGCCCACACTTTGCGTAATTACTAGAATTAATACCAGCGCTGTAGAGTCGCTTAAAAAACACGACTCTTACTCTGATTCCGACACTGACCACTAAAACGACTCCCACCAAAAAAAGTTTAATTGTGTCTGGTTTTTATTTACGTGCACTAAATTAAACCTCAACCAACTAATCCGGAAAATTATCCATTAAGATTTTGTTTTAAATCGCCTAATAGAAAACATTGCACTGTGACACGGTAAAAAAATAGCAATGTATTTAATTTCATTTGTGTTATAATGGAATATTACCAAGTAAATGCCAATTCAATCAATAAATTACACTACGATTCCACGGCCGTAATTAATACTCTATATATGAGCGTACAAAAATTAATATAGCCGTAAAAAAAAAAATTATGCTTTGACATACTCTATTTAAAACAATCCAATATTAATTGTACAAATAATATGTATTCGTTGTGAATATAGTGTTAAAATAACCATAAAATTGAATTTCACCGTATGTTTTATATGTCAATATGATAATTCAAAACTTCAGAAGTTTATCCAACGAAAAACCTAATCACCTGAAGCAAATGAATTTATAAGGCTGAAAATAGGCCAATTGATATATTAACATATTTTCTTTCATGGGACATTAATAGGAATTAGATTGCTGCGCCACATTGGTTATGATACGATTCCTCTGTTTTAAACTGCATATTATGGAAATTTTTATTAGACGACGCTTTCGGCCATATGCTCTGATCTTCGTCGGTTTTATATACGCTGATTATTGTTTATTATCTTTTAAACCTTTAGCATTAGTTTTAATTACAAGGATGGCTGTTTTTAATGTTAGAACGTTTAGTAAAAAACGAACCGAAATTAAACATTCAAATTTACGCATGAATTAAGAGTTTTGGAAATTGATTGTCATTATACAAACATAAGCGTTGTTTATTGTTTTATAAATTTCTAGCTCTACATATTCTCTTCGTATTCAATTAATGTGAACGTTTTTATTTATTGAGAGATTAATCTGCTTTATGATTGATTAAGATGAGCAAAGCACATTTAATTGCACGTCATCAGATGGCATGATTTTCAAATTGTTAGGCCAATGTTTAATTTTTAATTTGAGCTTTATGATTGTATGATAACCCATAGGATGATAGTTACGAATTAATGTAATAGATGGTGTCTATATGCAAAAAGTGTATCACGAATGATTTCTAAACTGCCTTCTCAATTATTTTTTGATATTTTATAATAGTGGTCGCCAACGTTTCAAGCAACACAACGAATTATCAAAAGATATAAGATTATTTTAATATATCAAACTAAATTTAGGAAAATTTACCGTATCTTTTTCTCGTGCATTGCTTCTCATCTCGGATTATGTCAATTAATTGGAAAAACTTTACGGACCATATAAAATTCTTAATAAGCTGCTTGATGGAATTTCAATACCAAATTTTAACTGATTACACTGTCACAATTCCACATTTTTTTTGTACTCGCGAGTGTCGCCTTTCAACATCTTCGAGCATACTATCAATCTGACGCAATACAACTAACAAACAATAAATAATTTCCATCGCTTATACATTACACCAAATGTCATACCTAAATAATTGTATTAACTACTGATTCAGTTGTAATGAAATTTGAATTCGAAAAAATTTTATAACAAATAGTGACTTAATAATGAGAGATAATCACAATAATCAACAACTTAAAATTTGATTGGTAAATTTAAAACATAAAGATACCTACTTACTGAATTTGTTATGGAGGGATCAAAATGGCGAGAAACGAACCCTTAGTCGTTAGGATCAAATTTTTGGAATCGTATACAATTCAAAGTATAATTTGTTTGAATATCGTTTTTGATCATTGGTATTTTTTCACATCCCTAAGTTTTATTCAATTATGACTTGAGCTTCGCCTTTCGGCGTCTTCATATGTTCAAATTTAAGTTGATTACTAAAAAGAAGAATCATTATCACTTTATCTAGTAACTGTTGTATATTGATCATAATTTAAATTATTTATTATAATAATCTGATGTAAACGGCTTCCTATCTTGATTGTATGAATAATTCTCTTTCGCGAGCAAAAATAATTTTTAAAATAATTTCCATATACAATATTTTAATTTATCTAGCGATATATATTTTTATCATTTCCATCAAATCATTTCTCAGCATTACAATTTCCATAATATATTAATATCTGTTCCATTTCTTCGTTTCATTGCGATTTATTTCCGATATTATTTCACATAATTAATAGCATATGCAGTGACGTGTTACATCGTGCTTAGGTTAATTAATTGTTCCCAACATATTTTTCTAAAGTCGACAAACGTGTTTCTCGTAATCACCTGTACAACCTCTTTTGTTTGGTCTACCACACCCCTCTAAGCGTTGTATTCGCCAAACCCATACTAAAAAAAATATACCCATAGATCTTCTCTCATATCTGTGCTCTTAATAACTAATAGGCAACGAATGGCTATAAATCAACGCAATCAAATACCTATAAAAGTATCAAGAGTTAAAAAATAGTTCGGCTATAGTAATTGTTTATGTAAACAAATAGGAAAACCGGCAATTAGCTCTAAACTATCTGAAGCCCCCGAGCACACTTGGATTTAAAGTCTATTATCATGGGACGAACTAGGAAACAATAATTTTGCGTCAATTGTTAGGAATATTTTATATTTTTTTCAATATTTTCAGATTCATAGCAGAGTATACAATTTCGTTGTCTTGCTCGCTTTCTCCAATCGCAGTTCGAAAAAGTTCTTAAATATTTTTTTATTAATTGATCAGTGATCAATGAATGTAGATGATATCGAAACCCACCTCACTCATCCGACCTTCAGAAATAGATGTAAAGAAAACGACAATTCTAGATACATTCTAATATTCTTATTCAGAAAAAACAATAACCGTAGTAACATTCTGTCCAAATAAACTCTATTTTTATCTGATATGCTCGTCATTGGTGACATGCTTATAATATATTTATATATTATTACTAGTGTACATATTCACTTTAAATTAACACAATAGTCTCAGCATAATAAAACTAGCGAATTGCGACGATTCTTATATTTCTATAAAAGCAAACAAGTGACTCTGGTTCAATTGAAATCTTTGATCGCCGAAATTCATTTAAAAATGTGCATGTTATTTATTCTTCCGCAATAAATCTTATTCAGTTATAATCAGGGATTGAAATGAAACATTTCGTGACCGAGGATACTCTCATATTCGAAATGTTAAATTAATTTAATACTTGGAGCATTCTTTTTAAATATTTTTGAATACAAATTTAAATAGTTTTATTGTTTGACCACATATAAACCGTATATAAATTTTTAAAAATCCAATGTAAGTTGATTCAGATATTTGAGAATTGTTAGTTTTTTTTATCATTGAACATATCTTCATAATAAAATAGTCATTTTCTCCGTATTCAACCCATTTGTTAATTGATTCTTCATTTTCTATTAATCTGGGTTTCATGGGAAGCTGTTGACGCATGTTTTGATTTTATCATCTTTCAAATTTCTTAAATTTAATTTTTAGCTATGTATTGTAGTTTGTACAAACACAATAAATAATAATACATCTTACTGTCTTCTATGAATAATTTTTTTGTAGAACACATTACACATTAAAAATAATTTTACGGGCATGTAATATCGCAATGATTCTTTTCGCATTCAAAACCCCCGCTAGATTCGCTTTATTCAAATTCCCCGCTCTCCACCCAGCCCGACTCTGTCATCCCCGTCTGAAGTAATTGTTTCTCGGGCCGCCCGTGACCCGCGGCTATTTGCTCGGCTCATATTCAATTACGCTCACGAACGAGTCGCGGCTCGGACCAAGTCCACGAGGATCCCTCGCTTGCCTCGCCGTGCCAGCGTGTGACGGACATTAATCGTAAATCATCGAAGACTATAATATAACTAACCGTTCCATCCTTATACCTTTCTGCTCGCCTGATACCTTGGCGAGTGCCGTGCAACAATAGGAATGCGACGCGCAATGAATAAACCAATGACACGTGATCGGCTTCAAATAGCAATATGTTGATAGACACGCGCTGAGCTTTTAAATTGTATGCCATAAATTTCTCTAGAATATTATGTTTTCTTGATCCTTTTACAACGCTACTGGTTAATATTGATGACGACGGAAACAATATTTTGTCTTATTTCGACCGTCGCTCGTTAAGATATATTTCAAAATCATCTAAGAAAGTCGATTTCATTCAACGCAGAAAATTTTACTTTCCAATGAGAGTTGATTCAGTCACTTGATAAAAAATCACCTTCGTAAAATATTTTATTATCACTTAGATGTAAATTATAAATGACTTATTTATTTTTGTCACTTTTTCTACAGAATTTATTTATAACTATGCGGTACAAAATTTACAAATTATAAATTCATTGCTTTTGCATTTTATTTGAACATAAAGTGTTGGAAATTTAACAAATACACAGCATAACAATCGACAAGGATTGCAAAAGAGTCAACCAAGTAAGCTCATGAAACATCTAATTTAACAGAAAAATAGTATTTTAGTTCTACAAAATTATTTTTAAAAAATATAGTTGATAGCTATTTCGGCTCACGCCATCGTCAGAACTAGCCTAGAACTAGATAGTTCTGACGATGGCGTGAGCCGAAATAGCTATCAACTATATTTGTTAAAAATATTTTTTTAGAACTAAAATACATTGCTATTTTTTCACCGTGTTATAATGGAGTTCTACCAAGTGAATGCCAATTCAATCAATAAAGAAAAATAGTATTCGCCTGAACTCACTTTCGTCCACATGGAATATGTCAACATCCGAAGCAATACTGTTAAACATTGTTAATCCTCTTACCATTGGCAGACTGGTTCTGCACTTTGGAAGAACAAACCAATTATGTCCACGATTTCTTAAAAAAATATCCGGAACATACAAATTGATATTGAAGGATGGCAGAATTCTCATTTTGTATATTTCTAAAATACAGTTATCCCTTTAACTATCGGATTCACTCCATTTAAAATATATACGTGGACTTACACGCAATAGGAATACACTGAATTATTTTTGATTCTGAGCTTTATATGGGTTCTAGGGACTCACGTGCGTGTTCTTTCTTCTTTGATAGACGGATAATTGTGATGCTTGTTGACTAGTCGTTCCCTAATTGATCCACCATCTCTACCTATTATATTTCGTACTAACAAGGCTGTTATCTTACTATCAAAGCTGTTAAGTCATAAATAGGCAGTGTTCAAAAACTGAAAATCTACTCTCAATAATTAATTTGTCTCAACATCAAAAATCACAGTTATTTTCAAATAAATCATTATATATGAATGTGTTGAGGTATTCATAAAATTATTAATTTTAATACGGAATAATTTATTATCTATAGCCCGCGTAACGCAAAAACAACATTAAATAATAGTTGAGTACGACTGCTTTAAACCAATGATATATTTTAATAATAATTACTCTTTGTCGGTATAAAAGAACTGCAAATGTATCAATGTATTGATTTAAAAGTAATATATTGATATGAATAAAAAATATTTCGAAGAATGCAAAGAAATAATGAATTAAATATTCATATAAATTTAGAGACCTCTTTTATTGAGGTATTTCAATGTTTATAGCGGTATTATACAAATTGTTTGCAAAAGATATTATTTAGTATCTAAATGTCGTCGGTAGGAGCATATTTTTTATTGTTTATATTTATTTATTCAGATCCCTGGAATGGTAAGCTGATACCCCACGTCCAAAATAATTGCTCCGACCTTTCGTGAAAAGTCTATTCGGTGAACAGTTGGAAGGCGCCGCTGTTATTTTTAATTTGGTAGTGTTTCCGTTATTTGTTTAAATTACGTTATACGTCAACTTTTGTTACATTTCCGCCTAATAAAGTTATTTGTTCTACTTTTCAAAATATTTTTTTCATAAATTTCAATATTTACTTTATTCATACGTCTATATACAATTTTCCAAACTATGATTAATTACTACATCGGTAATAAATATTTAATTTTTTTTAAGTCGGCTCAAAATTTCTTTGGTTTGGGTGTTTGTGGTGATTTACACAACGAGTTGATATCAAGTGATTTGAAATCATCAAAATCATTCATTGGTTATTTGACATGCGAAATATTGTTTTAATTTCGTATTAAGAAAATAATAATATAAGTGCGGTACAGTGATGTTTTTATCGCAAACTATTTGTTTTAAAGCCATATGAACTTTAAATGTGGACACGATGAAAAAATAGCATTGTATTTTAGTTCTACAAAATACATTGCTATTTTTACACCGTGTTATAATGGAACTTGGAATAACCAAGTAAATGCCAATTCTATCAATAAATATGAATGTGGAGCTTATGAATTGCTTGGAATAAATGTTAACGAAAACTACCTTGATAATACCGGCTGTTTGTCTGTGTACATTCAGCTTTATGTTCCGAATTCAGGATCGGATAAAAGGTGGATGAATAGGTTATTTAAGCTCACAAGAGATATGTTATTTTCCTGATAATTCTACCCAAGTAGTTTAAATATTTATAATATCAATCGAGTCTTGCTAAGCTAGGTGAAATATCTTGAATAAGTTTTAGAATTCCAAAATTTTAACTACTTCGCATAGTATAAATGTATTTCTACTTGCGGTTACTCAAAACATACAGGCGCGAGTAAATTGAATCGACGTAGGTATTTATTTTTATGTTGATAACCACCCAGCTGTTCTCTTCCTCGATAAATGCTGTTTCGTTTCTCAAGATCATTTCACATAATGCCCATAGGCGTTTTCGAGCCAGGACCGGCGTGAAACCTGCCAAAATTCACAAAGAACATTACATAAAGAAACTTCAGTCAAAATTACTTTTGATAATATCTTGATACCAGCAGTTAACAATTGTATTATATATCTTCAATAATCATTTCTAAATATTCAGTAAATATTAAAAAAACACTATGACTAACGTACTTTTATTTTTATAAACGAATGTATTAATGTTTACGATATCTTATAATTCCTTCGCACCAGTCAGATTTTTTGAATGGGTCGTAACCAAAGCAATTGACTTACCGCTAGTAGTTTGAGATGCCTAACTCTCTCTCTGGAATACAGTGGTTTTGCCACTGAGTAATAGACAGTTATTGAGATAAACTACTTTATGAGATTTTATACTCTGCTTTTAGAATGGTAGCTAGTACAAATAAAATTTATATCTAGTTCTTTAAAACGGATACCTATACTTTCGGTATCGTACCAGCATTCGCAGCGATAACATATCGTTCATACCAAGCTAAAAAGGCGATAGTGACAGAAACCGCTAATATTCAGGAGAACGAAAAGAGTAATAAACATTATTGATATAATTTATGATATCGACTGAAGGTGCTTGATGGAATTTCAATATCAAATTTGAATTGTTACAACTTTGTACGATTCCATATGTTATGTCTCTAACTACCCGGGTTTCGCCTTTCGGCATCTTTGGTTCTGTTGCATCCATGTGATAGAATACCTGAAGATGCCAAAAGGCGAAACCCAGATCGTTAGTGACAAAACATGTGGAATCGTACAAAGTTGTAACTATTTAAATTTAATAAACATTATATCAATAAGAATAACATTGTTTCCTATTGATATTTTTTCACTCTTTGTGCTATCAGCAATTTGTCAGTAATGCACCCTCTATTGGCTTAAAAATCGCGATATTTTTTTTTGAAACCTACATTTCTGTTACATTGTGTCTTATGGTGTGGAAGAATTCATAAGCAACAAATCCTCATTCCACGTTGCGATCAATATTAATCGATTTAATAAATTTCTTGATTCGTCCGGCTGGCGAGCAGTCTGAGATAGGTGGCGCTTGTGCCCGTCATCTCGCTGACAGGCTAATAGGACCCGAGAGCGCTCAGCTCTGAAATATCGCCCCGAAAATTGAATATTATGCACCAATCGTACCTATATGAGATGTTTTATGCTTTTTTTTACATGGACGAAGATTCATTCACCTCTTTCGTCTTCTGATCTTCTGCTACCGTAGCACGCACTTAATATGCATAGTATTTAAATTCATCATTAAAAAAACTTTGACAGAATAATAAATTTTACTCACATTAAAATATAACTATAACACGAAGTTTATTTTTCAAAATTACCATAGTATTTACCCTTTGAGTTGAGTTTGAGACTGCCACTTGCAGCGGAAACTAATTCGATTATTAGCTTCTGTTATAACGATTTAAAAGCTTAGCAAAAGTCTTTTCATAGAATAAAATTTCCCTTTTCAATTCGTTACATATAATATTATTCAGGTCCACAGTGCAGTGGTCAGCGTCATTCCCAGTACGAATAGCGTTTTTTCACACAATTTATCGATTACAACGTCTGAAATTTTGCTATCATCCATACGATCAAAAAAAAGCTTGTGCGTGGCGAGAGTGGTTAGCCAGTGCACCACTTGTCTTTTACTAGCCCTGTTCCTTCTATCTGGACTGATAAGAAAGGTTGAGAAAATGTGTAACATGTCCTCATATAAAAATATATACATACTTGCATACCTGTACTAAGAGACTATGTTCTATATTGGAATCAGATGTGAATTTAAAAAATAATAGACGATTCGAACCATTCAACTACAAATTATTTTTACGTGCATTTATAAAAATGTTTTATTTTATTGTTCAGATAAATTACTTCAATACTCGTATATTTTATCACAATATATTCAAAAGCCATATTTAATTTTTTTTATTTAATACATGCCAAAAGTAGCTAAATATTTTATTTTGAATGTTTTAATTAACTAATTTTCAAAAACCATCCATTAATTTATTTATCACATATTTACAATAAACAAACATGTAAGACTCCTTTCCCGTTTGCACCGTCATACACAAACGTTCCTTTAAATATTTCATATTCAATTATAAACGATAATACTTGCATATAATGTTTATTTTAAATGTAGAGCTATTTAACCTCATTCATTCGTTATGACGATGATAAATTTAAAGCGCATGTTGCTCCTCTGCTACCTCATAACGCGTTTACTATTCAATTATTATTTTCCAAACACCAAATTACACTCGAAAAATAAACAACGTGTTAAAACATCGTTTGTAATTTTCTATGGGCGCTACAGATTGAATATAAATGAGGCGAGCGGGCCCTATCATTGAAAGTAAAGTAAATTAAAAAATGTATTAGATACATATAGCGCATATCTGATTTCCTGATCGGTATGCTAATGGTCACGTCTCAACCTGATGTATCAAATTATCTCCATTTCATTAGAATTACTAACCATAGTGTAAACAAAATTCGATTGAAAAAGCATAACACTTATATCGAACACATTTAGTGGACAAACGGCGATCGTAATATTTTCATGAATAAAGTAGAAAAAATGAAAAAATCGTAATTGATCTTACAGACATACCATATATCTAAATTAATTTATTTTATAATTATCGTTTAATATGCACCAGTGACTAATCTCAACACAGTTTAAACAAACACTGTATTCACTCAATTTCACCGGCGCCGCACCGCTTAATCATGAAATAAATATTCGAATTTTAATATTAAAACCAAAAATTTTATATTGTAATTAAATCTATAACAACTACAGACATTTTCTGACGCCGTAAGAATATATGAATAATATTTCACATTCGATATCCTCTTCATATTTATTATTTAACTTACACGTAAAAACGATTTCTTAGTGTATTTATGTGTTCAAGACACATTTTTATACACAACATCATTATAAAAAAACAAATTGAGTGTGTTAGCGATTCTTCGTGGCCTATTTTTGAATTGTTTTGAAAACAACAAAATTGGTTTGTTTAATGCCGTTCTTGTGCCAATAAGCTCAATTCCTAAAAATAAATAATTTAGTAAGTTTACTTTGACAAAAGCAATAATTTCGCAAATAACGATTTAACTGCGGCATAACATATGCAGCCGAATCATAAAAATTTTTACTTTCTTTTCCCACATTGACACTAAAATTCTTGAAAAAAAGACAACCTACGAAATACTATGCCAATCGTAACATTGTATAAAGTTTTTTTTAAGTTTCTTCTTGTAAAACTTCTTCATTCTTGATATAAATTTTCACAAATTTGCCATTAATTTATTATATGATTATGGGGGAGGTACCGTAATATTTTTGTTATAATGTAAGTTTATTGGCAAATTCAGTAGTATAAGAATAAAAATGTTTTATGGTATGCTTTCTTATGGGAATTTTTATCTCACCTAATTTGCAATAACCGTTGAACATGTATTTACACACCCCATAGCACAGTGATTTACCGTGCTGGTTCAAATAGGCGGGTACGGCCTCGATCGCAAACAACGATAACGCGTGTATGTTTTACCGTGTCCGCCGTTTAACGCGGCGTTATAACGCCAGTTACCCGTCGAGGTTTATTGAATAACCCGGCTACGCCCCCTGTTTGTTAAGCCAAGAGTTATTCACTCGGGCTTCGGGCGTAGCCGTTGCAAAGCTCCGAGGGTTTCGGTCATCGCCTTTTACCGTGCGTCGATGTCTCTTTTTTTGTGTAGTTTTTGCGTTTTCAATTTGCTGTGCAAATTTTGATGCATGGGAAATATTTTTTGTTAGAGTCATTATTAACTCGTTAATTATTACTAACGATTTTGTACATCGTAAATTTATTTGCTGAGATATTAATTTCATCGACCTAAACTCGCAAAATAAATATTCTAATACAAAATATTAAGATAACGTAATAGGAAATTGTTAAAACGGTGGGCTATATGAAAAAATATTGCACGTACTTATTTTATAAATAAATAAAATTATTCAGAAAAAAACTCAATTTATTTTAGTATAATACACGTGCTTAGAGTTACTCGACAAATCGGAAATACATACGTAAAATATTAAGTTGTTTTTTTTTATTCATATTAAGATTGACCAACCTTAAGATAATTTTGAAGATTTATTGATTTTATGTTATATGTCAATCGTATGTCTTACGTAATTGTTGTCATTTATATCGAGATATTGTCTCACGATGTAGTCAAGATTTTCGAAAAAAAATTCTTAGTGTTTATATTGTCTTTTTCATGAATAATGTGATCCATAGACAAATTGCCCTGCGTAGTTTTTTTGAAGTTAAAATATCGTTCGGTCAGTACGTACTAACATTTTCACCTTCCGTTGCCAAAGTCGAATTCAAATTTTATTATATAATTTACATAGCTTCAACTGATGTAAACAAAAACAATGTTGACATCATGTTATGAATGATTTATTGACCCCGTCAGCGATCGAGAATATTTTCTTCAAACTGCTAACTTACTTATATATAAAATACGACCATTTATTAATCTATTCAACGCATTTAAAAAAATATACTATGGGTATTAATTACACCGATAGTAAATATCGTGAAAAATATATTCAATGAAAAATAGCCCCAGAAAATTCTCATAATATATTTTCACTTTCAATCATTTTAATACATTTTAAGAAATATCTTTCTGTAATATTACTTTTATAATATCGGTAATAGGTTTTATACACTTTCGTTATCTGAATTGTAAATCTTATTTTCACTAGTTAGAATACATTCTCATTTGAAATTAGTTTCGGCTATAAGAAAATTTGTATAAAACAATTTGAATTTATATTATACTTTAAAATTACTGCACAATAATATGTATTATATATTGTTTTATCAACTTTCAACATCAACTGAAAAAAATGGCACTGAGTTAACTTATGTAAAAATTTACATGGAGAAAATCACCTACTGCAAATCAATATCTTGTTATTTGTAATTTTTGTAACGTTTATGTATAAATATATAAATCTTAAAAGATATAATATGGACGAAATTCTTATTCCATTGAATATATTATTAAATGTGGAAAAACAATGTTTATACAAGCATTGGTGTAATAAAGTAATAAATATTAATTTTACATTAAAACTGTTTCCAGTTCCAAAAAATTCAATATTTCCACCGAATCCATACAAAACCTGAAAGGTCGCGATATCCTTATTCTTATTGATATTGAAGTGTTTATGTTGTTTTTCTTTCCATTGCACGATTTCCAACTAGTAAATGCGTATATTTGTGGATTAAAAAATCCAACTTTGAGTTGTGAAAAGCTCAATTTTGAATTTTATTAGCTTAACAGCTTAATAGCTTAGCTAACAACGAAAGTTTTTAGAAAAACGTCAGGCTATAAAATACGTTTGTCAGACGAATAATTGCTTGACGTTATTATCGTGATATATTGTTATGCTGACACTTTATATTTTCGAATCTGGTATTTCGGCACTAATGAAATAGATTAATTACAGGAATCCTAATTCCGATAAAATCGGTATTATTGTAAGTTTTATATTTGGCTTAGTAAAGGGTTCTGTGTGAGTGGAGAAATCGTCGATTTCACTCTTCGGTCATCTTACCATTGTATTTTTATAAGGTCACCATTAAAGGTAAGACTTTTAAGAAAAAGAGTATCTTCGATACTATTTGTGCAAAGGAAGTAATAATGTCACTATTTGCGTATTTACCCATGAGTAGGTAACCCCTGTTCGGCAGGTGGTGGTCTCATCGCAGACGAGCAGACCACCGGGCCGCGACGGCGTTAATTGCTGTGATTACCGATTGGGCGGGGCCGCAACTGGCTCGCGGGCCCATGCCGTTGATTGATCACCTCTGGCCCCGGGGCCCGGAGATGTACCGGTGCCGATTTCACGACCTGCTATACCACAAAAGTGGTAAATGAAAAAATATTCGCGCATGAATGGATGACGATATAACATGTCTTCGAGTAGTGGCAAAAAATGTAAAATGTTTTGATTTATTAAACGTGATATTATACGTTTTGTTCCCGAACACCTACATTATTATCTTCGCGATTTATTACACTTAATAATATGCAACTGGACCCCAATAACGCGTTATTCAAGATGACAAGCAGTCCAATTAAATTATAGCGAGTACTAAAAAATATACATTTAAAAAGATAGGAAAACATGCAAAATATTAATTACTTTGTAGTGTTCACTTCTTATTCTATCAATCTGATTTTGTTTACCTTATTTTGTTATCCAACAAAAATAATAATCAATTTTAATATACTTCTGACAGTTAACATTTTTCTTTTGGTGGACACTTATACATAGTAATATTTGTTCACCCGTTGTAAGTGAATTTTAATATTATATTTCCATTTCGTTTAGGAGAACTGCTTGGAATTCGAACGCTCTATGCTATGTATGTGATGTGTTTACCATTAAACAAGGAAAGAACTTGGTACATCCTTCACCCCATATTGGAATGGTGTCGTTTTTTATAATATCATATTTATAGCGAAAACTTTAATTCTACATTATAATACTCTATTTTGCCAAATTTCAATGTATTCAATGGACACCATAAAACCGTATCGATATTTGGTCCTTCTGAGTGTACGAACCGTAAGTGATAACTGATTATTTGTATACACTACACCTCTTCGACGAGCTGTTCTGGTATCTTCTTCAAATAAATACTACGGCTGGGCATGTAATAGCCATCATAACACGTTCTTTTCCATTCGTGATGTGTGTGCCAGCGATAACTACCTCTTGCGGATAATAATATTTTCCACAATGCCCCGAGTAAACGAGCGACTGGTTGGTTTGGTGTGATCGATGACTTTAGCGCTAAAAATGTTTTTTTCCAGATTATTTTAAAAATTTAATTGTTTTTTTAAGTCGTTTTTCGCTTTTGTTAATAAACCTTCCCTTCGCTGTATTTTTATCTTTCATAATTAAAATATATACAATGTATTTTTTTTTAAATCTACCTATTTTTGCATAATCTTATTTCCAATCAAATTTGCAATAAAATATTACCTCCTTGAGTAGTACTGAATCTTTTTATTATCGATGTGAATGATTCCTAGAAATGCATTCTGAATAAAATATTAGAAGTTACGTACATTTTTTGAACGAATGTATGATTATGCCATTTGGCACTACAAACGCTTTTCATTTTTAACATGAAAAATTTTTAAAAAATGTTCTAATATACCAATATTTTTTTTTCGTTTCCTAAGCTTCTTTATTAGGGAAAAAAGTTGATACGAAAAAGATAAATTTTAGTTGAAGCCACTTTCACTGCTGTGTTTTTTCTTCTACATTAAATGAGAGGCATCTATTAATATTTTCAATTATAATTTATTTGGATGATTTACTAGGAAACCATAAAATAGGCATAGAACATCACAGATGGTAATATAAACTTGTATATTTAAATATCATAATGCCAAATTGTATCAATCAGTATGCAGCGTACAACTAAGCATAGGAATTTTACGACTCATAAAAGCTTAATCGCTCTAAAAGTACTTTCGCTTCATATAATATTTTACGTGTATAGTTATATAACACCCATATTTGAACTATTTTAAACTACTGAGCCTTTTTTCAATAAACTCTAGTATCCAATAGATTTCTCAGTTTTTTTTTTTTTTTGAAAACTAATTGTTAGTATATTTTATATTAGGATTAATTACACCCAATGTTTTTTTTACGCGATACATTGGTTCCAGAAAAAGGTGCGTAATAAAATTATTTCACTCAATTGCATTATATTTCTTTACACACCCTAAAACATAAATTCGCATAATATCCGATACACTTGTCAACATTTGGCAATTGTATGTGTATTTAAAAAAATGGAATGTTTTACAAAATCAAGTTTTAAAAATACACATTTTTTTTATTAAAAAAAATAATGAAACGTACATGCCTAGCATCGTATATAAATGTCTTCTTTACAACAAATTTGGGGGAAAAAATGCGTAAAAACGAGTGTAGAAGAGAAAAAGCGTGTAATCGAATTCGCGTAAAAAAAGGACTGGGTGTATAAACTGTTAACAATTATGTAATATTCATGAAAAATCTTAGATTCATAATAAATCATTCTATGCAAATAAACAGGAGTGTGTTTGTAAACATTGTAAAACCCAGTTAGGTTAATAGTATAAAGCAATTAATGTAATTAAAAATGTTACTTCTTTTAAAAGAAATATACCTCGTGTTTTAATTGTGGATATCTTCTCGTATACTATATAAAAGAAACTCTTTTATAGCGGTAATAAAATATCATCTTTGTTATAAATTGTTAAAAAAAAAATTTTTCCACTTATCAATTGAATCGATAATCATCATTATAGTGTTAGTAATCAGCAATATTATACACTGTAAAATTCATATTTGTTACAATTTTCTAACTATCCTGTGGGTTAAAGATACACTGTATATCCATCATAATTTAGCAGCGAAGCTATATTTACCGAAGAGCGAAAACAAAATTACGCAAAATAAATACTTAAACTTCGGCGAGATTATTATTTGAAAATGTTAAGTAGTGTTACCACGCAATACCATTCGACATGCTTCAATATTCAATTTAATTTTAATATTTATCATCTTTTACAAATAACAACACCTTTTGCCTCAAACGTTCAGCCAAATTGCCAAAAGCAGACAACGTTTTGTTAAAGTAATTTACAGATTTTATTTCGAGTTTTATAATATTTTATTTATATTTTGAATCTTCAAAATTTTTTGTTATACGAAATCAGCAATAAATACCTATTTCAGCTCAAATCTATGAATTAAGCAAATTTTCTTTTGAAAGCATGAATTGGGAAGTTTATAAAATTCTTAAGCTATGAAAGCGACAGTGGGAAAGAATTCGATATGGACTTCGAACTTGTAAATGCATGTAAATAAATATTATATGAAACCGATAATATACTCAAGTGATCATAATTGTGTAAATGGTAGGAAAATGCAATTTTGAGTTACGCTGTTTTGGAGTTGTACTGTATTTTGTCTTTGGTTCACTACAAACGATATCGAAGTTAAACACATGTCAGGCTCGCAAATTAAACTGCTCAACATTTTCCCCTTTGGCACATGAGTATAAAAGTAATTATACCACAAATTTCCATAGCAATAATAACAAATCAGAAAGTTGACTCGTGTTTGCTTTACTCGTTAGTGCTGCCTCACCTTTCTATGCTTCAGCGAAAATTTTGTGTAATGTGTTCTCAAATGCTTAATTTTGTTTTTTTAGTTATTTATAATAGTTCTTCATTTTTTTTTAAAATTTAACATCAACTGCAGGTGTATACAATTATATCACAAATATCTATGCATACAAGTAGAAAACTTCGGAATGGCATCTAATCGTTTTAATAATATTAATAAAAGTAAAATACCAATCCAAATTATACAAATTGCAATGTCACGATAACTATTCCTTTACTATAAGAGTGTCCAAAAAATCTACCACAATGGAAAAAAAACATGTTTTTGTAACACTTTTATTATTAAAATATTTTCATAATATTCTTACTAAAGCTTAATTGGGGTTATAAATTTTAACGTTAATTAACCAATCAAGTATAAGAAGCAGATCAAAATGTGGCTTAATTTTGATGGTTACAAATAATTTTGAGACGAATGTGATTATTTTTAATAATAAAAACATATTATAGTATTTATTTCCACAATATATTTAATGATCAGCACCAGCTTAGCGAGCATTACCGTTGAGCGAAACCGGTCCTGATCATAAAAATGTTTTAAACAAGTACTATAAAATTCATTTTTATTGTTCAATAATCATGTCTTTCCATCTAGAAGTGACAGTTAACATCTTAATAATGAGAGATGCAATTATCTTGAGGGGTATCATTTATGTTATACTTCGTATTTATTTAAAAGCACAAGCACTTATACAATTTATCTCAACAGATTTTTTTCTACGAAGATTGTCTGTAACTTAGTGTTTTTCGAAGAAATTAAGATTAGCTGGAATAGGAATTGGACAGGTCGACTGGTTTGCTAACCACATACGACAACATTAACCAGCGACCTACTTACTGACTCTACTTGACTTCGAGAGATTCCAAATTCTGTATTACAAACCCTAACTCATATTGTATCAATTTTTGTTTACGAATCGGTAATTTATTTTTTATTCAATTTCACACATTTCTTCAATTGAGTATCGTTTGCTAACAATGTCATATCGTATTTCCACTCCATACGCAGTCTCAGTTTTAAATATAAATATGATTGTCATTTCGAAATTCGAAATCGTGTTATCAGTGTTTTAATGGCGTCTCCTTCCAATTACGTCAAGTTTACATTGCTGATACTTGCATTTTATTTATTTTTTTCGTAATAAAACTTCATTGCTCATAATGCGTGCCGACCATCCTTCTACCCACTGATAGAGATCTGATTTTGTGAGATGACTTTAAAGAAAATCGTTAAAAAAATACTGATATAAGCAGCGTTTTATCTCAAGTCCGATCAGAATTTTCTCTCGCATCACAGATATACGAATAATGACACCCAAGTTAGTAAACCAGGTATTGGATATTACAGGGTTAATGCACTTGCACCTATAAAATTTACCTCAGATGTTTTAAAGATAAAATTCATTTTTTTATGAACAGTTCAACAACATTCAAATTCGTCGCTATGCTCTGAATATTGGTAATACTTTTTTTTTTAATTCTTAAGTTATCAATAAGTTTTTCTAGCATAATATACTGTGTATTTGCATTCCTACACGGCACTAAACGTTTATTTCCAAAGTATCAACGAGAAGATAATTTGACTCTCGCCGAGTCATTTATATTGACAAATCACCCACAAATTTTGTATTATGGAAAAGATACTGCAAAACTTAACGCGACTTGCCCACCGTCGCTATTAGCTCTAAAATGACGTCGTCCCTTTAACTTTTATTTCGAAAATAAGCATTAAATGGTTATCTCGGAATCGAAATCTGATAGTGGCTCGTAAACGATACATCGCCGCCATATTATCTCTGTGAATAAAAATGCTCACTAAGTTAGATAGATAATAATATCGCCTCGAGTGAGAATTCAACATTTCAAATTCAAGGGACGGAGCTGTGATTTATTTATTCGTATTAATTTTTTGCTGGCAATAATTACCATCTTTTCACATTTTACATCTGTGGAAATTATTTCGTTTTGGTCAACTAGTAAATATTTTCATATTTTCAGTCAGAATGTAAATTTGTATAGATTATTTCTTATATATGGTATGACGATGTGTTTTTATCAATAATTAACAATAAACAATATTCTCAAGCTTTTGCTACGAGTTGGCGTTTAAACTGTCTCTTCACAAATCAATGAAATGATAATGGTTCTAAAAAAAGACTTACAAGGAGCTGGTTGTTTTTTTCTTTCTGGTATTATGTAGTTGGGAGAGATGAATACGTATTTAGACGTAAGTAAATGGATACTCATTTGTTAACTGGGTCACGAAACTAGATATCATTTGTTGTACACTTTCCCCCAGTAACCTTTTATAGGTTTAAATTTTTTTATCAAAACGGTCCCGCTTTAAAAAAAAATAACACAAAAAGCCTGTTCAAATTTTGAGCTTTCAATCAATGGCGTGACATGATATAGAAAATATATGTAAAATTGTTCTTTTTAATTATTAGCTTTTTAACACATACTTCACTGCAACTGGTTATTTGATCTGAACTGATTTCGTGATGTTTTTAGTTGTATGTGTATAATGAAAAAAAAACCAAACATTTCAAATACCTCAATTATTAAATACAAAAATCTCCTGGGCACTTATTTTGCTTATTCCGGACCTATTCAAAGTACAATAAAAACGCCTCAGTCTTTCGTGTTAGTAATTTGGTGATTTCTAAAATCGGGAGTTAGTTTTTATGACTTCGAAGCTGATTATGCTTATGTCTTTCTTCATCTCTTATCTGATTTCTTTGGATTAGATGAAACTTCGACGAACTATTTTGGTACATTCAAATAATCAGCACTTAACACTTGTACCTTGTGTTATACTTCAAATAACGTTTACTCATATTTATTTATAGCATAAATGTCTAACAAAAGTTTATTTAAAAATTGTATTTTTTTTTTTTTAAATAATTATTTTTTAATTTTTTAAATTATTAAAAAAAAAACCTCAATTGCTAAATTTAAATTGTTATATATTTTTATTTCATTAATATATCGATGGAAACTTTATCTGGTCTTAACAAATTGACAGTATAATAAAACATACATTTTATTCATAATTTTATAATTGGTATAGCAGCGAGACAGTATCAACATAAAAAATATTTTATGATCCTCTTAGTTTATACAATACTTGAATATACTCAAAGGCTGACTGTGACGCGTTTTGTTTCATTTTTACTATGGATTTTCACGTTTATTTTCATTTCAACTAAACTCTTTATGCATCTTGCTTCCCAAGTTCAACCTTCCACCAGGATAGTATCGGGTTTCCTTGTGCGAGGCATTCATTTTCTTTTGAATTCACCTCGTCTGCTCATTAATTATTTCTATATTATTCTTACCAGGCGTTCCTTTTATTTTATCCGCAATCACCGAAATACCTCGAGATGTTCTTTATTTATTCTTTTATTTATACTTATTAGGGACCTTGTGTCTGAAAAACCCGGGAATTTCGTGCTTTTTTTCGTTAACTCGATTTAAATTAATAGCCTCTGCACTTTAAAATTACCAATTCCAAAGCATTATGTTTCGTAGTACATTCTATTCACACAAAAGAATTACATAAATATATATCAGCTTCGAATATGACTGCCAATTAGAAAAAGAGGTACAATGTAATATTATATAATAAAATAGCGGAAATTCGGCATCAGTTGCAATACCACTCAAACAATGAAATTACTAGTGTTATAATCCTGTTCTTCGAAGTAATTTTGAATACACAATATTTTTTGTTTATCCGTCTGTTGCGTAAAAGAATAAACCGGTTTTATAACACCTAAGCAGGCCACATAAAGCTGTCCATGTGAGAAACATATACACATAATCCAGTGTATCAGTTGATAGCGATAAGCGAAACCGGTACTGATCGAATAGTTGTACTTATTTGGTAACCTTTACGGGCATGTGCACAATAACCAACCAAAGTTTTATCACAATGAGATGAACGGTATGTGAACTCATAAAAAACGGACAAACAGATCACCTCTTTGCATTAACTTTTATGCAATAACATAAGTGATTGATTTAAAAAGCTACCAGTTCCCCACTTTTGTACTATGGACTAGATTCCCGGATTTCTCGGGACTCAGGAATGCCAACACTGCAGAATCCCTCATAGCTACTATGACTTTCTTCCACCGGATACCGTGTGAACTGTAAGACGACACCTTTTCTTGCTTAATTAATTAACCAAATATATGCGTCCTACCTGCACTTACCAGAATTACATTTATAGTTTAATTAATTGAATTTCTCTAACGATAAGATAACAAAGTCATGTTCGAATAAAGCGTTTTTTTATTAAGAAGAAACATTTCTAAACGTTTTGTATAATAGGTTATTATAAAATTGTAGACATGCGTCGTTTTATAACGGAAGAATCAAAACCACCTGATATTTTTATGTAACGAGAGTTGTATAAATATTAAAATAGTTTTTTTGTCATATCCATTTTATTCATATATTGAACATGTATAAAAAAAACTAGAAATAAATATTACACAAATGGAAATATTAAATTGTTCTTATTTTATCAGTTAAATGCATTGACATAATTATAATTGCAATTATTGCTAGAAATAGATTTTATTGATAAAAATAAATCGTTTATTTCATTCACTTTTCTACAACTTTATAGTATTAAGGTTTATTTGTCTAGATAAAAGTGGAAATCTTTTTTCTCTAACGATACAGAATAATGGCGAAAAATTATCATATAAATGTTTTAATTCAATAAATCAACAAGCTATTTGGATTCCAGTCAATTGAATTGATTTACGATTTTATTTTATTTACATTTTACTTCTTTCCGTACGAAATAAATTTAATGATCATGCAACCAAAACATAATATTTATTTATTCCTGGTAGCAAAGGATCATTTTGGTAATTAAATTAGCTTTGGTTATGTGCTAATTTTTTGTGTTTTGTTATTTAAAATAGCCTTTTAATAATTTATTGCACACTTAATCGTATCACGAATTCGTGTCCCAGGGGTCATGACTTTGTTGACGTAATTTTTTATGGTCTTTATTTGTATTTTTCATGTTCGAAAATGATTTTGTTAAAGAATGTATTAATAGGTTATATATTGTCGCCAATATTGCTTCTACATTTGGTCCAGCGATCATCAGCACGCTTTTATACTACAACGTCGTACGGTATGTCGCTGTCACTGACATAATTTAATTATTACCTAGAAACATTCATTAACGTATAAACAAGAATTGTTAACGTGCAGCTTAAAATCTCTTGACATAAACTTTTATGACATATTAAATAACACGTGAGAAAATTTTAAAAAACATAGATAAACGTATCATCAAATTAAAACGTCTTTTTTATTAAAGTATTATAAAAAATATACAAATCTTCCTTTAGAAGTTTTTTTTATATGTAAACTTTTACTTTTATCACAATACTAGTATATTATTACTTCCCGATAGTTCCTTTAATAGGTTCACAGAACATTATATGCTCGATGATCCAAAAGACATGCTATAGTTGTGAGGCTCTATTTTTGTTCATTTTATAATGTTATTGCTAATCAAAACAATCTGATTATTGAGCCTCGTTATTATTCTCAGGTGGTCGGTTGGAGACTGTTTCCTTTGACTTATTAAGGCAATCACCTTTGATCATTTGCAACCTGCTAACAACTAAAGAATCTACGTAATTACATTTACATCCCTCGAGAATGTTTCTCACATGACGTATTGAGACTGTGTCTATGTTTCGTATTAAAGTAACACTTTAAGTAACTTCTACATGCGATAAAACGTCGAATTATTATTTCAAATGAGTGCTGATTAGTTCACAAATAATCCCTCCACCGTTAGGCATAGTAGTTCGATCGTCTTTAAAGTCATGATTACCAAAATATAGCATAATCGTTACGAATAATCAAACACGTTGTTTTATTAAAGAACGCATTCGTTATTTTATAGAATTAATATAACAGAAAATTACCGATCATTTAATATGAAAATGATCAAAGTTCATTTAGAATTACGATACGACCTCGATTATCCTTACAGATTAGAGATGAGGGTAGTCGAATAACCGAAAATTCGGATAATTGAAATGTGAAATAAAAATAGACATTTTTTGTGAATATTTTTATTCTCCTACTCGCTAACAGTATTTTTGAAAAAAATGCATGATTTTTGTAATGTCAATACATTGATAGGATCTTACCAAAACCTAACAACAAAAAAACAAAAATACATTTATATTCGAATAATCAAGTGCGGATAATCGAGGTACTCCTCTACACATATCACGTCCTACGAAATATCCCCATACAATTTGAGCGTCTAACATATAATGTGATATTTTAAAAGCTTTCGTAATTTTTAACTGCTTATTCATACACGATATTTAATATGGTCGCCGTTAAATAAATACTATACATAATTATCTCAACCTAACGGACAATACAACATATCTTATATGCTCCGTGTGATTTGTTGAAAGATTTTATATTGATAGAGAGACATTTTCAATTAGGCTTAATCTCTGCGGGGGAGCCGCATAGGTCTCATGATGGCCAGGTTCTTCGTCCGGCGCCCCGCGGTGCTTAGCTAATACTTCAGAAATCACATAAATTAATACGCGTAGTAATAATAATAATATGCTGTGATTTAATGTTATTCGGTATTTATGGTTTTTGTGTTATATCGATTTCTGTTACGGAACTATCATCGTGAGATTCTAATAGATGGATTGCGGTCAGTATAAAACCGTATGCACCGTTTTATTCCATTCGATTATAAAAAAAATGTTCTCTTAACAAACAGACTTCAAATATTTTTATTTAATTTAATACGGAACTGCAAAATCTACTAAAACTATAAATTTATACTCAACAAAAATAGTAATTTATTTATCGACCATAATATCGTAACCGGCGGTAGAAATTTGAACTAAAGTAATCAATCTAGAGTTAGTAGCTGTCAAACAAAACCTCATACGAAATCATCGTCATTTTAGTTTTTATTCATCAATAACGAAGTAAAAATAAATGCAATAAAACAAATAATTCAAAAAGAAAATTTTCTTGGTTAAAAGACTCGAAGGAAATGATAATTTCTAACAATATCGGCTATGGAATGCGTGGTGACAATTTACTTGATTTTAACATTCCTCACGTACTACACTAGCGCCATCTCTAAAGACCAACTTATAACGATCGATATGTGTGATAAGGAATGTTAAATAATTTCTCACAAAACAATTACAATCGAGCGGACTGGAATTCGGAAAAAGTATGTCCATCTCACTAACCCTTAGCAATATTATTTCGCCCAGCTAGCGAGTATTTTCAATTGATGCATTATATTAATTTCCTGTCTTAATGCAAATTGTATAAAACAAATGTATACAAATGTATGTACACAAAGAAAGGTCTAATTCTACGCTTAAAATTTGACGAGAAAATTAAAAATTCTAATTTTATAAATAAACATAAAAGTATTCTAAATAATGCAAGTGATATAAAAACGCTGTTAAAAGAATAAGGAATCAATTATCAAAATTTAAGTATTTCTATTCATTAAAGGATATACATGTCGATATACTCTGACTGTTTTGAGTAAAATCACAGAAAAATTGCGGGAAAATACATTTCTTTCACGGTTTATACGGTCGCTTCTCTATGTGCATGTCTTCCTTTGTTTTATTACTTTTTCTGCGTGTATTATTACAAAATATTATGATTATTTGAAAAATTCTTAATTTTTGAATAATTTTTTGGACTTCAATTAAATCAAAGTTGTCATATGACAAACTGCTTTGTTGGATGTCTATCTCAGCTATACTAATATTTTGAATAACGGAAAAATATGCTTGCTTTGTTATTATTTTTATAAATAATCTATTGCTATGATTATTTTATTCAGAAAGTGGGCTTTGAAGATCTGCATAATAAACATTTATATAATCACTTTAATTACGTATATTGTCTACCAGAATTTTGAATATTTATATGTTTTATTATATTGTATATTAATACATTTTTTGAAAGATAAAGTTTAACATATTTACGAAAAAATATTTCAACTTGGTAATAATTTTATCTTCTTATTTACCTTTTTGCCTTCAAAGCTTACCACTGTCTTAACTTGCTCGCAATTCTTGACAATTTCAGACATTTTTGCTGAAAATCTCCTCTTTTTTAAAATATCTAAGCAATACATGTCCACGATAGTTCCTTTGTTGCTATATCATTTTTAACGTTATTTAAATGCATTGCATTTTCAAAACAACATCCGAATGTTAAAGCTCGAATGAAGCTTATGGTTATCAGAGTCAAAAAAAAAACACTGATCGTCCATGACCAAGAAATTTAAATTGTTCTAGAGTCGTTCAATATTGCTAAGCTTTATCCCTTCTCATTTATTATCATGAAATTCACATAACGGAAACGTTTTCATCTTCGTAGCTGTAACATAATCAAATCCTTTTTCTCAAAACTTTTTATCCTTGTCGATCATTAAAGTCGCCAATCCAAGATCTGATTGACTGATCAACATATTGTCCTTAGTTTCGTTATCTTTCCTATTCGATCAATTTAATAGTATTCTTTGTAATTTATATGATCTCTTCTACACTTGGTGTCAACTGTATTACATGTCCTCATTGTTATTTTGTTTACAAATAAGATAAATAAATAAATTGAATAAAATACTCAACACCGGACAGGATTTTACAGTAGCTTTTAAAAATATTCAAGACATAACATAATTTTTACATAAGATCTTTAGGTTTGTGGGTTTCTTTGTATATTCTTAAAAAGAAATATTCTCTAAGAAAAATTGGTCTTATGTTTTTATTATTATAGTTTTACATATTTTTTATAAAATTGTTTTAATAAATTACGCATACTTTAAATTTTTTATTCTTTCCATGCTCTGTTTATAAATGTAGACATTTTAAATCCTGGAAATAGTCATAATTATTTCATTGAATAAATTTCAACTTTTCAGTTCATAAAAACATATCTTCTTTTTTTCTTAATGTGTATAATATTTATTTCAATCTTAATCATATATCACACGTATATTTATATTTGCATACGAGAACACGAGAAAAGTATAAATATTACTTTACACTAACTCTATTTGAATTCAAATTTGATATGACATTTACATATTTAATTTACTAATTTGGTTTTCAATACTTATGCCCATTCATATCTCTGTGGGAAATTTTTTCTAACCTTCGATTTTCAAAGACATTACTGAATTTGGACATTTTTTTTCTTATTAATGCGAAGACGATCTTCCGTGTTTTTGGTTTTTTTCTTCATTCGTAAATTTTTAGATTTATTACCCATCTATGCCACCCATATGAGTTTTTTTAGATACTTAATTTTCAAATGATGGTGTCACCTCAGAAACATGACATTATTTTTGTAATAAATAACATTAAACTTTTAACCTCTCTGCAATCGCAAAGGAGATCTAAAGACTTCGGCAGTATTTCCTAATGTCAATGAATATGTTTGTTAAATATACCAAATTTGTCGGTGTATTCTTCATTGTCAGCTGCTATCAATCCACACCGTTCCTCCATAAATCCTTACTTCCTGTTTATCTTTTTGCTTACTCCAACTCCCAATTCAATATATAATCCGGTGTTAAAGATGGAATCTATCCCGTTCGAAGAGGACACGAGCAGGATTCTAATTTCTTGATAGAATTAACGTCATAGAAATAACCGCTTTTTATTATTTCCTAACTTTAAAATAATCAATGCAACGTATTCCAATTTTTCGTCGCTGGCATCTATCTGTCTATGTTTATGAAATACGCGAACTTATTTAATGCTATTATAAAGATAAAATTTATCCATATATGTCTCAACAAAGACGTATATTTTTTTGGCGGACACCTTTATAATGAGATGTGTGACAACTAGTATTACCGATTTTTACATCAGTATCACAAAAACAGATAAAAATAAGGAATGATTATTACAGGTAATTTTGTTCGTAACACCAATCGAATTTGCGATACTTTTAGTAAGAAAAGCATTACTATATAAATTAAATAATTTTGTGAATTTGGCTTCGCCCGTCAAACTTTACAAGACATCAAAAATGAAATAGATTTCATTTATTAATGATATCGACTGAAGGTGCTTGATGGAATTTCAACATCAAATTTTAGTTGTTATAACTTTGTATAATTCGACATATTTTGTCACTAACGGCACTTTCGGCATCTTCAGGCATTCTATCTCACGGATGCATTTGTTTTAGCTGCTTGCCTCGGGGTATGTGTTTTCCTGTAATTAATAACTTTGTTATATAGACGATGCTTACTGTTTATTGTACGTCAGTTCTGTTGCATCCGTGTGATGAAATGCCTGAGGATGCCGAAAGGCGAAACCCGGATAAAATATATGGGGAATCGTACAAAGCTGTAACAATTCAAATTTAATTCGATTCATCTTTGCTCAGCTTTCAAAATTGACATATTTGTATTAATATTTTGCATTTTATACATACAACATTATTCGCCATGGTAGAATCGACCTGTATATTGGGATTATCGCTATGTAATCCTTTTCAGCGCAATTACAGGTGATTTGACAAGGTAGGATTAAACGCCTTACAATGTCTGTATTGAAAAAGTCAAAATGATAACGAAGTAAAAAAAATGGCGTCTCCGGGCTCTCGCATTCTTCGCTGTCCGCATGTCGAGCTGTCGCCGCGCCGCGGGAAATCAATTCCACAACCGCTGAATATTCCGAAGGGGGCACCCTGCGCTAACTCGGCATGTTTGCACTGTGAAGTATTTTTATTGTATAATATGCCCCGCCGTTAACAAATTATATTATAAGGCTATAGTTTGTAAGTTAAGTTATTTTATAATACAAATTTCGGCTTCACATATTTTGTATAGAATAGTGTTATAAATATCATACTTTTATATAGCATCCGTGTGAAAGAATTCACGAGGATATCAAAAGGCAACACCTAAGTTAAAATAAATTCATTATAGTTTTCATTATTATACGCAGTAATTTTTGTGTGAGCTTTTTGTCAAAATATATTAAATATTAAGGGTGATTATTGTTCAATTAATTGTTAATAATATTTGTTGGGTTTTCTGAAGGCCTGTTACTTATTTCAACAATATCAAAAAAAAAAAACGGAATTCGCAAATCATTTAAATTTACCAATTTCAATATATATTGGTTTTTAGAAGTAAATTCAAATTCAATTCCAGCTATATTTTATATTACATTTTCTGTCAAAAATGTATTCAATTTATTTTTCGAATGCTGTGGCTAATTGATACAGCTTTGCGCTTTCTTTGTGCTATTAACTCGCATAAAAACATTTTTTAACAACACTTGAAATAATTTCCACAGTGCTCTATTAAAAAATAAAAAAACGATTCATTACCAACAATAAACCATATTTTTTGATAACATTGATGACCACTTTTAGCTAGATTTTTTATAATCAACTTTTAACAAAAATAATATTGTTGTTATACATCTTTTTATAGCAGTTATCTCAGTTCGGTGTCCTATTAGATACTTCGTGAAGTATACGACATCCAAAACATTGACTTTCGTGCAGTTTCATTCATTGTGTGAAACGATTTTATCGCTCTGAAGACAAAACGGAACGGGGAGTTATAAAAAAAGAGAAGCAGAAGTCTATACAAACACGCGTCAGCGGGGTGGCGGTCAACATATTCCAATATCAGAAGCTTTCAACTTTTATTCATGATGATACTATTTTTTTAATTAACAGATTTTCGATTACATTTATTTTACCATTTAACATTAAAATATTGAATAATATAAAACTCTTTCCAGTACCGCTATTCTAGTCAGGTAGACAGCAGTGAATATAATGTAATATAATCAATTATTACACGGTCAAAAATATTTATGTATTTTTTCAAAGATATAATTGATAGATATTTCGGCTCACGACATCGTCAGAACTTAACTACCAGAACTCAACTAGTTCTGACGATGGCATGAGCCGAAATCGCTATCAACTATATCTTTGAAAAAAAATGTATTAATAGCTATTTTTCACCGTGTTATAATGAAGTCCCACCAAGAAAATACCAATTCAATTAATAATCAATTATTCCTGAACAAAATTTACATTTCGTCGTTATAAAAACGGACAGTAATCAAGTGCACTTTTTCCGAGATTAGACAAACGTACTATTTGGCGTTTTACAAATTTAATGTCACCAAATAAAAATGTCCAACATAATATTTAAAATTCGAAAAACTAAATCAAATTTAGATAATATTCTATGATGAGTTATTAAATTGATCGAAAATGCGTCAAAACAGCTACTTTCGACACTTAAAAGTTGTTCAGCATTTATAATTTACTCATTTATCAACAAAGTCTAAGCTCATTTGTGTACATTAGCATTTGTTATTTAACTTTTTTTTCTTTTGTGAGCACTTGTCTATTATTTCATCATTCGTATTCTTCGACACAAAATATTTCCTAAATTTATTTTCATAAAACAGTGCTTGATAACTTTCACTAGCATGTATATATATTCTTTTATATATTATATAATATTTCGATTGGAACAGTCTTTTTTTTCAAATTTGCTTAACATCTTTTGAGTACTACAAACGTACGTTGACATAAATCATCGTCAAAATGCTTTTTTTTTTTTTTTTTTAAATAATCTCAGTTTGTCTACGGCTCGGAGCTTTTTTCACCTGCCGTTATTCTTGGCGCCTGATACCGCATACTTAAACGAACGGACAGTCGTTTGTGATATATGCTCATTTTTATTTTTCCATAATCACACACAGCACCTGTGGTCCAACGGGTAGCTCGCATTGGACACACTCAAATTTACTCATTTTGAGTTTTAAAAACAGTATCAAATTGTCTTATTCGACACTGGTATATGATTTTATTTTACGTCCGCCGTGCATTGGAAAAATTTATTCACAAAATATTTTTATTCATTACAATACTATATAACATTCCATCAGTTTACAATGCTGATTTTATAATTCGTAATAATTCATAATAATAATAAAAAATATTTATTAATCTTACAATTAATATCTTCCTTTATAAACTAAAGAACAGAATGAATATTAATGAATTAAATATTCTTCCTTATAATGCCTATTCCCTCATTAGTTCTATAGTATATTATAATTTATATTAAACATTTTTTTTCAAAATAGATTCCATTTAAATTATCGAAATAATACAGTTAATGAATTTTACAGAACAAATTCTTAGCTGTACAAAACGAATTATACCCAGTCCTTTTTTTACGCGATACATTGGTTCCAGAAAAAGGCGCGTAAAAAAATCGCGTAAAAAATGATTTCACGCAATTGCATTATATTTCTTTACACACCCTAAAACATAAATTCGCATAATATCCGATACACTTGTCAACATTTGGCAATTGTATGTGTATTTAAAAAAATGGAATGCTTTACAAAATCAAGTTTTAAAAATACATATTTTTATATTTAAAAAAATAATGAAACGTACATGCCTAGCATCATATTTATATACATTTCTTCTTTACAACAAATTTGGGGAAAAAAATGCGCAAAAACGAGTGAAGCGCGTAAAAAAATGTAGCGCTGCCGTCCAAAAAAATCGCGTAAAAAAAGGACTGGGTGTACTGAATTTGGCATATACCTACTTGGAAGTACTTCTTATAGACATAAAGTAAACACGTTTATTTCTTTACTAGATTATCATATATTTTTTAATTATTATAATAAGCCACAATCGAAGACAAATAAAATAGCTTTTCATAGTGGATAGTTGATAATTATTGTAGACTTACATATTGAAGATCTAATTTATATTGTTTTTCCAAATAAATATTGGCTATCGCAATTGCGTTTTGAGTAACAAACTAAGAGAGGAATACAAAAAAATAGATAATTCAATAAAAATAAAACATTTAATTTTGGGATGTATCGATCATATTAGATATAGAAATATGTGAACCCTTTTTTGGATGAATAAAGGCGTTATTATATTATATTTAATGTCTTAGCGCCCCACACAGACTCGTATTTGTACAATACCGATTTGATAAATGTCTATTTTTATTTTTTCGAAGCGCTATCTCCTCTGAATAAAATTACAATAATCTGTGGTCAGATTCTTTTTATTCATTTTGATGGGCATTAGCTTTGTGTTTGGGCTCTTATATCGTTATGTTATGATAAGTGTGCTGTAAAATGAACGAATTTATGTATGGGAAATACAAACATACCCTAAGAGATTCGCTCTGAAAGAAATCAAAACAAAAGAAACGCCATTTGCGGACGTTGGTTGAATTTTTACGATTATACCACAGCATTTCGAAGTCTGAGTCAACCTTCTTAATTTTTTGAGGTCCTATAACAGGTCGATGGCCCACATAATTTTATATGTGAATAACATTTTTTTATCTGAGACTAAAAATGCTCATCGCCGTTTTATAGAAAAATGAGGGAAACGAAAATACACTTTTATATATATAGTAATTTCTTATATTTGCTATAAGATAATCGATAAAATCAATGTGGATACTTCCAAAACAGTGTTTTGTCAATTTTCAATTACATTGCCAAAAAGAAAAAACTAAATCTTAACGAAATTAATAATACTTGAGTCATCAATATTTTTCAGTCTCCCTCTTTTTTCGCATTTGGTAACAAAATCTGCATCCCACTTTCTCAATAAATTACTTAAAATATAATCCTCTTCATATATCAAAACCGAAATGCAATGATGACCGCATATAAAACAATATTTTGATAGGATGAGTTATGTTTAGTTGCTTGCACATATTTAAGTCATGTCATGGTGTTTCGTGAAACACTTACAAGCTGGACGAAACTTGTCCTGTTGTTAAAATAATTAGCGCTGAATTTGATGTATGTATATATGACATTAAAGTTTTTTCTGAATTGCCCGCCAAGAAAAGAAACAATTTTGATTTTTTTTTAAGTGTTCAATCAATAAAAAATATGTTCTTTTTTCTTACAGGTAAGTCCGATGAAAGTTCGTATACAAATATTCTCTACCCTACCGAGTAAAGGTCAGTTTCTAAATAAAATTTACTTTATGTTTCAATATGCTCAAATACAACCCTTGTGTATAAAAACACGTCTTTATTCATTTTTATCAAATAATTAGTACCGGATTCGTCACCGCAAATGATTTGAATTTAGTCCGATAGAAAATTTATCTTATATCTGAACAAAACTCCATAAACACTGTTAACAAAGATTATTTTAATAATAGGGGGAAAATAGCCAAATATTTATTACTTTAATACTCAAGATATTTTATATTTTTAAGTAATATCAAGTTACTTCCAATTTGATCGATTTTGTTGATGTTTATATTATACTATGTCTGAAAATGTATACAAATTTTGAATTGTAAAATTAATGATAAGAATCATTACAGTGTCGTGTATATGTATAAAGATTTTTTTTATTGTTAGAATCATTAGAATGATATCCATTTTTCAGGTCGCCTTAAGCCAACGGATTCCCAATCAAATTAATATAGGAAAAAAAATCTCTTCTAAAAAATAATTGTTTTTCTCTTCAGCATTATTAGTATGAAGCCCAGGTGTTAAGTTTCCTTGACTCGAGATCTTATACAAAAACGCTACGTTAAATTATGGTTATTTCTGGTAGGATTTTTTCAGTTTCATATTCTTGTTATTATAGGAATCACATGTTGGCTAGGATTTTATGTTCCATTGTTTTGTATTTTTACTTTCATTCATAGCTATTGGACATTGGATATATTATATATGAGGACATTTCCGTGCTAAAGAACTTAAGTGTTTTACAAAATTATAGTGGTTTTGAAGATTTAACTTTATTCTTATACTAACCGACAAGCGACGGTCTTTAAAATAATATTCATTCGCTCGTTTTATGGTCCACCTGTACTTTAACTGTTTGGTATGTATTTCATTTTTGCCGTTTGTCGCAAAGCATGAGCGATTTTTTTCTAACAATTAACTTATATATTTTCGTATTTACTATAGTTTTCACTTTGTAGTGAGTGGGTTAATAGTTTTATGGTTCCAATATAGTTTTTACTGATACCGGAATACTTGTATTTTGATCATTCCAATAGTAAAACTTCCGTCCAACGAGTGCTTTATCTAACACAGCCATACTAAAACTTTTTTCCTCAGGGCCGCATTCCAATTTTTGCTTTTCTACATGTGCCGCAACTTTTTAATAGTAAACTGTAAATGTAACACATACCATACTGCAATACGTAAGTATGTATTATGATGTCAATCGTTTGTATTAATAATATTATTTTTTCTAAGACTTACCAGCATAATAACAAAGTATAAAATATTTTAGCAATAAAAGGAAAATTTATTATCAAAAGTAGTCTCCTAAGTACAACTTTAAAACTTTATATTTAAGATGAAAAGAGAAAAATTAAATTTAAATTTGCTAACTAACCGATTACAGCCCAATATTGAAAACAACAAAAAAAAATATTTGATGACTATAATTATTTTGGGCCGAACATAAGAGCTATTTGCGCCGCAGTTTGAGTATCGCTGATCTAACACGATCTTTACGATTCTTAATTCATATTTTGATTCTAAAAACCAATTAATTTATTGCGATTTATAAATATGAATGTTTATCAAGAGATGCAATATTTTTTTATATCATTCGTTCGGATTTAAATAAATTATCATTCAAGAAGTTCAATGACAGCAAATCATACAAGATTCATAAATTGATAAATAATTTCAATTCACCTATTCATTAATCACCTCTTTGAGTTTATTCTTTATTTACAAAACTCCTACACTCATTGTTTTACAAAAAATAAAGATAAACGAACTGGCGATTCAGTGAAGAGCAGGTTGCTTGTCGCTCAATCAGATATCTCCAGATGTTTCTGTACTCTTGTTACTTCAAAAATTATGAATATTTTATCAAGAATGGAAAATAAAACTTTGAGCAGCACAGCACAGCTCTTTCCTTTTTTGTATAGTTTATTATACAAAAATATGCATATGAAATATCAAATTTAATTAATATTGAATGCTTGCATACATTTACACTGTAGTTAAAAATGATGCAAAATTAAGTCACAACACTATAGCTTGAAATTATTTCTTATGGAAATAAAAGATAGTAAATCTGTAACGGTGTTATTTACGTATAATCTTTAGACGTGTAAAGTATTCGTTTAAAAACAGCGAACGTTTTTGTTTATATCAGGAGCACATACCGCCGAAGGGCTAAATATTTCATCCTTCAACCAACGTTGTTCGCACAACTGACGCAAATCAAAAACGGCCAAGAGCCCAAACAAATTACCATGTTCCCAGTTAACGCGTTAATGATACCCTGTTGCACACACTTTAAATACAGTGTTGAAATACTAAAACGTTCTATGAATATTACATAAATATATATCTTGTTTTTTTTTTATTTGCACCTGAGACGATCTTCATACTTCATCTTCTATTGAATATCTTCATTCACTATTGATTGCCGAATAATGATCATTTACTCTTAATTTAAACAATCTTTTTAACAACTGCGTACCTTTTTTATCTATATAATATGGTATACTAATTACTTTAATATAATTATGTTTATTTTATTGTAAAATTGGCTGCCACGCCGGAAATATAAAATATTCGTTGCCTTAACAAATATTATTGAGAAAGAATATTTTACCTGTTTTGTCATCCGTAAAACCGTAAAATTTCTTATCTTTGTAACATTACTGATAAATTCATTAAAATCGTTGTATCAAGAATTCACTTTATTATATTTATTTTTTTGTTTTGCGTCTTTACTCAATTAATTTTAAAAAAACCGGATCACTGCTCTTAATAAAGATTTCGAATTATATGATAACGAAGAACTGCATGAAATTCAATCTCGTGGTGTGAATTTCCGCCTCTTTTCGTAAAAACACCTGTCTGATATTTTTAACGTTTACATTTCACGGTTCTCTGCTCTGTACATCTTTTCTTTAAATATACCTTTCTCCATTTTTCTATAGTAATATTTTTTTAGCTCTAGTCTCCAAAGATATTCAATAACATGTTTGCAATCTATTAATATTCGTCACTTGTTAAGCTCATTGATGTTTACAATTGTATTTGTCCGTTCATTGTTTCTTTATGTTACCAGTGGTGCTACCTGTCACCATTCGCTCAAAATGCTTGATACGTCGCGAAAGACTGAGAGTGTTCATGTGTGTGTTATACATTAAAAAAACTCAACACGTTGGCTTATGTATGCCTGAGAGAAATGCACCATAGATTGAAAAATAAATTAATAATTATTTCCTAATTTTAATTTTAATTTTACCTCATATAAAATATTTGTCAATATAGCTTTAATTTCATTGTATATCTTCAGAATCGAGTTTTCATGTGAATTATTTTGCGACATAAAAATGTCTAGCCAAATAAAACGCATATTTTGTGTTAAGTATCTAATGAGATATAAACTTGGTATCACACATTTTTATAATCATAGTTATGGACGACATAGAGAGACTTCCATATTTTCATGATATTTTTTTAATGATTTAAGTTTTATAATATTTAGCGTAAATTACAAATATTGTTAGATAGATTCCATGTTGATATCATGGTATACGCAAAAAACTCAAACCTCTTCAACAAGCATAACGCTATAATTTCCATACAAAAGGCACTAAATCTCACTCGTCTGGCCTTTATTACGACACATTCTTGGATGTTCTCCTCTTGGTCGACTAAAAAAGCACAAACTGAAAGATTTCTTTGATGATCATTCTAAAATTTTATTTTATCTTTGTAGTTTTGCCTTGATGACCCTAACCACCCGCTTGAAATATATATCAAATGTAACGAAATGCATCGCTTATATATGACCGTTTTACTTTGTCGTTGAAAATGTTTTAATATTATTTTTTGATTCCTGCAGGTTTGCATTGCGCAGATGAATGATGATATTTGAAATTTCTTATTTAACAAGTGTAATATGCGATTCTTGGTTATGACATTTTTACTGTAAGTTTTTATATTTTCATTTTCGACTTATGTAGTTTTTTAACCCCTTTAGTTATATCACGACAAATGTGTGTAGACGCTAGGTGCTGCGTGTTGCAAAGTTTCTCTACGACTGCGGCCATTAAAAAACGCAGTTATAACGCTGAAGTGAGTAGAAGCCTCACGTCAGCGAATGATTTACATCAGCCCTTTGTTCTCTTTTCGCGGGTAAAATAAAAACAAGAAACAACAAAACAAAATATGAACTTGAAACGCGATTCGGACACTCGTCAAGAGCTGCGACTCGAGATTCCGAAACGCGGTAGCTGTTTGAATGTCTCGCGCTTAGTCCGACGTATGAAAAGCTTTTTTGCCTTTCTGATGCTGAAACGGCCAAACGTTATTCAATATGTCTCATTTTACCTTACCCTTACCATACCCTCCGTAATTGAATAAATGACTACTCGTTACAAAGCGTATTTTACTAGGACTTGTCAGTTACTCCAACTACGCCCCCCTTTTCCATGAATTGAATCATTGAATTGAAATTTTCTAGTGCTTTAAACGTTTGGAATTTTATAAAAAGGGGCTTACTCAAATCATTCATTAAATTTATGATGACGAGAATTTCATGATTATTAGCTTACATTACAAATCGCCATTTATTCATTTGCATTTCAGTGTACTACAACCAAACCTTACATAATGATCGTTCATTAACCACTTAACAGCTAGAAATAAATAAAATAGTAGGAAAGCGACACACGGGTGAGTAGTTTTAGATAGGTTGAAAAATCGATACCTGTACATTGATAACATAGTTAATATTGTATAATAGAGTAGTTTAAAACATTCATCAAATAAAAGATTCAAATAGTTTCACAAATCTTTATTCTTACCCTCATATTCCCCATGTTTAATTTAATATATAAAGACTTGATTTTTGTGTAGGACTTGTATTGGCTGAAAATAACGAAACTTTTTCTTGAGATTCCAATTTTCTATTTCAAAAAAATGATAATTATAAGAATAATTATGATTAGATCAATTACACAATTTCTACGGGTTTCAACCCTATCGATTCTGCTGCATTAAAGCAACGATGAAACATTTTTAATTAATATAAATTAATTATATTTGAGAAAAATTTACCGGTCTCCGTCTACGCCACTGAGAGTTCAGAATCTTATAGCAATTGCAATTGGCGGCCATTAATCGCATTGAAATATTCATAAGAGCCGTGAAGTTGTCGCGTTTGCACTCTCCGGATAGAGAAATAAAAATAATTGACCATTCCGCCCTGGAACGCGATCCATTTTTTTACCACCGCGCCATTTTGCGAAAATCTTTCAGAAAGAAATAAAAATAACACAATGTGTACCGTGCGATTGCAAACCTAAGTATCGAACATTAAAGGTGTTTTAATTATGTATTTATTTTTAGTTTTGTATTTTACCATTACGTGACATTTTTTCAATCAAATCTTAGACAGAAACCGTTTTTTCTTTTAATCCATATGTGTATATTTATTTTTTTCGATTGAGTAAGCAGTAACTTTTGGGATGTTCCTTTTAATTGCATATTGCTGTTCTTATGCGTGGTTTGGTGGATTTTGTGCTTTAAAACGAGAAAGAGTGTGTAATTGCAAAGTCCACATTTTTTAGTCATACAGACCGCCTAATCTAGCGAAACAGTGTTTATGTATAAACCCACTGATGATTGATTCCAGTTCTAAGTAATTTTTAACTTTGCAAACTGCTTTCATCGTTTACCTTAGCCCTTTGGCGGTTTGAATGAGATCATCGTAAAATACAATGAAATTTTATGAGACATATTTTTTTGTTAATATTCTTATTTGAATATGTTCGCTGGTAAGTAAATTTACCTCTTACAGAGGGAAGGCTTAAAATATTCAGACACTACATCGTATATAATCAATTACATGAGAATCCAAAGATTTTTCGATTGATTTATTTGAATAATCAGTTACACATTTCATGTGCACAAAATTTCTAAAAAATATGCGTATTTATTTCATTTAATTCGGTATTCTTTTTAATGTCATCAAATATTATAAATCTTTTTCTCTATTCAGTTTGATTATAACGATACCTACATATATTTATGTTATGTTATAAAAATAATATCATATTTCTTACCGCGTTGTGACTATCCTGTATCATGAGAATTTTATATAAATTTCCATCGTCAGTGACAGTGTTCCTCAGTCTTTATTTTTTTTCTTGTCAATAGTCAATCGCGTATCATTGTTACTATTTCAAAGTCCAAGCGTCTGAGGAACAAATCAAGCTATAGGGATCTAGAATTGACTTTGATTTTTCGCCTTTTAGCATCACTGAAAGATACACTAGAAGTATATTTCTCATGATTTAAAACGTTGGCCAGTTATTCCGGTCATGTTGCGAAAATATTTCATAGATGTGTGTTACTCGTAATTACTAAGAAATATTTTTCAATCCACACAAACACAATATATCCAACTCCGAGATAAGGGTGGAATTTTCAAAACTAAAATTGGGACATTATATGCTAAACGTATCATAGCATGAATATATTTTAACTATATGCTAAAACTTTGAGAGCAATTTAATATCGCAGCTATGTTTTCCAAGCTTTATAGTGATAAATACGTTAGTTTCTAGGCAACTTAAAGTGGCTTAATAATTATTTTTAAGCCATTCCATTCTCTAAGTTACCAATAAAAATTTATTCATAAACAATATCATTCGTTCTGCGCGAATATCGGATACTATTCCCAGGATCTACTCTATAGAACTAATGGATTCTTGCATTCTATGAGACAAAGCAACTGGCAGTGTGAAAAAGAAACACGGAGTCGCCGTTTCGCGGCCGTATACTCCATATAGGAAGCAAATATAGTTGAAGAAGAACAAGAAGAAAATTAATATCGATTGTACTGAGAAGCGTATATGATCAACAGTTAGTTTAGCGTTTAGTTATAAATATTCTATGAATATTATTTAGTCAGAATCAAATACTTGATGATCTTTTGTTAATGATTTTTAACGCGGCATTTTAAATCTATCTTAAGGGTGGTACTTTAACTAGATACACTCCGGCAACATCTTCAATTTCGAAGACCCTACTACAAAACTGGTTGAATTATTTCAAACATTACTTTCACCACCTTGTATAGTGGTTCTAAGAACGGGAAGACAAAAAAACTTAAGACATTTCACTTACTCATACACGGTGAAAACGCTCTCCATTTGATTGGATGTTTGAAGGCTTCTACACTTTTTTAACCTGTTAATTGGCAAGAGATGTGACGCGTATTTTAATGTCTAATTAAGGCTGTGTGTTCTGATACGATGTAATTAATTAAAGTCCCGATTTTAATGCAGCTCAATTAAGAGACTAACGCTTTTTTTCAGCAAAAATTGTAAGATTAATGTATTAAGTTTCATGACATTAATCAACTTTTTCACCGTTTTAATTACACTATCATAATAATTAGCACAACAAACATAATTATTTATAAACACAATTATATTTTCAGTAAAATAATCCAGTTTCAGATACTGGGTTGACGGAAGGCCTATTAAATTTTAATTAAGAACATCTTTAGTTACGCATGCTCTTAAGTAAATACTAACAAAACATATTTTTGTCATGTTTCCAAAATTTTATATTTTTATAATCAGGGCTGGTTTTGCTCATTACGAGTTTTATCAACTGATATAATATATAAATTACAAGCAAGGCTATTTATTTTTAAAAATTAAACTGAAATAACTGGTATACTAAACAAAATGTTCAAAATTTGGTTAAGTCTACAAACATGCATGATGTAACGTATACCACGAAATCCCTACATCAATTTTAATATATGATTGATAAATAGAAAAAAAAGATGTGTGTTAATGATATCATTATTCGAATTATCGACATTAATATAATAAATATTTATCGTATTTAGCTGCAAGTTACAAGGCATTATCTAAAATAGGTTTTTATTTAAAATCTTTGATTTATATTTCGTAATATTATTTAATAGAAGAGTATGTTCCGTTGATTATTTCATCTTGTAATGAAATCTAAACATCATTGTATTCATTACTCAAAGATCTCATTATTTCGTTTTAATTTGTATCCATTAATCTGATGTTTTTATTTCCGCCCACGTTTCCAGAATTCGTGAAACATTAACAATAAAAAAACTCGTTACATTTTACTCACACGAACCACGATTGATTTTTTTTTTTATATTCCTTGTCCATTTTCAATTGTGTTTTCTTTGTTATTTATATGGGCCGTGGGTAATAAAGCGGCTTTATATATTAAATACTGTTGTTTATGTGGACATTACCTGTAAATGCCCCCACGAACATCAAACCGTCTCTGGGATGTTGTGGATAGTCACGCGATCTCTCGATATAAACATATACTCATCGATATCTTAAAGTATCAGGCGAACATGATAAAACAAGAGGTGTTGTATAAAAATATGTGATCCTATTTGTTTCATTTTAATTTTAAATTCCCTACAATTCCATCAATACATTTTATATAAAAATATGTTTTAATGATCATAAATACCGTAACATCTTACTTGTCATTTTTGCGGTCTGTTCATTCGCTTTATCGAGGGGTTTCAAATTTAGTTTCATTGTCCGCCGCATTTTCGGGCGCACTGTTATAGCGGTCGGTCAATATATTGATAATATGCTTTATGATCAATAACAAAATTATTTTCTAAGTTCTTAAGCCTTCGGATTTGTATACCTTCTAATTTTCAACTCAAATTGTTGTAAACATAGCCGTGCTTGTATTGTGTATTCAATCATTTGATAATGCTTGTAATATGAGTTTTTATTATTCAAAATATAATGCAGTTCCACCATGTAGTAACACATAACATCTTAGAAGTGAAAATTAAATATATTGAAATTCACGAAATACAATCACTTGTTTTGGAGTATACACATATTTAAATAAAATATCAATATGTAGGTATCTTGATACAATATAAACAACATAGCATCACAAAATTGAACTCTATAAAAAATATAGGCATCCTAAAATTAAACTCTTACGTACCATTTCATAGAATTAATTCTCTGAATTTACACTTCAGTATTTTCTTGCAAATATTTACACACTTTTTCAGTTAATATATTGTTTATTTTGAAATGTTTATAGAGATTGATTGTCTATTAAAAAACTTCTATATTTAAATTTTTTGTCACGATGGGATAGGACACTCATGATGAATAATAAATGTAATAAAATGCTTTGCTGCTATTTAATAGAAAAGTTCCTAAAATTTTCGTACACGGTTAGAATACACTTCACGAATTTTAAATGTTGTATTCGTACTGGAATATAAATTTTGACATTAGAATTGAAAGATTAGATGCATGTAGAATGTTCTGTTCTCTGTCGATCGCTAAAGATACATTAGAACTTTTGTTATCTACGTTTTTATTAAAAAAGGAAATAAGTCATCGGTCGTTACGAAAACAGTTCCATGAAGTGCGAGTATACAGAATCATTCCTTTTTACGGTCGTACATAGATTATTTGTAGAAATACATCACAATGACAAAAATAGACATTTTCTTTTCAGGAAGAAGAGTATATAACTAATGTATAGTGTTTCCGTTTTTCAAATACTTTTTAACAAAAATAATATGAGAATCTATTGCTTATTTTTTTTTTGTTACAGTCATAGTATATTTAAACCTGTCCTTTTGAAATGTGTTCGTTTAATCGCAATTATTCATGTCATATAAAATGAAATGCTCGTTTCATTCTCGTCGTGTTGCCATTTTTCAAATGCCGTATTTAAACAAACAATATCTACTTAGTTATGCGCCGACATAATAAAGCATTATCGCATCGGTTATATCGTTATTGAGAATTATGAATCATTTAAAAGAGGACATAAATCAACTAATCAGTCCCTCAGAGCGCAATCAGATACCAGGGGAGTATACTCTGTGTGAGAGGAAAAGAGTGAGACCGGCCAAAGTACTCTCTATCTGCGAATATTATCTTCTCTTTCCTATTTCGCTGCTTCCCTACTTACAAATGTGATTTTTCACCTCGCCTTTTGATGTGACCATGTATTCTCAGAAAATTTAAACGTTCAATTACTTATATGTCTAATAACTGATAAAAATACTCGTATATTGTCACTTAATTTCATCCTATATTTATAATCTATTACTAATTTGTGATAAAAGGTGACAGAAAAATAATTTTCCAAATATTTAAAATCAATTGTGCTGTTTACGGAGAATATTTACACATATAAAAGTAATTTATTTACAAAGCATTTACCTAACAAGTTATCAATTTTATTCATATTGATGTTATTTTTTTCACCCTTTACCTTCCACTATTTGCACGTTCCGTTGAGTCTGGACAAAGTATGTAAAAAATGGTCAAATATTTGGTTTTTCTCACATGAATACATTGTCAAGTATAAAGTTTTATCAAAGAATGCTAAAATCTATCGGTTATTTAATTCCAGTAAATACTTGTTTTTTTATTATCTTCGCAATACTCTCATGCTTTTATCACACTTCATAAAAGTGTCAAGAAGTGAATGACGACACAAGAAATGTTTAAAGAAATGTGGCAAAGTTTACAAAGAAATCAAATTTAATGTACGCGCATAAAATATTTGTTAATTTTAAATAAAGGAAAATTTTTTTAAATATTGAAAACACATTTTTTTGTACTTAATTCTACAATATATTTTTATCAGGACCGTTTTCGCTCATCGCGGGCATTATCAACTGATTATTTAAAACATCGTACCTTTCCGCCAAAAAGTAACAGTTAACACATTAAAGGTGAAGGAAAAATCATTTTTCCGATGCATTCCACACTATGTCGGCGTAGTGGTGTCTCTACGCGGTGCTTCAAAGGATTTGTTGCGCACACTGAGAGATTTATGTAGTCGCCTTCATATAATGGAAGGCATTACAACTTCAGGCCTTTTCTCCAAACTCACTTCTGCGAACCTGATACTTTTTTACGCTTTATCTCTTTGGAAGCCGGGTATGTTTATGTTTATAATGTACGATGCATTCACGTAATTAATCAATTTAATGTTCAAAATCATCATGCAACCAAGGTTTATACTTTATAACATCAGTCAGAATAAGTTTCAGTAAAAAATTGCTTAGATTTATTATAATTATTCTAAACGTTAACATTACTAGTCTGCTCACACAAAGGAAAATTAAGAACATGGTGTTTACTGCCACTTCTTGATGAAAAGAAAACATTTTAAAATAATATAACTCTATGTTGATAACTATTTCCACAACTAGTGATATATATGCGAAACATGTGGAAATAGTACTTAATAAGTAAACAGTGTGTATTTATTATGTAAACTTGTGCTTTATTCACATAAATTTTCTTTTATTAACCTTATCACACCTAAACTCTATCAATGTTTCCCAAGTAATAATCTATAAAAGTATTTTTCTTGTATTTAATATTCAGATATTATTTACTTACCAAACATTCATTCGTAATTTAAATAGTCTCAGGATTCGTATCCTAAGTTGGATATTTATGTTTATATCAAAATTATCGATTATAAAAAAAAATATTCTCTTTCTCGTCAAAACATATTGACATCACATTATATCTGAGATTCTATCCACCGGCAGTCAGTTGCTTACCTTCCAGGTGATCTTCTCACTTCACATCTTCTCCGTATATCGAGATCTTTCTGGTTTGTAAGAGAGTCAGGAAAGGTTCAGAATTCTCTTGAGCATTTGTAGCATATACCCACAGCATATACGATCAAAAAAGAGAAAAGTGTAAACTCCTCAAGTGATTAACTCGATACATCTGCATGGAAAAAAACGTTTAACCATTCACTCTTGTGCTTTAAAGTAAATAAAATTATCAAGAAAAAAGCGAATACAATGTTGCTTGATTCAAGTGATATTTAGGTTCTTGCATACATAAAAAAGAATTAAATCTATCTAGAAAACTCATTTACCCGAACCCAATACAAGATAACCGCTTCTATAAATCTATTAACTACCTAGGTAGCATTAGCGAAAAAATTCATCGGGAGATTAAAAACTCAATAAACGTAGCTTTCAAGGTCAACAATAACTAAGGCAGACATCTTAAAAATAGCAAAGATAAAATCAATAAACTGGACAGAAGCGGTATTTATAAAATGTCTTGTGGCTCATGTTTATCCGTTTATATCGGACAGACAGGTAGAAGTATATCTACTCGAGCTAAGGAACATGTAAGATCATTCAATAATAAAAAAACAGATTCACAATTCGCTAATCACGTTATTAATGAGTCACATAATGTAAATTCGAACTCAGCTCCTAAATGTTTGCATCTTTGTAGTAAGGGTCGAAGAATGACGGCTTTAGAACAGCTGGAGATCAATAGACACCAATTGTCACAAAGGATTCTTAACGATCAAACTAACATAATAATATCGCCACTTGTCAAGCCGTTGCACAAAGGGGTGGTCTAATTTGCTGCCTGAAGGACCACTTCCGTCCCACACACATAATCTTATTGTCATAGACACCTATTGTTTCATTTGGAATTTTGAAAGTTTAGTGTCATTGTTGTTAAATAACAAGCTATACCATTGGAAAAGGAGAGAGGAGATGTTGTGTACCTTTTCTGCACAGCTATATATAGATAAGCAAATGTTAGTTTAAGCATAGTTCTGACGATGGCGTGAGCCGAAATAGCTATCAACTATATTTGTTAAAAATAATTTTGTAGAACTAAAATACATTGCTATTTTTTCACCGTGTTATAATGGAGTTCTATCTAGTGAATGCCAATTCGATCAATATAATATAATTCATATTAATAATAGATATTCAAAATCAAAACAATTTTATATTCTCCAGATCATGACCGGTTTCGTTCATCGCTAGCATTATCAACTGATACAATACAAATTACATCATAACTATTCATACAAATTTTGAGTTAATTATTACCGAATATACAAAAAAAATAGTCTAAGAAGTTAGAAAATGATTTACTAATCATACAAAATATAAGTTAATGAAGTTACATATAAAATTCTCGTGACGAGCGAAATCGGTTCTGATCTAGAGATTATAAAATTGTGGACAGTGGTGAACTTTATGACACGGTGAAAAAATAGCAATGTATTTTAGTTCTACAATTTTTACGTTTATAAGATATAGCTATCAGCTGTAAAGTTGCTATTTTTCACCGTGTTGTAATGGAGTTCTACCAAGTAAATTCCAATTCAATCAGTAAACTTTATGTTTTATTATTTGAATATAAGTGGATTTAACACGGTGAAAAAATAGCAATGTATTTTAGTTCTACAAAACTATTTTTAACAAATATAGTTGATAACTATTTCGGCTCAAGCCATCGTCAGAACTATACGACGGCGTGAGCCGAAATAGCTATCAACTATATTTGTTAAAAATAATTTTGTAGAACTAAAATACATTGCTATTTTTTCACCGTGTTATAATGGAGTTCTACCAAGTGAATGCCAATTCAATCAATATCTTGCATATGTGTTTATCTACTGAGAATCTGTCTTGGCGACAAAATTTAATTTATTCTGCCTTGAATGTAATGAATAATGAATACTATTTTATTCCCTATATAACATTGCCTCGAAAATTAAATTTAGTCCGAATCAGGGTTGTCTCTGAATTCGTACACAATGACTTAAATGTATTTGATATTTTCATTCTTATTACTGACTTGATAGTAAAATCATAGTGGATAGCCATCTTTTGACCATCTACTAATCCCCTTCTTTTCATATTGCTTTATCTTTAAGAGACAAATTCTTAAACAACGTTCATCATAAGTTCTTATGTCATACACTAAGAATAGACAAAACTATTGTTTTCTCTTCATTGTAATTAATAGTTAAAAAAATGAAAAGAAGAAATTTTATCGTGTGTAAGTTGTGATGTGATTATTCTTTCTTTTATAATACCGCGCAAAAAATGAATGATAAAATTGTTCGTCTATTTCTATAACATAATTACATTTTATCCAAATTGTGAATACAATTTATAGCGTATCGGAACATTATTACGACCGTAACATCGCCGTCGCTTGCACTTGTGCCGATGATTCGATGCGAATTTAAAACGCATCATCTCGCATGACTGCATTGCTTTTATATATTATTACCAGTAATCCACTTCACCCCAAATCATCCCAGTTTAATGGACGACACTGCTATTTGATCGCAACGACAGGGGCAAATTTCAAATAAATAACCCACGTTTTTCATTCTTATTTCTATAAACACTGTATACCCATCATATTGAGAAAATTTTCTTAATTTATCTTTGTATTGATATAGTTTTTATTCTTGAAAGTTTATTCATAAATCGTGGTAAATCATTTTAAATTTTTATATTCTTTTGAAGGCAATGTTTGGTCTTAGTGTACAGACTAAACTTTATTTTTCTGTCTATAGTATGCAGAAAATTTAGATTTAGTCTAAAGTAACCGAGTAGTCAACGTCATCCACGTCAGTTGCAGTGTATTTGAATTCAAATCCTGGGATTCGATTTTTGTTATTCAATTAATTTACTGATTTGCATTTGAACACGTTTTGAAAGACGTACGTAATATTTAAATATTTTCTCCCATCCATAGGATCTTGAAAAATAAGGATCAATTATCTAATATATCCCATTTCAGCTTCATTTTAAAACCGTCGCGTAAAAGTCATATCCGGCTAGGATATTTTTTTTGTAAATCTTATCTAGCTATCTCATTACATAAAATATCTAAATAACCAAACATTAAAATATTCTTGAATGAGCTCTAAAAATAATTCTGCAGCCACCTCTGTTTCTATTAATTCACAATAATTTGATTTCCACCCCTCGTGATTTCGATTATTTTATGTGTGTCGCTTGGTGTTTCTCTCTTCTTATAGTGTAATATGTATGTAGTGAACTTTTTAATTAATATCCCCAGTAACCAAGAATAATACCCATAGAATCATACATATTATATCCTTCCGTACTGCAGTTTGGAACTTGAATCCAAAATATTGTAGCATTATGAATCTATATTTTGTTTTTCAAATATAATTTTAACTTTAAATCCATATTATCTTCCATCCATTTTCAAAGCTTGCTTAATTCGTGTATATAGAAAAATGAAAAGCTAACGACCATACCACGTTGAAAGCACCGGCTCTCGTGCGATTACCGAAGTTAAGCAGCATTGGACGCGGATAGTGCTTGGATGGGTGGGTGACCGCTCGGGAACACCGCGTGCCGTGTTCTCTTGGCTATGCGAAGGAAACCTAGACAGAAAACCGAACACCAACCCACCTGGGCAGCGTGGTGTTGCTATGTCCAAACAACAACCCCCCTGAAAAAAAAAGTGATTTAAGATCTATTCGCGTTGTTTTAGTCAATAAACAGACAAATCTATGGATAATTATTATTTCGATACAAACTCCGGAAATGTATGTTCTTATATTTGCTCGCATTCTCCGAATATTAATAGCCATTATTAATTTCATTAATAAAGACAGTAAAACAAACATTATCTTCGGTGTTTATTTTACTTGTGCAATTTATCAATCGGGGGCGGAGTCTGTTTTAAAAGTGGGCACGGCTTTTCACGCCTACAGTCACACTTTTCCGCGTCTGTGTACAATTTTTACAACAAATCTTCGCTGTGTGTGCGTTTTGTTTGTCAAGTTGCCGACCGTAGCAGGAGTGCATTGTTGAAAATTAATGTCCTTTTTGTAAATTTGAATTTATGAGATTTGTATTTTTTTTTTTGTTCGAATTTATTATTTTATTATACATGCATTCAAAAATACATATTTTACTGATTTCATAACACCAAAAGGAATAAAAATAAAAAATAATATCATTTTTCATTTAATATCGAATTTCAGCGCTTGTTGTAGAAAAACTGTCAACTCATAAGCAAGCGTTTGGCGATTACTTTTCTAACCTGATTATACTCTCAATTCCCATTTATTTGTATTTTTTTTTCATATAGTTATATTCAATTGAATGAACTGTCATTTACTTAGTAGGACTCCATTATAAAACGCTGAAAAATAGCAATGTAATTTAGACCTAGTTCTGACGAGGGCGTAAGCCGATATAGCTATCAACAATAAACCTTACATATTTTTTAAACCTGGAATACATTGCTAGTATTTTTTTACCGTGCTAGTTATATTTAAATTGTATGCAATGAAAATGCTCATAGGGTGAAAATTAAATCGAAATAATGATCCAAATATTTATTAATATCCAGTGATTACTCTACTAAGCCTACAGTTTTTTATGAGATTTATACTCAATTCTACTACTGAATATTGCTTTGGTATTATTTATTTTTAATTTGAAAATAACCTTTATGAACATGGTCCTAAGTTTATTTCACTGTCGTCGCTTGATAAGAATTTCTTTGTGAAAAAAAAATGTCTTTGACTGCTCAACTGCGATTGTATACATCAAATATTGGGAACGGCTTTTGCTACAATTTTAATTTGCAAATAATATGGTTTTAATCATCTCTCTCTTAAGCATTCAAGAAAATGAAATGGTGGGTGCTTTCAATGACTACAAGCGTAATTCAATTACAATGTGTATACTTTTAAAGTTCTCTTTTAATATTCACTTGTTTATGCTCAATTAAATGAGAAAACACAATTCAATTGTTTTGAAAGAGGTTCAATACTAAATGAAAACCTCGTCAAGACATTCTGCTAAATGAATCTCTTACCGTTAACTTGCCTAGTATTAACATCATAATAAAACGTATTGTATACTACGACATTCTATAATTATTTATACATATTTTATCATATGCAACGCAGCATTGTCAACTAGTTCCTGACACTGTTGAAGTAACCTGCAAGTGTCTTCGATGCATCAGACTAGAATTAATACCTTAGGCGCCTCAAGCGGCAAATCTCACAGAGGCATAAAAAACCTCAAGTCTGGACCTGGTGACGTGTATCACGAATCCGAATCACCGGTGGGATACAAACTGAAGTATTTTTAATAGGGCAAAGACCGAAAGGAATGTTTTCATTTGAGACTAATTTATTTATTAATAACCCACGCAAGCATTTTATTATACAAACTCAAATTATCGCACTAAAAAACATACTATATTTAATGGGAGTGTCATTTAATATCACACAATCAACAACAAAAAGTCCAAAAATAAGTACACTTCTGTGGGATAACAGTGTACGTAGGTCGAACATATTGGATTTACTTATATCTAAAGTAAATAGTTTGCCCATAGATATCAATCAAAAAAATTAAATGTTATTTGAAATGTCTTTGTACATCTACACTCGGGTGACAATAAAAATTTGCCTTGTCAAATGAATAATCATGACCAATCGTTTTTTTTTTGTTGGACTTATATCAAAAAGTTCATCATAGCTATATAGAATAAATATGGAATCTACATCTATGCGCAGTTAAATTATATTAATTATGGCAATATTATTAAGTAAAGATTATTATCAAACATTCTATGAACGAAAAACACACCACAATTTTGATCACCGTACACGCAGATTTTCGTTTGTCTCGTGCTATTTTCTATGCAATTATTGGATCTTACTTTTCATAGAATGGTCAATATACAATTGATAGCCGAACAAGGAGAGCATAGTTGTAAATCAATCAGTCTACTCTCATCTGACAATTGTTTTTTTTACCATTTCATACAGTTAAATTATTCCTTTGTTTCTTTTATTTTTAAAAAAACGATTCGAATATCGAACAATCAGAGTATTCCAATGGTTTTTTTACGTGTTTGAATAATTGGAGTATACCTGTGTATGTAAAAAAATCTTGCTTAATATTGATGTTACTTAGTATTCAAAATATATTATCAATATTTTAAATAAAGCATTAAATATTGTACGCAACCGTCCAAAACAAATGTATAATTCATTAAAAATGTTCTTAATTCAACCTTAATATTTATTAGTAAAATCATGGCATCTACAACTATTTTTCTTAAGTAAGATTTATCACATAATTAACTTATATACACTTATACATCATTAACAGAAACTCAAAAAATATTAAAACAAATATATTTTTGTTGAACTCTGAATTTATTTATAAGGCCATAGTAAAAGTTGTGCGTGCATTTCCCTTAATTCTAAAATGTATTCCAAACAATTACTTTTTAAATTATAGTACAAATATTTGACCTGGTTCACTTAAATTTGTACAAAATTATTTTTATTTAAAAATAATTACCAAACATTACTGTATTATACAGACATGTAAAAATAATATAAGAAAGCTTTTTACTAACTGTCTTACGTCTTTGAAACGGTGAGTGGCGTGCCGTAAACAAAAAAATTAAAACTTCAATTGTGACAAACCGGACAAAACCCCTGTAGTATTTTTACCTTTTATCTTCTTCCACGTCGCTGGATTTTTCAAAGGGTTTAAGCAAGGATAAAATCGCAAATTACAGTATGACGAAATAGGGTCGAATATTTTTTTCATAACATACGGTAAGAACATAATAAAAACATTCAATGCAACGAAAGAAATAAAGGCCCGTTGAAGTTTTACTTTCGGCACAATCATATCGGCTGAAACAATCGGCAGCTGTTGGGAATGAATAAATAATGTTTTGAATAGGTAATGAAAAGATAATATAATAAACTGCACGCGTATTTCAATTTTTTTTTTTTAATTCTAAGAATTTTTGATCACGGATACTACCATCATTTTGGTAGACATCACATCGTATATAAACATGAGAATTATATGTTTTCAGAAACGAAAAAGGTTTTTGTTTTACCCGTAATGTAACTATATGAGTCATAAACGACATTAAAATTGGAGTGCTTCTTATACAACTAAAACACGTTAGTAATATCTGATACTCTGATTTATTCATTGTAAATTTGTGGTTATTGATAAATCCGACTATATTCTTATTTTTTCTATGCGATTAATGACTTATTACTATTCAGCCAAAGAACCAAAACCGTTCTCAATCATACTGTTACTTAAGACAAACTGATTTTTTTTTCTTGATCGATTATCAATATATAATTTGAGTTTTCTGATATATAATCCTACCTTCATTTACACATTCATAATAATTAGTTAGGTACCTACAAGTTTTAAATTCCAAATTTCATGGTAATTAATTTTTGTAAATACCTCTCATTACAAGGTCATTAGGTTGTATTGGACATGACATCACTTTTTCAAATTGAAATGTCACTATAGGCAAATCAGTAGATATATAGCTACTAGCCTTAAATTCTATCTTTTTGTCATTTCTGTTGTATATAACCGATGAAAACTAACTCTCAATTATATTGCATGCGTGTAATATAATTCAATGTCTAAATGAACTGAAAGGCGATACCCGAGTCGCAAGTGACAAAAATTGTGGAAGTGTATAAAGTTTGAACGATTTAAATCATATACCGAGATTGTAAAACTATTCGCAAGACTTTTTGCTCGACCAATGAATGCTTTTAACTTTTTATAATTCAAAAGCTCATTTCCGAATGCTTAATATATTTGTTTTGATTATTATTAACAAATATTTTGTACAGCTTAAACTCAAATTTATTTGATATTATTAATTTCAACTTTTGGCCCTATTAGTTAATGGTGACATTTCAATAGCCGTAATGCTTATTTGTTTTAGTATACTTCAACTAAAACACATCTTCTAAGTAAACACGATATAGCAATACGCATGACACTATCTTTTTTATCATTACAAAAATTTTCTATAATGACTATTTTACGTCTATAATATCGCTAGTGAATTTAATTTTTTTTTCAATTAAATTTTCCCTAAAACATATCGTTCTATATGGAATACTATCTGTCCGTTTCGATTATATCTGGATCTATCATTAAATGGTTATAAAAACTACGTTGAAATCAAATTAATAATTCAAATCAATGGCTGATTCATTTCTAAATCAATTGAAATTTTTCGTATCCACACTTTGTGTTTCTTGCATGTCAGATTCAAATTATTGTCGTTAACGTCACTTTTAATCACAGGTGTAGTGTTGATTCCCAAATTGGAGACCTCCGGAATAGAAACGTGGTTTTGTTTTCAAAATCCGGTTCTCAGGTGTATAATTAAAATCAAACGAATTCAATTAAATTGACCGTAGTTGAGAGAGGCTATCTTATTGAAATCGCTGTACTATGAGTGATTCGGGGCTGTGTTTACACAGAATTAATTGCTATGTGTTGATAAGTAATGCATATATCTATGCCAGAGTTGCTATTACTGTATTTGGAAATTGTATTAATTGTACGATTGAGGATTCTTTATTATATCGTGACACGCCTTGTTCTATTTACAGTAAACGTTTACTTTATGACTTGTTATCCTTATTTGAAATTTATCATAAAAAAAATGCTGAGTCGTGTTGTAGCAAATACATAATTGTATCAAATTTTAATTACTGTGAAAGTTACTGTTTGGAAATCACTAAGCCAATTAATCATGGATAATCAACGAGATACTATGATGACGCCAAAAAGTGAAATCAAAATCATCGAGTTTAAATAAATAAATAATCGCAAGTATTTTAAAAAGAATATCGTTTTAATTGGTGTAATGAAAATTTACAACAAAAAAAACTCGTAGGACATTTTAATACTTGGTTAATAGTGGTTTTCATGAAAACATAGACTTTTAGGGCGTTTATTTATTTTCCACAGGAATACAATATGTTAAAGAGTTACGGATGTTGTTGATGGTGATACACATTTGAACTTATATTAAATAAAATTAAAACAACTCAATCTAATGCATACCTCAAACATTTTGCCGTATTAAAAAATAATCTTTGAAATATTTTTCCTCGTAATTATCATTTTATAGTGTTATTTCTCCAAGGTTCATCGATTTTACGATATAAACTTAATCAAATTACTTTGTTTACCAATTATATTATACCTATATTTAAAATCTCTTAGGAATGTTTGTCTACGTAGATTATTGAGCTGTTATTTTTTTCAAACTTGCCGTGTTTTTGAACCCTGGCATCTTTTTCGCGTGAATGCACTTTCCGATTCTCGTGCGGTCCAGTGGATAAAGCAACCGGTTCCAACGTCAACTCTATAAAGCTTTTATCCCACAGTGACCCATTTCAAGACATTTCCCAAAATTATAATTGGTATAATAATCAATGATCAAAGATAACCAAAATAGAATCAATAATGTCAAACTCATCACGAAACATTTAGTGGTTTAAATCATTTTGAAATACAGAAATAAGAATTTCACATAATAATATTTTGCTATTTGATATCAACTCACTATTTTAAACGTTGTTTTCATTTTTTTCCGCAGGGCCGTAGTTTGAATAATCTAAAAATTGCTCTCATATTTTTACGTAATGAATTCTAAAATAACGTTTCAAAATGTTATACAATCTCCATATTATTTATAATATGGAGATTAGGGTCGAATAAGTGGAGACGAATTAAAGACAACAATGCTTTTGTACAGAAATTCATAAAGTGATTGACTAATCAACAGATGAAATGACGTTTACCACTTGACACCACAAAGCAATATAAGTTTCCCAAATAAATTTAAAATACAGTATTGCTTGCAAGTTAAAAAAAACCCTTTTGTGTCATTAACGTGCCAAGATTCGCTCTCGGGAAATTAATATGCGATAAGCGACACAAGCGCTCGGGGCATTAAAGTGACAACATTAGCGCACTATATATTTAAGATCGTTGTTATATTGACTGCTGATTCAAAGTCCAATAAGTTTTCTAATATCATAGTAATTCTTTAATACATTCCAAAATAATTATTTACATGGCAAAGTTATGAATTAGAACATTATCTTTTATGAAATCAAAACTAAGTGATACATATTTATATCAGATTTTATCAAAATATTGATATGTGTAAATGTTTCGATAGTACCTTTTTTTAATTGAATACTTTATTTTAATCAGTGACTATTAGGATCATTGTGAGTTATAATCTTCGCTAAGGCTTGTCGCATACGCTTGGTTCACTTTGTGAAATGAATTCATTGTGACGGGCGACAAAATATAACGCAAGACCTTTGCAGCGGTCAGTTTTGTCGCTGTCAACTCGCCTATAGACGCTGATCGCCTTGATCGGATATTTTTTATGATGAGTTTTTATAATTATGTTGCCATATTTGTTCAGTTGTTAAAGTTTCATTAACAGTTTTCTCCGTCCACAATATTCTCAATGTCAAAATCGAAACAATGTTTCTCGTCACACGTATACAATATAAAAACCATAGACATGTGCTCCAGTTCATAATCAAATTTCTCATTTGCTTAAAATAAATCAGCACTTTTTTTAACTCGTATTTGATACGCAAAAACAGTCACAATCTGGCGTCAAAACAGAGCTAATATGATAACAGTCGAATAATATTTTTTTTTATAATAATATAATTCTTTGTAATTTAATTCAATGTTTTAAATATAAACTTTTATCACTTATATTGATTGATTTATTCACTTTAAAAAATTGTATTAGCGATTTCATTTTTAATATCAGTCGTTCTATCACAAAACTGTATATCAAAAATTATTACTCGTTTCAAATAAATATATTTTGATAATGAAATAAATTATATACAATACAAAAAAATGAGGAATTTAGCTATCCCAATAATTTTTCTATAATTAAAAATGAACATATTCATATTATTTTCTATAGAATATATTCATTTGAAATTAGTGTTCTTAAGAAAATTTTTATTTCAATGATTATGTTTGTTTTATCTAAACCTTTAAAGGAGAATTTTTAGTATAAATCAATCATGTAGCTAAATGATTTTTCTTAAATATTCTCGATTTTTGAGGTTAGTATTATAATATTATAAAAAACGTTTTTCTTCCATCCGAATGAAGTTCAACTTGTTTAGCAAGTGTTTCCAAATATCGATTTATTTTAATTGAAGCGTTATTTGGAAATTCAATTGTTTTTTTTATGCCGAATTACCAGCATAAATACTATTATACACCCAGTCCTTTTTTTACGCGATAAATTGGTAAAAAAATCCAGAAAAAGGCGCGTAAAAAAAATCGCGTAAAAAAATCACAACTTTCATACAATTTGATAAATTGGTTCCAAAAATTAAAATATCGCGTAGAAAAGTACCAGAAACGTATGAAAAACGAAAATTTGCTCTCTCAAATTCGTACAAAAAATGTCTTTATTGCTTTCTTGATATGAGTCAATTCTTCAAAAATAGGATTTATTTTATTGTTCCACGGGTATTTTTTTTTATACAATAAATTCCGTTATAAGTTTTTGGGTTGTTTTCTGCATTTTCTTTGGCTGTAATTCTTTATAAAGTTTTGTGTAGTTCATCGTACAGTCTTAATTCATTTTGAAATTTTCTAGCACGTTTAGTATCGGGATCGTTTGTCAAAAAAAAAAAAAATACCATCTGAGTTGACATTTTCAATCGTTCTTGAATCATTTCCGCTTTGAATGTTGATTGTACAAATTTCTTCTTTAAAACAAATTTGGGGAAAAAATCGCGTATAAAACGAATGAAATGCGTAAAAGAATGTAACGGTGCAATCCAAAAAAATCGTATAATCGAATTCGCGTAAAAAAAATCACGTAAAAAAAGGACTGGGTATACTGATAAAAAAACTGTTCATTTATACAGACATGTGCCATTCGTTTTCACGAATTATGCATAAGCGTATTCCACAGTTGTGTTTTTGAAAGGGAGAAACAAAAAAAAATCATAACAAACCCAACATCGCTACGAAAGACGGTCGAAGAAGTACGGAATCCAGTTATCTTGGTAAACGATCTGTGATCTCAGGTGATCTCATCTCTGAAAAGGGAAGAGACTTAGAGAAAACGATAAGACAGTAGCACAATAGGGCGGTGAATCCCAGACAATGGACTTCTGTATTTTTGTATATTATTATTTTTAATAAAATAACAGGGTGCCCATAATAATGTTGTATGTTTGGTGTACATCATAAACAGCGACATCCATACTTTAATTTTTAATTACATAATATTCCTAGTATATGCCTATCCTCCACACTTTTATCATAAATATTATATACCATACGATAAACATAAAAATATTTGGTTTCACAATTATTTTTGAATCGCTTGATAAATACCAATAATTCTTTCCTTCGTTCTGAAGACGAAATAGATATCGAGCAGTTATCGAATTTCTAGTTGAATTTAATAGTTTTATATGTTTATCTTAATTATTTCTTCGATGAAAGTAGATATAAAAATATGTGGCTAAGGCAGATGTAATTGTTGGCTTGTCACGCTCGTTTAGTATCGTTTTTAGTCGCTAGGTAATATTTAGACATCACAATCACCCATGCCCAAGAATTGAAAAATCAAATTTACTAATTTCTTATTTCTAAAAACCAGTATTGAACGTCATTAAAGCCAGTCTTATTGACCCCTGTACCATAGGGTAGGTTATGATTTGAAAGTGCATATTAATGTTTTTGCTCGATGGAATTAAATAAATTCATATGGACGTTACATTTATGATCAGTATTCCATCTTTTGGTTTATTTCAACATTTGAAACTAAAGCGTTATTAAGTGTCAGGTCCAAATAATCAAAAAAGTCATTTCAATGATTAGAATATTGACTAAAAATATAACTTGACTAAAAACAATTTTTTTATACTTATAAAAATGACGTTTAAAGAAAACGGCAACACAAATTGCTTGAAAATATAGTAAGACAATGCTAGTTTATTTCTTGTTTGTAGAAACACTGTAGATTTTGGTTGTTTATTGAGATAACCTGCCTTGCGAAGTCCCACTGTGAATCCAATTGTTTATTTGACAACACTGTTGTTATTTGCAGTGTGTTTCTCTGTTTGCGAAAATAAGTATACAAAACGAAAAAAATCTCATTTTATACATTAAAGTAATGAGTAATACAAGTCCTCGACTTTTGCACATATACGAAAAGAGATATTTTTCTTGGCAATGTAAAAACTGCCCCCTTTCTTCTGATATTCGATGCCTTTTTAATTACGTGATGTTTACTCTAATTTAGTTTAGTACAAATTCAAAATTTATACGCTAAAGCTACTATAAGTTCTTATCTCTTGGCTCATTCTTTTGTGTATGTAGGAATTGCTGATAATGTCAGAAAATGCGGATGTATTATCAATCACTAAATATACGATTTTTTTTTGTGATATACCTTTTTCATATTAATATATTCAAAAATGTTTCTTTTTATTTCAGGTAAGTTATTTCAATACCAGAACACCTACATCCATTACTTGAGAAACGGTAAGTAGAAAAAGATTTCGTATTACTTTTGATCTATTCCCAGGAGTGCAGTAGATAATAGGAGCAAACTGAACACAGTCTAAGACATTCTATATGTAACGACTGCAATTTTGTATGTCACAAAATTTGTTTTGAAATCAATTTCCGGAACATATTTCGAGCGCTCTCCAGTGGTATGTTTACAAACGCATTCCCGCCACTTCTGGCGCCCTGGTACACAAAAAAATTTAATCTCGAGGGAAAACAAAAATGACTCTTTAATTTAGAGTGGTTTATGGATGTTAAACATCCTCTGTTTTTTGAATAAGTTCGATCATTGTTAATTTACAATTGAGACAATATATAATTACTTCATTATATTTGTGTATAGATTTATTTCTGTGTATTTGAAATACTATTTTTTTTCTATTATATATATATACATATAAGAATTTTAATCGTGATTTTTTTGTAAATTTTAACATACTACTATAGTACATACTTTTTTGATATTTGTGACCAGTTTAATCAGTCTGATCAACGGTCGATCTCGCCGATTTTAGAGCAATAATTAATTAATATTGTATTTGATAAATATACCGGGAAAGAATGCATGCATCTTAAGTGTTGTAAAACGTCTGAATCGTATGTTTTACAACAAAATGTAACGCAAATCAAGTCTTAGGTACTTTCTTTGAGATAATTAACCATTTAAAACCGCTGAACTGTACTGTATTCATATGAATATATGATAATATACTTATATTTGTGGGTCCAGCTTTAAATACACTTTTGATGTAATCAACATACTAAGCTTTCTACAGCCGTATAAAATTATGTTGTATATCGCTTTAATAACATATTTTGTACGAAAAAAAAGCTAAATGACTGTCTGTTTTCCTTACAAACACTTTTCATGAATAACTCCGTTTTTAGTCCATATTCTCAACATTATGAGTGGACATATTTTTTAACATAATAATTGTTATGTTGGTATTGCAGATACCTGTTACGTTTTCATTTACTTTGATACATTTATGTTTCCTGTCCAATTCACATTGTTCAATACCTGTCAGCCAGCACTAATTTCGCATGTAAAACGTCAAAAATAATATAGCAACGAAAGAAGAGGTTGGATTACGCCCGCCGCTCTCCTGATATTTCCACCCTTGTTTACTGACAACGGGTCTGTAATTTACTTGTCTCGCTTGCACTCCCATTGGAGGTAATCACATTTGGATTAATCCAAACACTACTCAGAGTTATTATTGTTAGGGGAGACCCTATGATGTGCTCTGTTGCCTTGGCAACTCTAATGAAATTTTTGGTTTCTTTCATCGCATGTGTCATCGCAAACAGGTTGCTCTTTATACAAAGCGAAGAACATTTCTTCTTAATAAAATATATGAAGTAAATAAAATTATATATCATAAAATCATAATATTTGCACAGTTAATTGCGTTTGAAGAAACGGATGCACGTGACTATTTTATCAGACACAAGTCAGATTACACTGGAATATTTAATCCGTTTAACAAGTATTAATCTAGAAGCAATATCGATATTTTTTTATTCAACTTGATGAGTATCTAAGTGTGATACTCAAACATTGCAAAATATCCTGAGACTGTAGAATAGAACATAAATTTCATATTAAAATTTCAAATGCGAAGTGTGACTGTTCTGGAAAATTATTATTCTCATCAAATAGTCGTACTTTGAGTTGTCTATGTACAAAAATACATACAAAATAAACACGGTGAAAAAATAGCAATGTTTTTTAGTTCTACAATTATAGATATAAATGATAGCTATTTTGGCTCACCCATCGTCAGAACTACGTTTACACGTACATTTGCTTATCTATAAATAGTTGTGTATAAAAGGTACACAATACATCTTCTATTCTGTTTTGACAACCTAGCGTGGTAGCTAACAAAACTCGTGCTAACAAAAAAAAATTGTAGAACTAAAATATATTGCTATTTTTTCACCGTGTTATAATGGAGTTCTACCAAATAAATGCCAATTCGATCAATAAAACAAAACAAACAGATTTAAAAAAATTTAATTACCTTTTAATTACTCAAAAAAATAATATTTAATAAAATTCTCTATAATTTATTACTTACATTATTCATAGTATTCAAAAACATTTTTTTTATAACTATAATATTTTTATTATTATCTACCGTAACACAAATAATAAACTTTTCATGCGCACCCAAATTACTTTTTATAGTATTTATATAATGATCTTTGTCATTGCATACGTAAGCCCTTTGATCCTTTGAACTATTAATTGATTACTTTTTCCAAATGTGTTTTCAGTTAGAAAATAAAATAAGTAAATACAAGCGCATGGCGCACCATTAATTCCCGCGTGTACTAACTTAAATGACACGTACAATAAATTACTCAATAATTGAGTTAAGTTTGGAGTGCACTTCATTTTAAAGGATTGAAATTCCAATAGAATTGCCCCCTGATCGTTAAGCACTGCTGACACCAGTACGTACCCTCTGGCCGCCTCATTTCTACCGACTCCCAATAAACAGAATGTTTCTTCCTGGTTATTTTTGTTACTGGGGGAGAAAGCGGTGGAAATTGCTTCTTTTCTTCCATTACATTACCATTGATGAGATAATACGCACAGTGTATATACATGTAAATATAATCTAGTCAAAAAAAATTTTTTTTTCTCTAATCAGCGGCTTTCGTGTTTGCGAGAAATATCCAAAAAACGTTTAACTTGCTTCGAAAGCGATATAATATTTTTTTTACAACATCTGCTTATAATGTGAAACATGTTTACTTCTAATTTAGTATTATATTTCTACTAAAGCTCTTTTCATAAAACTGATTTTCATTCAATCGGTTCACATCTCTTCTTCTATAAGAGAAGCCTTACGTTGTTCAGATGTTAAGATCAAGCAGGCTGGCAGAAATTCGAAAATAGCAAATATTCGTGCATTCAAACACTATTTAGTCAATCAATTTCAGCATATTTATGAAATAGTCGTTACTGGGATTCAAACACGTGGTCTCCGATTTTGATTTTTATGCAAACCAAAAAAAGCCTTTACTTCTCGATCTACGGTAGTTATGTTAACGTATTTTCTACTTTTTATTCAAACGGATCATGACATTTGATAGTAATGTTTTATTCTAACAAGTTATAATAACCTATAAGCCTTAATTATCCGACCTCCGTGGTCAAATGATTTGAACTTTAATAACCCTAGCGATCAAGTAGATATGAGAGGGTCATCAAATTTGAGTTTTTTTTCCCATTTAAACGAATTCGAAAATTTTCACTTGAGTTAATTTCGTTTAATATATCTCAGTCATTTTTGTTTCAAGGTCGGAAGACAATTTTTCTCATATTACATCCATTGGTTGTAATATATACCTACGTGTTATATTATAAATACGACTAGACTCTGTAATATCTTCGAGGGGTGTTCCCCTAAAGTTGCGCCTTGTGGATTCACTCGATGTCATTTGTTTTCATTTTGGAGCCCCGGGGATTCAAACTTCGAAGTGATCATAAAAAATGCTACTTGATTACTCAGCCCAACATCGCTACCTATTTGGGGATGTATCCGAATTTAGTTTTGGCGCAGGAATTCAATCTCTCAAAAAAAGAAGAATCTCTTAATAGCGAGCAATGTAATGCAAATCATTTTTTTTTTTGTAAACTTAATGTATTAATATTCTATCAGAACGGTTTCTTTTAACTGTTGAACATTATTAACTGCATTTAGAAAAGAAAATCATGTTTTCTATTATGTATTGAAAATGTAATACAGTTACAAATCATTTTTGGACGCACTACAATTATTTTAATAACAGTTTATAATGTAGATAAATATGACCTTTTGTTAATATCTCAACCCAAATCCGACCATTATTATAAAAATTACTTTTAGTATAAAACAATGTCATATAACACATTACAATAATTTCGGAAAATCCCGTGTCTTAAGAAAAATCGTGTGCAAAAGCTTAATAACAAATCTTTTCTTGCGATATATAAAATTATGCGAATTTTGAAACATCAACATTTAATAATTAAATTCATCTTTTTTTCAAGCTGGAAAATGTGTTAAAAATGATTTCTGTGATATGTGTATTTTATTTTTATGTACTATAAAACACAATCATATAGCACACCGGTGAACGCCCAAAGACGTTCGCTCGTACAAAAATCAAAGACATTATTTTTTTAATAGGACGTAGGTATCTACATGAATTCGCTAATTTCTGGTCGCTACCCCCATGTTTACATATAATTACCTTCTTATAGAAAGAGCGTTTGAACGTACTTATAATAAACATTTCTCATAGAACGTCTTAGTAGCGGTGCTTTACATTCACCTTACATTGAAAGCGGGTCTGGTTTCAAAAATGTATAATGGAGTATAAATACACAGCATAACTATTTAAGATACGTTATCATTTGGAATAAAAGCAAGTGTTGATTGAAAGTTTTCATAAGCATACTGGTACCTATCATATTTACTTCGTTATTAATATTCTCGATATACTTTCCGACTAGCGGCTTCTTTATATAGATCACTCGAGATATCATTTATCCACTTGTAAGTGGCAGCAGGTGTCCCATCGTCGCCTTTACTGCTTTTATGTGAAGTTATGTGTACCAAAACACTTATCTCGGCACTAAACTTAAGTACCCTCACTTAGTGGGTCACAAATTCAGTGTCTATGAGTATTGTACCTACAAAACACGAGTGTTTACTTATTAACCCTATATTACAATGTCACTTGACAATATCTATGCGAAAGTTATTAAGCGGGATTTTTTTTACATTTGAAATCACCGCGAAGAAGACCGGTAGTTAAAATAAACTATTTTAGTGACATAAATAACAAATTATGTATGAATTATATTTATAAGAGTAACGACCTGTTCTTTATATAAACAGATTCAGTCATTTATATTTTATTTTATTTATGGTTTTGTCTTAATACCCTTTTACATTTCCGACTCAAATAAAGTCGAATATCTACAGCGATTATTAGATTATTATGTAGCTATATCTCTCTATATATTCCTAATCTCTGCAAAAAAGAGAGGTTAAGTGACGAGCAGTTTTTGTGCTACAATTTCGGTTGAAATCACATCTGTCCGAAATGGAGATTTGACATGGTTCAAGAATTGGAATAACATGCATTGTAAAAAAATATACATTTAAAATAAACTTAATACATACAAGTTTTTTATAAATATCAATATACTTATAAAATCAACATTTATTCGCACTGTAATAGGGAATGTTACATTTACGCATTTACAGAAACTGTCTATATTTTTACATACATTGCGTGCAAAATATCGCTAAAGAATTCATTTTGAAGAGGGTTATCGAATAGTAATTCAAAATTATCAAAATAATGTTTGATAAAAAAAATAGCATCTTGGCTAAATGATGACTGCGACATAAAAAAAAACAGTCAAACCACTACACATGTGCAATTTGCAGATAAAAAAAGTCCATACGATCCCATCTGCATAGTATCCGCTCGTTTGAGCCAACTGACTCGTCGCGAATCAGGGTTTTCCCACCCTAACACTTACTGATTATATCGGGTAGTGTAATGTAAAACAAACTCGCGGAGTATACAGTCAAAACGAATCCGAATGTGCTTGTTTTCCTTCTTTAACCCTGTTTTTAAGAAAACTTGCCACTCGCGAGAAAATCTTATTCGATTTATTGATTGAATTGGCATTCACTTGGTAGAACTCCATTACAACACGATGAAAAAATAGCAATGTATTTTAGTTCTACAAAATTAGAATTAGAACTAGTTCTGACGATGGCGTGAGCCGAAATAGCTATCAACTATATTTGTTAAAAATAATTTTGTAGAACTAAAATACATTGCTATTTTTTCACCGTGTTTTAATCTTATTCGAGTTGAACCATTAGATACACAGTAATAGACATCGGACAGGGCAACCTACTTGAATTATTCAATAAGCGACTAAGTAAAAATATAATGTATATTTCACGTAAAATTCAAATGATGCAACTTAAAATCTATTTTATAATTAATCTTGAATAGCGTTTTTATTTTCAAAGCTTTTGTGTACTTACTTATTCGACGATAATCCATTTCCCACTAAAACGTATGTTATGATCCCCGGGGAACAGGTTCAGTATCCCAAGGGGATCTGTTTACTGTCTCCAACTACCAGGGATGCAGCAATTACGCAAAGATGTCCCACTAAGCGTTCCAGTCGAGGGGATGCTTTTAGTCACTTAAAAAGACACACATTAGGCGTAAGTGAGCTTTATCGGCAAGCCTTTTAAAACATCCACCCTACCTTGTAATACCGGTAGCTGTTACTGCTAACCGATTGATATTTTGGATAAATACTTCCTTATCAAATAATAAACGAAATCTGTCACAGGCAACAATATTGTGTTACATCAAATTAGTTTTAATAAATAGTAAATATTTATGCTCCCCATGTCGTTAAATAAATCAATGGCACCAGCAAAAAAATATGAATTTGTATCCGAAGACATAGACAACTATGACGTTTTCATAACTTTCCAGTCTCTCATCTACATTATTCAAATACTGATGCAAAAAGAACAATTAGCTCACTTATACTTTTTTCACCACATCAAAATCTTCTCCGAAAAGAAAGTTTGAGTTAATGACTTTCAACCAATTCTCATGAAATATTTTTTTTCTAAGATTCTTATAGTAAATTTGAATTGTTACAACTTTGTACGATTCCACATGTTTTTGTCACTAACGACTCGGGTTTCGCCTTTCGAACAGAACTGATGTTGCATCCGTGTGATAGAATGGCTGAAAATGTCGAAAGGCGTCGTTAGTGACAAAACACGTGGAATCGTACAAAGTTGTAACAATTCAAATTTGATATTGAAATTCCATCAGGCACCTTCAATTAATATCATAAATTCTAATAATATTCTACGAATTGGGGTTGAATTTCTTTTTATTTCGAAAGCCCACATAGGATTTTTAATCTCATAAGGCTGCAAGCAATTAACTATACCTAAAACCGTTTGATGATTATTTTGTAGATAAATGGAACCAATAAAACCTTAAATTTAATTTAGTCAAAAGGCTGCACGATTCTCACCTATAGTCTATACCTCGTCTTTTTATTGCGCGATTGCAGTATCATGAAACCCATTAAGCACGACTAATTATTTTTTGAAATGATTTACTATCTCATTATGCATATCGACTTTTATTCCACCTAATATAGGTTTATATTCATGTAATTATTAAATTTATAGTACTAAATTTAGCTGCTATACAAAGTCAAAGTGCCCACTTATGCTCTGAAAATATCAATTAGAATACACCCTACTGTTTTCAACTTTCGTGCCTTTCAGTTTTACGATTTATTTATCGCAATGAATCCAATATTGATTTATTTCGTGTTCCATTCAATGCAGGTCCGGCGGCATTTTTTTCAGAATAAAAAATATTTCATCTCAATTAGTATTTTATTTTTCTGAACAAGAGTTTTTCTAGAAGAACTTTTTGTGACTCCGAGTAGGAATATAAGGTTACGGCTAGGACAAGACTTGTGTTAAGCTAATCACTCTTTATAAGAATTCGATGGAAAGCAGGAAATTTTCGACATTACAAGCACTCATACATTCCAACACTGATACATAAATCAATGTAAAATTAATTTAAGAGATTGCATGTACTATGCAGTATCATATTTGCCTAACCTGTAGAGTTTTTTCGTAGTTAAACAAGCGCGTTGGATATATATATTCTTAAAATACATATCAACTTTCGATTTTTTTTATAAAACATGGTAACTACAATATAAAAATTAGTGTGTGGAAATTGTTCTACAAATTAATGAATGTTTCTTGGAGCGACTTGTTTCCCAAACTAGCCGGACCTGTAGAGATATTTCTTATATCTTTCCTCAAATAAGTATGTTGACCTAAAATGTCTTACGATAGTAGTTCCCCTTCTCAAAATTAGTAAAAACAATTACTCCTCAAATCAGCATAAATGATTTACGGTAGTTGAAACATTTTACTTCGTCCAGGTGTTCTGAATAAGTATTGTTATATGATTATCCTGCCTAATATGTAAATAGTCAGTTTTTTCATACGTTAGCTTGTAATAGCTTTCAAATATAGTCCGCTCAAAGCACAAGTGCATTCATATCTAATATTTAAAAACTCTCAAAAATCCCAAATACATTATCATCAATGTAGTTAGTTATGCAGTATAGACTCTTTCTGGAGAAAGGAGTAATGATAGAAAATTAATTGCTCAAACATTCTTTTATATTTTTAAGGCTTTTTATAAAGCGTTATGATAAAGGATGTGTTTGCAATTTCTTTTATGCTAATGATATTGTAAGGAATTTGTTTTTTTTTTAGGATTTGATGAGATATTTAGAAAGGGATTTAATAGCAAATAAACGCATAAACATTCTTGCCTCAAAACATAAATCCATAAAGCAAATAACAGGTGGCATCGAGATTTAAAAATACCGTGTTTTAAATTATTTTGAATTATAAAATAGGACCGTTTACTTCAGTTCTTGTTTTTTAGACCATTAAATAAATATTTGAAATACTTTCATTTGTTTTTGTCCAAATTTACATAAAAATGCAAATACAATTTTCTTGATGGTGACCTAACAATGCTTACAGCTTACGTAATTAAGACTTTAAGCATAAACAATCTTTATCACAAAACAAAATCCGAATGCATGTATTTGTGCCAAAAATCTACAAATATTTGATATAAATACTAGATAAACTTAGATATATTATACATATGTGTATTATATCAAAAACTATCTTGCGGTGACGCGGTGGTCTATAATATAATCGAAATATAAGCGAAAATCTTAGATGATATTTATGTGTCAATAAACATCGTTTTTTTATTTCTAAATTATTAATTTATTCATTTTAAAATAGCGTTATATCGGTATTGCACGGAGTATTAAAAAAAACAATCGTTTTCAATATTCAAATGGCATCGCGTGCGCGGTATTTTTGTACTGGCGCCTATCTCCCGCGGACACACTCTGAATGCCCACCTAACCGAACCTTTCCTTTCTCTACCTCGCCACAGATATTATGTACCTACCTGTATCGCAACATGCTACCCCGATACAACTCATTAGCATGATATTTCATTAATCGTTTATTTCAGTAATACGTTGATCTCGCCATTCGTGCAAGAAACATTCTTCTGTGTTTTTTTACGCCAACCCGATCGTCCTAATTAGACCGCCAATCTGCTCACAGTGGACATATATGATATTTATATTTATTAAAAAACTCTAACTCTGTAGCTAAATTATAGTTGTTTTCTTTTTTTTTATATTTTTGATTATAATTTGTTTATTCTTGATGATATAATCGTTCTAGAATCATGATTCAAATTTCTATTTGTCCTCGTATTCCGCTCAAAGGTGTAACTGTTTAATGATACGTTTATATGATAACCCGCTTTTAACGACAGCGTCTAATAACTTTCATGTTATATAATTTTTAACCGGCAAGGAAGACTATAAATACAATGGCGTCACTAAAAATTAAAGAATGGATTTCGAGGTTTTCGATAATAAATGGTATTACTATTGTCACCAACAAGACGCTTCTACAGGTTTTCTTTGAAATTTACATAAGACAAAATACTACCCTACTAATAACTAAAAAATGTCTAAATTCCATATCATACTATTGTATCGTGTTCAGTATTGTTAAATAACACAATTAACATTGTAAGTAATATAAAATTTAAAATAACTTTGATTATTCCACGTATTTTGTAACTAACTGTGACACAATACGTGGAATAATCAAAGTTATTTTAAATTTTATAATATAATGAACTTCCACAAAGTTACCGCCGAAACCATCGAAAATATTAATATTTTAAGGTTAATAATATTCTTAAAATGCGCTTCGGTTAACAGTCAAGCTTTTTCATAAACTAGACATATATAACAGAATACACTTGACGAAAATTGCAAATAACATTTTTAAATCGAATAGAATATTACGATTTAATCGATAATTTGATCAATATTTTGACGTGTTTTATATCACTTACTGTCTAACAATCACTACAATACGACTGGAAAAAAGATAACAATGTAGGCTCTTTTCAGTCTCGTGGTTTTGTAAACATGACATTTTCTAATTTTATATCATTACTGATGGACGTATCGACATATCATGGAACTTCAAACGATCTTACGATTCCGATCTCACGTTACCTTAGATAAGAATTTAAAGTATGCATCTGCTCAAATGTTTCAAAGAACAATTTCAAAAATGTTTTCGCGGTTTACATGCCTCTATTCAATCGAACTTGCTACGTAATCACACTGACATTTAATGTAGAGAAAATATATTCTTTATCAGTTCATAGATATATAAATAATTTTTAGTTTATTTACTTTTATTTTTTATTTATGAAAAGTATTTTGTCTCTTGTTAAATCGAATATAAATAAACCTTACAACATTAGCCGTCTTTAATTGGCAGAAAAAGTAAAGAAGTATTCGCACACCAAACGACACCGTTAATATTCATGTCATCAATAACCTGATAGCACTAGTGTGCTAAGAACAAAATATATTTTTTTATAAACAAAAAATAATGTAAGTATTATTGTGATTTGAAACCATACATGTCACCCAATCGCGCGGAACAGCGCATTCATATAAAACCCATATTCGTATTCATTGTCATTTTTTATTTTCTCTTTGGTACTCAACGTTGCACTCCAGCCAACCGTTTCGGCTTCACATGAGTCATTCGGTGTTCATTACGCTGCTCGACAAAATAACTGATGATATCCAATCGCCATTATTAGGAAGATGTGGGTTTTTAAAGTAGACATATCAGACGAGGCCGATACCTATTAAACGTTTTCTAATCAATTTTCCCATGGTGTTTATTTTATCCTGTAGAAAGACATTCATTGTCGTCAAGTTATCTTCTCGGTGTAAACTTGTTTTTATTATTTACTTTTCGTACTGTGCTGTCGGTTAAATATCAAATATATTTTCCTTTTGTTTTAATTTTATTCGTACTACATACCGAATCATTGAATTATTTCCATCTGCCTTCACAGTTTGATGTATTGTATCTTACCATTTGAATAATGATATTTCGATATATGACTAATGGTTCCATTCTGCATCTGTCTGATAGAACCCACTCTACGTCACGATTTTTAACCCTTCTCGTTTTCAACACAAACATTTTTCCTTTGCGACATAAATGTAACGGCAGATGTCTGCTTCTATACGAGTCGCCTATTTCAGTGGCTACTCCGCGAATCGATATCATGAATATATTTAAATTATATTCTATCCGATTCATAGAATTTAAACTAAGAATTCGATATATTATATTTTAGCCTGCTTGAAATCTGCTAATTGCTATATTTAATCTTACGAACAATCGCGTTTGCTGAAAATATACTTACATTAAGAAAATCCATAAACAACTAATCACATAAGCAAACATTTTTTTCATTTTCGGCATTTTTTTTTCCATCTTAATATTAATTTTCCTATTAGCAATGTGATCTTATTAGTAACTGTGTAAGGTAAGGTTAGCTTACTCACGTTAAGTTAAGATATTTTACAATAGACACTGACAAATAAGTTATATTATATAATAAAAAAAAAACAATTCATAGTTTATAGCTACTAAAAATACCATCAGCTTATAATTGTTTATGCGATCAATTGATGCGGTTAACTGATATTGGTTAATTACTTGTCGTGAATGGCTGACGATAATTTTCCAAGACTCGTTATATCATAAAAATTTACGGAGTTAAAGGTTGATTCCAGCTTGCGTGATGGTCGAATGGGATTCAATAACATAGGCATTTTAGCGGATATTATAAAATTAAAATTTACTAGTTATTATATAAAGTTAGCGTACAAATATTTTATTCCACGTATTACATTACATTATGAAAGGTTTGTCTCTTTTTTAAAATCTTTCTTTACTTCTGTGTTGGTTGAAATTATTTTTCCCTCTAAGCCGTTAATCTGAATTAAACCTTCCCCTCTCGGGTTGCTTTCTTTCACTAATGAGATTTACTCTTACCAGGCGAACAGAAGCGCATAGGAGATGCAGCTCGATACTAATCTGATTATAAACAGATGATAGGTTTTCCTCCTTGCTCTCGACTGCTTTTACGAGCCGTAAGTCGATAGTAATCTAATAATGATTTTGGGGAATAGAATGAGTGGACTTGGATTATGCGGGGATGTAACGCTGATACAAAAAATCTTCTCTCAAATCTTTCCAGTCATCCCTGTGTAGACATATTATACGCATTAATTAATTTTCTTGTAATTCTGACGAAGGTATAAGCCGAAATAGCTATCAAGTATATCTTATAAAATTTTTTAGAACTAAAATACATTGCTATTATTTTTCACAGTGTAATTAATTTTCTGTTTCCATTTTTTCCCCAAATTATTAAATACAAATGAATTAAGATTTGCGTAGTCATTAGTAGTAGGCTTTTTTTCATATTTTAATATGCTATTCAATCTTTTTTTTTAAATTAAAATTTTTATCAGTATATTGTGAAAAATCTAGTAAATAAAGATACTTCCACGAAATACGCATTACGTACATTACACGAAACTCATTCATGCGATTTTCAATAATATGCATAGCTTAATCATTCGTCTCGCTAAAATATGTACACATTAATATTAAACAAAATTACCAATGTGAAATATTCCTACCGTTAAAAAAACAATTCCCTGATATAAATAAACACAGTCACTGTGAATAACATATGCATTTGAAGATTATTTTGGAAATATAAACATATCTACCTTTGAAATAAGTATGTTATGCATGACCAGGGCAGCAGAAAAGCCCTAAAGGTTTATTATAAAACGAAAAACTATCGCGTATCACTTGAAACACGAGCCGCGTCCGCTCGCATGACGTGGGCCGTACATCACGAACCTCCCTTTACCCTCCTCCGTTTTATGCGCCTGATACTTTTTCTTCGGTGCTTTTATTTCATGCTATATGTGCGAATATTTTATGCCACACAATAAAATACATCATGCGTGCTCGCTGCACTCCATCTTGGAAATTGGAATGATTCTCTGGTTCGACAATATTGGCAATCTCGAATTTTGAACAAGCAAAAAATATGTAAGTCTTTGAAAACACACTCTGAATTATTCATTATCGGTTTTCATTATTATTATAACGCACAAAAGTCATTACTTAACCATAAATCAGATACATATTATGCCATAAACACAAATAACAAAAGCACTAATCGATGTGATGAACAATCATTTGCTTAGTATTGATGCATTGATTTGAAATTTCCTTTGTATTATAAGTTCTAAATTTACAATTTTTCTCGATCCACGATATTTTTGAAATCATACGTTTAATTTTGATTACCATCTGATTGATTTTGACGCTTTGAGAACGGCACATAACAAAATTTTAATTTTTAATTATTTATTGATTATTCTTATAAATAATTTTTTGAATCAATAAACTCTTCGATCTGATTGATGATTGAAGAGGATGAAAAAGTCAATACCTAAACAGTTTAATCGTGTAAAGTCATTAGCAAGAATCATCGTATGTAATTAAAATCCATTTATTATTGATTGTACTGAAAATAATCACCCACGTCTTTGTCCAGAACCCCTGATAATTTCATGATTAATGACAACCTCAAAAGGTGCTATAAAGATACCGATTCTTTTCACATATTAATTGCTCAAGTAATTTGATAGCTCATTTTTCTTAATTAAGTCGCATTTTCCAAACAAGCCGCGAGTTTACTTTTGCCACAATCTCGTTCCGCTTCTTGCCTTCAGAGGCTTCAAGTATTTTAATTGGGTAAACGTTTTGCGTTTCCCACACGCTCGCTACATATTATCTCCAGAATGAATACCTAATTATTTTGCATGTGATATTTTCTCTATTTGTGGCTGAATTATACAAATATTGCCTAACCGTAGGAGCTGTGTTGTTTCGGTATTAACATAATATCGCAAATACTCACTTATTTAATATTATAATTTGCATCGAATTTTCTCCCATTCATATAAAAAGTTTGAATTGTTACAATTCAAATTCCATCAAGCACCTTCATTTGATATTATAAATTATGTAAAAGGTCCTTAATCATAAAAATATAATTATTATGCTTAGTAAAATTCTACTTTTAATGAATTCAATATTTTTTTATATAATCAATAATTGAATCCATTATTTTTAAAATTACATACTTCAAGGGAATATTATTAATTGCTTTTTATCACACTTATTTTTATCTTGACCTGAAACCAGTTGTATATGGAAATGATGTAAATAGTGTTCAGTTAAGGTATTTTAAAATAAAATATACATGGCACAACTTTTACTACACCAGTCAATACAATACGCGATTTCCTTTAATAAAATCAATTCTTTTGTGTTTTTCATGATATGTTATTTTCAATTCATAGCACATTTTAATATTTAAAAATAACTTTTTCAAAAAAAAAGATTCAATGTTCTTTTTGTGTTCTATTTAAATATTATATGATACCTCTCCACTAAGGAATAACTTAGAGCCACTTAAATTTGATCAATGCCCTTTAATAATTTTTCTCCATATTATTTAAAGAATTCTTGATTTTTTTAAATAGTATTCAATTTTGATTTTGTTTTTATTGAGTTAGTTGTGGTTCGTTTTTAATATCTTGCAGATTTCATCCGCAACCGGCATGCGGATCAATGGTAGTGCGGATTCCGCACACGATATTTTTTGTATTATATTACAAACTCAGCGTATAAATTTCCGTCCCACAATTAATAAATACAATAGTAACATAATATTAACGGATAAATTTTCATAAACATTTCATAATCCATCCTCCATTTATTTTTATCTCCACCACTAGACGAGCGTTTCTATTTTTCTATAAATTGTATTTCTTATCATATAAAACAGGTCAAAAATATTATTATTATTAAATATTATATTATTAAATACTATTAACGAATAGTAGTCCGTTTTGTGTCAGAGCTTATTTTAAAAACTGTACGTTCGTGCATTTTCGGTGGCGCGCTTTCGCATGACGGTGAAAACGCACCCGAATATTGAGGCCCTTCCGCAAGCGTGCATTCATAATAAGCACGGGCTCGTATTAAAATTAAAAAATATTTCTCTAAAAAATGTTCTTTAATTAATTCCTGAAATGGTGTTAAACTATTAGATATAGAACAAGAGGATATTGAAAAAAATTATTAACAAAGAGTTACAAATTGAAAATCGAATTTTAAAATTAAATAACATCTTATCAAAAAGGTTAAAAACAAGCGCATATGGTTTTTAAAAATCTGTTCATTGAGAGAACGGAACTATTTATCTAAGAACACAAAAATTCACTTTATAGCATCTTATTTTGTTAATGTTTATTGTATTCATTGAGAAAACTGAGGCTCGAAAGCCCAGTGTTCAAATCGCCGATGAAATACATATAACAAAAAGGCAGCACTTAGCGACATTCAACAATAAGTTATTAAATTTTATATATACAATATATTTACTTTTTCCATGTATTATAATCTCTCTCGATTTTGGCATTTATGATTTCATATTTTCAATTTGATTATTGGTGACTATTTTTTTTTTTCATAGATATGAATTTAGAGACAATTAATCAATTTTTCACACGGTATCTTAGTTTACCCCACACCACATTTATTGGATAACTCAACCTTATATCAATAAACATCTTTGTGAAATTTTATGACAAGCAACTCGGTTTTCTTATGTCTGCATTAGTAAAAAAACATTCAAACAGAAACAGCTTTTCAAACTAGTTGATATGTGTCTTGCAATCAGAGTAATAAATAATACTTAGAAAAGTATTGAAAACAGCTGTTGGATTCGTAATAAAAGGGAATTTCTGCAATTAAACGTAGGCTATATATTTCCTCTTTCAGCGATTAATCTATCAAGACTTGTCGGGAAATATTCGTTTTTTATTGAAATCAAAATGATTAAATTTATTATTTTGTCCCATTCGACTATATATTCCTTTCGTCGTAATTATTTCAATAAAAATTGCCAGTCTTGCGACTGAATGTTCAGCTCTCTTAAAACTTTTTTCTATTTGAATGTAGTTCCATTAATTTATGAATTCGTGTTAAGGCAATTGAATTATACGTATTTTTTTCAGCAGCATATAGTTAATTTTATCACATTGCATTTGTTTTTATCGTAACAGGCAATCCACTATTCATCAAAATATTTTACATCAATATATTTATTTTATACGTCTGTGTTCTTATAAGGTTGTGTCTAGAATGATATTAAATTTCTCAAAACCGCGTGGGAAGTTGTTATAAAATACACAATCATTAATCAAACATTATCATTTTTTATATGTTATATTATATATTACGCCTGTATTTGCGGTTGGCTTTGTTATTTTTTTCAGCCTGTCAAAAAGTAATGACTAAAATAACATATGATATTGTCTAAGACAAATTTGACAGTCGAGAAGTCTACTGATTAATTATTTACGTATTTTAGTCGATGTGTGAAACACTGCCGTTCCGATAATAGTGATGTGCTTAGCACGATTACCGTATCTTCATCGCCCAATACGTGATTGGACACCACCACCAAAACCCGCTCATCTATGTTGGGCGGACTTATGAGTATAAGTTTAAAAAGATATTTTTTCAGGAAAGTAAGAACTAATTTGAATGTTGTGTTCTGAAGTAGTTTTTCAACAATAATGGTTTTATTTCCATAAAGCTGTCATTCTTATCATATAAACTACGACAGCTATAATTACACACACACATATTGTATAAAATAACACAAATATAGTCAGAAAGTTAAAGCTTAGGGCCGAGAGGTTTTTCTAGCCGATTTCATATAAAAAAAGAAATATATTTTTTTTGAAATTGTATGATTTTGTCGTTTTTGGTTAAATTTAAGCTTTCATTGAATTTGTCTCTAATCTACTTAACATTTGGCTTTAGGGGCCTCACTACATTTTAACTCGTCCCTTACTTTCAATGATTTTTTTTATTTTGTTCAAGAATGTTGTTACCATAATATATTTTGATTTTTAACGTTCTGGACTTTTATCTCCCATATTTTTTTGTTCAGGAATCCCATATTTATTTGCATATAAACTTTATTTCATGTAGTATTATATATTTCATATTCAAGAGACGAAAAGCGCTCTTTGCTACAACAATCGTATTGGACTGTCCATTTTTTTGCATCATGACATTGCCTTGAACATTAATCTAATTTCGAAGATTGATTTACCAAGATAATCCTGACTAACCACTTTTCTTACCACTTAACTTATCTTATTTTCCTTGCATTGTGCGTTTAATAATTCAATTCTTTTTACTCCTCGTATTCGTTATACATTTTTAAAAATTTGCTTTGCGTTTTATAGTATATATTTTTAGATATTAAGTAAGAAAGTTGATAAGAATTTCTTCTACAAAATAACCGTTATGTTTTCATCATATAAAATTACATATTTTTCATTCAATCTGACTGATGATTTGAATATTCTGCTAATCACAATGAGGCTATTAATCTAATAAACAATTTAAACACACGAAGACACGAGACGCATTAGTAAAACATTCCCTACCGGTCAATCAAATTCATCTCATTTACTTACTTTAAAATCTGTCCTATTGTTGATACACCGCACGCATTGTTTGGCGCACTACGGACATGATATTTTTATTTTATACTATTGCCAGACATTGTCAAACTAAGAACAAAAACTCAAACCACATACGATATAATTAGTTGATAATATATATTAAAACAAATAAATTGTATAATTTATTATATCGACTGAAGGTGTTTGATGAAATTTCAATGTAAATTTTAATTATTGAAACTTTGTACGATTCCACGTGTTTTGTCACTAATATCCCAGGTTTTACCGTTTGCCATATTCAGGAATTCTATCACACGAATGCAACAGAAGTGACTGTCAGTTCTGTTTGGGCAAAACCTAGGTCTTTAGTTTTTCAAAACATCTGGAATCGTCCAAAGTGTCAACAAATTTAAAATTAGATGAATTTTATACCAACAGTTAAGCAAACCAAATAATACTATATACTTCGCACAGGTGAATTACTTAGTCAAATAATTTATGATTGCCTTACACTGTGACACTTTCTATTACTTTAGATCAATTTGTTTGTCAACCATTTTATAACAAGATAAAAATTATTTATTTGTATTATCTTATTTTGTGTGGATTGGGACTTATATATTTTTAAATATGTTAGTAATAGTGGTGGGGCAAAATCTATTGACAATGTGCAAGTATATGAGATCAGAATGAGATTCAGAGATCATTCCATCAAACTTCACTGTACCAACGGAAGACAAAATTCAGGTTTCATTAACCGATAATTTTAATTGCTTTATTTTATGATGTTTATATCATACTCATACAATATTTTTAGATTGGATCATAAATGTTTTGCGGTCCTCAGGTTGTCAACATCTGTAAATCTTTATCACACCCTCAAACACATATTCTGACGCAACTCTTTCGTTTTGATAAGCCGCCATTTTTCTCGGTATCTCCCGGCCGAGTAGACAATGCATTGAATTTTGAATTAATTCAGTGCAAGAAGCGCAAAAGAATGCAAAAGATATGACGATATGTTATTTCGTTTACGCATATAAATAATTACGATCTACAAAAGATGAGCACTGTTTCCACGAGAAAATTATGTTTACTTTCATAAAGATTTTCAAATCGCAAAGAAGATTTTCTAACATATTCGAATTAGGGAATCCATCGTTATCGTAGTTACTTACAACTTATTAAGTCTCAAGGAATATAAAACATTTTAATAAAACCATGTACAATACATATATATGTTCAAGTAACTGGTCAAAGGTGTGTTTTTTTTGTTTTGTTTTTGTTTTTTCTTGTCCTTCTCCATAGTGTATCTTATTAGAGGTTTATTTTTAAAGATTATATTGTTATCCAATCGCTTCACCTCAGATTTGTTAACCACACTTTTATAGAAACATAAATATTTATTTTCCCCAAAGAAGGTTTAATTTATTACCATTGAACACAATTAGATTGAATAAATCGTACATTTACACACGGTTATCCGAACCAGTTGAAACCGCAACGAATGGGGTTCATACACAAAATCGTTTACCTCTTTACTACACGATAGACATTAGTAAATATTTTTATAATAACTAACTTGGATATATAGGTAATATTAAGCACATGACTTAACTCAGCACAAGACTTCTGTGGTCTAATTATATGAACAATAACTTTGTAATACGATGTCTTTATGCTTAAATATTTAGATTTTTGAGAATAAATTACGTGATATTTGACGCTTTGCATATTTTAAACTGTTCTGCTAAATATTTGTAGTCTGTTTATAAATAAAATTTTATTTTTTAACGATTTGTTGATATATTGATTTCAAGTTCATCTTTCTTTGTTCGCCGTTCATGATGCTTACTTGCCCCGTATAAGCGCGGCGCAGGACATATCAATTCGATGACATTTGCATATTTTTGAACAACAATCATAATTCAAATCACGTCTCTTCATACATCGTTATTCTTGTTCGTACATTTTATTAAACTGCTTCTTGCCATCAAGATCATCGACAGACGCCATCGATAGTCTGTAGAGTCCGTTGAGTCGTTTAACTTGTCTACAACGTTTTTCTCGTCACACTGCGATATAGCGGCAAGGGTTGATCGGGCCTATTATTTCAATACAAACACCATTCTAATTTCAAAACTCAATTCAAACAATAAATAAATCTTCGCGTGTATATGAAAAATGTGATTACAAAATTTTCTGTTGCAACTTTGTACGAATCCACATGTTTTTTCACTAACGACCCAGGTCTCGCCTTTCGGCATCTTAAGGCATTCGGCATAGGCGATGATAGCTGTTCACGTTACTTCATTTCTATTGCGTCCGTGTGATAGAATGCCTTAAGGTGCCGGAAGGTGAAATCCGAGTCGCTAGAGAAAAACATGTGGAATTGTACAAAGTTGTAACAATTCAAATTTGATATTGAAATTCCATCAAGCACCGATATCGTCGATATCATAAATTATTTTAAAAAAATGCTTTCAGTGTAGCATTAATTATTCATAAAATGTGTTTGATAATTTTTAACCTAGTGTACCCATTAAAGAATACTCTAATTTGTGTTGAAAATTTGTCAATCACTGTTTCATTAATGACGGCAGATCCGATTAACTTGGCTGTACTTGCGAAAATAGATAATGCCGTTATATCGTAATTCTTCAAACAGACGGCTGACGAAAATTATTCTCATATATTAATGTTCGATTTCGACTTTTTATTTTTTTTATTTAAAACTTTAAATCAAAGCTGTGGAGTTGAAATCATGAAGTCGCGGTATTTTCACCAAAGTCAGAGTAGGCGGTTGAGTCATTTTTTTGGTCAACTGCGACTACTTTTCTATTAGACTATTGATTGATTGATCTTAAATTTAATGGAAATAAATAGGAAAAAAATCTGACAAAAATAAAAAAAAATTATTCGGAGTCATGTTTTTTTAACGACAAGCCCTGTTTTAAATTGATGTCATCCTTACCAAGGGGTGGAAATCTTTTTTAAGCCAGAAAAGGGCATACGCCAATAATTTGTATTATATGGCCGTCAAAAGTCCCCGCGTCTGTTATTAACTAGCTCTTTTTCGCCAAGTAAATTTAATCATTTCGACTAAATGACGTTACTATAATATTATTAACCACATTCTCCTTGTATATTCATATGACGTAACAATGTTTCTATGAAATTATTGCAGGTAGATGCAGTCTTTCTACATTTTTATATCTTATTCTCTTCGCCTTTTCTCTTTTTCCAGGGGATTCCTACCTTTATGCTACTACCTCTCCATAAATAAAAAACCAAATGACATGCATTTATATTATTTTCCCATTAAAAAGTTTTGGTGTTTCCCCTGGTAATAATAGTCCTCAAATTCTTGGTTGAAAATCACTGCCCTATACGCTTTTCATTGACCATCAATATAAAGTTATGTATTAAACTAAACTAATTATAAGCTAGAATTAGAGAAAAAGTTTACCAAAGTCAAATCAATACTACATCTCTGGGCAATGCAATAATCCATCATACCATGTTAAAGATTTCCTTTTGCTGTGACAACATTATGTTTAGCTTTTATGTGCTGAGGAATGCACAAACGTATATACTATCGGCGAGCTATCTATCACCCTTCACCTCTAGCTTATTTTCAGATCATGTGAATCAAAAAAGTTTCTTTGAGCAAGATTTTGATATTTCAGAAATGTAGTGTATTTTACAACATTCAGTTGATCGCCCGCTCGTCGAGAAATGTGGCCGGGAATCGAATCGATATCGTGGTGATACGCTGGCAATCTATCACCGGTGTCGGTCGCTTCGCAAGACTTCTTTGATCGTAGCGACGCTCTGGGCCCCGGCCTGGCCCGCGCCACTTCCATCGATTAATGACCACGCTAGGTATTTTATCAATTGGTACTACAGATCTTCCAAATAATGACTGTCAAACTTTGACGCAGGATTGTAGACTTGGTCAGCATTTTGGCTTATAAATCTCAGAAACAGTCTTGTCATAACCAAAATGTCCTCTTTGACGAGAGATTTTCACCTCGGGCAACCGATGTGTGAAGTAATCCAAACAAAAAATGCATTACTCTAGTCTTTATATGATACAATTTAATATTTTTTATCGAGAATTATTGTAATCTTGAAGCTTTTTACCATGCATGAGTTACAAGCTCTTAACGTGTAAGAATTTATCATATGCTATATATACGGCAAAATATTGGCAATAATTGCTCTTGAAATCACGCATACACAAGTTTTACTATAAGAAATTTCGAATGGTATATTTGAAACATCAATTTCGATTTTAACCATTGAGCTATATCAAGATTTTATGATAAAAGTTATAATTGATATGTCAATAATAACACAGGACAAATGTTGCTGAGTTATTATGTACCACACACTCGTTATTTAAAAGCATCAGTAATGAAACAATTACAAAATACATTGAGTGTTGGAATTTGACCAGATTATGTTCATGATTTTTTTCATACGTGATTCACTGACTATGTATGTACTTTGATCGAGTTATAGTTTTACAGTTTTCAAACCATTTGAGTTAAAAAGAGGTTTACATTTCGATTTGGTATTTAGCGTAGAAAATCATACATATTACGTAAAATAATGTATGTTATACTAAATATTAAAAATAACCATGTACATAAAATCGAATTTGCAGTGCATACACTTCACACTATCTGTCTTTCGGTTTATTACGACAAACTTGGTTAGTTTATTTGACGTCTTACCTAATATTCTATAAAAATAGTAATAATTTAAAGATAGGGTATGAGAATGTTTATCGTGTAGCATCTCAGATTGAGAACAGTTGGCCAGCGTTTTCTTATTCTTTATGTAGTATTTAAGCTGTCATGGCGTTGTTGTTGGGAATTTATTCGATTTGTAGTCTCTCCCGTATAAAAAACAAATATCTCCATTCGACTAGCTTTGGTAATTATTGTATTATTTGCTTTATTTCGATAATTTTGCCTGATGAAATCGTTTGACTAATACCAATCAAACTAATTGCCTACAGTAATATTTTCCTTCTTTTAACACACGCATTTTTACTTTCAGTTTTAAAAACAATTTAGCGATAGAATTTAAACCTTTTTCACATATACACTGTTTCAAAATGTTCTACGAGTATATTTTGTAGCACTATAAATTATTTGAACAAACTGTTTCGTAAAAGTGTTCTAAATATTTATAAAATAGAAATTTTCTAAAGCGAATAAAACAATTTAAATAGTTGCTGTTCGCATTCAACTGACATCCAATGCAATGATATTCAACCAACAGATTAATAACTAAATTTTTCAATTCAGACTATCATTTGAGCATCTTCAAAGAGGTTGAAAGCACAACTTACATGTCCCTTTGTAAATATTTTAATCATTTGTTTGATATATTTTTACAAAAATTTTGCTAAGCTTTCACTTCATATTCAAAAGCTTTATCCATTAAGATTATTTTGCTCTGAATTTACCACCAATATTTATCGTTACCAAAGTACAATTTGCGAATTTTCGTTATTGAAGGAAGATTTATTCGAGAAAAGTTTTACTACTTAATTTTAATCGTTAGACATTTGAAATTTATTAGACTGAGAGGCATTAGCATTATTTAACTTATCCAGAGATACAAAACATTTTTATTTCAATCCCACTTCCAAGTTTACTACTTCTAATCGATGTTGTTATTATAATATCCAAATAAATTTTGCTGCTAATATAAGGTTAAAAATGCGGATGTATGACATATACTTCTCTTCTTTGAGAAGTATCTGCAAGCTAACTATTTCGAAAGACTCAAAGAAGTAAACAAAAACGTTGCTAAATTTTCTTGTCTTGTATGAGACGTGTGTATTAAATTTCTTTTAAATTCCTATGATTTGTGTGAGCACCTTTTCAACACAAGCTACCAAAATTTTTCGTATTTAATTATCGCCAAAATGTATAAAATATAATATGCCAATTTTCTACGTTAATAGAGATGCAGTTGCCCTATTTTTGCTTCGCGACGTATTGGGACAAGTCGGCTAAAGCAGTTTTTTTTATGATCACAATAACGAGTTATGAAACTAAATGATTATGAATCCATATGCTTATACGAACAAATTACTTCTGAAATTGATTGCTCTATTGCAAGCTTTCAATGAATAAAGGCGGGCTTAAAAATATTGAAAATCGTGTGACGACAAAGACGAGTTTATTCGTTTATTTATTTTTATTTATTTTATTTAATATCAGCAGTGATAGTGGTATCGTTAAAATAACTGATAAATTATGTACTGTTTTAAAAATATTGTTAAATATGAATCTATACTTTTTCATATTCACTCCTACTTCATGCCGAATATTACAAACAATTGTCAGATTTATGATATCGACTGAAGGTGCTTGATGGAATTTCAATATCAAATTTCACTCGTTACAACTACTGTCAGTTCTTTTGCATCCGTGTGATAGAATGCCTGAAGATGCCGATAATCTAACAATTTAAAATTGTCAGATTGTATTTACGAACAATTCATACATTCGCGCGACAAGAACCGATAGAATCTTGAATTATTATAAATCGTTGATAATCAGACCAAATTCGCTTGGTATTGTGATTGTTTTATATGATTGTATAATAAACTATTTATTAATGAATATTCTTTTCCATATTTAAAAGATTTACAACACCTGCAATTGATTCCGGATTTTCCTTTGTAAACAAAGAGTCGGCCGCTTCTTTGGCATTATAGCCGAGCGATTCAAATCGGAATTAAATCATTAAAATCTTGCGGCTTTTTCGGTTAATTAATCGAGAACCACATTTATCAACCAAAGCAGATACAAGACTGAGTACTGGCTTGCTTGTTTCCATCCACACGCGAAGTTAAAAAAAACCAAAACATATGTCAGTGGAATATTGTTTCGCTATCGACCATAATCGCTTGATAAATCTATTCTCTCAGCTGGGGGTGGCTGGCTAATGCCGGCCTATCGTCAATTATTGGATATGTAATGGGAATTTTTATTTTAGATTCGATTTTCAATTTTTATCGACGCGTTTTTTTGTTTCATGAAATTGCCAATACTCAATTAATAAAGTGATAAATAATCGAACACCGCTGATTTATAAACGTTTTAAAAATATTAATGGCGGTTATATGAATGGATTTTTATCGTCACTCCGTTACTTACAATTTATATCTTTCTAATGCAATGATTACCATCTAATTCGTAATGTATATCTTGTTTTATAAACCAATTTTCATTATTGCTCTTAATTATTTGTTATGTTACGCTTATAACTCTGTACTTTCTGATTTATTTACAGATAGAAAAACTATTTTTTTAACAAATTTCTCAAAATATCACTCGTTCGAATTACCAAAATAAAAAATGAAATGAATAGGCTATGTACATATATAATATTTCTCAATTTAAATATAAGCTAAAGGTACGGCGTAGAGCGTAAACCGCACAAAACTTATGATATCTTTAAATAGCTTTGAAGCTAACATAAATTTAAGGACTATTTTTTTTAATTCGCTTCGATATACATTTTTACGAACTACCAAGAAACTAACAATTTACAGTACTCACATTTGCCGATGCACAGAGGGATGTTATTGAATAACTAACTGATGGTTGTTATCATTGATTAATATAATTTTAAAGTACAATTCGTTTTCCTTCAAATGAGTTAATTCTATAACTAATATTTTATAAACTCTTCCCACGATTAATTTATATTTCTCTGTTAATAATCCTTATTTTTTCATTTCTGGATACACAGATAAACCCAAGGTATAATTTATAATTTTAAATAATTGATTCCACATTATATAATATCATTATATGGTCCGGTTTTTCTCGCAAACACTGTCGTCAACTAAAAGAGCAAATAACCAATTTGATTAGAATTGCTATGAAACAACCCGGTTCTGATCACAATAATATAAAATATTAGGTATAATAGGAAGTAACACTAGACGCCTTGAAAACGATATCTCTAATACATTTTATCTGATATTTTGCAAGTAAAGGTACGGTTGTTTTGTATGTTTTCTTGAAATTGGTTTTGTTGAAGTTTAGAAATGTTAAAGAAACGGTACGCAATCACGATCGTATCTTAAATCACGTGAACAACTAATGAATGCACAATTAACTTTCAATGTTACAACGTTTTATGTTTTTCTTACTACAATAATTCATATCCAAGATTATTACATTCATTCGTCACTTTATCTGCTAAAATTATTATAATTGATAATTAATTATTCATTTTAACCATCAATTTCGTACTAATGATTTCTTACATTGATTTTAAATATTCATTTATAAGTGATAATCACGTTTTATGTAAATTTATTTTATAAATCTCCTTTAATTTACAAATAAATTATTTAACGAGTTAACGAAGCTGTTAGGCCTAAATATTAAGGTTTTTTTTAATTGATATTAAAGTCGAGAAATTGTCACCGTATTTTTTTTCGCATTAATTTTGATTAATATGCCCTAGAGATAAGTTTCAATGTATTTATTTGGTTTCAATTAATTACGATTTTCATTCTAAATTATAAATTTTTTAGTCTTGTTCCTTTCTACTTTATGTATGAAATCTCCTTTTTTTCTATCTATCGTTTAAAAAAGAACTTTATTATCTTTTTCTTAAAATTCCGTCATAATTCAACAAACATACACTAACTGTAAAATAAATAAACCTTCTGTGCACTCATCGCTCATCATGAATTATTTGATCGATAATTTAACGTTGCACTCATTATTTTTATGTTATTGAATACATTTCAAACATCGGCTAATTCAATGCTATACCTATCTTATTTTTTATATAACAGCAAAACGAATTTTTCTCTCAGTCTAAAATTTCTTGATCAAGAAATTCATAGTATTTAAAAAGTGTTATTATTTCCGTCGGATATTAAAACTCTTCAACAGCTCAATTCAATCTTTTCTTCTATATAAGTATTTCATGCAAAATTCAAAGGACAAAAGGATTTCAATAAAAGCATATTTTAAGCTGTCGTACAATTTTCACTTATTTTAATTTCGTTGCAATAAATACAAAATATTTACACCATTTGATACATTTATAAAAATATATTATTAATAGGAATCACTTTTACGTACTTAGCCTAGTATACAAGTTCTGCCAGTGTCGTTTTTAATTAAATTGTAATGACATTAATTTCAAATTCTATTAATTTGACGGCACCTTTGATTAAGAGAAATATTTTTTATCAGCAAGTCATCAATTTTATTAAATTTAATTCACTGTTTTCTGTCAATTATCAAAGCTTTGTTTTTATCCTTTAATTTTGTTAATAGTTTTTATACAAAACTATTTTCATTAATTTTGCTTAGGTATTTAGTTTTCTGCAATTTTTTTACTCTATACGCAGTTATTTTCAGTAGGAAATTGTTTATATACCTACTTGTATTTACACAAGTTATGGCAAAAGTATATTGTATGATTAATTTGTATTTATTTTGAAAGTATGCTTTAAAAATGTGGGTATAATAATGTATAATAGTGATTGTGTGATTAATAAAAAGTCAGAAGTAAGTAGGAAGATGATGTCAAAGTTGTATATATATTATCTTATAATTTTTGACAGTGCCTTAGTACGGATTATAAATAACATTAACAACTACAGAAATATACGCTTAAAAAATCTTAAAAAACCTAATCCTACGACAATAACATGATTGTACACAATAAATTAAGTGACACATATCGGGTATAAAAGTCATTGCGTCAATTATTTACATAAGTTTTTACTTGTTTATTACGTAAAACATTTCATGTCATACTGTTATACGGTCGTCTGGTTATTGATCGACACCTTTCCTTAATTTATTAATTGTCAATAATTGCTAAATGATAAATGGTGCGCCGTAAAGTCATGTCACATTCTTCGTCAAGAATCGGCGATCACTATCACAGTTTTTCGAAAGAGCGCGAATTGGTCAGCATCTCTCTTGTTAGTCTCCAAACTTGTTTGGCGGCATTCTCCAACGCGCTCGGAGACTTGCCTTTGAACAGATCTAAATTCGGCAAAAAATAGTGCGGACACCTCCTGCATTGCAAACACGAAATCAATTGCAAGAAAATTCCGTTTATGCGATCCCCTATAGCACCCTCGTCCCACTCCGGCTCTCTTGGATGCTTTTCACATTCATACAAAAGTAAAGTTTTCATGTGATAACACGTGACCGGATTCCCGGGTAAATCTAAGTGTCTATCTCTAATAGTCTTCAATATGCTTAAACATTTTCTTCTACAGCCTCCTTGAAGAAGTCTATTTTCTGCTTCAAAGAAATTCAACGCCCATGCGTCACCTTCCATTGCTGAATTTTTCCCTTGAAGTGCTATGCACTCTTTTGAGAGTAAATCGAATCCTTCTGTCTTAACTTCTGCTACTATCGACGGGTGAGGCCAAGGAGCTGCGGGCGCCGGCCAGTGTGCCGCAGATCTTGGCCATAAACCTGCACATTTAAATGCAGGTGTAATTTGAACGACGTATCGTTCTCTAATCCTTAATTTTACTTCCGTTGTCTCAGCTATCATTTTCACACAATCTCTATACGAACATTTGTCACACGCTTGCGCCACTAACGTCTGGAAACGGGATCTAATTTTCCTCGCCGATAAGTAACCAGAGGCTGTAATGAATTCAACCCACAGAGACATCGATCTTTTTCTTCCATCACTCAATTTAAGTACTGCGCACCCAGGGAGACTTCCGTCATCTACGAAATTTAAAACGCCCATTTGGTTGAGATAAATAACAATCTCGAACTCGTTTGGCGCCACAACTTCGAGCCCGTCGAATCTCCCATTGTAGTCCGTCAGCGAAGATATAAATCTCGGCTCCTGTAATTCGACTTCCTTCAGCACGTCCTGGACGACACGGCAGACCTCGTGAATAGTTTTACTGATTTGAACTTTTCTGCTGTGCACCCGTTCCGAACAATATTTGTTCATCTGGTAGACCAGTTTGGATTGGGCCGCCATCATATCCGCCGGAACCAGCATATTGGGAAAGGTATTCACAACCTTACAATGCTCTTCCGGAAACGAGGCTAATTTTTGATCAGTCATTCATCATCCGGAAAAAAACTATCACTCACAGTAATATTTAGAAATCTTATTTCAAAAATACACTTTGTAAAATCACGATATTTGTTTTGATCACTTTCAATTAATCGATCAGTGACACTTAACACAGATTTAATAAACAACTGAATTCGTTGTTTTCTTTCAATTCCGTTGCACTGATTCTTTATTATTATACTTGTGGAATATTTTCCCGTTATTGTATAAATTGTTTATTAAGAAAATATATTTCTTATCCCGGCGTCTTTTTCTCCGTGAAACCAACTGGCGCGTTCACCGCCCGGCGAATCGTTGTAGAATGAGTAGGCCAGCCGCGAGGAGGTCTGCGATAGGCGGTGCCGGCGTTTCACCCCACGGTGTGCTTGCGCGAAGGGGCGACAGCGACGGGCGAAGACCTCTGCCCCGCCTCCTGTCAGCCGTATAGTTAGCAATGGTAGCCGCCCAGAGCCTCATACCGTTTGCGATGACAGCCGCTAAGACGCATGCTTCGATCGGGCCACATGATATCGTATATACACGACATTTTTTTCCGTCAATTCGTACATTTTTTACGAACAAAAATATGCATTGAAAAAAAAATGCATAGTTCGTTTTGAAAATCATATTTTGTTTTATACCGCTTATTATTTCTGTACAAATATCGAATTGCAAAATATAAATACTTAGTGTAATTCATTACTCTAATATATTTCATCATATAGAACAAGTTTTGATAAGCCATCATAAATTATTGTGTGATAGTGCAAAATACGAGCCGCATGAGAATTTCACTTGAAGATTTGTTCACTATTTTACAATGTTTTTTTTTCTAATTTAAGACATGCTCACTTTTAAGGTGTTAACTGTCACTTCTTGATGGAAAGGCATGATATTTTAAATAATAAAAACAAATTTTGTAGTACTTATTTCCACAATATATTTTTTATCAGGACCGGTTTCGCTCATCGCGAGCATTATCAACTGATAATGACATGTTATGACATGCTGTTAAGGAAAAAAAACCATAGTTCATTTTTGTATGTAATTGATTGCATTATTAGCCATGTGATATCCTGATTAAATAGAAATGTTAGCGTTTACTTTCTACACTTGCTGCCTACTTATTGAGCTCATTGTGATAATTTTATTTATTCACGCCATTTTCAAAACCTTTAACATGTAATATTAAAAACTTTTTTTCATTCAAAATATGTATGTATTTTTTTTTATGGTAAAGTATTGTATCAGGAGTTCATAAAAAAGCAAGAGATACTTAAAAAGTATATTGACCCTAATCAAACATTTTAAGACGTTCGTTCTTTTTTCAAACTGTAGTACTCGTATATAGGAGCATAGCCACAGGTCGGAAGCCGGCGGCAATTCGTCTCGGTTACGTTAATAATTCCTCTGCTTCGCGGGTTTCGCTACCTCTTCACCTAACGTATAGCCCTGTCACTTCTAACCGGAGCGCAGTGTTAAGCAGCCACGCCCAAGATATTCATTCTCACCGTTGCCAAGACTGTCGGTTTTTTACCCGTTTCAATCAATGAATGAATAGATATATCATATTATTTTTTACGAGCCGTCTTTCAAAAGGGTACCGCTTGAACTCATGTACTCCCGTTAATTCTTTTAAAACTTTCAAGGGAACGCTGTCATATCACAGTAGGTAGTAGCTTTCATTCTTTAGCATAATATTGTATTATTTAATTTGAGCGTAAGATGATTTAGTAAGTACAACTTTTCTTTTCTTTTTTTAAATACTTGTTATAGATGCCTGCATAATATTGTCTACACTTATATGTATTTCGTATTCTTAGAAAAATCAATTCACAGATTAAATACAATTATTATCAATTATATCAATGAACGTTACCCTTATTCTTTCTGGGTATAAATCAAATTTACATACTAAATAAGATTTGATAAACTATGTATACGGCTTAAATATTATATTTTGCACATTTTTTATTACTGTCATTTTTGAGAGATTGATCGGTTTTATATTATAAATACAGTCGGTTAACGAACGGGCCGGACTGCGTACAAATCTTACAACGAACACTCACGAAAGATTTTTGTGTTCGGATAACGAACTAAAACGATCTTTCTAATCCATTTATTCTATCTATCAAACTTAGCTACGTTTTGCAGTCAACCGACTTTTAGAAACGGCGCGCGTTTCACTTGGTCCGTGATGTAATTTCCATGTTAAAATACATTGTAAATCGATGATCAGTTAACGAATATTTCGGATAGCGAAAATTGTATTGGAATAGATTATGTTCGTTAACCGATCACCCACTAGTCCTGCCTGAAAAAAATAGTCCAAGTACTTCATGTAAAGATATTTACGGAAAATAAAATAATACCAAAACCTTTCGCGCAACATCTCCTGTCATACAAATGTTATATTTCATAGAATTCATACTTTATCCTTGTACATATGTTACATTGGACAAGTATATCGAGAAAATTTTCTGCTACGATCAATAGCAATAGAAAATAGTTTAGTTAATTTTACATTGTAAACTGTGTAGAATAATATGGACAGTTATAACAATATTATTCTATAGCGATTTTTTAATTACAAAATATCAACAATTCAATACAGGTACAAAGATTCTAGTCTTAAAAAGAAATATCTTACCATCCCATTAATAATAGTCAATCACGTCTCGGACACCACGTATGGCATGCCTTTCTCATTGCCATTACTTACTTCCCCGACTCCAAGAGTCGAGACCGTCGGCAGCATGTAGTCCGCTTTTCAAAAACCAAGAGAAAGAGATGCTATCTACTCGATTCTTCTGTCTTCCTTGGCTTTGAGAGGCAAAGATGCCGCCTATCGCACTGTCAACGTGACCTGCCGTCGATCTTTTGAATATTTAAGAACACATCTCAGAATTGTACTCGGCGCAAGTAACTGTAGAATAAAATATATGATACAATAATAGTTAAAACATTCACTTACCTAAAATGTTTGCGCCTCAATACGACTAGCGCAAAGTGCCAACATGATTTTTTCGTCTTATTTCGATAGTCATAGAAGCCATGAAAATTTAAACATGATAAGTGTCATTATAATTGGGTCTTAGTACATCTAGCGAACATGTCTCATAGCCCAATAACATCGCTGATTATTATAAGAATCATAATTTTGTATCATCACTCCTTACCTAAAATCTTCGATATCAAACTACATTTTAAAATTAAAATTATGGCTTTTTTGTATTTACAGAAAGATTATTTGAAAAAATAATTTAGATGGTATTGGAATTGAAAACTTTATTGAAAAAACAAGTTGTCTTTATTGTCATATCAATCGTTTAACGCGATTCTTCATGTATTAAATTCCAAAAATACAATATTTCCAGCTTAGCCTTGACTCTTGATGTAATTATTATTACCAACTCCGTAGATAACAAAATATATGCAGATTTAAGAATTTCGTCGAAAAATACCTTAGTTCAGCCCTGTAGGTCAGCTATACCTAATGCAAAATACTTCTATACTACGTTTCAAACGTAGGCAATCATTCTCCTCGGACCTTGGCATATCTGTCTAAAACATTTTCAAAACGTAGAAACCTGGTCGTGATTCGTGATAAATATGCTTAGATAAATATACGTTTGAAAAATACCTAAACTCAATGCATTTGTAGCCAGATGAAAAGCGGCGTACCAACGCTCTATATGCATATCTGTTCTGCCTTACCTAAAGTATTATTTTAAATTACCTATACGAAATAACTAACTTTTATTATATTATATCGCTTATGAGGCATTTTACACAATTACTGCAGATTTACTCTAAATGTAACGAATACATTTACATACATATCTAAATGTATAGATACATTAAATCCAACATATATTTATCATCATTTGATAACTGATTACAATCCCCATTTATTTATTATTTTTACCCAAAATTTTGAAATAATTTATTGACAAATATATTATATATCATGCATTTGTCGATTAAAGTAGTTATTTATAAGTGTAATGCATTTGAAGTACCTATTGTAATTTCATTGTTATGGGGTGGTATGTGAAAAATAATAAATGAAACAATTTCATTCAATTGGAAACATTGTATTTTTTATCCTTAAACAGGCAGTCTTCTTGACAATAATTTTTTATATAGAATACAATTACATAATATTGGAAGTATAAAAAAACACGATTCTCTCAAAAATAATAAACTTTTAAAAAATAAAAACAATGACCAACTGTTGCTTGTTCTTTATCACAAATTCCATATGTCAACATAAAAATTCAACAAATATCATAATGAAGATTTGGCTGATAGATTTTTGCGTCGGTTATGTAAAAATAAATATAACAACAAAAATCGCTTGACTTTAAAGCCTTCGCGAAAATCACAGTTTTGTAGAAAATTTTAAACATGATATTTAAAATAGTAAAAATTAACTTCTTATTCAAATAAATAAGCTTGTATTGCCTAAACTAAGAGCTACGAATTTAATTAAACTATGGTATAGTTTTAATGACTTAGATTTCGTATACACAGATTTTATTGATTTTTTTACAAATCATTCTATTACTACGTTTCTAAATATATATTTATATTCATAGAGAGATGAATAAGCCTCTTGAAATCACATAAATAAGTTATCTGCAAAATATACAAACTAACCACGATAACGTTTAAATAAAGCACCGCTAATGATTTCTATTAAGTAAAAAATGCAAATAGCAAAGCTATACCAATCACAAAATTTTTAAAGCTTTTCTAGAGATCTGGTGTTCGTCAACATTTCCCTTGTCAACCTCCACACTTGTTTCGCAGCATTTTCCAGGGCGCTCGGAGATTTCCCTTTAAAAAGATCTAAGTTCGGCAAAAAATAATGAGGACATCTTCGACACTGCAGGCAAGATATGAGCTGCAGAAATATCCCGTTGATTCTATCTCCCAAGCTTGCTTCATCCCACTCGAGTTCTCGTGGGTGCTTTTCGCATTCGTACAACAACAAAGTCTTCATATGATAGCTCGTGACAGGATTTCCTGGCAATTCCAGATGTCTATCTCGCAAGGTTTTTAGAATGCTTAAACATCTTCTCCTACATCCACCTTGCAGTAGTCTATTTTCTGCTTCCAAAAATGACAAAACCCACGCGTCTCCTTCCATTGCTGACTGTTTTCCTTGCAGAGCGATACATTCTTTTGACAACAAATCGAATCCTTCAGTTTTAACTTCAGCAACTAAATTCGGATGCGGCCAAGGAATGTGCGGAATCGGCCAATGTGCCGCTGATCTTGGCCAAACCCCCGAACACTTAAACGCCGGTGTTATCTGAACAACGTAACGTTCTCTGATTCTCAATTTGACTTCTGTAGTATCAGCTATCATTTTCACCGAATCTCTATACGAACATTTGTCGCAAGCTTGAGCAACCAGCGTTTGAAATCGCGAACGTATTTTGCGCGCGGACAAATATCCCGAAGCAGTGATGAACTCGACCCATAAAGACATCGATCTTTTTCTTCCGTCGCTGAGCTTTAGAACCGCACAGCCGGGTAGAGATCCATCATCAACAAAGTTAAATACACCCATTTGATTGAGGTATAATACTACTTCGAATTCTCCCGGTGATATAACTTCCAAGCCTTCATACTTTCCATTACACTCCGTCAGGGATGATATAAACCTCGGTTCCTGGACTTCGACTTCTTTTAATACGTCCTGTACAACTTTACATACGTCTCGAATGGTTTTGGATATTTGACCCATTCTAGTTTGCACCCTTTCCGCGTAGTATTTGTTTATTTGGTACAGCATTTTGGACTGCGCCGCCATCATATCCGGCGGAACTAACATGTTTCAGTCGTGTCTTCAACCGCCACACTTTTTTTTTCTTTACGTATAAAACTTCACCGCGTTCATTTTGTGGTTTTTTTGTTTATAATTTTTATGTATTTGTGCTATTTTTTATACTGTCCGTATCGTTTGTGTCGCGGTCCGCATATAACTAACAACCGGTTTTTCTCTTTGGCGTAGCTACTTGGCAGCGTAGCGCTTTTAAGCTCCGCCTCCAAGCTTTTTGTTGTCTGCGAGAGTGTGATGGGTAGCGCGAATAGGCGGGCCTATCGATCGCCACTTCCACCTCTAAAGCGACGGTGCCCGCCCATAGAAAAGTGAACTCCAGCGTTTTACAACCTTTTTACTATTTACAAAAATATAGCGAACTCAAATAATATAAAAAAAATAATAATTTATGATATCGACTGAAGGTGCTTTGATGGAACTTCAATATTAAATTTTAATTGTCAGTTCTGTGACATCCGTGCGATGAAATACCTGAAGATGCCGAAGGGCAAAACCTGGGTCGTTTGTGATAAGACATATGAAATCGTACAAAGTTGTAACAATTCAAATTTAAAAAAATAATAGTTTTCATTTAATATTTTCGATGTCACATATTTCAAGAAATTTTAAATCATAATATAATGGAAACAACAAGTTTAATTCATTCGTTGTATTTACCGCTTTAGATGGAGAGTTCTTTTTTTATATTTTAACCAATATACGAGTAAATAGCTACTTAGTCATCCTCATTAAGATTTATTGTACTCCGCATATATACTGCTAATAAAATTTGTGTTATAAAATTTTATTTTATTATTTGACAATATAAAACTTAAAAAAACATATGCTTATAATTTAAAAATGTTTTTCTATTCGTTTTTTTTCAGACATGTCTTATTTTACGTCTTCCGAGTCATGTTGGGATGAAGTGAAATTAAATTTGTATTTTCTGGAATGTACTACATCAATATCGTTAATGAAAAAAATACTAACATTATTTAAAAAAAAAACGCGACATTGGCTATTGCTAACAACTATTCATTATCAGGGGTGTGTTTGAAAATTAGTCGGTCACTCCATTTTACTCTTAATTAAAGTCAAATTCACTAATTAACTATCTTCGGCTTATCGTTATTGTCCTATAAATGTTATAAATACTCTTTTTCAGTTTTTTTTTGTGTTGAATAATTGTTTTTGAATATTATTTGCTCATTTTTATATAAATTACATATATTTTGTCATCTTTGCTTTTAAATAGAAATGTATATGCTTTACCAAATGGAAAAAACATGACAATTAATAAATTTTGTTAATGAAGACACTCATTTTTATTAAACATGTAAATCATTAATCACCATCAAGTCGTTATTATAGTTCATAAATTCATTATTAAAATATTTTTTAAATACTCTACTAGCCAAAAATGTGCCATGCTTTGAGTGAACTATTTCCGTTATAAAACAGTTGAAAAGCACTGTTCTTTACCACCATTAACACTGACGCATAAAATTTATTTACCTCCACTGATAGACTCGCGCCTAAATACGTTTACTGAAATGAATAATCGTTTGCTCGTACATAAAACATTGTGCCGCCCTGAGAATTCATTTTCGTGTTTATTCTACTGTATCGTAATTAAAATGCAGATTCTCTTCACATTATCTCGATGGATAGTCGCTACTGAAATATGTTAACCATATTTACATAATATTATTCCATTCTGGCGGCAATCGCTTGTTCGTATATAAAAAAGCGAGTCAAAAGTAAATACTGTCCAGATACGGAAACTTTACTGACCAAATCAAATTGTTGGATTTAGAAAAAAAAAGGGTAATAAGAAGTTTTGGAAATATGGTGTGGTCAACATTGACTTACCTCTCGGTGTTGACAGACGCGTGTATACTCTACATTCTTTATTTAAAATATCTAATTAATATTTTTTTGGAATAGTACAGTTGGTTTGATGATACATTTACTATAGGTATATTACATATACATTTATAATAATAAAGACTTCAAATTCATTATTACAATCAGTCGACAGCGTTAGTCTAAAATGATATACTCAATTGTTTATAAATGTATTATTGTTTTATGATATCAAATTTGTTAGGTTGAAAGTTTGTACGATTTCACATGTTTTGTCACTAATGACACAGATTTCGCCTTTTGGGATCTTCATGCATTATATCACACAGATGCAAGAGAACTGACTAATCAGTCGTTATTGAAAAAACATATGTGGTCAAAAATTCAAATTTCAACATTTTATTGTTTGGCCATCGAAAATCGACAAATATACGATTTTGTAGTATTTCGCATTACGAGCATTCAAATAAAACCATTTAGATGTGTTTATTGATTGAATTGACATTCACTTGGTAGAAAACTGTGAAAAAACAGTTTCTTTACGATTTACCTTTTTAAAGACTACTGAAAATATAAACCTTCCAACTATTGTGAATGAACCTAAAAGTGTTATAAGTTGTATACTTGCCTGTTTTGTATAGCTTTATTTTTTCACGTAATATTTCTTATACTTAAATAAAACAATGTATTGTGATCTTTGTTTTCGTAAACTATTTTAATTAAATCTTAAACTTAAATTAAAAATTTTATGTTACCAGAATTGCCAACAATTCGCTCAAAAATTTCATTCCTTATTACATTTTCTCAATTCAAATGATATATTAATAATTAAACACACTTCCACAATGCTTTTTAAGAATTAAGCAGGCAATTTTTCTAGTTCCCCATTGTTAATGGCATTATAATTTTCATCAGCTTGCTTTTAATGTTTTTTTAAGTAACACGGCTCTACAATTTAATGAGATATATTATCTTTTTGCTTATTATTTATCTTGTCTAAAATTTTTATCACGGTCTGCTGAACAAATAACTTTGTAATATGTATGCTTTTTACTGTGAACAATACATATTAAACCATTTAATTTTTATTCACTCAAAACCCTCAATCTACGATATCAAAGATTCTCGCTCAGGCTAGCAAAATTGACTAAATTACCAGAAATTTTAAGCTAAAAAAGAATCATTTATATGTAATATAATTTAAGACTGCGTATTTTCTCTTATAAAAGAAAAACTTATGAAAATCATCAATGTTTCAGTCTAGCATTTAAGTTAATAAATAATTATTTTGAACACGGTAAAAAAATATCAATGTATTTTAGTACTACAAAATTTTCATAAGATATAGTTGATAGCTATTTCAGCTCATCATCGTCAGAACTATATTTAAACGTAAATTTATCTATATATAGCTGTGTAGAAAAGGTACACAATACATCTTCTCTTCTGTATATAATAATAATGTAATAACCTAGCTTATATCCTGCTAGTAATAAATCTAAAAAAATTATTTTAATGAAACTAAACTGGCGGCAATTACAACAAGCTTAAATATTTGCCAGAGATGACTTATTACAAAAGTGCATTAATTCTTCGCAATGGTCTGAAAATAGTTCTGAAGATGGCGTGAGCCGAAATAGCTATCAACTATATCTTATAAAAAATTGTAGAACTAAAATACATTGTTATTTTTTCAGTGTTATAATGGAGTTCTACCAAGTAAATGCCAATTCAATCAATAAATTATTATGAACTCTTTAAATTTGCTACAGTGAAGAATTGAAACTACAATTTTGGGCGTCTATCTGCAAATTTTCTAGGAAAGGTTGATTCTTTTTTCAAATATTTCATCACATTAAAAATATGAAGGAACTTACATGAAAGGAATGACTTTAATCGCTATCAATCAGAAGCACCTTCATATTCCTAAGCATCCATCATCTTTGGTCGCACCATTTGCCAATATTTTTTATTTCATAAAATTCAGTCATAAAAGGATGTGGGAATGGAACGTGTGTTAAAAAATATTCATTCCTCGATTAACAAAAATCATTTAAGACTTTCGTTGACAATCTATGCGCATACGCTGACAAAGGGAGAGAAAGAATTGGTGTGAGTGAGTGTCGCGAAAATGTCTACAATATATTACAAATATTTTTAAATCGTTTTATTTTATAAAAATATTTTGTAACAAATATGTTAAATAATCGTCATGAAATATTTTACATTATTAAGGAATATTTCAATCGAATTGTCGCTCAATTGGTATTCAGCTGCGAGTATTCCTGCTTGATAATAAGATGCTGCATATGAGTGCATTATGGAAGTGCACTTAACGAAGCATTTGCCGGTGAAATAATGTCACTAATGGAACTCCTTTATCATGATGTACCAACTTAGCTAACTCACGACTTATGTTTCTTTGGAGTTAATGCTTTAAGAATGTCCTCATGAATTACGTAAAACCTAATTGAAAATGGGCTCTACAATCACACGATCCTCGCAGTATCTAAATTATAAACCGACACTGTGTAGCTTATTATTTCCATACACAATTATATATATATATAGGTTACCATATAAAATAAAACAGTTTTTTATCGTTAAATTCAATTTTTCATTATTGAAAAACAGTTTGTATATTTGGATTTCCACTACCAAATCATTTCATGAATTTCGTTTCTGAAAAACCTTTTTTTAAAACCACATATAATTCCTGAGATTTGCTCAACAACGGCACGTAGAAAAATTGCATTTTAAAATAAAATATAACTTGATACATCAAATTTTTAATACCATAGCATCGGGAGAACATAAACCCCATAACCGTTTCTTCTTTATTGTTTAGTTTGGTTTAACTAATGAAAAAGTATATCATAAAATAAGAAATATTATCCACTTTTTCCCAATTTATTGAACGATTCGATTGAACCCACTCTCCTTTCAACATGAAATGAAAGTATTATTTTTTGAGCATGTTTTTAAATTTTTTTTTTTATTCAACTTTGCGAAAAAGCTACAATCCATCATATAATAATACGATGAGAGAAACTAATAACCTCTTTTCAAAATAAAAATTTAAAGAAATAACGGAAGAAATCAATCGCTCAAAAAAAGAATCGTAATTAGAATGATTTAAAATAATGCATGGAAATCCCAACAGTTAAGATAAATATCATAGCTTTGTTATCTTATTGATGGATCGTTTTAATACATCTAGCTGTCGCTATTTGATTATTTGAATATTAAGTTTGTCAAAATATAATTGATATCTCACTCATAGTGCTTAGCGTATTGGTATTGTTTCAGAATCAAATAAAATCATTGGAAGGGTTAAATCGGTGCAGCACTTTATTTCTGTGTTTATGTTTTTGGACTGATTTATCTTTGTCATATGACAGCGTCTCACGAGGAGCCTCTGAGATATATTTTTCTTTTTCCTCTCGGCCTAATGGAATTTGGTAGTTTTTTTATAGTGTTTATAACTCGTATCTTTTAAAATGTCCGGTGTTTCTTTTATTCGTTTGCTATATTTATCGGTTTTGCTAACTATTTGTGTCTTGTTCTATTTAAATTTTAAATAATATAGTCGCATGAAAAATATATGACTCAATTTATATTGATGGTGTTTTCGTATAAAATTCGGTTAATCGTTTCAAATTCTGAAAACAAAAACACTTGTTAGTCGTCTTGCAATGTCTTTAACATTCCGGTGAAGTTTTGATTAAATGACTTCTACACCCGACTTATTTACACAAAAAATCTTGATCTATCGTCGAAAAAAAAACTGAAATTTAAATGGCTCAAGATTGTCTCGTTTTTTTATAGTTTACTATTTCGATTTTTTGTTTGAGTCTGATCGATTTTTATTAAATTAAGTTTTATCGTTTGAATTGAATTAATTCTTGTAGAACCAAATAGTTTTCTGTATTTATATCATAGAGTTAGTTAGCTCGACAAAAAGCTCTATTCTTATATTCTATATTTGATTCCGTTTGTATATAATATATGCGATGCAAACTGCTCATTGTTTGTCAGTTCTATTGTATCAATATGATAGATTGCCTGAAGATGACGATCATCGAAACCCACTCCGTGAGTGACAAAACATATGGAAATGAACACAGTTTCAACAATGCAAAATATATATTTTAATTTCATTAAAAAATTATATATGTATGTGTCGCTGTTTGTTAACATGATAGAAAGGAAATATTCACTCCTAAGTATATTTTATTCATCACTTTTACATGTACGGATCTCAACGACGCAATATCATTTTTTTCATGTGTTATTGTTTTCACGTTGCGTGTGATCTTTTAACGTTTGCAGTTTTCATTTAAATAAAAAATACTTTTTTTTTTTGATTACGTTGAATCAAATTGAATTAATTATTTTTTTCATGTGTCCGAATAAATACCAGGAGCACATGTGTGATAAACGGGGCATAGAACAAGTCAGTTTTTCAAGCACCAGAAAAACTTTCCAACGACAATATTATTATTTTTTTCCTCCCGCTTTTACTGCGCTCCTAATAACTCGGTAGACTCGGGGAATGCGCCCATTCGCCCCACGAATTAGTGGCCACTTACAAAAGCATAAATTAACAAAATGTGGCTTTTTCAAGCAGTGACGCCTCGTTAAATTAAGACGTCTTCTCGGGATCTTTATGTTTCAAATGGATCAAACATTTTGCGAAATTAAATAACTTTTACGATCTCTCTACACATCAAAATGCTTTTTACAATCGTCAGGTCTATTTTACTTTGTAATTTTTACTGCGTGGACTAATGGAAACAAAGTATTTGATTGTTTAATTTGACAGCTGTGTCTCAATCGTTAAATATCTACATTTTCTTTTTCTATTATCTTTATTCATTTTTATTATACTTTAATGTGACTTCAGCTTTAGCGAGAGCCGTTACTCCGATTGTAATTATCCAATATCAGCTTGTTAGTATCGCTTTTGTACACAAAATACTAAAAATCTTTAATATATATTATAATAGTTGCGATGGGCCTAGGACCTTTTCAATACCCTATTAAGTAATCCTTCGGTAATAGTATAACCTTGATGTGAAAAAGATTCTTGACAAAAAAACAATTCAAAAGAAACGTGTGGCTAATTTAGACTATAGTCACTTTCAATAGTTTATATAAATTTGATGAAAACACTGCTTTCATACATTATTCTTTTAAGCCTACTTTTATCGATAAAAAAATCCTTCTACATTCATTGATAGTATTCTCTTTCTGATCAAAATATGTCAAGTCGAAATTTCTTACTTTAAAACTTGACAACGTTTGATTGTGTGTTCCTACGTACAGGAAAATACAACAGTGTTTCAAATTTCGTATACTCACTATTTTTTTTTAATTTTAAGTATGGTTTGATTTTTCCTGAAAATCTCTATAAAATATATAAAATCGTTTTACACCAACGTTACTGATTAAATATATGAAATATTCTGTATAAGAATGTCACATGTGAATATAAAATTTAATCAAGCAACGCATATTTAGTTTTAAAAACACATCATTAAACATTGATAGATGGAACATAAAATAAGTATTTTCGAACAACCTTTTCTTGGTGTATTTAATTATTGTATATTGTGTAACATCTTTTTATTTCTATACTGTTAATATATAAATAAATAAATTAATACGTAATTTGATGATAATGTAAATTATATTCGGGTGTGATTCATACTCTCGTGGCTTAATAGGAACACATTTATTTTAATTATACGCTCGAAAGAATACATTTTATTTTCTACCTCAGTGTCAATGCTCTACGCTTCCTATGTTCCAATGTTCTCTAAAAATATACACGCACACTGATTTCTTTAAAATATTATTTAAAACGATGTTTCAAAAATAAACGAACATTTTACAATATTTCATATTCTAACGTGGGCCAAAATCTAAATATGCCAGATGTAATAATCGTTACAATATGAAACTATCAAACATGTGTTAGCCGGTTCTTTACAACGTCCCAACAATACGATAAAACATTTTCGAAAAATACCATGCTGCATTACACTCGAAAATAAAAAAAAGAATCGCACATCAATACCGCGAGATAACGTGATTTTTTGCGCTGGCTTAAGAGGGTATTTTTTTTAGATATTTTATTTGAAATGTTTAATCCTCGGGTGATCCCTGCTTATGGATTGCCTCGAATCCCATGGCATCCGCCCGTCGTAATCCTAGTCGTGTATAATTCATTCTTGTTCACTTTTTTTCTTGTCGTCATTAAGTAGGATTTTTTCATTTGCTTTGGAAGGCGAATGAGCATGGCGGGTAAAATAATGTTATTTCTTTCAATTAATGACTTAAATTTTTCGAGTGTGTCAATGTTTTCATGACTATCCTGATTTTAAATACGATCGTTTCTGAGACTTCTTTCTTATGCTTAGTGACCAAACATTTTGATGAAATCCTAGAATACGAATCAATTTTAAATAATTCAAAAAATGATTTTAATTACGTTACTGTGTAGCCTGTTTTGGTTACTAACTAATGTTTTAAATAGTCTCAATACTTGAATGAATACTTATATGAACTAATATTTCTATGATTTCGTATTTTGGGACTTAAATTAAGATTAGATAGCTTTTATGATATCGACTGAAGATGCTTGATGGAATTTCAATATCAAATTTGAATTGTTACAACTTTGTACGATTCCACATGTTTGTCACTAACGACCCGGGTCACGCCTTTCGGCACCGTCAGGCATTCTATCACACGGGTGCAACAGAACTGACATGTCTGATGATGGTTATTTTGCGAATTTAGCGTATATATTGTTAAAACAATCTTATACTATGAATATACAATTATATCATAACATTTCAATAAAAATTAAAATAAATATCTGTCATTTGTTTAATCGTGGCATTAGAAATACCAAACATATTTATGATAAATTGAACTGTGGATAATTTTATTGAGTAGACTCAGTTCAAGTTATCTTTCGTAAGTTCGAATTTTCGAAAATAATTTCGAATTTCGAATTTCGAGTAAACAGCGTATTCTTTTCATAACCTTTAGAGTATTGATCGGTTTTATACATTTGATTACCGTGAGATATTGTATTATTTCATCTATTGCACGATTGATATAGAGCTGTGATATATTATCACCTGTTTAAGAAACGTATGTATCTTTCTAATATCTATGTGTAAATACATTTATGTGTTTACACTACAGACGAATTATATTTAACGCATGCGGTAGACACGCAGTGAGTAGTCAGTCTACTACCGGTACTAAAGTAAGATAAATTTCCTGAAAGATCACCTCAAATGAGACATGACTTTCAATCTCGTACACGCTGAACTAATTATCTTTTTTGTAAGCGTCTACGCAAGAGCTAAATACTTATTCAAATCATGGAACACTCATAATGTGTGGTAGGACTTTTTTCATATTTGAATTTTTTCTGTTATATTTTGGTAAAATTTTCCACGAAATCGATATCAACTACTGAATATTATCAACATTTATAAGGCTACTGTCTATGTAGTCCGTTAAAAATGAGTGACTTCTAAGATATCTCCATTTCATAATTTAGTTAATAAAGTTATTTGTATTGTATATTAAGATAATGATATAATTTTTCATATCGGTAAATTTTTCTTCGACCTATTTATTTAGGCCAAATGAGCTTTATTAAAAAAAAACAATTTCAATAAATCGAGTCTTATATTTCTTTTTGGTAAAGAGATGATTAATAGAAAAAAATTATGCTAACTCAAATTGCCACAATAGTGTTTAACATCTTTTATTTTCTACTCAACTTTTATATCTCTGTTAAAATACCATAATTGCAAAAATAAATCAAAATCATTAACCATATTAACCACGTATTAAACATACTAAAGTCGCATATAAATATATGTAATTGTCAAGTTAAATAACAAATAGAAGTACGCAATTCGCTCTATTTATCGTTTATTCCGCCCCTGTTGCACAAGGAAGACACTTCAAGAGAATTCCTGTACGCCTAATTTACAAAGGAAATGCAGTCTCTGAAAAATATGGTTTTGTTTAAAATTTAATATTTATGGCCTCTTGGATATATTTTCAATTATTTACGTCCGGAACTGTGAAGCGGAATTGAACAAAGGTTCTAGAATATTTTTATTTTGTTGTGCTTTTTAATTAAAGTTTGATGATTATTATTATTATAGTTTTTTTACTTAATTTATGATCAATTCTTTGTGTATGAACAATCAATAAGTTTTATTACGTTCATTTCAAAGGGTTTTTAAAAATAATAATCCCATAACATTTTTCTGCACATAAGATAATACCTTGTATTTACCAAATATTTTACGCGATATATTTTTAGTTATTAACAGACATCCTAATTAGAACACAAAAAAAAATATTCTTACCTAATATTCACTTAAACCATAAAATTCAATAACCAAAATTACTAGTACCACCCATTTCGAAAACTCATTGATTGGATTAAAATATCGGAATATTTTTTAGATTCAACCAAAATTTCATCGCTAAATTTCGCACACGTTCAATTCAAAACATCTTCCTGTAAAATCTAAATTAATTACAGACTTAACAAATGTTTTCATAAAAATTATTTAATAAAATTATTAGTGTTTTATTTATGGTTAATATAAAACCAAAGATTAGAATTTATTTTTTTTGAGAACTGTAGTCGAGTCTAACTAAAAACCCTTTTTTTCGTCTGATCTATTAATTACAAGATTTTGATCGCGACCCATCTTTTGAAAAACACTGCTATAATGTAACCCAATACTCTAAAAGTTATGGTTGACATTTGCACCCAGTTAATATGTTGGTAAATTCTTATTTTTTTTTTACTTGTCCCCCCACGGTTGAAATATTTTAAAGGATTTTATGGTATTAGCAATATGGTTTGGCAATATATTTTGCTCGGATCAACTGCCTGTCATCGACCTTAGTGAGATTTCACGTCACGGTGAGGTTTTGAGATTTAATAAAGACTCTTATTTATATATTAAGGATAAAAATGAAACTTAGTTTTTGTTTATCGTGAAACTTTTTTTCATTCTATTAGATAGTTACTCTTAAAAATCTTCGATCTTCATGAAAAATAATACTTATAATTGAATGAATTAAGAATGAAATTTGTCGGTATAGTATCCGAGTGGTCAACTTAATTTGATGTCATTCATACGTCGTTTTGGAGTCGACGGATTTTTTAAAATCGATTATAGATTTGTATATAGAAGCATTTATCTATATGTTGAAGTTCCGTCCTAAACACCCAAAACCAATAAGCTAACTCATAGTCTGTTTGTACGATCTTTGAATCCTGCCGTCATAGAATAAAGTTGAACGACTATTACTAGTTGAAAAAATGTATTCCTGAAACAAAATTTCTTCAACGTAAGACATCATCACTCTTACATATCCTTCAAAATTTCTTATATACATTAGGTGTATTGTATATATAGTATACATACTCCATGACAAAAAAAAACAGAAATTGATACCAGTAACATCCGACAAATACCGAGAAATTTCTGTTTGCTTACCTCGCCAATAAATTGATAAAATTGTAGACTAAAAATAAACAGCAAATGTTCCAGTCGTCATTGCTTCAATTCATTTCAATGAACACAATACATTTAAATTGTTTCGTAACAAACAATACAACGCCGTTGTAAAGCCAACATTTTTTAAATTGTTCCATTTATTTAACTGCCAGCGGAAATCGAATGTCACAGAGAATTAAAATATACAATCGTTAAGTTTATAAATATTTTCACTCGGGATAAATGATTTTTTGGACTATGCCCAATTTTCCCAGCAATCATAAACAACAAAGCGCATGATATTTATTGTCGCTCGTGCGTCCATTTTTCTTCACCCCGTATTTTCATTTACACATATTTCCCGTTATCCTTTGGACTCTTCCCTGTCTTTGTCTGCAAGATTTTTTCATAAATTGTGCTAGAACTATCAGAAAGTATTTTCTTTTTGTTTTTCTTAATTTACACCTAGTTAAAATCGAAATATATTACTGTGTCATTTCTTACAATTTATAACTTGTTAAAACTTCACACTCTAACATTTTTTTTCTTTTTTTCAGGTATGTTAAGAAAGTCATCATTTCCTCCATATATTTTCTTTTTGGAATAAAGTAAGTTGTTGACAACCACTATCATATCTACATTGCTAATTTGATCTACCCTTCTAGGTCACGCAAACATTTTACTATCTCTATGTTCTCCATGTATAAACATAAATTCTCCTCTTCAATTTCAGCATACTGTTCGGATCGTATAGGCATGATAATCTCCAATATTTCCAGCCTCAATGTCAATGTATTTTCTGACTCCGATTTCCTCGGATTAATATTTAAAATCTTCAATTACGTACACATTCTGTCACGGATAAATTAAAAATGTTAACTAACTTTTCTCTTCTACGACAGCAGACAGCGGCTCTTCAAACATTTTACCATTACTGTAATGAAATGATGTTTATTTACAAACTACTGTTATCTACACTTTGATTTAATCAAATATCTCCGTTTTATAAATAAAACTGATGTATTTAATAAAATATAACTTCAGGCCATACATAATATGACAATCGCTTAATACAGAACTTTTAACAATGATTGACAAATCTTTTATCCAGAGCTGTGGAATTATTAAAAAACACCACTACAAAATTGAATGACACAAATCCGACTAATAAAAGTTTATTTTAATCAGGTTTTACCATACCTTTCCTATTTACGAGCGTTAAATTACGTACTAGCCAACGAATCCGGCAATTGTAAATTGATATATTCTTCAAAATCGTCTAATCAAAAAATTCGTCGGAGTTGTTAGTTTTCCACGATTCCGACTCAACAGCCATGCTTTTATCATCGTTCGAAATTCGTTCTCAAATGCTCTCTTTTATAATGGTTTAATACCAAAGCAACACAATATATTATTTATTTCGAATGATCATGCTATACTCAAATTTTAACGTTCGTATCTTTTCCGTAAGTCGATACATTTTAGTACTTTCTCAAAGAAATGAAAAGTACCCAAAAGCTTCTTGAACTAGTATTTTTAGTATGTCTAGTAGCATAGTTGCGTAGGTTTGTTTCCATAAAATCACATGGCCGAGAGTGGGACTTGGCCATACTAACGTTACACAGCCATAGTATTGAGAGATTGGCGTACGATATTAGAATTAATTATTCAATCTTATTTTATTATAATTTATTAAACTTACTTTTATATTTTTTTTATTTTTGTATAATTTATACATATTTACATATGTATGACTATTTTTTTTTTTAATATAACAGCAAATTGATTAAGTTTTGCAGATTTTAGTATTTCCTTGAATTTTACTTCATAGTCACTTCCTGTACCTGGTATTTTAAATTATTTTATAACGATGTACACTAACTTATGTACAGTAATCAGTTTAAGTATTTTCTAATGAATATAAAACAAGCCTTCATATAAGAATGATATGTTCTATACCTGTAATATTAGGCCTGTTTTTTTGACAAAAATAAAATACTTATCATCTTGAGCTGTTATCTTTCGTATGGCAGTTGCAACTTTACTAAGATATTACTTGATAGTAAATTTAGACGCCTTATTTATAGCAATTTTGATTAGAAATAGTCTTATCTTAGATAATTGAATATTTATTTTCATTTATAATCTTAATTTTTACTATATATACTTCATGACAGATTCTAACATAATATTACTAAAATTTGCCACAATTCATTCAATTCAATCAAAATGCACCCGCATGGGTACAAGTAAAAATCATTAGATTACCCTCACACAAAAAAATCTCTTCCTGAGTATGCGCTGATACAGTAAGCATTGTTTGCTGCATCACATCACACATAAATTCTAAAAAAAATCCATTTTTTATATTTAAAATACTTTTCACTGTCTTTGTTACTGTACCATAGGATATAAGAAACTTTTTATTTTTTGTTTGAATTTGCAACGTTGTTGTTTTGAATGTTTTTCTTCGATACAAAAAATTCATGCACGTCAATGGTTGGTTTGTAATATGTAGATATATAGTAGGGCGTTGACAGTCGGCGCCTGCGCAAATTAGCCGGCACGTCTTTAAGAACCTATTTGCGTCGTCACATGTGACACGACTCTCGCTTATTTATTCGTTTCATCTTTTCGTGCGACTCTCAGTTTTATTGCTCACTTTCCTTCTCTGGCGTCTCATGCACTTACCATAATTTTACTTTGTACACAGTTGGCTGTACTTAATTATGTACCTTATAATATCTAACACAAGGCAAGTTATCCGCTCCAAGAACTAACTCCTATTTGGTACGATCTCATTCAAAGTTATCTATTCAATTCCTGAAGAAATACATGTGTTCTACTTGCAGATCAAATTTTTTATTTTTTTAACCAAATAGCACCAGGCGAATTTTTTTCGCTTACACACATCTTATAGTAAATTATTTTTTTATTTTCAATTTCGAATGTTAAAAAAGTCAAACCGCGCAGGCGAACTTCATTTCATTGATATAAATTATTATTACAATGCAGTGCTACCTGCCAGCATTCCCTCAATACGTGTACTACGAATAATGTGCATATATTAAAAGGAAGATAGTCACTCATTTAAAAAAGTCACTTATCTCTTACATCTACATGAGAGAGAGAGTGTGTGTATGTGCTGACTTTCAGATAGACAAACAAATACAGGCAAATCTGACAACATTTCCGAATTATTTTTTTGTTTTAATAATGCTTATATTTTCATGCTTTCATTTGGCCAAAAATATGATCAACTTTGCTTTTGGATACTGTTAAAACTTCTACACATTCAAATTAATTTGATTTTCGTGTAACCTACAACTTCATCCATTAGATGGCAGTCAAAAGTTGTCTATGCTTACGACATCATATTTATACTTCGTACTTATATATAACCGTTTATATGTTTTGCTGACTTTTTAACAATTAATAATAAAGAAAACTGCAAAAACAATTTTAATTGACACTTTCAGACATTGTTTGAAATGCGTATTTCATTACAACAACAAAAATCGTCATACACTGATTGATATTGCGTTAAAATAAAAAAAAGTAAAAAAAAATATTTCCTACAAACCGATGGTCAAATAGCTCTATGTTTCAATGTCAAATTCAATACGCGGGCATATTAGTCAAGCGGACATGTTTTATAATCATTGTCGACGCATTAGTTTGATCTCTGCATCACTAAATATCTTTTGCCTAAGCATATCTTTTAGATCTCTATTCCTTTTTTTCTGGAATGCTAAATAATTATTACCGACTTCGACTGGAATGAATCGGCGACAACTTATTTTATTATTTTCAACAACTTTTAATTCAAAGAGAACTTAGTTATGTTATACCAAAGATAATTATTTTTAAAAAGAATATTAAGTATCAAAAATATTATATTTGACTCATGGCAGCCAGTTCACGCAGATGTTCTCACGGTTCTACAAGCGAATGCTTTTTTTGCTTACGCGTATCGATAAATTCTTGGATACAAAGTTTATTTTAGCGCAATGTTTAGACTTTCATCTATGTCATTATTTTTTTTTTTAAAATATGCGAATTACAGATTGAACTTTTATCTTAATAAATCCGTTGTTATTACAATATTTATTCGTCTGAATGCAGTGCATTATTCTCCGCAAAATATGCACGATACGCAATTCCCGATGCCCAGTTAGAAATTAAAAAGTGTCACTGGTAGACATTGAAAATACTTTAGTTTGACATTGCTAAGTCGTGAATAGTTTTACTAGTAAAATTTTAAATAGTAATTATGATCTCTTCACAGATGCCGTAAAAAATATAATATCCATTTAAAATTTTTAATATTAAATACTTTTTTCCGACACCTCCATGTCGATTATAATCGGCTTTATACAATGAAATTTACATATTGCATGCTATAATTAATTACAGTGAATTTTTTCAAGATATATTCTTGTATCTCAGGGCTTGGAAAACAGTAACGAAAAAGATTTTATTTTTCTTCTTTTGATCGCAATGAATCCTTTATATACCAAAACAAATATTTTATCTCAGTTATTTGAATAATTTCAATTAAATGTTTGACATTTTTTAAAATTAATTTAGATTATTTATTCGGCGGATGTTTTAATAAAGTTAATGATATGAAATAAAACTTATCTGTGTAGACATCTTGGAATTGTATTTTCGTTAAGTAAATTTGTAGTCTTTTTAATTTTATCTATAAATATAATATATATTCAAATCATCAAAAACATATTTTACTGTCATGAATATTCAATATTGTGTATAAAAGACAAAACATAATAGGTCTTGACAAATGTTTGCCATTTGATTTGATACAGCAGCCTGTTAAACGTCTCCATTTAGTTGATTCAAGTTGTTTATAATGAATATCACTTTTAAAGTGCTCAATTTCTTTTCTTGGTGGAAAACGTAATATTTTTAAATAATAATATTAAATATATAGTATTACCATTTCCACAATTTTATAATAATCAGACAGGAACTGGTCGAGCATTATTAGTTGATATAATGCTCGCGATAAGCGAAACCGATCCGGATCTAAATAATATAAAATTGTGTAAATAGTCCCCAATACTGTTCCTCCAAGCGATGCGAGCTTCTTTGATATTTAGTTGAAACTGTGAAAGTTATATGATAAAAAAAAAATATGAGAGTAAAAAAAAGGGTTTGCAATTATAGAAAAAGTCATGATCAAACTAAAATAGTCTTCCATTCCATTATATCCACTATTGATAACTACGGTAACTGCTTTTTTGTACATGGAATATAAATAGCCTTCGATCATTTTATACTATACTGTCAATACAAAATATACCCAGCTTTGTTCAAGTTTCTTAATACTATGTAAATGATCGAAAACGTGTTAATATTATTTCAATTAATAATAAACCGTTTTGTAATAATTTGCATACATTAACGTTTATTTTTTTCTGTGCTTAAAATGTAATAAACGACACGAGTAATAAATGTCGCATGTATAACTTGTGTATTATTTTATTTTTTTATTATTATTTAATGTTCCTATTTACGATTCTGTTGATAATAGTGATCTTTGTGATTTGATAAACTCAATTTTTTATTTGATATTATTTCTGATAAGATAATGTTGTCAAATTGAAATTACTCGGCCAATTAAGCTCATTAATCCTTTCCCAAGTAACTTTGATCTCCGCTTTATTCAGATTCAATTCTGAAAGTTTTTTTCGTCCCAAATATTCTCGCAGAACGAGAAACCCTCGCACCTTTATATGATTTATTTGTTTGATTATATTCAGGTAAAAAAAATGATAATTTGAATTGATTCATATCTGAAACATCATCATGATGCAAATGAAAAATTCGCAATAAATTGGCAAATAGGGCTGTAGGAATTTTTTAATCATAAATATTTTACAGAATTTCAAATTTTATATCGGAGATTTTTTTCATACAAATATATTCATAATGAGCTTTATTATAAAACGTTATGATGAAACGTCGATACGCTAGATATATTGTCATCAATTATTTGCACTCCATAATTCACAAAAAAATTCCTAAGCTCTTTCCAAAGAGCTTTCAATAGTCAAATTTCAAAACTTAATAACCAGAAATTGACTTACGTGTTACAATACCACCACACTGTAACATATTCATGTTATATATTCAATCTCGCAATTATTACATTGTTCAAGTCAATTGAATGTAAAACAATACTGTACAAATTTTGAGAATCTCTGTTGATTTTATTATCAACCGTGTTCTATCTTTAAATCTCTACAAAATAATAACGGTTCGATCGAACTCACTATTCAGTACATTAAAACATATAATATATATCCACCTTTTGACTCACAATAACATTCATTGTAATATGATATGTTCTGCTAAAAATAGAACTCTTAAAAATAGATTTCATGCTTCATTTAACATTATATTAATCGTATGGCTTATTTTCTTCAATATAAATAAAATACATTATGGTAGTTTTCATATCTTACGGTACAGTAATTCAGATCGGCTATTGTTAGAACTAATTCGATATGTATACAGTTCCAAATTCAAGTTTGGATTTCGGCGTGCATTTTTTTACAACGAATTGCACACTTTGTTCTTATTTTGAAATTCGAAATTATACGTGTTTTCCTTATTCAAAATATATCAACCTATAGTAATCATGGAAATTAAGTATTCTGAGTGTACTTTGCCGTGCGTTCGTTCGTTGACAGTTTATTCTTTATTTTTCATATATGAAGTTCATTATAGTAGTAGTATACCTAATTATAGAAATCAAGTTATCAGTGGTTCCTACATATTTTTTCCAATCGAATGTGCAGGGCTTATTATCTATAACACAATTTTTTTTCCATAAAAATATTTAATGTAGTTCATTACGCCACTTCATAAAAACAATCGATTTTAACAACATTTTTTAAAAAATTAACATAATTAATAAAATTTGTTTTTTTTTACTTTTTCCTTGATATTTTTTTTTATTTCCATTAAACATATCTTTCTTAAATGTGTGCTGTATTCAAAAATTCGATAATATTTCTAAAACTTGATTATTTGAGAAACAATAATAATATAACTTTTTCAATTAGGTATTGAGCGCCAAATGACGCACACCATATTTACACCAACCTTTTAATGTATTTATAATTTATGATATCGACTGAAGGTGCATGATGAAATTTCAATATCAAATTTGAATTGTTGCAATTTTGTACGAATCCACACGTTTTGTCACCAACGACTCGGGTCTCGCCTTTCGGCATCTTCAGACATGTCAGTTCTGTTGCATCCGTGTGATAGAATGCCTGACGATGCCGAAAGGCGAAACCCTGGTCGTTAGTGACAACCATGTGGAATCGTGCAAAGTTGTAACAATTCAAATTTGTATTTGTAATTGATATCAAATATGGAAAATAATATAAATAAATAAACTCACGGATAAAGTTAAAAATGGTAACATTCATTTAAATCAAACGTTTTTTCGCATTACCTATCGAATCTCTATGCTAATATAATATTTATATATTTACACCCAGCTGCCGTTTTTTTTCCACTCTAAAATGGTCATATGTAATATATTTTTAACCAGCCTCCGAAACCACATCGCGATTAATATGATACCCTGAAACCATCGCTTTGAATCCTGAATCGTTCGAAGAGTCAACTTATTGTTGGGCTGATCGTAAATTATCGAGCTAACCTGTCAATCGAACACGGTTTTATACTTAGAGAGTAAGAGTTATTGATACGTTCACGAGGCTCAGGTACGATCCTTCTTAAATCTGTTATAAGAAAGGGACACTGCGGACCGCGGTACATATGTTACTCATACATCGTGCTCAAAACGATATATTAATAAATGCGGTATTAAAACGTTTCTATACTGCATTTTAGGCTATTTTTTTTTATTTCATTGGGACAATTTAAGCAGTGTTATTAATAATATGCTTACGAAAATGATTCTCAAAACAATTTCGTGAGTATAATTTTTATTTGGAAGTTTAATTTGAGACACACTACCTATTGAAGTATTTATAGCTTTTTAGCCCTATATATCCGCTGCTACTTCTGAAATGATAAATTGATAAAACAATGTGATTAACATAAAAACATTTAAACTTTTAACGTTATCTGTATTGCGGTTGAGGAGTCGACGTTATTATTTTATTCACTCTGCAGATCATGCAAATCATCAAACAGACACTTATGCATTAAACATATATTATAGTGACCACTTGAGAGTCATAGGATATACCGAGTTTGTTCAGAAAAATCTAGAAGTAAGTTTAAAAATGAAGTTTTACAAATATAAATTTTAAAAATAGGAAATTAATGATTTTTTTTCAAGCAATCATTATTTTTGTATGATAGTAAATGATTACACAAATCACATCTTCAAATCATCTTCAAGCAGGACAAAATAGTTTATTTAATTGTCATTTATTTGGTAGACCCCATTTTAATAAACTTATATTCATGAAATTTTTAACAAATGTAGTATATTAATTAATAAAAACACATTTTTTTATACTTATTTCCGCAATATATTTTTTGATCAAGACCAAGTTACGCCCATCAGTTGATAATGCTTGCGGTGAACGAAAACGGTCCTGAACATAAAATATATATTTGAAATAAGTTTTTAAAAATGTGCTATAAATATTATGCCTATGCAATATCAACCCAGACATGATTTCTTTCCATCACGAAGTGACAGTTAACACCTTACAAATGTATAGTTTCTTTATTTATTTTCCGAATTCACGATTTTAAGTCAAAAACAATTATCATAACCATTGTTAATTCGAAGAATATTGAATTATAAATAGAGTGTAGCTACGCAAGTATGGGGAACAATTGATTCAACCGATCGATCTTCTTTTAGAAAGTAAGATAGCCAATAGATATTTCCACGTTACGATAGAAGAATGGTGGAAAAATTCACGTCTCAGGTCTGAGACCCGTGAACCCGCAACTGCGTATAATGAATCGAACAAGACGTTGGCTAATTGTAATAGTATCGTTTTGGTTATATTGAATATTATCACAATATTAATAGCGCATTTTTTTGTTTTCATTTGCTGATTTTTTCAAGGAATCATATTGAATAATTCCGTTATAAATAACGATGTGGCATTCACTATCGTTACTTAATTTAGACTTAAAAAGCAAACGCTTCTAAAAGTCTTTTTAGTATCGTTCTTTTCTTATTTCACTTCAACATTCCCAAAACGCTTTGTTTTACAAAAAAATATCATATCAGTTTCGAGAAATCGAGCCTTTAGCCCAGACTATAAAACAGAAAACATAAACCTTTTTTTTCACTACCCAAATACGCTTCACAAAATTATTGTTGTATATTTCGATATAGGAACGTTGACAAAAACATGTATGTACATATAGTGTTTTAAAAAAAAACGTTTGAAACTGATTTCAATAATAACTTTCTATCTTTTAATTCGCATGAATACATAACCTGACAGTTTTGTAAAAAATAAAATGAAAAATCAATTCAAATAGAAACTAAAGCACATCAGAGAAATCTATAATACTTTAATTGCCTACTTTAACAATGGCATTAGAGTGTTACTTTAGTTGCATAATATTGGACAAGGAAAAAATTCGTTTTTCAAATAATTGCTTAAAAATATATGATGATCGTTTTACCTATTTGAGAAACATTTTCAACCTTTTGTATTTAAAATGTATCACATATAAATGAGACATCTAAAACACATGTGCACATAACCAGTCCTAGAATATGATTAATTTAATTATTCCTCACAAAATTACTGCTCTATCTGTATTAAAATATTGGGTCTATTGAACCCCCAATCTTTTTTTATCTGACTCATGGAGTGTTAAAATCTTTGACGCGATAGCATCAAAGCTCTTTAATTATTCTTTATGTGTTATGTATTGAATTATGTGTTACAATTTATTCTGTCGTTGTCGATAGGCGTTAATCGCTACAGAGTTGAGCAATACACAGTTTCTTCGATTCAGTGAATATACATCCCCACATACTCTACACACATTAGCATACAAACGTGTACGCAAATACACATATTCACATACATTACTAAAGAAAGTCATTTTCAGATGTCAATACGATGTATCGTGTTGTAATCATGGAATTGCTGTGAAAGAAAAAGTTTGCCTACGCCTACCGCGATATTTTGTCCGTGAGAATGCATACATTTTACTATTCGTCCCTCGACCGAAGAACGCCTTATGGCTCCCCACTAAAAAAACACTCCTGTTGACAAACAAATATATTATTATCATTCCCGAACATTGTTCGACGATATATTTCAACCATCGGCCTGATGGAGATCGAATCTCTGTGATATATCGAGTCAACGGCACATAGAAATATTCCGAATACGACGTGACAAAGATTCGTATCTGCGTATACGACCACAGGCGCGAAATGTCGCTACATAACTTAAGTATTCTATTAGACAAACATTTGGTGCTACAATATTGATATTCTCGAAGAGAGCAATCGGAAATTCTTGCATTGTTTGTTTTTATAGCCATTGAAGTTATTGTGTGCGTACGAGTCAGTGGTGTAACTATAAGACGTGTAGCGATCGTGCCTAGAAGATAACAGCGTTGCTTGCAATATCGGCCCAGTACTCTCTGTGTCACAAAAAATTCATGTTCAAAAATAATAAATAATATACAAATAAAAATTTTCATTCGATAAATCTTTTCTTCCATATAAATTATCTGGCTTATATACAAGGTTTTTTACTGATTACGTTTTCCAGGACAGTGAATTCGGAGTCATGAAAAATGAACGACTGCGACTACTTTTTTGATTAAACGATTTCGAAAATATGTCAGTGAACAAGTGGAAAGAAATCGTATATAATATAGTGGAGAAAAAGAGACTATTTCAAAATTTTAAAATGAATTTTGCAATGCATTGAAAATAGTGAAAAAAAATGATCGAGCAAAAATTGTAAATTTTTAAATGGCAATACAGCGGTTTCCAGAAATCATTAAAAAGATTCAGAATTGCAGCCAGTTCAAGTATCCACTATAGACCATTAATCCAAGTAGACCGACTATCTCTCGCTCTTAAAATCCTTAATTCTGATTCGAATAGAAGTAATGCTATTTTTTTAAATAAATTCAAATAAACCAATTTTATTTTTTTCCGGATTGCATGGTTGATCTTTCGTTTAATAGACATAAATAGGAAAGTTACGAAAAAAATTGTAAATTAAACTTTTTTTGTAATCGGAGTCGTGTTGTTTGTCAATACCTGAGTCGGAATAGTTACTATTTTCAACTACTTACTTAGTTACAACTTTATATTAAATGGTTATAACGGTAACGTTTCGTTCAATGGAAATACTGAAAAATAAAATTAATTCAATTTCACACAATACAGGCCCGCGCGGGCTGGATATGAACCATTTCGCCCTCCTCTTAATGTGCTTGTGAATGCCTTTTTTACGTTTCCGATTTATAATAGTAACTTGATACCCAGCTAGTTGTTATACCCACATATGAAATAATCTCGATATCATTTGAAGTTCACATATACAATATTATTGTAGGTTGTACTTGATCTGCATGTGTTGGATGAAGACTGCAGGGGCGTCTACTCGCGTGCCTTCTCTCATTAGGGGGGATTACCGGATTATACAATGGAGAAGGGTCTCCCTTTTGTTAAAATAATAAAGCGCCCACTCAATACATTGTGAGTGGAACGTAAATCCTTGCCAAAAATTTACCGCAGGGTCGTCAAAAATATATGATGAAAAAAGATGAAAATTATTACACCTACTAGATATGAAAAAAAAAACAATGAAACAATCCAAAAACGAATAGAAATATTATCATTGCGTTGTAAATTGTACAAACTATATTAGTTAAAATGAAAAATAATCAATACATACACACTTACTTGGTATTTTTGTAGTTTTTAATTTATCAAACTTGAAAGAACACACATTTTTTACACATATTGATGTATACACATTATTCAATTGCTAGCATAATTAAAATCCTGACAATAATGCATTAAAAGAAACTTACAAAAGACTTCCACAAAAACTACATTAATTCAAAATTGAAGATCATTGGGAATACTTTGATTTGATATATATTGAACTGAGTCAATACAGAAATTTGTGGACGTTTATTTTTGGAGAAATGGTTGTGAAATATCAAATCATGTTATTAATTATTAACCTGCTCACTGCTAAACTGTAAACTGCCTAAAGTATATGTTAACACCGAATATCAAAAAAAAATCGGTTTACTAGTGTTGGAGTTGAACAGACTTACGGATATATTTTGAATACTAATAAATATCTTTTTTTATTTCAAATGTCACGCCTTTCCATCAAGAAATGACAATTTATACCTTAAAAGTGACTTATAGAGATAATAAGGAAAATTCAGGCCAAATTATAATACAACAATTAGCTTGCGTACGAAATTTTCGACGTTAGCAAAAGGTCGATAAATCAGCTTGAAATTAGTTTCATCGATATCAAGTATTGGTTACTTATATATATATATATTTCTACGATTGTTTATTGTAAATTATTGACTAAGCAACGTTTTTATCCATCATTATATGTAATTTTTAAATGCATGTCGCATACACATCGTTTGTTAGATAGATAAAAAAAATATTTGTTAAAACAATATTTCGCCCAGACCAACCCTGATTTTGAAATAGATATACACAACCGAAAAAAAAACAAATAATAATCCCGTGGAGTAGATAAGTACATGGTATTGTAGGCATGAAGAGGCCCTCGTCTTGTTATTCTTTGTACGCCCATGTTTTTACATTGTATAGCTCGCGTATTGTATTTCATTATATCAGACATCGATAGGTGTTTACATCAAACAAAAAAATATCCCTCAAATAAGATCGCAATTGCAATTCAAGTACATGTTGGCACCTTTCGTCGCTATTGAATCACATTGCGACCGTTTTTGAAAGTAGCTATTAATTTAGCAAGAAGTTTTGATCGAGTTTTAGGCGGTTTCATGGGTGACAAAAAAGGGTTTAAAATTTTACAATTATTATTTTTATGCCAGTCAGTGAATGTCAAATTTTGCACAATTAAATCTTGATATTGGTGAAGCAATACCTCTTGCGTCTTTCTATTAAAATTGATTCTTTTATGTGCAGTTTGAGATGAGACATATCTTTTATATATCTAAATATGCACATACATATAATTCTGTGTTGAGGATGCTTTTAGACATATTTAGACAGATCTTACACTATTTTATAAATATATCTACAATTTAATTATAAGCACTCGAAATTATATTCAAAATTCTAAATTGTTTCTAAAAATTAGATAAATAATCAGTTTATAGTATTTAATCTCTCTCTCTATTTTATCTCTTTTTATTGCAACTTGAATTCAGCCACCCGTGTTTTACGAACACACTACACACTAGGAAAAATCATATATGCTATAAAGTAAGGCTGTATTTGTGAGGGAGTTTTCACAGGTAGCATAGTTATCCGGTGGTTAATACTTCTAGTTAATAATAATAATTTAACGTTTAACTTTTTGAATATCCTTTTTTCCATTTTAATAAGCAATGACGATATGGGGATTTCTCTAACGAGTGTATTTCTGTGTCACTTCTTTGTAGCCTAACCATCTCGTTTGGTTTGTTTACAAAAAAGCGAAAATAAAAACAAAATCTTCACCCACTTCAAGTTGAAACAAAAGCTGCGGAGACTTAAAATAAAATAACGTAAAGGCGAATAAAAAATCGAATAAACCGGTTGACACTTCTGTGACCGTGGGCAAGCCTACCAAAGACATTTTACTGTAATTAAACTATTTCAAAAAACTTTTCTCACTCATTCATAATTAGACATAGTAATAATCAAATATTTGATCGTTGCTAATACTTTTAATTTTCTTCGTCACTATGATAAAATATTGTTTAATCGAATCGGCTTTGAATATTCGAGTATTTATCGCCAAACTTTTAAATTTAACATAAAACAATGTATACATAAAGTTGCATATTTTTTACGAAATTGATTTATTCATACTGTAAGTATTTATGTTGATGTTTTTCTTTTACAAAGAACTTTCCTAACCTTCTCGTAAATACCTCATTAGATGTATTGCAATTAAGCGTTCAAAATATTACGCAAAATTTTCATATTAGCAAACATATAATATTTTATATAAATGTTTGATGAATTTGGCCTTCAATATATAACTACAATATATATTGAACAGTTAATAAATTAATTAACAGTTGTAATAAATTCCACGGAACATTTATGGAACATCGATGTTTCACAGAATATATATTGAAAAAAGTTTTCAATGTCTTAGACGACAAAGATAGTAAAAACTCATCGGTATATAGAAAACAAAAAACTAGAGTCTTTCAGCATAACGTATTTTACCATAATGTGGACAATTTGAAGATGTCTACAAGAATTTATATACTATTCTAATATTATAACGTTATATTCTATACGTGATCAACTTAACGTTTTATTCATTCGTCATCGATAAAAAAACAATTTTTAGTAAATACATCAATTATTTTTCTAATTGTCTCCTTCAGTTTCATTTGATACACTATTTTTTTTCAAAATTACATCACTTTTATCATAATTAAAAAAAACCCGACAAGAAATTTTATTATTTAAAAAAAATGTCTTACACGCTTCTTCCCACTTACCGAATCCTTCTTGGAATGTCGGAGGTTCGAATCCGTGCGTTTGTCCTTTTTGAGAAAGAATTTTATTTATACGTCTGTATTATTTTGTTTTAAACAAAAGTAAATAATCCGCATTGCCTGAGTGTTTTTTAAGCAACAAAAAGGAGTTGAGGTTTTAAATTTACGTAAATTCTAGGTGTGCATAAAAGGGGTGACATGAAAATTTTGCATTTATCTTCTAAGTTCAATCTATGTAGCATGAGTGTGCAACGCTTCTTACACGTTTATATTTGAATGTGAATTTGTTCTCAATTACATATACGTCCCTATTGTTTTAGAAATCACTTCTGTGCTTGTCTCAAGCGTTGTATATATAAACAGCGATATCAAAATTTCATGTCTTCCCAAAACTCACTTTTTGCACTTACTAGATTCCATTGAACGAATTTGACCATCTACGTTGTAAGCGTGGACATGGCCAAAAAAGTCGTCACAGATGATTAAGAAAATTTTCAAAAGATCTTTGAACCTGTTAAGCAGTCTTATATATTTTATCTCTTTTATACTATTACGAATTAATATTACACTGCATAATTCGTTTACCGTATGACATCTGAAAAGCAATAAAAAATATGATTTTTTAACATTTTAATAATAAACAACTTTCCTTCGGTATGATACAGTATTTACTAGTATCGCCCTTTTTATTTTATACGAAATTTCGGCAGCGGAAGTAACGTGCGTTCATATAATACAACATTCATAATTCAACCTACACTTACTAACGTAAATCTTCTCCCCCTCTTAATAATTTATAAGTCACCTCGGTATTTCGTAAATGCACCTAGGTCCTACTTAAAGTAAAAACAGTTCAAAATTGGCACATATCACACAAATAGTATAAGTTGAAATGACTATAACAGTATACTAATTTTGGAATACTAATTAACTACTGTAGCATTTAAAAGATTTGAAAATTAGATTTTTTTTATAATGTCGTCACTTTTGAGAGAAAATGTTTTTTTTTTGGTTGCAAAAAAATCGATTTTTAACATTCATCTATTGAACTGTATCGTTCAAACAATAACCGCCAGGCAACATTTTTATCAGCTAAATTTGAAAAAAGAAAGGTTTCCAATATATCTTGACAACTATTTTAGTTTTTCCACTTTGCCTGCACGTCAATTCTTTTTTCACCTCTTAATAAATCATTAACAGACATGCATACAGATATATGGTCTATTTAAATTATCTATAAAATTTTCATGTTACATAATATATTTCTTTTTGTATTTAAAAACCAAATGTAATAAAAATATTTATCAAATTCCATTTTTTTATAATACAAACTTTTTTATTTCGAGGCCAACGGCACACAATACACCATTGATCGTTTATAAACACCGTGCTTAATCTTGATCAATCAGATATTTCACGCCTGTGTCCTATTTCATCATAACTTTTGTGTTCTTATGTTTACTTTTTAATCCTGAAAATTTCTGATAAACTTATATGTTGTGACCATCGTGACGATTATCTCACTTGAGCGTGGATATGCATTAATTAACTGATTTTCTATCCCCTAGTTTATTCACATAACGAATTTTCATCTTTACATTATATAACGAGTAATTATTCTTTGGTGTAAAACAAATATGATGATTCTCTAGCATGCATAAATAGTTTAACCAATAATATTGAGTCATATAATTATTGAGTATACTTTATACTGAAAATAAAGTATTGCCTCATAGGCATCCATGTTAACTACGCGCTTTACTAATTACTTAATACTTAATTAATTTACTAATAATAATTTTATAGTGTAAGAAATTTTGATGTGGTGTGTAACCCTACATAATAATATTTTACAAACACGTTTACTTAGATATACATAATGGCAACTTCTTGAAAATATTCTCGTTACTCCATGATAAGTGTTAACGCACATATTTTTCCTTTCACAAAATATTTTCATATTTACTTAACATTCTGCATTTTTTACTTGAAACTTCTGGTTCGATATATTTTACAAGTCAAATATTATTTTTACTTTTTTGAATTTTTCCCGCTTTGAGGGAGTAAAGAGAAAAGATATTTTTGAATATTTAAAGATTTATCTGAAATAGTTTGTTACATATTGTCCAAAAATATTTGCCATTGGCACCATCAAACTGAAATAACTTGTTATAATATTATACTGTCATTTTCACAACATACATTTTTTTCTTTCTACACACAAAACAATAAATGAGCTATAATCAATATCAAAGCTTTTAGTAATGTCGAGTGAAAAATTAAGTGCTGTTTTTTCTCCAGTTATGGAAAATTTATCTACTTATTATTGATATTTTCAATAAGTAAGTAATGTAAAATAAGTTAAATTTTACAAGCCAATAAATTCAAACAAATGTGTCCCTTCAATTATATTCGCAATATTTTAAATAATGTAAAAACATGTATTGGTACTATTTATAAAATATGTTTTATGATCATGACCGGTTTCACTCATCGTGAGCATTATCAACCGATACATTGATATACTGATATATTTTCACAATGCCACATCTTGACATCTTAAAAATCTCCATACGTCTCAATAGATTCTAAAAGAAAATAGGTTTTTTACAACTTTCATATCTTTGTTTTTTTGTGATTAATTGTATATTTAAAAATAGTGCGTTTTGGATGAATTTTGTTATATATCATAGTTTGAGCATCTTCTCGGCAATAACAATTTTTCTAACCCACTGGTATTTATGATTCATCCAAACTCTTTACCTCGTGACCCCCTGGTAACGATTATTGGTGCACCCTCCTTTCTATGTTTTCGGTTAATTTAGTGCAGCATCACGAGTGCCGAGGTGGGTGTCTAATGATACCGGGACACGAACCCGTCCTTGTTCGCTTGCCGCGGCTACCCAAAACATCGGCCGTGCATTTTTAATTGATTATAAATTACCTGTTTTTAAGAGGAGATTATTCAAAATGCTTTAAGTATATCGTTTTTCTTTACTATACATCATTGCTTCAACGTAATGAATGACCAATTATTTGGAATAAATTATCCATTTCAAATAGAACTCATCATTTAGGTACCAATTCCAAAAAAAAATTGTAACCTTGAAGATCTCTTTAAAAATCGTTTAAAATTTTTATTATATTTATTTTTGATGACATTAAGTAATACTCAGTGCAGAAACATTATTTTTCATAGTTAACAAAATTCTCAGGTTGAAAGTAAAATAATTTGCTATTCTGTGATCTTACTTCATTAAAAACCATTGATCCTGAAATTTTCTCCATTAAACTCGTACTTCCGAAATCTTGTATATTATTCGTATTTTTTAAGGTTGTCGAAATCTTAAATTAGTCATGAAAAATTCAATTACGATTTATAATGATTCAGCAATATAAGCGATGGTTCGATATTTCAAAGTTCATTTAGATGTAATATTGTTTTATATGAATTAATATTAAACTTCATCAATGAGTGTCGTCGGTATTGTGTACGATAAAACTGACAAACTTATAAAAAAAGCTTGTGAAAAAATCACACAATCATAACAGCAAATTTTATTCGAAATAAGGGAAATTTAAAAAACTTTTTGAGACAAAATTTATCTTTGAAATACATTTATGTAGAAATAGTCAACACGCGCTTCTTTATTTTATTCAAAATAGATTAATATCCAATCGTTATTGCTCCAATAAAATGAAAATGTAAATATCAAGATGTCTCCTCGTTCAAAACCAGATGTTTTGTCTGAGCAGATAGCGGCCTCTTGGTTGTCGCCGAGTAAATTTGAATTTAATAAATATCTATCTTAACGATGCGCCGTGGGAGTTGAAACTATCAAGACGTTATTTACCATTTCTCTCGCAAACCTTTGATCCAATTACCGCGCTACACGGCCAAAGTCAAAGTGAAATCCCAATTTGGCTTTCTAAGTAGGCAGTTATGGCTTAAATATTAAAATAAAATTTGTCTTTCAAGTAATTCTTAAAATTATCGTGACTAGAGTTGCGCGATTTTTTTGTTTACGTCATAATTTCAACAACGAATCCCCGGTTGTTAAGCTGTTAAATAGGAAATAAAAAAAAATGCACTATTTTATATTGAATTTATCCGCGCTCATCGCGTAGGTACAAAAACTTTGGATTAATCTTTAAATTTTCGTAGGGCAAAAATTGTATTTTTGCCAAATCATTTTATTTAAAAAATTTCCGGCATTTAGCTATTTCATGCAGAATACACCTGAGGTTGCCAATCGTCCCAGGTCGGTCAAGAATTTTGCTTAAATATAGTCTAAATTAGGAAATGAATTGATGCAAATCGGTAACTGCAGTAAGTAGAGAAAATAAATTATATCGGAAAGAGTCATAGTTATCACTTAATTTAGCTTTTATTAATAACATTATGTATATAAAAGGGTTAACGGAATCCTATAAAAGTTTGCCAAACTGTAATACCATTTTTTTTCCATAATGTTTGTTTCATATTTTATGTCGTTAAAAAAGTTTCGACAAATTAGGTGTGTTTTTTTAAAGTGGTTTTAGAATACCAAAGCTTTCCAAATTTGGACCATATCTCCCGAAGCTGCTTATGAAAAATTTGCAGCCCTTAAAACAACCATACGAAAAAATCATTGCTATTTAGTTTTGACCTTACTTAGAACATAACTGTGAAACTTAACTGCAATATCTCGCGGCAAGATAATGATTTTTATTTTATATCGATTATTGATTCATTGTTTAAAATAGCACGATATATTTCACTAAAAAAATAATTTGGAACATGCTGTATTTTCATAAGAGATCAGCAAACCCGTGCCAAACCTCTGTTATTCATTTATTTCAATCACGATGTATGAATGGTGTGCACTTACATACACGTGGTGTTTCACATGCATTACACCACTGCAGTTTATCAATGGTGGGTTTCAGTTCTATTATAAATGCCGAATATAAATCTTTCAATAGGTTTTATTCATTGTTCTTGTAACAAAAAAATAACCCTGTCAACATCAAAGATTGATCGAATTTATTTTACGATATCTTCGATCGAAATTGCAATAATATCGTGGACTGTCATTTTTTGATGAAATTAATATTTTTAAAATATACCGAGTTTTTCGTCTGATTCACACGTTTGGCTTTGTTTACGGTAAGTTATGGGTCACATATTGATTTCTCAATTAGTTTATGAATATGTTTCCGAAAGTGTGGATGTCCGTGTTGGTTCGATTCTACCCACCTTGCTCTAAGACATATTATTGAGTAGCTGAAGTGATTAGCTTACTATTAGTCCGAATTTAACTCTACTTTTTCCTGGCGTTTTAAAGAATATGGATTTTACCTCTGCGGTCTAATAATAAACTTCGTTAAGTATCGTCGTATTCGTTTGCAATATCCGCTGATAACAATAGCCGAATAGATACTTTCAGACGTAAGTTTTTATAAAGCTTTTCACCCATTAGGAGTGAATATGGGATACGAGAATATGAATACGAGAGATAAGGGTGCAAAAATATGATTAACAAAACTGACTGACAATAAAGTATTGCTATCATACTTCATTGAATAATAAATATTTGAAATTACAATCGTTATTAAATATGATTACAAGATATTTCGAAATCATCACATTCAAAAAATAATTCATTAGTGTTGATATGAAAACAACTTATGGATTTCAATTTTTAAAACTTTTACATATACACATGTTTTTAATTCACGGTCTGGGTTTTACCTTTCGACATCGTCGAGATTCACACGGTTGCAATAGAGCTGATTTATGTATATTTTCAGGAAAAAAACATTGATAACTTTACTTGTATTTTAAAACATCATGTATAAATAAGCACACTTTAATTAGCTTTCGTAACAATTCAGAGAGAACCAGTCAACGAGTTAATAAACACATTATCCGTATTTGATTTTAATGTATGCAAAATCAAAAGAATTGGTAAAACAATAAATCTTACTTCATAGTATATCAAAATACTTTTATCAAAATATTTGCGCATAAAATATGTAAGTGCGAATATAAAGCAATATTCGCACTTACTTATTTTATTGAATTATTATTTAACCAACCATTTGGCCCTAGTTGCGCGCTAAGGAAGTATACGAGTTGACCATACTTTGCTAGCAAATCCTGCTTAAAACTCTGCTGTGGATACTGCACAAATATCAAAATTATATTACCTTAAAATATAATAATACTATTATATTTTTTCGATTGTTCACCTACTGAGCCACGAGGCCATCGCTTTAATTAAAATCAAATAAATTGATTCGTGGGAACTGACACAGGTGTCACTTGTGTAAATCAAGTTTTTACTTTTATTGCCGGCGTACCATTCATGATATAAAATCATAAATGTCAAAGAATCGTAAATTAAACTGTGAATGGGTCTTTATGCCGTATAACAAGCAGTGGATCATTTTATACGTTTCACAGATGCATGATGAGTCCTCGCTCGGAAACCGGTTATTTCATTTGATGTGTACGAAATATTACTTTAATCCTATAAAATAGTTGTAACGGACTGACGACTATGTATTAAGCCACATGATTTTCTTTGTTTAGTTGAAAATAGCTAATTGAATTTCAAAAGTCACAATTTCATGCAATTAATTTTGTGTATGGAAAAGACGATAAAAATAATTCACTTAGACACAGATCGAACATTTAAAGTATATTGCTTACTATTCGTTACACTGCGTTGTTAAAACAAATGAATAAACAGCTTAATTCCTACCACATTTTCCGCTGGTCATTTGTTTGCTTTCGATAGATTTCTGTTCGTTTTTTTTTTTGAGATAATATCAATAATTCTTATCGTTTTCTCATTTTATTCTTATACTACCATAGAGACGAAAAAGTGTCTCACTCATTCATTACAGCGATTTAGTGAATTGGATTCGTTTTTCGTAAACTAGCTGATTAATCGAGTGGAGATTTTTTTTTATTATTTTATATATTATGGAATCGTTTACAATACGTCCGAAATCTAAAACATCATTTTCTGCAGTATTAATTTGATGTTCACGACATCTTTTATTTTTTAATCGATAACTATTTCCAATTTGGAGACTAATAAATCTTATTATAGCGTATAAAATGAACGGACATTGGTAATTCAGTCAATCGTCTTATTCCTTCAGCCGAGAATGGACACTGTGGGGCAGTGATCTCGTTAGCGTGCAATCTTATTATTTAAGATATCAACTAATGGTGTTTGACGTAATTGCAACATCAAATTAGAATCATTCATTTTTTTACAGTATTATATGTTTTGTCAATTATGGCATGTGTTTTGCGTTCAGGCATTCTGTAACACGGTTGGACTAAAACTTGCTGATAATTTACATCGTATATATTTTATATAAGACAAGAAAAAATATACTGACGAAAGGGCAAAACTACAAAACACTCAAACCTTTTTTGTGCGGTAGGTGCGTTCCATGGTAAATCGCACAAAAAAGCTATGATTTTCTTACAAAAAGTGAAGATGCGTTCCGTGGATTTTAAAAACCGCATATCTTTGAAACTGCTTTATAAAATACATCCAAAACCTCACAAAAAAGTTTATAAAAAATAGGAAAACAATAGGGCATAAAAAAATAATTTATAATTTTTATTTACTTCATTTTATAAAAAAATAACATTTTCAAGATGTCTTACATGATTGTTAAAATTAAAGAATGTCTGGAATTTCTAATACCAGACATCCTCTAGAGAAATATTAATTATTTGAATTACAAACTATCGTCGCTGTATGACCATTTTCGTTGCGATTTGCGATATAGCTCAAAGTCGCTCTCTTCTTTGGAAGAAGTAAAAAGCGCAGGGCAGTTGCGAATAACACGCACTTAATTAAAAAAAATGCATTAAAAAGAAACCGCATAACTTTAAAATCTCACAAAAAGAGGTTTGAGTGTATATAAAAAAATTAATGATCGTAGTCTCATAACCAATAAAATGGCATGTGAATAAAAAGTCACAGGAATTTGTATTTTTAAGCAAATTTATTTTTAATTGTAAATTTTAATTTAATTTTAAATTGACTAAAACTAATTTGTATGAACATGTTCGTAAAGAAATAAAGACAGTTCTGTCGAAAAAAATTCCAGTCTGCTTTTATAATATAAATACAGTTCATACATACACTGGAGATTATAATAGTGTTACCAATACTTTTGTAATATTTCCGCTCGACGGGTTTGATCTCGCAATGCAATTTTATAACCCGTAATGTAAGTATGTATGCCCTTTTGAATTAGGGTGAGTATATTTCTTTGTGTGTATATCCTCTGCAAAGTAGTAAGGGTCTACAAAACAAAACAAATCGGCCTGCGGGGGTTGTATAAGTATTTTTGCGCAAAATACAGTATGCTATAAAGTCATAAATTCTTTATAAATGTGACATTTAAATTGAAATAACAATCGAATTCTTAATAAAAATAAAATACCACTACGATTTCGAAGAAATGAATAAAACGTAGACTATTCCACAGATATAAAATAATTAAGAGCCAACATGTATAAACATGTTAATACTCAACTAAAACATTAAATAAAATACACATCTCGAGAAAACTATGTAGAACTAGAATTTTGCATTAATCTGTGAGACAGGGGACAATTCGATAAATATTTTTAGTAAAAATAGCAAAATATTATGTGATCACGTCATCGTCTAAACAGCTTTGTTCATATTCAGTTCATTGTTTACCACAATAAGTAGAATTCCATCAAGTGCATGGTAATTCAATCGCCAAATGGAATTAATTTTTGACACATTCTAAACTGAATTTGAATTGCTAAAACTTTGTACGATTCCAAGTTTCAACAATTCAAATTAGATAATGAAATTCCATCAAGCACCCTCAGTCGATATCATAAACATTCTACTGGTCATTCACTACATTCTTGGTTAATTAAACACAAAATAAACACTAATATAAGGCGATTGAATTTAACACTACACCAATTGTACACCAAAGTTAACGAATATGTTTCTATAAATGTATTTTTTTTGTTTTAAATTAATGTAATAAACAATATTTGCGTTACTTTTTATCCATTTGTATAGGGACATGCTTCAATGTACAATCTAAGCTGTTTGACAAATTGATCAGTAATAGAATATGACACCCTCCCCTAATTTAAAAGTAGATACATTGCCTCGGCTGGTTTTACTTCGCAACCAGCCCGGTAAAGATTTTTTTACTTTCCTATACACGTCTAGAATTACGACAGGGGTCGCTTTGTTTCTATGGTTTGATCGTGTTTTTTGTTCCATTATTGTGGTTTTGTTTTGTTTTGTGTGCGGATTCGCTTGTTATTATTGTTTTGAAATCGGATCGTTTGTTAGTTTCTTCATTTATTGATTCGAGTTGATGAATACACTATAATTATTTTCTTGTGCTTAGGAATGTCTTGTTTAAATTATAACAAAATTTATAAATTTGTTGATTCACAAACGATGAAAAATTCAGATAAATTGTTATTATATGTATCTTTAATTAATAATGAAAACCTTTTGTTGTTCAATATTTTTTTTTAAATTTCGTATTAATAAACAATTTCACTTCTGGTATGATTTTATCTACGCTCGATGTGAGGAACTTTCGGTTTGCTAGCTTCCCAAGTGCGCTCTTTTGATCGAATCTAAATTAAAAATCCAAGACAAAAAAATCATAAATCATTTTTAAAATTCAATACAATATAAAAATATAGCAGTATTATTGCCTCCTTGCGACAAGAAAGTACTTCCTACCCAAAATTGTTTATTAATTTATTATTCCTAACCTGATTGTACAATTCTCTGGTAAATAAAACAAAAATTTCATCAAATCACTATTTTAATTGAATCACAAAAAATCATTATATTTTTTTTCAAGGGTTTTTATTTTATAAAAAAGACGTTTTCATCGCGTGTGCATGAACTATTTATATAAAATTAATACATCAATTTTCGCGCCACACAATCATTTTTTATTTGATCGACAAGTGAATGGATGTTTCATCCCCTAATAAAGATCGCGGTTTTATTCTTTTAGCCGCGCTAATGTGTCCGCATGTTGTTTGTATGAAGTGGTGAAATCACGTGACATTTTGTTTAGGGGATGTCATAATTTTTTATGATCATGCCTGTCAGTGCTTTTCGTGTTCTCTGGTACATTTATAACATTGATTATTATACTTTTAAGAATCATGGCATAATATTGTTTTAAATTAAATGTTTACAAACTATCCATCCAATTATCTGTACAATAGATCTATCGGAAAAAACTGACTATCGCTTTCGTTCTACGCATTTATACTATTGTAATTTTTAATGTCCGAAAAGACTCTCTTACACATTTATTTTTATGGGAATGAATTACGATTTTTTTTCCAATAATGACGTATTTAATATAAGCAAATCTGAATGTGAAACTGTGTATGTATTTATTGTAGATACAGCGTAATCCCATTTCATAGTTTTAAAAAGTATACCTAAAACGTGGCCTAAGCTAACTACAATAGTTTGATCAACGGCATTTTTGTGTATCCAATTCCACACAATGATAACATATTTCTCATCATCAAAATGACAAAAACTGTTTTATGTGCTAAAACACACATAACCCATTATATCAAATAAGTATATCCAATTTCATTATAAGAATCGTATTAAAAAAAATCCGATCGCCACAGATTTTTACTAGTTTAGCGTAAGTATTCAAATCTTCACATAACTATCTAGTGCCCGTTTCAGTTGATTATGCAAAACATTGCACACTTCGCAGTCCCGGTTCAAATCTCGTACATTCATTGCGGTGATTACGCCAGCCTCCCCTTCTAAATCGGTTTAGCATTATGCCGGGGACGAAATCCATTTCACACCCGACCTCACAACGAATAGATGACCTGTCAAAATATCTCCCGTCACCCTCTGTGTTCTTCGAGCCGATTCCTCCGGGAAATCATCGTGATTTTTCAATCCTCTATCCTTGCTTGTTCTAAGTCTAGTACTAAACGGTCCGCGGGTGAAATGCATATAATTATTTATTCCAATGTTGCATAAATGATGTTATTAATGTTATTTTGAGTAGAAACTTAGCTTTACTAATCAGACAACTTCTGTATAAAGATAACTGTCATATAATATTCATTCTTATTAAATGTGTTTCAATTCTATCATAATACGTTTTTTGTTTCAAAACTACAAAAACATTTCCATTGTATTATAATAAGCTGAACGAAATCCATTTAATCGATTTAATTAATTGTTTATAATTTCCAGTTCTTTTTCTTGTGAGAATAAGGTATAGTGACAATTCAGAACTATATTATTTGAAATATTCAAAAGCGTTTTTATATCTTCAGTTATGATTTATTGCCTTAATAACTTTAATACCTCACCAATAAAAATTATATTGTTGAGTTATTTTCACAAACAAATGATATATAATCTATCATTTTTTAAGTTTAATGGATGTTTTTTGAAAGAAAATAGTTACATCGACGTTATACAAGGGTGAAATATTTTGTAAATTTCAATCAACTCTTTATTCCCCAACCCACAATATTTTTCTCATTACCGAAAATAGTCCCCCGTTTTCCGAACTACACATTCGGGAGTAAATACGCTATAAAAGTTCAGTGCGCATGCCTTAAATAAGATATATGAGTTTTCCTTCTCGGGAACATTGATCCGAGTGTACGGAAAACCACGGAAACTCCCCTCGCGAGTGGTGGGGGTAGCTACGCCATTTTGGTTAAGGCCTACTTACGCCGAGAAAATTCCACCATTGCGCATGCTTGGCTGCGAACGCTTCTACGCACATCTGCTTATATTCTTTTGCCGTACATTTAAAAATTTGTGATAGATTTATTCTATATAATATCGCAGCATATGATCGAATATCTATTCAGTCAATTGTTATTGTATGTTTACTATTTCAACTTTAAATCACTAGCTTTTATACATAGATTACTTTAGAATAATAAACTATACCTTTTTTATCATTCGACACATTTCATCTCATTGACTTGACAAAACAACATTATACTAAAACAGAAATCACTTTTGAATGTATGTTTTTATATGTGATTGTTGATAGCTTCATTGGCTTTTGCCATCGTCATAATTATAGCTAGTAAATTTTGTTGAACTAAGTGTAGTGCCTAAATATTTTTACCTTATTTCGTCAATTTTAGTATTAACATTACTTTGCTTGAATCATTTATATCAAACAACCATAAATTGACTTATATTTTTATCAATAATAGGATGAAAAATAAGACTCCTAGATCCTTTGGAGTTTCAATATATATATACACATTTCATTCCTATAACTTTTATATTACACAAAGCCAAGAGTAACCAACCGGATTTTACTTTCGTCCTGCACGGCTATGAGGCCGATTGTTCGAATACTCGATTGGACAAATAAATAAATCAATTTAATAATCAAATTAGCGGCTTCAATACCGCTCATATATTATAAATAACTATTTTTTTTTGTATACCGCGTTTTTTTGAGAGCCTCCAAAAAGTCAGGATTATTTCTAGTATTTCAACTTACATGTTAATGATAGATTTTTTCCAGTTTCAACTATTTCTATTTTATATCTTATTTGAGAATTGTTTAGATTTAATTATCAATTTAATAATGTATGTTTAGCAAACAGTAGAATTCAACACGTCAGAAGACACGATGATAACGTTGCAGCCTTCGTCGCGTCTATACCACACATTTTTGTGTAACGTCATTTTTATCTAATATTTTTATTCATATTATCTCTACATAGATGTCACTATAAAATAATATTGTAATACCATATAAATGATTTTTGAAAATTCATGGGCACCGGTGCCCGCTTGGAAATCATGTAGCTAATCTGAAGGGACTTACATTCAACTTCTAACCCATTCCCATTGCCTGTTATGTTTTCGATACGATGCCACCCACTCGATTTTTCTTCTTAATTTTTGAAGATATCCAATGTGCTGTAACGACAGCTAGTGAATAAATGTTCGTTTACTTTTTGCGTCGGATACGACGATTAATTTGAATCAATTGACAGTTTTTCTTTAATTTATTATGTCATCAAATTGAAAACACTTTGAGAGCGGTCCAATACTTTATTTATTTACGACCACGTAAAACCACAAAAATTTTCTGAAGCACATCCATCCAACCTTTGATAATTTTACTGCCACACTACAAAACGAATTCCATTTAAAACGAATAAATTAAATTGTGACGTATTTAGATCATCTAAAAATACATCTATGTTTATTTCAAATGTCACATATATTATACGTTATTTAAATAGTTTTTATGGGTAAATTGTTTCTATGATATAATCGGTATTGGAACTGCTGGCAGTAGAGTTGCACATTACTTATCCTATTTTTATAGCTTGGAATTACAGTACATATTATCAACTAAAAGTGTGATGGAGAAGAAAATGCATATCCTTTTGAAGAGATTATTTTTTTATTTTTTGTTTTTAGGCTACTTTTTATCACAAAATAAAATTTTCTCGTATATCTCGTATTTCTCGTTTTGTTTTAACAGTAGATTTTTTCAAAGTTGTATGACTTGTAGTACCAACAGCAACGATTTTATTGTCGCTTAAATGCCTTCTTTTGGATTTTAATGATATGAAAAAGTCTTTTCAACATAAATGGCTCACTATATTATTGAAAGAAGAGTTTAATGTAACTAACTAGGCAAGAAATAAACTTTTTAACAAAGAAAACTTACATATAAAAACATATTATAATTGTGGTTGGTTTTTCACTTTCAAATATTTTTTTTCAACTTTAAACTTTTTTCAATTTAATATTATATTTTATGTCGGCTTATTTAAAAACGTTATAATTTAGATGTATTCTTTTTCTTATTTATTCTCCTAATTTTTCTCGTTAAAAATAAAATATTATTTATGTTTCCTTGTCGCTTATCAAGGATAAGTACTCATTTATTCGTGACGTATCCACCCCGTTGTTGATGAACGGGGATTCATAAATAATTGGTGATAAATTAAACGTAGAAATTTAAGATTTCACCTATTCATATATCACTTTTACTGCCGCGCCAAGCATTTGGGCGCACACTGCCCACCGGGGCAATGAATCTACCAGATATTTATGAAGACAATAAACTAATAACACATTTATTGGTCGTAAACGATGTTATACTCTTGCACTCGGATATTATTTTGTATCGTAAACAAGTTTACCATGTCGGGTATAATACGATTTACCTGCGAACCTGCCACGTAATTCTGTGATCCTGTTATCTAGCGCGAGAGATTTTAATGAGATGATGTAGTTAATATTTGATATATATATATTTTTATTATTTCAATTTAACTTTTGATACCATTTATATAGAAAATAAGCAGTACAGCCGATGAGCATACTGTTAATTAGGGCTTTAAAAATTTGATAAAAATTTATTGCCTATGATTCTGCTTTAGAACTGAATACAAAAGTATATGAATAGTCTCGAAAAAGAAAGGCAAATACATTTTTTATATACAATCGTACCTCTTAAACTACTTATGGTCTTTATACATATCATGTTATCTAATAAGTTTTATAAATATCCGATTTCATGAAACACGTTTATAATTTTCTCAAATGAGCTCTTATGTATGATTCCATTACAAATACTTAGTATATTTAGATTCTTGTCATCATCAGTGAGTTACACACCCAAAAATTGTTTTAATTGAAATATTATTTTTATATCTAAAAAATACCTTTATTCTACTGAATATTGCCGTATTGATTTTTAAATTAGTTATAGATTAATTTTAAATTATATATTTTTTGAAAGTTTTCATTCCCATAGTATTTATCCAAATTATAAACTTAATCGAAATAACGACTGATTCCACTAGAAATTGTTAAAACAAGTAATACGGACTATTAAAATATCTACAAAATGACGTTTCACGCTAGCCTAAAATGTGTTTGCTATTTATTTACACTTACCTAAGTGTAATAATATAGCAAACATATTTTAGTGCTTTACAAATTAAGAATTCGGATAGAATGACCGATTAGTTGCGTATTTTTACAAACCAATATGTTCTATTAATATTCACTATTAACTAAATCCGATTAATAAATAATATTTTTTCCTCGTTTTTCAAGCAAATAGATAAAAATATCCCTTCCTTTTAGTGAATTTTTAAATTAAAAATGCTCAAAGAATAAATCAATCTACGGCGTCATTTATCTTATTCGACTTTTCGGTTTTATTGTTATTTTTTTTTCATTGGCATCCCGCAAGGAAATGAAACCTGCCACCAAATGTTTCAATATCACCTGTCCCGTCATGTCAACTGTTATCATTGTAATTTTACTGCCGGTTTAAAAATGTATCGACGTATTTAAACATACGAATGTAAATTACGACATAGCTTTTTATTTTATCGTTATTTTATGTTCTTATCCAGCTTGCATTAATAGCCCCAAATAGTGACATTGCATACCTAAATATAAATAATTTATCTAATAATAGAATTATAAAATATAAATTGTAATTATTCTTTGTTATGAATTGATTTTAATTAATTATTTTTTACAGGTTCTAAAATACTGCGATCACCTCCATGGAAAATGGTACTTCAGCGAAGTTCGAGCCATTTTCTCTCGTCGCTACCTGCTACAAAATGTCGCTATCGAAATTTTCCTCGCGAGCAGAAGTAAGTATTTAAATATTTTAATAATATTTGACGGATTTAATTACTAACATTTAAATATTGAAAATATGTTATTTTTACTACGCCAAATAAAAATGAATAGATTTTATTATCGTTACTACTGCCACCTAGCGTAATATTTTAGAAACGTTTTGTAGCACGGTTCATTACCTTTTTTTTCTTTCAGCTTCCATCATGTTTGCTTTTCCCGATCAGACGACTGTAAAGAAAGTGATCAAAGCCCTACCTCGTGTTGGGGTTGGTATCAAATATGGAATCCCGCAAACGCGGTAAGTGAATCAAACTAATTTTTATTTATTTGATAAAAAACTTTAAATCCTGAATAAATCTCGATAGATGGCAGAGTGTTTATTTATAATTTTTATGTTGTTATTATTATAATATTATATGATGTTCCCTATGTTTTTTTTTATGTACATAAATAAGTTAGTTCTCATACTTAATCAAAATTATCATGCTACCTGTCACAAGATTAATTTAATTTAAACGGGGATAGTTACTTCATTAAATTTAATTGAAGTAGTTGACAGATCATGTCGTGTAACCTCATATTGTCTTCTGCGGTCTAATTTAATTCTTCGATGGAAATTTCCGACAGTCTCAATGGCGGCTTGTGATGAAATGAGTTTTTTGCAGTATTTTTTTACATTTTTTTTTATCACTTATAGACAATTATTATATTAGTAGCTTAATATAAAAAAGAAATCGCAGATTTACCTACGTGGATCGAAACCGTTGTTCTCTTAACAGTAGCGTTCGAAGTCCAGAAAAGTTCACTACTCAGCATATTTTTTTAATTTTGAAAATGATATTACCGTATGCTTATCGATGTAAAAATTTTCAATTAAAAACAGTCTAAATATTTTATATCTTTTATAAGATGAATTAATTATATTTGCTACGCCAATTAGTTTTCTACACAAAAAAAAAATAATTTACGTTGCCATTTTTTACATTACTTCTCTTCGACCACACTAGTAAATTATTTCAAAATCCAAATTTCTTCTTGAATACCTTCACCGTATTTTATAATTATTAATTTATCCATTGAACATTGCAAATCAATGCGACAGACGGCAAAAATTCTACAACTAATTTTTTAAAATAAATTTCATACACGTTATTTGTACATTTGATTCCGTGCCGCCTTTTAAAAAATGAAGATGTGACATCTTTAGCACTGAATCCAATTGAGATGTGACCCGACATTTTATATTATTTACTAAGTACCTATGTTTTCATTTGCACTTCGTTTATCATGCTCCTACAGAGGTGTATCAAAATCAACCAAAAAAAAAACATGTGAGTTTATATTTGCACTGTAATAATTGAAGTTTGTTTGTTTATAACGATTTTCGCAAATCTGATTATTTTTAGCGTTATCGATTTATTGTTTATATCGGCGTAACTGTTTATGAATCGAAAAATCTGTGTTGCGGTTTTTAAAAAGTAGTATCAATAATTCTTTTAACTGTTTTTCTTTTTATTCTTATATTACTCGCTCCATTGCCGTTCTAATGTCATTGACTGCTGATACCGAGTTTTCATAATATTATACATTTTTTGGCGTAAAACAATTCGAGAGATATTAATAACGTTTGGAGAAGAGATATGATGAAGACTTTTCTTGAGACACGTGAATAAAATAATTGATAATTATATTGAAATAGTCTTATGTATTTATGAGCATAATGTATTTAACCAGTTCCCTGCTGAGATGAATAAAGATTATTTTTCAACCAAAATTCATTGAATGGTATTCGTTTTGGAATTTTTTTGTGACAAATTCGGATATATTCGAACACAAAGATTGGCTCGTGCACAGACGTTTATCTCTATCAACGTCGTAGTATAATATACACAACAGTCAGCCGTCCCAACAGTTGAGACGTTAGCAGCCACTGGGTTGATGATAACTTTGTAATACGGTAGGAGGTATGGAATTGATGGCATAATTATTATTTTATTAAATTGTTAAAACGACTTTTTAAATCTTGACTTATTTAAAAAGTGAAAGATAGCTTATTAATTTATGTAAACGCAAGTGTTAACCCTCTAATGTCTTGAATGTTACGACGGCTAGTTATAGAGTATTGATAGTTGATACCCAAAAATATGAGAGTAATAATGGTCTTAAAACTTTCTTATATAAACTGAAACTAAACTTAGTGTGTTTAAAAATAGTCTGATTTTTCATTAAAGTTTTCATTGGTTTATGTAACACCTACACTACTTAATTATTCGTCGAAGTACTCTGCGTTGAAATATCATTTATAATGGTTAAAACAAGAAATCAAAAACTGAGATATTAATGAACTTATCGAAAGTGTGAAAAAAATAGAAGTAAATAATTTGAGTACCTTCGGTTGAATAAGATATATGTGCGAAAGCATATACAAATATCAAAATCTGAATTTAGATAGTTGAATGCAATATGAGTTGAGTTTTTATTGATTAAAAATCTCGAAAAAAATATGTTTATTAAAATAGAAAATATATAGTAGCGTATTATAGATCGTTTTATCGTTTGGCGGCGATAAGACTGAGGTTTTATCGAATGTGAAAATACACAAATAAAATACAAAACTTTAAGGGTATAAGATTGGTTTTAAGCATACAACACTATTATACACTGTCTTTTGGTTGGCATTACACTTGTGACGGTATACCATGGCACGAAAGTTACGTCATCGTTTCCTTTCCTGGCAGCCAAGCATCAATCATCCAAAGCGAAAGTCGGTGGGAAGTGCGAGACGCTGTGACATATCACGTCATGGATGAATGAACGAAACTAGCAGGACAGTTTTGTCAATGAACGCATTAAATCAAATTGACCGCATTGAAGAAATTCGCCGGACAGAATGTCTGACCGATATATAGTATTATTTATTTTATTTAATTTAAGTGCTTCCCGTTCAATTGGTGACTAAAAGCATGCATTTATCGTTCGTTGCAATGATCTTGATTCATCACAAGGGTTTGTATAATATTTCCAAAGCCCATTTTGCAGTGATGTGTATGTACATAAATTATTTTTGTAGACCTATACAAATTTGAGCAATCAGTCGGCCATTTTGATACGTTCAACATGCCGTGTGTTATTCGATTTTTACGTAATGGCGGCAAAAACGGGAGTCAAGCCATTGGAAATAATCGTTGTTTTTTTTTTCGTTTGACACATCTAGTATGTCGCAGCCAAAGGTACAGGATAAAGGATAGTAGAGATTCGTTTACAATTCTATATATGTACATCTTTAATAGAAGTAAAATACGTATAATATTGCAAATTTTGGAAATGTATCCAATCGTTTTAGGAACTCTAGTTGTTTGTAATTCTTATCGAAATAGTACTACTGTTCGAGATCTTCCATAAGCATAACGCACAGTTCCAATCCAAAATGCCGAGCTTAAATCCAAATTCATCCAAACAATATATTACTAAAAAGTAAAAGGCAAAAGTAATGAATATGTTGTGTAAATTATACTCAAAACATATTTTTACTATTTAAAATATAATGCCTCCCCATTAAGACAGAACAGTTAACATATTAATAAAAATTTAATTTGACTCAATCTCCTTATTGAAACCTGGCATCAAAACATCATTAAATTTGAATTGTTACAACTATGTACGATTCCGCATGTTTTTTCCCCCACTAACGACCCAGGTTTCGCCTTTCGGCATCTTCAGGCATTCTATCACATGAATGCAACAGAACTAACAAAAGGTCATTAGTGACTAAACGTGTGAAATCGTACAAAGTTGTAACAATTCAAATTTGATATTAAAATTCCATCATGCACTGAAGAGTCGATACCATGAATCATTAAAAAAAGTTCATTGGTTGGATCAACTTTAACCTGAAGATATATTTTCTTCTGAAAATACCGTATAATATTATATAAGTTCAAGTGTTGTACAAAATACAGGAATAAAGAAAATACTTTTATTTTTGTACATATTTTTTTTAATTCATTCTCGTGTATTTTTAAATTTATTTATAAATAATAGGTACCTGCTTAAACTATATAATAATAAGCTCACGTTATTGTTTAATAGGATATTTAGCTTCATTATGTCACATTGTGTGTCAACCGAAAGATAAAAAAAAACAATTATTCAGTAAAATACAGTAATTATTTCATCATGCGCACATACTCACTTGGAAAAATTATTTACACAAATAAGCGTCTTTTTCTATAACATGAAAATAATTCTTAATAGATGGCGCCATCTTTCTTGGCAATCTTCTAAGGGTAGTCAATATGATATTTTTGTTCTGTTTGTCCAAAATTTACTAAATTTTCCTTATAATAAATGAATAATTAAACTTGATAAATATTAAAGTATTTAAGTAATTTATGACTACATTATTTATTTTTCTTATAGTACGAGATTTTCATCTTTTCACAGTAACAAATTCCATTAAAATTCATTTGACTTTAACAATTCGTCACTCAAAAATGAGCAAATCTTTTGTTTTGTGTGTCATGTGAGGTATATAATATATATTTTTCATTATCTAAAAACATGCCAATCCATTTTTTTTAACAATTTCATTTGAAAAAATCTCAATATATTTTTTTAGATTATCTTTGATCACATATTGGTTTTTTGAGTATGCCAAATTTTAAAACACTCGTATTTTTTTTGGTGTTTTTTTTTCACAAATCAAAAACGTACACTATTTATCAGATTACACTGTTAATCACTAATAAATAAATACATATGTAGTATTTATTCCCTAATAATACTGATTTAAAGTGCTTTCAATATCATACAATTTGGTGGACGTATAAAAATAGTTTATTTAATAATAGTAAACCTACCACAAATCCGCTATATCACAGTTTTTCACTTCCCAACTATTTCACTAATATCGTCTCTTTACGTCTAATTTTCACTTAAATTTAATAATAGTTCCAATATCACATACGTATTTTAATTAATATTCCTGTAGTATTTTTGGTATGTTTTAATAGAATTACACACCAGTAAAAGGGCACTTCTTTTCTTGGGCGTAAGTTATTCAATTAGTTTCACTGATTCTTCAATATTCTCAACAATATATTCAACAATAATTTTCATCTAGTATTATATTTTCAATGCTAACTGCAACAAGCGTTTCAAATAATGACAGCTACTGTCGACTTTATCAAATGCTTAGCTTTCTTTCTGGTTTCGCGGTTTCTTTACGCGGTTCACTGTTAATTATATAAATGTTCGGAGCGCTGCTTTTTCGTCTTGGAATTTTCATATTCAATTGAGGTAATTTTTCTGTAACACCGCTCTCTGTATCGGCCGCTTTGGAAATTTTTCCTTCGTCTTCGAACCCTTGTGTAATTTCCGCGAGCGACTTTCCTTTTGTCTCCGGTAAAAACAATAAACAATAAACTGCGCCAAGAATTGCGCAAACGCCAAACATGTAAAGTGTGCCGTTGTTTGTGACGATACTCACTAAATCTGGATACGTTTTTATGTTGAGGAATATGAGTATATAAGCGCAGCATGATGTTGCTCCAGACATGATTCCTCGTATCCTCTGCGGGTATAATTCACCCGACATAATCCAAGGAAGTTGCAAAAATCCGATCATACTGGCACAGACATGAGCCAGCACGCAGACTAGCTTAATCGTCGGATCTCCTCCCAATGTGTCGCAAACCGCTGCAGCTAACATAGCAATACCCAGCAAGATTCCACTACTTGCGGCCAAAACTCTTCGTCTTATCTGACTTATAAGACATGCGCCAACCACTCCCATGATAACCCTTAATCCTCCGACAACTATAGAAGCTGTAAATTCATTCATACTTGTTCCAACTCCTTTGAAGAAATCAACAGCATAATACAAGATAATATAAATTCCAGAAAGTTCTTGAAATAGAAAAAATACTAGAAGAATTAAGAATGGTCGTAAAACAGACCATCTTGCTAATGATCTCATTTTATCACCTAAGCTATCTTTCATTTCTGTATTTCCTTTGGAAAATTCGTCTAACTCTTGCTGTGCAAGACTATTGTTTTGTCTGAGCCAGTACATTGACTGGTAAGCATCCTTAACTCTTCCTTTTGATGCGAGCCACAGTGGAGATTCTGGAACCCACTGCATAAGGAGCGGCGTGATGATAGAAATACCGGCACACGCTGAAGCCACCGTCTTCCAATGGAATAATGATCCTAGAACGTATACCAAGAATATTCCAAGCGAAACCAATGCCGGTCCCACGGCTGCAAGGACACCCCTGGCCGAAGGAGTAGATACTTCCGCCACATATATATACGTGGCAGTGCTCATACCTGAAATAACATTTAAGAAATACATATAGTATTAAGTTACAATGGATTTTTTTTTAACAATTGACACTGACAATTTATGTTACAAAATAATTTAATCTGTTATATTTTATAACAGGGAAACATAAAAAAAATTATACAGTCAATAATTAGTTGTAATTAAAATTACCTATTGTGAAACCAGTGACGAATCTACCGATGCACAAACCAGCATACGTCGTTGAAAGCGCAATCGTAAGCCATCCTATCAAACCAGGAATCGCTATGGCCTGCAGCGTTGACTTTCTCCCGACATAGTCAACTAACGCTCCTCCCAAAAGTGCTCCAACAGGGTTCGATATCACTCCCAAACTTGCTGAATCAAAAAAAAAAAACTAAATTAGCAGAAACATTTCGTGTCATAATTAGAAATACATAGCTTTGTAACATTATAAAAAAGATTAATAATAATATTCTTTTCAATTTGTATTCGATACTCAATACTTCGGATTTCGTACTTTCCGAAAATGGCTAAAAAACGGCAATCATTTAGTGCAGTTTTTTACAATTTACCTTTATGAGAGGTTTCTAGAAAATATTAATTTAAGACAAAAATGTACGTCAGAGCGCTTATATATTATCTTAAAAGTGTGCAATTTATCTTTCTTGTAATATTCCCATTTGCATGACTATGAGGGTATTCTATTACGTATTCCTTGTTATGATTCCGAGGTATATGTCATTTGTTTCTTATCGTAACATCCCGTCAGCAATTTGGTCACATAATGTAGTGCAATTTCGCAGTTGTTAAGCTGTTATTACCGCTATTGTTTCTATAAAAAGAGTTAATTTGTTAAAATTGTTTGAAACCGCCTCGATTATTGAAGAACAATGAACATGTCAGTCTTCGTTACTGTATGAAAACAAACTGACAGACGATACCCTGTTGATTAATCGAAAATCTGTTATATTAGTCAACATATTGCTACAACACTATTAACTGTCAATGGAACAATTATAATTCACCGGTTTACTTTTAAAACATTTCCACGTGAATACAAACCTATATTGATTCAGGTGATCATTTATTAAATATTTTCAATAAAAAATATTCAAACCATCGTATACATTTAATATCCTTTCATGTGTTTTTTTATTACTTCCTTGTAAAATACTTGCGTAAATGACAAACGTTTACGTATATAGCTTATTATTTACAATCGTTTCAATTCTCATGTGAATAAAGCATTCATAATTCAGAAAATGGTTTACATTTACAAAATGGATGAAATTTATTACAAATCATATAAATCAATTCATAGTTGAATCTTTAAATTTAATAATTGTTTACGCCTTTCTAAATATCATGCTTGCATAGTTTTTCTTTTTTGTTAACTTTGAATACTACATTTGAATTTATTTACTTGACTACGTAATTATACCATTTTATGATTGTTTTTATTAACTAACGTTCGAAACTTAATAGCGCGATGAAAAATTTAAATACCTATCCACGATGCTTGCTCCGCACTGAAATCAGGCCTGTCAGACGCCAGCTGCGGAAGCAGTACTGCTGAATACCCTTGACATACTCCAACTGATATATTGATGGACTGGGCTGCGAGGGCTGCCAGAACCTATAAAAATATAAATATCACAATATTTTATTACATAAATCATTAGTTTTTGATTTGTTGAAACTTTGTACGATTCAACATGTTATGTCAATAACGAGCCAATTTTCACCTTTCGGCATCTTCAGGCTAACTATCACACGAATGGAATTCAACCCAACAAAGTTTAATAATTAAAAAAAAAAATTTAATACAACAAAGTTTTCTGTAAGCAATATGTAAAATTTTTACCTTGAGATAAATTCCCATATAATATACAAATCAGGCTTAGAATTCTTACATGCAAAACGCTTTGTGGCTCACATATGACTCACGAGCCCCATGTTGAGCATGGCCAAACGATACAGAAGTGGTTCTTAAAAAAACTTTACGATTTCCGCATTATAAATATCAGTGGTTATGGAAATGTCTCATTGACGCAACAGTACAAATTAATTTGAAAAATCCTTTTTTTTTATTTGTAAATATTTACTATGAAGCTGTTGGTGCTCGCACATGAGAACCACTGAAATAAATTTTGGATGGTAGAATAACAATTAACGGACAGCAGTCGTAGCTCCCAGTGGATATCGATATGCATGTGATACATAATGCACCCCAATGGATTGTACTTTGTTATTGTATTTTCTGATAAAGTGATTATTTAGGATTGTACAATTCTAAACACATAAATCAAAAAAAAAAAACCGCAAAAAATGTGTAAATCGCATTATTCTAATAAATTTACTATATCACGACCAGCGGTAAATTATGATCGACAGTGACCGTCAACCGGCGGTCATCGCGCAGAATCATTGCCAAGGTTGGACATAATGACCGGTCACTCCGTCCGCCAACCCACACTGCACCGACATGTATAATATTATAATTGGTCGATACTACATTACCATTATGAGCTCTACAGTAATATTCCTATACACAGATTTCATTCGGAAAAATGTCATGCGATAACGAACGTAGCTAATAATCAAAGCGATAAGGTATTTACATGCGGAATCTACACGAATATAGTTTGAGCTCTTTTATATGAATGATTACAAGACTAACACGGTGAAAAAATACCAATGTATTTTAGTTCTACAAAATTATTTTTACAAATATAGTTGATAGCTATTTCGGCTCACACCATCGTCAGAACTATGCTTAAACTAACATTCGCTTATCTATAGCTGTGCAGAAAAGGCACACAACACATCCTCTCTCCTGTTCCAACGGCCTAGCTTGTTACTTTAACACAATGACACTAAATTTTCAAAATTCTAAATGAAACACTAGGTGTCTATGACAATATGATTATATGTGGGACGGAAGTGGTCCTTCTGGAAGCAAATCGGACCACCCCTTTGTACAACGGCTGGACAAGTGGCGATCCTATTATGTTAGTTTGTTCGTTAAGAATCCTTTGTGATAATTGATGTCTATTGATTTCCAGCTGTTCCAAAGCCGTCATTCTCCGACCGTTACTACAAAGATGCAAACATTTAGGGGCTGAGTTTGAATTTATATTATGTGATTCATTAATAACGTGATTAGCGAATTGTGAATCTATTTTTTTACTGTTGAATGATCTTACATGTTCCTTAGCTCGAGTAGGTATACTTCTACCTGTATGTCCGATATAAACGGATAAACATGAGCTGTTTTTTTCATTTAGAACATATCTTTTAAAAATAGAACCGGTATAGGATTGTTTCTTATGAGTTCGATGCATTGTTTAATTAAGTGCATAAGATAATAATATAATTCAGGTGAATCATTTTTCAGATTCTTTTACGTTACAATGCTCAATATCAAAAAATAAACAGTTCTTAATTTTAAAAAACAATATTACCTCCATTCTAGCTGAACCTGAATAAATACGCCTTAATATCGAATGCTATAACTTCATCCAAAGCCATTTGTTTATATGATTAGTCTATTCCTCTCTACTCACTCTCCATGAGCGCCGTCAAATTGGTCGCGACAAAACGATTTTATTATTATAATAAATTTCCTTAAACCATTGGAAGAAATAATCTTCGAGCGACCCACATACACACAAAGTGTTGTCATAACAACATCTTTTCAGGTCTTAACATGTTTTTTAAAAAGTAAATATTTCTATTTTTGTAAGGAATACTTAGCAACATAATCACAATACAAATGATAATGAATAAAACATAACAATATTCATCATTCGAGTGCCCCCGACAACTGTAACATTAATTACATTTTCGTCTTAATCGATTCGATGATTTAATTGATGTTTAAATAACATATTACCTAGGCTGCATTTAAGCTGTCTAATAACCATTATATGTTTATTATTTCTTGTTATTATTATTATTATTATTATTTTAAAATAATATATTTCTGTTCATTGTTAAAAATGATTCCATTTTATCGTTATACGTATTATTATGTAAGTGCTGTTACGTCGTATAACGTAATAATACAATCATTTAATTTTTAGCGGATTACTTTATTCAAATATCTTCAGTGTTTAAAAGGTTAGCAATAAATATCTTGAATTGAATTTGAGTTAATAGGCATTTGGAATTAAAGTGTATTTACAATGAACTATTGTATTTTTTTTTTAATTGCCCATAATAACACGATGTTACATTTTATTATAAAAGCTATCACTATATATTTTTTTTATCTAAATAAGAACTGCGTAGAACAATAACAAAACTGAACTTTATAGTTTTATATACTTTTTTCAGAGATAAATTATGTTTACATTTTTTCAATCAATGCAATTATTTTATTTTATAAAATGCATGGGAATAATATTCGTTACCCCCCTGTTACTGATTTATTTAAACCAAGTGAGTTCTGACATTCATATTGCGGAATCGTTAAATTTATATTTAAAAATAGCAGATTTTATGATGAAATACTTGTCATTATATCAAAACAACGTATCGCCAAATTTCCTATGACTCGTAAGTCATTTCTTCAAACGTTAATGCAAAATTACGAATCATTTCAACGAGTTTAAAAGCATATCAATCTATCGAAGGCGAACGAACATTGAATTCGAAATATAATATATTTTAGAATTCAATATGAAAATTCTTAAATACGTTAAAAATAGAACACAATTTTAACATCACTGCTCGTGGTGGTCATTATCAAATAGTGATTTGAAATTTTAGAAACAGTACAGTACAGCCAAACGGATTTTTTTAAAGATATATTATACCTTTCCACCAACACCGATTAACTTATTAAAAAAATATTCTGATATAAGTTGCATATATATTCATTTGATTGTTGGATATATATGTGTATCCTGAGAGTGAGTCCTTTTACACTTCCTTTTTACATCCTTGTTCATTAAAAAAGACATACTCCAATTATCGCCTTACAGATCTGAAATGTCTTCAAAAATATTCCATACCAATGTGCTCCATTAAAATTATATTAATGCTACTGAAAAAAATCGTGTTTTTTTTTTTTTTTTGTATAGCTATTTTAATCAAGTTCAAATTCAATATTTTTGCATAAAAAAAACCAAATTAATTTAAATACTAAACTCATTTTCATTCATAATAACATTAACATAATATCAACGTCACGTATGCCGTTTTCCATTTTTATAATTAATGATATTTTGATTTTTAAGGTGTTAACTGTCACTCTTAGGTGGAAAGGCATGATATTTCAAATAATGAAAACACATTTTTAGTAGTTATTTCCACAATATATTTTTTGACCAGGACCGATTTCGCTCACCGCGAGCATTATCAACTGATCATCAACTATCACAGTCGACGATAGTGATGTTACTAATGTCAAGAATCCATTAATTTATTCGTTACGCAAAAAATATCACACTACTAGCGTCATAGCCATTTCATTATATGGTATATATAAAAAAAATATGAGTGTTGATAACAGTATTTTGTACGTGCGTGAACCATTTTTTTTTTTTTTTTTAAACTTCTTACTATAGTAGTCTGAGGTATTCAATATAAAACTGTTTTATGTTCATATCCACTATATTTGAAATAAATTCTGTGGAATTTCTGCTGTTACAGTTTGGCCTACTCAATCCAGATTCATTGCCAGTCCAAGCATATAAAATAGGCTAGCAGATAATCAGTTAAACACACTGTTTGATAATAGTATACAAGTATAAAATAATACACTGTCATCGCGAATTGTCTTCAAGACACGTGTATTATTAAGTGAACGAGTATTTTATTACAGTAATTTCAAAATATTATCTGGTTACCTGAAAGTGTCGCTAAAGCTACGGCCCGCGAACGGTTGTATGCCAAAAAGAATTTAGTAAAAGGTATATCACTTTTAAGGTGTTAACTGTCACTTCTTGATGGAAAGGCATGATATTTTAAATAATAAGTATATATCATTCTCGTAAAAAAAATGCGTTTCGATTAACTTGTAAAACAACCAACTGTGTCAATACAACATACGCATTTCCTTGTATTTTTTTTTATTTTTATTAAGAAACACTATAGTAGCACTGCGTTGATTCATGTTTTTCTAAAACATTTATCATCTAACAGTACTATTTCTTTTTCTATTTAGATATTTCAAATATTAATTTATCATAAATATTTCACCTTTTTCAATGTAACCGATATTCAAACTAAACTAGCTTAATTTTCTTTTTTTTATAATATATGCGAAGCAAAAATATTTTTTTCTGCTTTGGTGAACCCGGCGAAAAAATAGCTAAAATACATTGATATTTTTTCACCGTGCTAAATAATACATTTTTGACGTACCTGTAATTTTTTACATGTGTTTTTCAATCAATCATTATCTATATGCTCAAAATCATGAATAGCATCCACATTTCAATTGTATTACTATTTTAGCGCTATATCATGAATTGAATATCCCTAAAACTAAAATTACAGTTCAACGAAGCGTAAATTTCATAATATAGTTTTTGCACTGACTTGTTACGTAAATAAAGTGTGCTAAGCAATAGTTATCTCAAAAACAGCTACTACAACGAGCTACATTTTTTTTATTGCGACAATTAGTTCATTATAGCTATTTAATTTTCTCTCGTCATGTAAGGTATTCGATTCCAATGTTTTATGAACTGTCAAAATTTTCTGTAATGTGTAACAATGTTTCCTTCCGTTTTTCGAATATGGAATCGTATCATAATAAATACATTCATAAAATGCACTGCTTTTATATACAGCAAAATAAGATTATTGTATCATAGACAAAAATACGACGTAATTTTTTACATCTTCATTCGGAATCAGAATGAAGACAGAGCGTCTTGACAATTTATGGATCACATTTTTATGTTAATTTATTTAAATATTCTTACCATGCTTAAATCTCCGTACCGCCATACTTTCCATAGCTTCTTGATTGATATATTCATCTTCATTTTTATATTTTGTTTTGTATTAAAAATATCTTGAGCAATTTCTTTCGCACCAATTCTTATTTAATCTGAAACAAAATAATAATATTTATCAGACGGCGTCGATAATTCAATTGCAATTAAAATTCTAGAAGTTACATTTTCCTCACGTTTTATATATACTTTAACTTGACACTAGTATTTCCATAAATTATATTAATTCACAATCCATTTGATTTGAACAAGAATGATATTTCGATTGTGATTTCATTATAAATAATGCTAACTTGATTAATTGCAATATTTTGTTTACAAAATATTGCAATTACCACATTCATCAAAAAAAAATTTCAAACATGTCCACCTCGAGAATCTTTCGCTACAACTATTCATTTTTTTAACTTAATCAAGCCAGCCTCTATTTATATAATAAACTTTTTTATACCTGCAAATTATGCATAAACTTTTTATATACCGGTTTGTTTTTAAATTAAACTTTCAAGTGTGAGGTGTAAATGATTACAATATTATATAACTTTGGTATTCATAAAATATGGTTATTCATGTACTTACTCAAAAAAAAAAACATTTATCACACTGAAACTTCTGAGAACATATCACCCTTTTTCACATTGTCATTAAACCAATATTTTCCGCTAAATCAATTTTTTCACTCACAATTATCACAATATAAAAAGCGTTAAATTTTCAGATTGTCTATTGAGAACACAACTGCTGTGTCAGGTTTCCCGCCAAATATTTGACAGCTCAGGCCGGTGAATTTAACGCGCACCGGTGATGAGAAATCAAAATCGATATTATTCTGTAATTCTAATATATTCTACTCTTATGGGAGATAATAGGACATAATCACTGGCTTTGCGAATATTATGCAGTTAGCCTTAGATCTGTGTTTACAGTCACGGTACAACTGGCCGATATGAGTTCTCGTATGTCCAATATATAACATTTTATAGGTGCACAATATGAAAACATTGCCACGTTGATTTCATTCAGATACTTAAATTAATAATGACGTATTCTGGGTAATCTTTCCAGGTGAATTAATTTTCGCTGAAGAGAAATATTTCTCATATTTTTTTTCAATTACGAGAAATCAATGAAAAGTATGATGTAAATCCATGATTTATAGCTGATACCACTTCTAATCCCAACAACGCTAAATACATTAGGTGTTAAGTTCGGGTAGATACCATCACAGAAAATATCAAAATATTTTAAGGTATACATACACATATATATATATCGATATTAAAACTTTTCTCAAAAAGATCTTCCTTGGCATGATAGTTCATGAAAAATGAATTAAATGACGATTATGAAATATGGTTACTTTATGAAGTCTTCAATAACATTACAACACATGTAATTTACTTATAATAATATACATATGAACAAACATTAATTTCTCTTTTTGAATACTGTTATGAATAATATTTTTTAATTTGATTTTGTACATTTCCAATATAAATTAAGGCAATTGTTGATATTGTTCTCGTATGAAATTTTTAATTGAATAAGTGATATTTGAATGCAGTAAAAAACATAATTTTCAGAAATTATTCAAAATGATATCAACGATTTCTTCAATCAAATTTTCAGTATTTACAGTACATAATTTATTATTTAACAAACTTCGAATAAATACATCTCCATGTTTTCAGATGACGTGCCCGTTCCGCAAACCTTATATAACTCTGACTATTACATTACATAAGTATAAGTCAACAAAAACTAAACAATATCAATTAAATGAAGATGCAGTTTTTAAACAAATAAAAGCCATTATTATTACATTCCTAAGTGATGATACATTATTAGCTTTTCAGCTTTAGCTTTATGTAACTTTAATTAAAATTCAGATTAGATTTATGATAATTAATATATACTCCAAATTTCACGGCGCATATATTTATCTAAAGTAAATATGTAAATTCAAGCTAACACCTGCTGTATTTATAAATACTTATGATTTTTTAATAGAGTAGCGAATTTTAATTTTAATTTTATTTCTTAATTATTTTGCTTTTATGAATCCCACGATAAAATATAATAAGTGTTTTTTGATTAGTAAAAAACATTCTGAATAGTCTAAAAATTAATTAATTTTCCACTTACTAGCTGAATTAAAAGTTGATAATATATTTTTATGATTGTGTTTAGCATCATTCATTTTCTTTTCAATTTACAGCGATGTATTTTTTAATAAAAAAAAATGTTTAATTTATTAATGTATCTAGTGCATATGTAAGAATCTTCTCACATGATATTGTTCATCATCAATGGATATATTTTGATAATCAACTTGGACGTGAGCAGAAAACAAAAGCGATTGAATTGACGCGTCAATAAATAATGTTTTTTCGATATTCTGTTATACAGGTGGTTATCACGGATAATCGTGGTAGTAATTCACACGACTCATCTGTTAATATGCAAGTAGTATTGAGAAATCTAATAAGATTAATAAATTTAATGAAATTTGAAATTAATACGTAAAGATCTAGGTTTCTTGATTAAGTCTTGTCGGAAAATGACAACATTGAATTTGTATTAAAACATACTACGCCACAAGCTACAGTTTTTCTGCAAGATTTATTATCATTAAAAAGTATATGTGCTACGCAAGTAAGACTTTGTGTTATTTTAAATATATATATACAAGCATTTTTACTCACACATATGTCGCCTTATTTTTCGACTTTTTTACGTATTATGAAATATTTCTTATTACAACGATTTTATGTTTTTTTTAATCGTTTTCACTTAACGTTATTATAATGTGTTATTGAAAGTTATTTCGGTAATGGCATAATATCGAAATAGCTGTCAAACATTAACATTTACTTGTATAATTACTATAAAAGTTTCATGTAGAATAAATTACTACTATTTTGTAAATTTTGTCAAAATTTCAAATTGGTTAATATGTATAATATTTCCATTTAAATATATATTGTCCATGCATAAAGCAGTGACAGTTATAGGAAAAAATATTAAATTCAATATGAGCGCTATTTATGACTCGTGTACGCTTAAAATCAATAATTATTTGTTAATAATAATCTCACATATTAAGTGTTTTTTTCTTCATAGTCAAATTGTCTATTACCAAAAAATCTTTTGCTTTAAAATATTTTTTTTCATAAGTTGGAGGTCTGAATCATAGATTCAGGAAATCATAAACCAGACGATGCATCCGGAAGTTTCAACGCATCGAGACAGACGAGCCACTTTACTATTTTCGTTTGTTTTCAAATAAAAACATTTCTCTCATTCTTTACTCCTGCGGAACGTGCTGTCGCCCTAGTCGTGTCGGCTCGTGATCATCACGACATCGCGCCGGTATCAGGCTCGCAGAATAGTTGATTGTCTTTGTCCAAATTAAAATGGCGATAAGACTGAGTATGGTAGCGTGACTCCGTGTATTTATATGTTTGATTATGAAGTGAAAAAAAATATTTGTATCAAAAACTAACGGACTTACCAACTTAAAATATAAATACATACTTTAGTAAGTTTTAAAATTAGAATAAGTCAAGGTCTGGAAAATATGTATTGATTTAATCCAATACAAACAAAAATTTGTTCATATATTCTTCTTCTGAAAATCTTCTTCAATATTAAAATATATAACTTTGCTAATGTGTCAAAATAATAAAATATATTTGAATACGATTAGTGTATGTAAATATTGTTTTGTTTGTATTATTAAAAGTACTCTTTTCCCGTTTAAGGTTGTTTATTTTACGTTGTCAAACTGTCATTGAACCTTCTAGAATTTTTCAGCAATTCACTTTTATTGACCTGCCGTTGTAAATAATCATTGTCAATCGATATAATAATGCAGTAACTGTCATTCATTATAACATTAATTCCGGAAGTTGACCAAATAAATAATTAATCTATTTCTTCCGGACTTATAAAGCTTGCGTTCTAAATAATTAACCTGTTATACAAACCGATTGAATTTAGAGTAATTTTAATAATAATTGTTATCAAACCCCTGGGGCACAGCTTATAGATAGCCACTCTCATTACCACTGTCAATTAAAAGTGGTCAGGTTTTTTAATGCGTTTTAAACCATGTCAAAATACGAATGCATTTATTTTACAAGTTCATGATCGGCCATATGTCCGAAATATAAATGTAAATTACATTTTAAAATCGTTTTGTCATTTTTAAGTTCAATCAGTATAGTTACCGTTATACCCAGTGGCTATAAATATTAAATATTAACAAATGCGAAATCATATTTTTATTTTATTTTCTGTTCGTTCAATTTTTTGATATCATGTATAAAAAAGTCTCAAATAGATGTACGAATGAAATGCATCCAGCTGTTATATAATATGTACAATAGAAATAATCGCCCACGATCGTTTTTTCGATAACTTGATATGTTGTAAACGTATTCATAAAAAAACTATATTCAAATATGGTATAAAAAAGAAGCCTACCATCAGGTATAAATTTCGCTAAAGAATTATCGGGATAATATTTTATGTCGTCATGGATACAGACGTAACCAAAATTTCACGTAATTCCGAATCAATTTTAAGAAACAAATATGTTTTATACAATTGTGTAAATCAAAAACGATTTTACAAATAATATTTCTTCATTACCTGAATATTTAAATATTACCACTTGAGGACACTTTCACGATAATTAACGCGAGTGTAATAAAAATGACAACTGTTTTTTAAGCCGAACTTCTGTACATGTTTTAATATCTGGTATACTACATATTTTCAGACGACTAGCGACAAAAAAATACTGTGAAAAACTAAATATTATAATAATGAAATAGTTTTCGTTGTCTGATTACTGTGAGAGAACTACTGTTATATGACAAACACATTCGTTACGCTGTTCGGATATTGAATATCAAATTACAAGTATAAGCATAATAATTATTATAAAACTTTTAAGACATATTTTTTTATGTTCTATTTTTACACCTCCCTTATATTATATACATTATTATATCCGTCATTTCAATAATCCAAAATAATAAATGCATTATTTACTGATGTTTTTTAAATCATTTTCATTTACATTTTCATACGAGGAAAAGCTTGCAAAATTACTGTTTGACTCACTTGCTCTGTGCTTACTCAGAAGTCTTGAAGCTAACGATCTTATGTAAATAAATTTCACTGATATAATTTATATTAAAAACACACTATTATCCATAGTTATTCAATAAAATGTCTCAGCTATCATGTTATACATTTATTATTTATATATTCAAGTCTAATTGTTATATTTACGATAAGTTTTCTTTTGTTATACTTATTGTAGGTTGCAGTAACGCACTTAATTGACGATTAGATTTACATAACAATATTTCATAATAAAACATTTATGCATAATTATTAGATGAACAAATAGTATCCAGGTATTTATATTAGTAACTTCAATTCGTATTGCATCATGTGTTTAAATAATTATATCACTACCTCCCTTAATAATTATGTTTCCTACAGTATTGTTTTTTCCTAGGTATTGATAATAATTGATATAAAATTGCTCACTTATCATAGATGCGTGTAGCATAAATTGAAATCTATATTTTTGCTATGAAAAGTGCCCGACATTGTATTCAAACAAACTTGTTATTTGACCTCTTGTTTGAAAGGAAATAAGAATTCGGTTTAAAAAAAAACGTTGTTATGGGAAGGATGTTTTCAAAATATTACTTTATTTTAAGAGTAAACAAGAGAGCGCAAAATCGTGACATATCATTTATTAACGACCTTTTACTAAATTAAATAAACAGAATAGGTTTTTTCTAAACCAATTATTTTTTATATATTTATGTAAAACAATACATGCATGGCTTTGAAATATTTATCATAAATATTATATTTTTATCTCTTCTTGTTTATAACGTTTGAGAAGAACTGGTATATTACTTATCATTTTAAACTATTGCGTATCAAATTATTGTAATATGTTCTATATTTATACGTTCATTGATTTTCATAAATATGTATGATATAATATTAAATAAAAATCAGTAATATACAAAAATATATGTATAATATATTGTATAAAAGGGAGTTTATTTTATAATTTATATCTTCTTAAATCATGATTTTTCCAGATTAATGTTTATATTCATTCATTGCGTAAACCTTTTTTCAGTTATTTAAATAAAAATTCGATTATTGATTAGATATCCTTCATTAGAAAGAATTCTTATATTTTTTTATTTGTTATAAAAGTTAGGAATCAAATCATATGCACTTTTTACTCTCTAATAAATGATTTACATCTATTCTTTAACTTATAATTGTGAATGGTTTCTTATCTAAGCACTGGAAATCAGTAGCCAATATTCTCTGATAGGAAACAGAATTAACTTGACGTGAATTATCAACAATAAAGCCAAAAATGTCTGTTTCATGAAACAGACATTATTCATAAAATATAAACCCACCCCTATGACGTCAACTGTTCATTCGTCAATGTTTAATGCTATCCACATGTTCGTTTACATTACATAAGCTAATTTTTGAATCGACAAACACATTGTGAAATATGACTAATATACATGAAAAATGAAATCCACAAGTCTTTCAAATAATATTTATCCTTCTCCGATGAAATTCGAAAATAGTCCGGTATTCAAAATATGATAATTAACTATTCAATCATTTTTTACCAAAGGCTCTACATTTTTAATGTATTAACTATCACTTCTCAGTGGAAAGGCGTTATATTTGCATTAATAAAAAGATTGGCTTATTAGCAGTATGTTTTGCAGAATAATTATGGTTACAGCATAAGCTCAACTCAGTTTATTATATTATATAATGCATTTATGCGATGCTTCGTAGAATGTCAATTACACGTGTAAAAACAACTCGACAAAGATTTTTTATCCTTCCTTTCCTCGAATGCCTTTCGTATATACTACACGTCGTCGTATTACGTAGAAAAAATTATCTGTATTTTGTGAAATAATTTTTGTCGAAAATTTCGTTTGTTGAAATAGTTATATTACGAATAAATATTGCTTATTACGATGAAACAATTTATATCTTTTATGGTATTACAGTTTATATTTGAATTATTTATTAAAAAAAAACCTTTATTTTCAACTCACATACAAAACCAATTAAATTAGATCGATATTCTGAAAAGACCGGCTGTTTTACAGTATCCCATTTCCTATAAGTAATAAAAATAAATATAATAGAATAAAAATAGATGTTTACGAGTATGCTGTACATAAATTATATTCAAGTTATAATTATTTTCTGACATTAGATTAAACAAAGCGCATACAATACGCCTCTTTAACATTGCAACAAAAAATTATCGAATCGTCAAAAATTTTGAATTTCAAGTAACGTATAATAAACTCGATAAGAATTGAAAGTCATTCGATAATCTTGATGGTAAAATGCATTCCAAACTTCATGTCTTAGATTTCTAATATTCATTTAAAGAAAAAACTACACTTATCATTGAACTTGACTTACATATATTCGTTTGATATTTTGATATTTGATGTGATATTTAAAGAGATAAGTCTAAGATTTGCTTTTTAATGTTCACAGGCGTATATTATATGTTTACCAAATCATTATTTCATTGCCTGGTTTTTCATAAAACAAACTAAACCCACATTGAATAAACAGTGATTATTGGAATTTATGCTGTGTTTTGATTGTTTACAGTAGTAGTTGTTTGCCAATATTTCTGCATTATTTTTATAATGTTGAATGATTTTTTTTAGTGGGAATACTTAAGATGTTACTTTTTTTCTTATCTTTTACTTAACATATAATTATCTGTGTGCAATTGATGAAATACTGGTTATTAACTGAAACATTAATTTTATATTGAGATACAAGTGATTTATTTTTTTAATATGTAATAATAATTCCAGATTTTTTTTCTCTTCTATATACGCAAGTGTAAAAATTAATCAAACCATTTTATATTTTTCGACCGATAAGCCGTTTTTTTTAACATTCCATAATATAATACTTAACTGCACTCAACACGTAACTAATCGAATTATTTGAACTGTAAAATCACCAATTTATTAATGTTCAAGCTTTTCGTAAGAAAAAAACATATCTTTCAGCTATGGCAAATTTCAAAAGTGCAGCTAAACATGATGAAGCTCGTCTACCCAATAATATATATATGACGACATTGTTTAACTGAAATGTAACGAAACATGTCTTTTATTTTTTAATATACATAAGTATACAAAATAAAAAATTTGTAACATCTGTAGGTTTACATAGAACATAGTTATTTTGAACTTGATTTAGCAGCTGTTAAAAATCTCAATGCCACCCGTTATATTTTACATTAGATATTAATACAGAATTTTATTTTAAATGTATTTTCAAAATAGACCGTATGTTTATGAACAAATAAAATCCACGGTGAAAAAATAGCAATGTATTTTAGTTCTACAAAGTTATTTTTAACAAATATAGTTGATAGATATTATCTATAATAATATAATATATAAGAAATAGCTATCAACTATATTTGTTATAAATAATTTTGTAGAACTAAAATACATTGCTATTTTTTCACCGTGTTATAATGGAGTTCTACCAAGTGAATGCCAATTCAATCAATAAATAAAATCCATTTACTTTAAGTACAATTGTAGACTCACCATTGACATATTCCAGATTTTCCGCACACACTTCAATCACAATAAATTTCACACTAAAAAAATATTTTCAATCGTTCTAATATTTTAATGAAATTGCATCGCGTATTTTCACAAGTCCTTCACATAACGTGATTGTTACGTGAAATTATGTGAATCACTACAGCACATTGTTTTTTGGATGTTTATTTCGCGAATCACTTTCAATTTTTATCAGTGGCAATAATTTGATTAGATGTTTTGAATACGAACGATAAACTTCGATTTAAAGAATGTATTCGAAATTTCAAATTTTCTGCAGCTCTGCCAACTTGACAGGCGACTGCACGCTAGTGATAAAACTCCAATACCTTCGCATTAAGATTTGTCGTTTTTTTGCGTGATTTTTCGCAATTATATTGGATATTTTTTTCTTTTATTTTCTTGCACTGTGCCTTGTGGTAAGTTACTCGCCTTGTCAGTTAGCAACCGGACCGAGCTCCTTTCATATTGAGAGTACACCGACTATCAGCAGAGCTATTTATCTTATTGTGCGAACGGCATTAATTTTTTTCACTATCAAATGCGGAAGGATACCGCTGGACACGTTTTCTCGTATAAAATTTACCATATCGGATGTTGTCGCACATTTAATGATCGATTCTCAGAATGCCCATTCCCTGTCTATTTATTTTGTTCTTTTTTATTGAGTTGTTGACTCTTAAATGACACGATATTATTTTTTCTGTGTTTTTTAATTGAAAGAATATTGTTTGCCTCTTTTTCAAATCATTATGATATCACATAAACCTAAACGGATAATCAATAATTAAAGTTCTACTTTTATTATATATTAAAAAAAATACTTAATAACGAAAAACGAAAAATACATATCCTTTAATTATTTGTTAAATCTTCCGTAAACAATAAAATTGAGTAAACAATATTTTTTTTTTCAAAAATTCTACTAGACAGTATCACTATGTATCAGTTGCAATATATAATACTATAGGTACTCTTCCGTTTTAAATGTTGATATTATAGACGTCATTTGATACTTATATTTTAGTATGAATATCCACGAAAAATTCAAATATAGTAAATGCTGTCTATAATAATAAATATATTTTCAATACAATATACAAATACATAATTCGTTTTTAAAAGTTTAAATTTATAGCGTGCATTCGTTATACAAGGAAGCACTTAGTACAAAACAATGAAATCAACTACCGGTTGAAAATGTTTGTATATTTGTTTTACAATCTACAAAATTAATAAAAAGTATCACTTTCCTATAAAACTTTTATGTCATTTTTATTTTATTGTGACTAGTGACCTTTAATCACGGATTGAAAATCATAACATATTAATTACAATTTAATGTACGAATTTGATATATATATACGGAAAAGATATGTGAACCATTTTAGTGAGTATTATAATGCCGTGGGCTTTAAATATAATATGTACTAAATGTGTGTTTCCGTTTCTAGTGTTTTCTTCTTTTTGCCATATTTTTAAAATAATTTTCTTTTCGCAGCTTATTTTGCATTTCATTCAAAGATATAACCATTTTTTTTTTAAATAACGCATAAACGTTTACAGTATTAGTGCCTGATATTTAATTTAATGAGATTTGATTCTCTATTTTAATATAAATGGAAGTAAATCTATATTTATTTTTTTTTGTTTTTAAATCGTTTAAAAAATCTCTTCCTTCACGAAAATTTTAGATGCGAGTTTGCAAGGATTTCTAAAAAGTACTGACGTTTTTTCCCTTTTTATCGTATTTGCAATTTTTTATTTAATAAATATTTTTAATAACTAAAACGTTTTTTTTGTATTTATTTACACAGTGTATTTTATGATCAGGACCAGTTCCGCTCATGAGTTGACAATGCTTGCATGAACGAAAACGGTCCTGATGACAAAATATATATTAGAAATAAGTATTTAAAAATGTGCTTTAAATAATTATTACTAAATTATTTAAAATATCGTGCCTTTCTATCAACAAGTGAGAGATAACACCTTAAAAGTTATATATATTATATAATATATTTCATCATGAATAATGTTTAATGCAAAAAAAAAATATGCAGCAAGTATCATATTTAATAGATTTGGATGTAAACAATTTATTAAAGGTAACATGTAATTTGGTCTTTACTTGTTATATGGGATAACTTTACTAAGCAATTGATTTGTAAATCGTTGATTACCATGACCTTTTTTGGATACATACCCATCCATTAAATTTGTCTTTTACTGAAGTTCAACCATATTAAAGCTCAACAGCGCATTTAATTGAATTAAAAACGTTTTTTAATAATTGTGCTCATGAAAAAACATTTAATTATATCGTCTACTTTGTTGAAGAATACAATTTGAGCGATTTAACTTGAATGACAACTCACTTTATAATACGACAACACTTATATAATGTAAGCTACATTTATAAAATTGTATTCCGGTTAGTGAATCACATAATCGTCACAATCAGATCATCTTCATCCATCAACGTCTTTCACTAATACTCCCATCTTAAGCATCTAATGGTCTATGCTAATTTAAAGTGTTTTAATATGATAATGATTAAAATTAAATTCAGTATATTTTTATTTCGTTTTGCCTCAAATCAAACCAATTTTAATCTGCGAACTCTAAAAAATGTTTTACTATTAAAATTCAGAAATATAGACAAGATTATAAGTACAGGTGCAATAAATGTCTTGTTTGCAGTTGGGATCAAGTAAAATCAATATACAAGCTATACAATATTGTTAATATGGCAAGAATTATAAATTTGCTTATCATTAAAGTATTACTACGTAATGTCTTCTTAATCATACAAATCTTCGCCTGGCTTGTCTTCATGAAACCTAATGGCTTATTGGGCATCAAATAGTCTAAAAAAAATTACTGATCGGATCCCATCCGAAATATGACTGCAAATCATGTGTAAAGTTATTTATATTAAATAACTACAGTAAAAAATAATATATTTCATAAAAAAAAAAATCTTTGACGGAAAATATAACACTATGAAATGCAACGTCATATCCTCTAACAAGATTACTTCATTTGTAAATATATAAGTTACAAAACTCTGCTGAAGTTATTGAAGTATGCGGGATGGTTCGGTTCGATTCTTTTTGTCATTTTGAATTATCAATTATTGGAATTTACTGCATTTCAAATACGTGAAATGCCAAAACCGTGGTGCAGTGGGAGAATGTTAAGGATCTAAATCTATTGCAATGGACATTATAATGGAAGAATTTAAAATTGGAAAATCTTTGACATCGTGAGTGAGTACAGCATGAAATAAACTTAATTACTACGTATAAATCATAGACGATTTCGATGACAAATAGTACATTATCGCACCATTATTAATATATGTATACACTATGATTAACCTATTATGGCAATAGTCTTGTGTTATCTAAAATTCTTTATCGAACTTTTTAAAAAAAAAAATTTTCATGTATTCGTTTTCTGCAATTTCAATTTAAAGTGTTTCCTTTAACGTTAATTCAATATTCGTTTTATTTTAATATTCTACTTCAATGATATGATTATTCATCGATTTCTTTTATTCGTACACACAATACTTACAATTCGAGCCAAAATGCATTCATTGAAGATCATTATCTAATTTATAATACAATGTAATGATGTCATATCTTCAAATTTCATTTAAATGAAACACTACTCTACCTTTGAAGAATAACAGTTTAACCACAATATCAATTGTACCAATGACAATATCAATTATTATTTGGTTTTCCATGGTGGCGGTGTTCGTTTATACATCGGCAATATATTCACAATTAATGTTAATAGGAAAAGAATATTAATTTAAAAATTCTAAAAATTTACACTTCAAATGTATTTTCGCTGAGATTTTCGGCAAGATTTATTTCGTGTGTTTTAAGTCCGTTTTTATCTAATTGTGTCATCAAAAACCCGACTTGTAAATATAGAAAAAAATACTTAAAACAATACTGATTGTAATCAGATTCCTTTTGTTCCGTGTTGGTTTTTCTATTTATTTTATATTTTATTGAAAGCCGAAATCAAATATATATGTACATCAACCTTTTAAATTATCAGTGAACAGAATTCATTAAAAATTCACACAATTTGTTTAATGAAATGCAGTAACATAAAATTGTTTGCTTTCATTCCAACTTAAATATGCTATTAACTAACATATCATAATAGACATTCTTGAATCTAAATAGTAAACAAATGGTTTCCTAAATCCAAATCATATCATTATTATTTTATTTTTAAACACCAGTTACTAAGTAATGTTTACTAAAGCATTTTTCACCCACACTAATGTCAATTAACATCAAAAAACCGTTATGCAAATTGAATAATATCGCTAAAATCATCGTTAGGCATGACTTTAAGTTTGTTCCGAATTGAAACAAATATGACGAGTCAGTTTATTCAAATTTTTTGTTGAATTTATGAACACACAATGCAACAAATGGATTAATTTTTGAATGTCACACTATCAAAAATTAGATTCAAAAATATGTTGTGACATTTCGTTCTTACTATATAATTTAAACTAAAGTATTAAAATCAAACAGAATCCTTGGACCTATTTCCGTAAAAAACTCTTCTTAACATATCGTTTATCAAAATTTACATCATACTTTTGTTATATTGTTTGCATTATAAACAGAAAATGGTAAACACTTTTCGCAAGTTTCAAATCTTAGTTCCTCAGTATTACGTGTTCAAAGAAACGTTAATGTAATCTGACATTGATTTTCTTGTACTTTCTGTTTTATTTATGTGATAATTAATGATATGTACTCTTAAAACAAAGTCTAGTTTATATCGGTATTTACCTGTTTATATGAATACGCCATCTTATATTTATGTTACATAAGCTTGGTGTATATTCTATGTCTTCTCTTTGGTGGGCATTTGATTATTAAATGTTGTTTAATATTTGTTTAGATAGCATTATCGTGTATTTTGAGTTTATTGTTGACAATCTCTCAAAAAAATATGAATTACTTAGTTAATATTTGTTCTAGTTTAATTTATGTATGTATCACATACAAATAGTGTGTCATTTTCCATTCGTCTTCATTAAGATTTTCATTTAAAAAAACGTTATTTAATGATTAAAATATATTAAATTAATATTTCAGAAAAAACTATAACACTCCGAAAAGTATTGCTTGGTAATTAATTAGTCTGTTTAGTGATACATGTTTTATTTCCTGCACACAAAAGCTTTTAAGTGATATTTCAACTAATCGTAAAAAAACTATGTCTAACTATTGTGATTAGTAAACAACTTGACATTTCTTAGTTACATTACCTTTCACAATAAAGTTGACTGAATAACAATCATTTCTCATAAAAACAACTTCAACGCTTAGTGCGGACATGGTTGATTTTTTCAACATCCCCATTGTTATACGTAATTTTTATTTGGTTCTATTAACGTAATATTATTTATGAATACAGGTCAATAATGCTTAAAAAATATTTTTTTCAAAAATGGGCTTTGATTCTTTAAAGTATCATTATGTATTTATTATTGAATGTTTTCGTTCTCATTATTTTATTTCATTGAAAATTATCAAGGATTATCAGTGGAAAAAAAGCATTTTAATCAAATTTGTCCTCCGAATGACTTGAGGAGTTTCTACTTATTATCTATTTAATTCTAAATATCGTATGACTAATTGATCAAAGCTCGCGCGATGTTTCAATAACAAGGTTCAAATCAACGCTTTAAATGACTTATGATGAAATCTGGATTTTCCTATATGTGGTCGGACGTTGCACCAAATATACATCGATTATTCCGAACTTTAATTCCAAGTATACATGAGCGTAGTACAGTCAATGATATAATTACTTTAAAATTAATGATCTTCATATCTCACTTGGTTTAACCAGTATTGCAAATGAGTATAAGTCATAGATTGACCTACATATTTATTTTAAATCAAAAAATCGATTATAATTTCAATATATATTTGTTTTTTATTTATCACTCAGTGAGATTGAGTCACTATTTTGAATCCAGGCATATCTTTGATGGTTTTAATTTCATAAATTCTTGAACACAGCGCGTTAAGAAAATAATTGATTACGACCAACTTTTTCCTCAACCCCTAATTCTATCATTATAGAAATTACGCTTAATTGAGAAATTTAATATAAGTTTTCTTCAAACGATCATATCGAAAAAAATTAAGAAGGAAGCTTGTACATATGTCACGTGGAAACATACATGTTTTGAAAGATTGATATGTTTTGCTCGCTACGCTCGTTTTCGATTGTTCTTTAAAATATCCAATAATTTCTCTGTTAACCAATAATTAATCTGTTTGTATATTTATTGAAATTCCAATTACAACTAAATTAAATTTTCTTCTTGGCATTGCGGTTTATGTTGAAGACTTTAACATAATATTTAGAATTTTTTTTAGTTTTAATATTTTTTTCATGGTGCTATTACAGTATAGATTAACATTCCACTAAATCGTCATTAATTATCACATCTCATCTTTTGGAACAATGATCATTATATTTGCTGCTAACCTTACAAAATCAATTTAACTAAAATAAATTCTATTTCATTTTATTAAATAAAAAATACGTCTGATATAGTGGTAAAATAAAAGAGGGGGGGGGGGAGGATTTTACCAATTTGAAATGGTTATCAATTATATATATTATACGTTAAAATATAAAATTTCTTCAATATATTTATTCATAGTATTATTTTTCCAAGCTAACATCATTAAAATTTACATTCACTTTGACTAGTCAATATGTGAATTAACTATTTAGTATGTTAGACGAACGCTTACATCATTAGAAATAACATCACTACTTAGGTTAGGTTAGTCAGATGTCAGGTGATAGTGATAGATTCTGTTTATGAACAATTGAACTACTTCTATATATCAAATGTACCCAGTGACTAATTTAAGTGTACACATGTTATCTTTTGTATATTGTACCTGACTAAAACTGTCAATGCATATATTGACTAATGCGTTTATTGATTAACTTTACTAACTGTATACTTAAACTGTAAGAAGTCTGTGGATATTGAACTGTCAAAAAAAATTCAATTCGTTTATCTAAGAATTCAATATAGAAGCATAATGTTAAACTGAACATACAGCTAATACTGACTAGTTTATAAAAGACATTGAACTTAAATATAACGTAATTGTTAATTGCAAAGGTGACATAAAAATACAAATTCATTGAATAGTATAATTAGCAGGTAACTTATTTCTTCCCAGGCATCACAATGCTATTTTTTCTTTCCTTTTGAAATACTAATAATTTACTAATGTTTCAATACTTTTTGAAAACTTTACTGAAAAAATCGTGTTTAATTAATGATATTTTACTTTACTTATGTTAGGGAACACACCCTAAAAATCAAGCTCCAAATATATTTCTGATTCATTCTTCATTTGTAAAATATATCATTTTTTATGAAAGTCCTGTGTTAGTTATATATATATTTTAATAATACATAGAAGAAAGTTTACAAGATTTGTTGCTGTAGATAGTATAGGCTTTCTTTCCTCTGCGTCACAATTTGTTGCAAAATATTACACTTCTGACTATAGCAATATCGATGTAAAAGTTTTTTGGTATACAATATAGTATTGATGAAATTGTCATTCTACTTGGTCTACCATGTGAATTGAAAATTGTCGATTGTTAGAATCAAGTATTCTACAACCGCCTTTAACACACAATTGACATATCACTTTGTTATATTTATACTATAGCCTTAGTGGCGGAGGTTTTTTAGGAGATTTTTGGTATTCGTCATTAAGTATGGTTTTTTAATTGAAAACAAACTTTCATATCATTTTTCATTTCATATACTTAACTTTGTTACACTCTACATTTCAGGCAAATGATGAAAAGTCAGCTTTTCGATATTCAAAAGTATTAATGATCATTTATTTAAAATACTGTTACATTCGTTACACCGTTACGAATTTTTCATTTTTTTAATTGGTGTACGTGACAAATTTTTTCCATAAATATTTTTTAAAATTCTCCAAGTTTTAGGATGACCTCAATGATAATTATATTTTCTCTAAACGTTCGCATGCATACGGGAAAACCTTATCTTCCATCGTTTATTTATTACGTTCAGATTTCACGTGATTCACGCGTGTGATCCAAATCAATGTTTTTATTCTATCTGTCTGTTGGTGCTTTTGTTTTCGATCGGAGATCGTTAGTTTTTATTTTAACTTGCACATATATATGAGCAATCAATGTTTTTATTTCATACGCCATGTCCTAGATAACTCAATAATTTTCTGCATGTGTGTATTTATTTACCGTTTAAAAAAATCGAGCGCAGTTATTATAAATTATAAAAAAACAACTGGAAAACCTTGACAGGCGATCACTGACTTGACATAAATGAGATTGAGGAAAAAAACCACAAAAACCTTTTGTTTTGTCTATATTTTTATTGATAATTTTTACAAACTTCCAGGTATCGAAAGCGTTTACGGCATACGTAATTACTTGTTAAGAATATTAGTAATCACAATACTGTCCAAAAGTTAAACCGCAGAAGTTTTATGCCAATAACCTTATCAAAAATAATGATCCTAAATCTCTCTTACTCATAAACAAAGTCTCTTTAGAAATAAATTTTACTTCGATGATTTTATTTTATATGTAAAACAATTTAGTATTCCTTTCTATGACTGACATATTGAATGTATTGTAATTGGTTTGATTTCCAATTATTGCTTTTTGATTGTTAATTTTGCAAACTGATTTTAAAATGCCATTTCATCATATTGTACATGACATTGTTTACGGTCATTTGATATTCAATTTATTCCGAATTTGAAATGAATTATCATAACAAGAAAATGATAAATTTTAAAATTTTACTCTCCCACTATTTTTTATCATAATTATCAATTTGTAAACATAAAAATTATCTTTAATCATAACAAAAATCTTATTAATTTGACCTCGTCTACAGTTATATATTTTTACATTAATTGAAGGTAGTTCTAACCCTCAAAAACAATTATACTGAGTGATGATGGATTTTTCTCTCACGTCTTATTCTTCATCCACACCATAAGAGCGTCGCTAAGTGCCAACATTCGCGATCATCAAAAAATAGCAAGCTATATTCAATGTCAACGAGTTTACTCCTTAATCAGAAGCCGAAGTCCATACGTATTGTCTGAAAATATTTTTAAAGAGCTAATAAATGGTGGCATTAATCATGTCTGCCATATGTATTATACATAATTTCACAAAATTACATACAAAGTTTTTATTTTAACAAAGTTAAAATAAAAACTTAATTCGCTCAACCTTTTAAGGATAGAAATAATATATACCTTTACAATAGTAAACAATAGAGAATCGTTAAGAATAAAAGTTAATAAACCATATTTTATAAAGTTCCCGGATAACTTTGGAACCCGTCCCGGAAAAACTTCACCACCCTTACTAGATATTATATAAAAAATATGGTGGAGATTTATTAAAATAATGTTTAAACTAGACATCTTCAATATTTATCATGATCCAGAATAAATTGTGAGTCGAATTGATCCCAAACTTTATTTATTTTTTACCATCTATAAAAAAGCAGTGTTTATCACATGAAACCAAATTTTTTTCCAACCGGATTTTGCTGCGGCCACGAGACATTTCTGTAGTCTGCTAATATTTATATTGAGTTAACATAAAATTTTATATAAGAATCATTGCGTTAGACCTATCAAATAATTATTTTGCACGTAATTCATTTCGATTAAATTCACCGTGCTCTTAATTATAATAATTTATTTTATTTATATTATCATTACATAGTATACCTTATTATTTCTCTTATATATTGAGCACACATGAAGGTTTAAATGTCAATTTTTAAAAAGACTGATCCAATAGTGGATATACTACAACTGAAAAAAAATCTTCATATCCGAATGCATTTCGTTAGATTGAATCAAATCTAAAAGAAGTATTTGTTTAATGTAATTTTCAAATTTTCAACATCCGAATTGCAATAACTTAGTTTGACATTTTTGAAACTATCAAAAAACTTCGACTTTAAAAAATGCACACACGAAGATGAGAATTGAGTTGAGTGAATAAATTCTCCCTTTATTCTCACGATCGAACTTGTGACAGCTTTTGTAATCAAATCATTGCATTATTGCTAAAATTAGTATGGAAATCCACTCGTCTTGCGACTTCCAAATAGTGAATAAATTACAATTAAATCACGCTGGGAAATAGACACTACTGCTAGACATATATTATTGCAACACCACTTTTCAATGTCGCCAGCGCTCGGTCGCTTACATTTCAATGTACACATTATGTGCAGTGCAACGAACTCAAAAAAATTGCAAAAAAATCATGCCCATTCTCTGTAATCTACAACCATGTTTCTACGACGAAATCACACCATATTTAACAATGAAAGTACTTTTTAATGTTCATATTTTTACTTGTTATGAACTTTAAAGGAAGTATTTTTTAGAAAGTGACACATTTTAGTTTTATTTTAATAAGAAAGAAACTTTCGCTCATATTTCTTTTTGATATCGTAATAATTTTACTCAAAATTTTTCATAAATATAAACATATTTATATAAACTGTGAAGATTTATATTCTTGAATGTATATGCTGAACACTTTAAGGTGATAAGTGTCTCTTTTTGATGGAAAGGCATGATATTTTAAATAATAAAAACTCAATTTTTATTACTGTTTCTACAATATAAAATATACTCTGAGAAAATACTTAATCAGTTGATAATGATCACGATGAGCGAAACCGGTCCTGATCGTATAAATATACCATAAAATTTTACTGAAAATGGGTTTTTATAATTTTAAATATAGGTTTTAAATTCGGTTTTCAGTCATACGTGATTATGTTTTTTTAATATTTTAAAACGACAACTCGGTTGAAAACGAGAACGTTACTTACAACCTTTCTCGTTTCAATGTTGACAATCCTCCCGATCGCGCTTGAAAGCTTCTGTGGCTTACACCAACCAGCCTTTCAGACTACCAGTATCCTTACCATTTGACGATTGAATTTCAAATTTGATTACTAACGTATATTACCATCTACACTACTTCTAAACATCATTTTTGAACAAAACTGCCATTTTGAATGATCGTGTGTGGTTCGCTTTAGAATGAGAAACAGACAGCATTTTAGTTGTTACCATATGTTACTTATAAAAATAATTAAATCACGTAAAATTTTTCATAAAAAAATAATAAGACATGCACCCAGAAAAAAAGGCTAACCAATAAATTAGTTAAAGTGGAATATAATGTGATTTTTTGTCGTTTTGTAGCGATGCCGTATTCAAAAGAATTTGCACAATTATCATAGAAATAGTGATCTATATATAACTTGCAGGTACCCGGTATGCCTTGCAATGCCACTCAAACAAAGTGTACTACTAAAACTGTGCCACTCGTTACAATTGATGGTTTGCAAAATGTCATTAGAAATTCATCACCTCAAAATGTGACAATTTCGCAAAAGTAGTTAGTACCTAAGTATTTAAAATATCAATAATTATTGATTAGAATCAAAGTAATCGAATCGGACGAGTACTTTTTAAAATGCTTTCATTCCGTGAAAAGTTTAGATGGACAGTATGCATATGTCCTTTTCAAAGTGTGACATGTTTAACAGTTTTTGTAACGGTTAAAAAACTCATCAAGAAAAAATCCAGAAACCATCGCGAGGGTGTAAAGAAAATGTATTAAAATTTTTAAACATTTCCTATTTTTAATATAGCAATACATAAAGAATATATACACATACAAACAAACAGACATTCATTCTAATGTATATTGATTAAACATTATAGGAATTCATTCACCTTTTGCGATAACGTTTTTAATGTGTAAATAGTTATTCCGAATCACTCCAAAATAAACAAGCGTGATTGAAGCGGCCGTCAAAAGAAACTGAGAGTTTTGATTTTATATCATGCATTATCCTGGAAAACCCCAGCGCCAATGAATGAAAATATGTTATATTTATGTTTAGTCGATACAAACATGTCATGAAACTCCAACACGTATCTGATTTTTTTGCTTTTCGGCCAACTAACCGTGAAAACTTTCAATTTCTCATTCGTGCCGTAAGGTTTTCCCATGTTGATATTATTATTCAACAGTTGTGCTTGTTTCGATTCTAAATTTAATAGTGGCCGTACAAAAAAAAAAAATCCTTTCCTTATTTGAAATTATTATTTTACGATTGATAATAACAACGTTACAAAAATTCTCTATGCCTATATAATATTAAATGCGTAATGTTTTTTATTTCCGTAAATTAATAAACGACAACTTTTTATCTTGTTTTTCCTCACCGTCTTATGTTACATACGAAAATCGGTTACTGGAACAAAACTTGTCAATAATTATTATTAATATTACATAACGTGCTGCCACCGGAAAAGATTTTGGATAATGACAATAAAAAATAAGCACAGTATTAAATTCAACGACAATATTTCTGATTAAACTACAAACTCGTTTTCCTGAAGGTTTGCGTACTGAATTTTGTAGAATAATATATGGTATCGATAGTTATTATTTAATGGATATAATGGTCATAAAAATTATAATGTGCAGATTTTTTATTAAAAATACGTTTTTATTAATTTTACATGATGTGTCGATTAATTTTTACAAATTCATTTCCTTTTTATCCGAAAACAAATGATAGCGGAAGATATTAACATTCTACACGTTAAAGTAGAGAGGAATTCTATTTAATCGATTTTTATTATGTTTATCTGTCGTCAGTTCCACGAACTCCTGGTCAATTGGCGTATTAAAGAATGGCCGTATTAATTTATGATACACTCTGAATCGTTATAATGATATATATCACTGCTTCAATTAACTCTAGTATTGGTTATTCTTTGTAAAACTTGCTATTTTACCGGTAACTCGTCGATCACGAATGTATCACGATTTGTATCAATTTTATTACCTGGTTCTTTCCTTCCGGTATCAAAACAACACATATGTGTCTTGCCGCGCACTTTATCCATAGTAATTTTTACTGTTTGTATATTTGATACAATGAAGGTTACTGCGCGAAGGTTATTATTTTTTTTTATTGGTCGTTTACTTCATCAAGTACTATGGCGAGAAAAAACTATCATACCCTATTTATACGTTCACAGTAATTATTTCGAGAATTTTCCACTCCTTAAATATAAAAATAAACGCTCTTGTTATCAAATATTAAACACATTATTAGTTCGTATCGTTTTACACACAAATAAAATCTACATCATATCAATTCAATAAAAAAAGACACGCATACTTTTAGAATGGCAAATTTACACAAATTCTATTTTACGATGATCAATTTTACGATTATCGTTAACTAAAAGTTCCTTTTCATATCTTTGGACCATCAACGTATTCAATTACTTAATAAATAGTACGGACCAATAAATAACTGTTTTTTTAACTAATCGTGTGTGAAAAGAGATGACGGTTAACCGATAACAATCAATGTGGAATTAAATATTAAACATTCAACTTTTCAAATACGAAAATGTCATACATAAATTTATTAACTTGCGTTTAAGCCAATCAGTATAATAGTAAATAGATGAATTCAATCCCAAAAAATACATTCACGTTAATGCAGTATACTGACCTATGCATATGCGTAATAAAACTACGACGAAGAAAACTTCATTCAACATCGACGCAGATTATATGTATCACAACCGCCCGCGGCTATCGACCGCCGAAGGTCAAGATTGCCTCGAAGTCTGGTACCTGTCTTTCGCCTCAGCATTTCTGACATTTTGACAAGGAAGTCATGATGTTGGGAAGTTGTCATTTTTTCCCCAACGGAATCGCTTTAATTCATCGCGACATTGAAAATGAAATGGCGGTATTTTTTTCGACGCCATTGTGTGATATGCCAATTATTCATTTATATTCCGTAATATTTACATAACATAAATAAACATTATATTCAAAATGCCCTCCATATTGTTTATCAGCACTTTCTATCTTTCCAGCCCGATGGAATCATTCAACGTCAGTATTTTTGTTGACACCTTATTTCCGGTTTTGTATTTATAACTATCCACTTTCATTATTATGACACTGAAATGTTTGCACTTGACCTAACAAGTGACGATGAAATATCAATGATTTTTTTTTCAACAAAAAAAAAGCTTCAATTTTTCTGTTTCTAGTGTTGTTCTTCTTATCACTATAATTCTGTCAAAAAAAAAGTTATAACCTTAACATTTCCCCAGCAACTTGGGGAAGTTTTAGAAAAAATTATTACAGTATGATCTGTGTCCATTAATGCTCATGGTTTAAATAAACATTAAAGTATTTTTTTTATTTGCAATATACTTAAAAATGTATATTGCAATCAATTTTAGTTATCACAAGCACTTCAAATTACTCTAATATCAACAGTCAAACGTATAACACAAATAAACCATATTTCAAATAGTTGCAGATGACTTTGCGGTTTTATCTTTAATTTATTTATAAATCATTTGTCCGTTCATGTCTTGGTATTCTAAATTAATTTTAGAAATGGCCGAGATCGCCAGATTTATGTTATAAGTTTATGTAAAAAATTGTAATGCCAGGAGCAATTGAATATTTCACAGTTGTCAAAGTTATGCAGATAATATCTCAATATTCATTTTTAATTTGAAAAATATGTCTACATTAATTTTTTGTGATACCGTTTATATTTTTTAATACATTTATCAAAATTGTGAGTCAGTTTCATACGGAACGTGTCTTTTGTATTTTCCCAAAATCATATCTGGTCCAAGGCTCTCAGCCTTCATTTTCTCTGCTGCTTGGAGCGAACCTTGCCGAATTAATCATTGTTCAATTTTGCCAAAAAGTAAAAGCATTTTATTCTCTTTAAATTGTATATCATTTATTCACATGTGAATTAAAACGGTAACATATGAGACCATTTTAAAATTTGATCATTGACAATTTTTTGTAGTATTGATGTCGAATACAGTTTCCTGATAAAAAGCATTTCGTTTTTTTAATTAATTAAGTATTCTTTTTGTCATTAGACAGTGCTTTGTTAGAAAGCGAATTCCTCAAACGAAATGCTTTACTTATATATTTTAGTGTTTTTATTCTTTTACTATCATTCAACAGATTGTTCAATAATAAGCTTTATTTTCACAATTCGTTTCTTTTACAGCAGCATGCAGTCGAAATAAAAATATGATTGATCAGTTATATGCATTTATATTTTTAAATCCATGTCCGCCCCAAGTATGTTGCGTGTGACATTCTAATGGTAAAGGTCATCTCAGTAGATTTTCTTACTATCGAAAATTACTTGTATCTCAGTATCTTAGCCTACTATTTACAAATAGAGTATAGTTAAAGGGATCGGACTTGGTCAAGATTAGTGGTAAGTTAACAACTTTCGCTACGCCCCGTCTTCAAATCTCAGATAGAAAGGAGGGTCTTTTAGATACTACAATCACCCATATCTTTGAAAATCGATAACCCAATTTAATCACTAGACCAGTTCTTCCCAAACTTTGTCATGTCATGACCCTCAAATTTTTTTTAATATTGCTGCCCCCAGATTGGGAACTGCACTACACCATTTACCCGAAGCGTTATGTTAGTTTCTCAAAATATTTTAATTATTGACATAACAATTTTGTACTATATTTATTTGTTTTAAAATTTCCAAGGTTAGAATACATCTCTTTAATCGAAAATTTCAAGAGCATTGTATTGCTTATCTGATTGACGTTTTATATTGCATGTATATTAAATCGTTGAAAAAATCATTTAGCTCTTATTAAGAATGGAAAGTACCATTTAATTTATGATTTATTTGATTTTTCTGATACAATACAATCATACAATTGCTTTATAGTTTCATTTTACGACCGGCTACTTACCAATATTTTATGATATTGCACAATATCAATTTCAAATTCAGTAAAAAAAATGGTTTGTATCAATAATAACATCAAATTATAAAATACCATTAAATTAAATTTCTATGAATGATTCTTGCGTAGTTTTGAGGAACGCAATGTAGGTTAACTTTGATAGAAAATAATAATTGAGATTGCATTGCCACCGAAAATTGCCTAACGAGACTCGGGTTTTCCATGCGGGATTTTTATGAATGAATACGTAGTTTATATTTTAATTGGAATTGTATTGCTTACTTTTAACATTAAATATGATTCATGCCAAATTTTAATTGTGTATATCTATAAAAAAATTATAGATATTAAATACTAGCAGATTTTTTGTTTATTGCACTAATTTTCGTTTGGCTCGTAGTAAATTGTCGCGAGTTTTTTTAAAATTATTTTTACTTTTATTGACAGCTTTAAGCCGTAGAAACAAATTCATTACATGAGACTCAACTAGATATTTATCCATCACCCGTATTACGAACTAAATAAAATCTCAAGATTATCTGTCACAAAATTATGAACACGCTTTTATTACTTGTAAATATATTAAAAGACAGTATTGGGCAAAAAACACCTTGTTCTAAACAATTCTAAATCAACATTATTATTCTTCTTGTCGAATTACAAAAACACAATATCATTGAATTTCATAACTGAAAGAAATTTAAGAAATACTTTATATCGTTCATAATCAGTGATGCATGAGTTTTTAATTATCGTCGTCAATGATTTTGAATACTCTATTCTAATCGTTAATTTACTGAGACGTTATTCAATGCGCTTTTGTTTTTGTTGATTGAAAAAAAAATGCTATCGAATTCACTTTTACTTTTAATCGATGGCAAGTTGAGTCTCTTATACAATCTACTAATATTTATTAAATTATACTGATTTCGTACAAGGAAAATTCGTTAAAATATTGATTAACCAATTTTTATTACCATTCTTTCTCTTTCAATTCATACTCGGTCCTGAAAATTATACTGTCATTTCTTGAATTGATTGTGTTCGTTTGCAATGTTACGAGGAAAATATTTTGTTTCATTCTTAAATATTTTCCTTAAATGTTGATTACACGCAACATAAAATTTTGAGACACGCTGTATAGAACATCTCTTCAAAAACATTCCCATATTTTTTCTTGAGATTTGCCCATTTTTTAGTTCTCTCAAAGTTATCACACAAAAGTTATTGTTATACGTAATAATCTGTTCCATCCGACCGGTTTGCTCAAACATAAATATTGCAAAAATGAGATTAACAGAGCAGCTGGGGATATCGCGTACCTAGTCTTACAGGCCTAAATAATCACGCCGGAAATAGCCATGAACGACACATTTCTTAATTGCTTTTATTTCGCTGTGTTGCGGAACTTAATTAAACTTCCGAAGTTTCTTCTTCGAACGATACAAAGGGTGTTTACATGTATTTGAATATTAATAATCACAACAGCATATTATTCCTAAGATTCTGGGAATTGTGTAATGAGTGTTTATACGATGAATCAGATAAATCCAAGTTGAAAATCATTAAGTGTTGGCATTGAAAGCTTTGTTCATATAGGACTATTAACCCCATAGACGACCAAGATCTTTATTGTGGCTTATTACGCGCCAAAGAATGTTTTATGGCTATTAACTTCCCCTATGAAACAGCAGGTTTTTGAGAAAGAATATATTTACATTCTAAATAAGCTAGAATCTTTACTGACACCAAAAAAAGTTCTATTGTATCCCATTTTGCCACGTTAGTTTTACTTGATAGTCGAAGCCCATAAAGACGATTAACCGAAATATTACTTATACTAAGAAGAAAGCAATAACTCTTTTTCTTAGAAATCAATATAACATCAAAAAATGCAATAGATTTATTTTAAATTTTGTGGATCGACGCTTGTGCAAACCAATCTAGATTGGCATAAAATTATTTGGAATAAAGTGTATAATATTTCAATTTTTCCGACATAATCCTAATTGAGTAAACGGTATCATTTTGCAGTTCATTTATAATTCATTAATTGTAACGTGTAAAAATGCTATAGGAAAATGGGTTCAAATTATTTTTCTTTGAACTCATGGTAATTAATAGTAATATTTTTACCGATAGCAAAATAAACATATATATATATATATATATATATATATATATATCATTATAAAGCAAGGTAATCTGTAGCAATTATTGCTGTGATACAAATTGTTAAGATATCTTTGACTCACCATCTTTGATTGTAAACAATACAAATTTACTATTATGTTTCTTGAAATATATAATTATTTTTTTGTATGTAATTACTACGATTATCGATTTATTATATGTGTTTGTTAATTTATTGCTTTTTGTCATATATGTATCTTCTTTTTTATAGAAGAGCTTCTATGATGTCTCCAAGACAACTGATGAGAAACTCCAATATGACGCAGAAATGGCAGAGAAGGGAGATATCAAACTTCGAATACCTTATGTTCCTGAACACCATTGCTGGTAGGTTATATTTATTTTCAAATATCTTAAAGCATTACTTATATATACTTTTTAACATAAAAAATATATAATCATACGAAACCTTTGCATTTATGTTCTGACTATTTTTGTGAGAACAATAACTATAATTATAAACAAGCCTTTCACAAATAAATTTATACAATTTCTAAATTCAAAATGGATCGTTCGTTTCACCATTCTTTTGAACAAATTCAGACAACTTGAAAATATCAGAGATCAACACGTTTATCAGGAAATTAATATTTTTCACTGGATGATTTTAATTTGAATTTTTAACGTTTCCTTTAATATATACGCGTTAACAATTACCAAAATAATTTAATATATATAAAGGTTGTAATATATTTTTCAATTATTTAATTACATTCCATAATTAAATGTATTTACTCTTAACAATTGAGAAAATGTTTACATTAGAATTAATTAAGTAAGATTTAATTTTTGTTAAATGAAACCAGTTCTGCCGGAATCATTTCGAAGTGATTTTATTCATATAATTTCATTCTACATTATCCAAATTTTAATTTGACGGCAAAAAAACATTTCACGCATTCATATTTTTTTAACACCGTGCAAGACCCATTTTTTATCTAATTAAAATTATGATTGATTGATATCGTTGGTAAATTTTATTTTTACATTTACTATAGAAACGGTAAAGGAGAATTGTTTTTGATTTTTCTTTCCATAGACAGTATGTCATAAAGTTTACTGCAAACTCAAGTTTAATATATGAATGTACATATTCCTTTAATAAAAACATATTCACCATACATACATGATAATACTGTACAATTCATAAAATTGTACAGTATTATCACTGCAATTCGCATTAAATTTGCTATATTTGTTTGCATTATAGATTTAGGCCTTACGCATAATTATTTATCTTATTAAACACCGATTTATGACGAATTATCATGAAGTTATTATTCAATTTAATATAATCGATATTAAATAATTTAAATGTATCAATAAACCACTCACCTATTCGTAATGAAATCCAAAAAACGCTCTTTATTACTGTGAAGTATCGTTACGCAGAACTTTACCGTCGGTATATGCCACATTGTTTTTTTTTTATTATTCAGAATATTTAAAAAACTTTATCACATATCAGTTTGAAACCGCGACGTCTGATAAACTAAAGGCTCGACCGGCACTCGAACGCCGACCTATCGGTTTAGAAAGCGTCCCCGCGATTCGACCGGAAAATGGCGACACCTTCAACAATAGCCTTAGTGAACACAGCCGGTGAATTATTTTACAAATCAATTAAGAAATAGCACAGTTGCACATCATCAACATTTTTGTTTATTTTCACATCTTTTTTTCATTCCCACACTCGATGCCTACCTTCACCAAAACCAAATATATTTACTTACAATAAATAAAAATCATAAACACGAAATTTTAAAGACTCACAACATTGACTTAAGATTTATTTTTTATCATTGATATTTGAGTTTTCCTTAGTATTTTTAATTATGCTTTCGTTTCTTTTTATTTGTCAGATTCTCAGGTAGCACTTCAAATACTAACGAATCATAAAAAAATGTATCGCACATTACCGTTGATCGAATTCATTAGGTCATTCCCTCTACGTTTTATTCTTTATTCATAAGAGGATAATAAGATAGTAAACATACTATAAATACGCACATATGGGTATCTGATACATTCCAATGCAAGCATTTATTTTACTAAATTTGAATTTTTACAACTTTGTACGATTCCATATGTCTTATCACAAACGACCCGGGTTTCGCCCTTCGGCATCTTCAGGTACTCCATCGCACGGATGCAACAGAACTGACAGTTCTGTTGCATCCGTGCAGGCGAAACCCGGGTCGTTTGTGATAAGACATATGGAATCGTACAAAGTTGTAACAATTCAAATTTAATATTGAAGTTCCATCAAGCACCTTCAGTCGATATCATAAATTTATTTTACTGTTTTTGTTAAGGGAAAATTATTTGTGTTAACACATACAATAAATTATTTACTGAGCATTTAAGTACACATACCTGTACGTCCAATTATTGAGCCATTTATTATCCATAGCAATTCTCATAATTTGATTGAATTATGTTAATTTCTTTATGTATAGATAGTTCAACACATATGTTTCAGTAATTTTTGGTAAAAGCATTACATTAAAACCCCGACCAACCATATAATTTGCTTTTTCACAAGAAAAAGCTTAAAACACTATTCGATTATTTCAATAAATAAGACTTAATTTTTTTTTTTTTTTTTACTTCTTTTATTATTATTTTAAGCTTTCTCGCATTCCTCGTTCCCCACCTTTTTCGTTTTTAGGGTGTCTTAAAAAACGTGGAATCGAATTTTCACTGTATATTTATTTATAATTTTAACTTAATGAAACAACTTAGTATAAAGGTTGAGAAATGAAAATAAATCTGAAGCCGCATGACATTAATTGTAAAAAAAAAAATCAGCACGGCCTTTTCCTAGAACCCCAAACGCATGAGAGCGGTCGTGTAAAACTATAATACGAAAATAAAAAAGAAATACAGTATTACAAAAAATTTCTCACTATATTTTATATTTTCATCAAACACGAATAAATAAAGCGAGAATAACACGGTGAAAAAATAGCTATATATTTTATTTCTAGAATTTTTTTATAAGGTATACTTGAAAACTATTTCGACTCACGCTATCGTCAGAAATAGATCAGAATAGTAAATATCTTATAAAAAAAATGTAGAACTAAAATACATTGCTATTTTTACACCGTGTTATAATGAAATTCTACTAAGTAAATGCCAATTTAATCAATAAAGCGAGAATGCTAACTACAAATACATAACTCAGATTTTAAAAAATCGCTTTATATTACGATATAAGATGCAATGCTTGTACGGATTATAATAATCTTTATAGGCGTAGCTCTGGTCTGAAATTAAATCACTTACTATATTATTAACACATATCAACTGTTAATAAAATGCCAACGACAATTTAGGACAATATGAATATTGATTGCATGCAATAATCACATGCCAAAAAATAGATAAATTTGTATCTCAACACCTTGACTAATATAACATTTTCAATTGAATTCAAACTTAGCAAATATTTTAGTCCGTTACCAATTATATATTTTAATCTACATTGCACAAAATTGTAATAAAGATTCATTTTTTCGGAAAGTTTTTTACTTTGTTACCGAATACCTCGGCGTTGTAGTAATTATCAAGTATCAGCAAATTCGATTATTTGGTTTTCGTGCTGCCCTGGTAAAGTGTTTACAGTGTCTGTATTTCCTTTTAAATCGATATATTTAAAATAAGATGCATAATGTCGTAAATAATTTTTGTTTTTTGCCGTATCAAATTCGTTATATACTACGTATCATTGATTTTTATAAAACACGGTAACTTAACTGTTAAAATGCCATTATAAAATTCATTTCCACATAATCTAAATATGTTTACTAGGTTAATTATCTTAAACAATAAGGAAATTGCAGATCAATACACATTACTTTTTACACCAAATCTCATGAAACTTATAGTTTTCGATCGTGTTACGATATTTCTTTACGCACTACTGCTATTTTATCACATTATTTGTAATAATGTGCAAGACTATAACGGCAGCGATAAATGAATTTCTGGTGTTTGCTTTAGTTATTGTGAATTATTTCACTTGTTATAGATCTTGCAAGATCCCTTATATTTTGAAATATGTAATAATTTATGATAATATTCAGCGTGATCTTAGGCGTTTTTTAATAGATAATTTTATCTGAAACTATAAAATTTTGCGTAAAATTTTTTTATTGGCAATAAATAATTATTTCTCCTATTATTAGAAAATAGTGAATTTCTAATAAGTCATTAAACAGAGATAATGTTTTTTTATTATTATTTCCTAAATCATGTATACAATTTGCAATATCCAAATTATTTATTACTCTATAAACACTAAAAATTTGTCTATGCGCAATCTTCTGTGTCAATATTAATGTTCGAAATTTAAAAAAAAAATCTATTATGACGTTTGCAATATTAATTTTTAAAATGGCTATTCAATAAACATTTTATGTCAAGGATTTGTGATTTAAACTAGTCATCCATTTCTGATGTGATAGGTACATTTGAGTGACGTGATGGTTAATATCTCGATTAAATACCACAGTAAATCCCTTATCGTCACATCTCATTCTTGGGTTACATTATTAACTATGTAATATTATTTCAGTTCGTGAAGATCATGTCTCGAGTTATCGATTATTCCATTAAAGAATAATTTATCATAATAGAAAAAAAATCAAGGTGATTCACTTTTACTTATTACATATTTAGATAAAGGAAAGTCCTAGAACACACCCGGATGCGCTAAATATTACAAAACATAGTATTTTAATTTTACAAATGTCCTTATCGGTATCATTCTAACCTTCTTTGGTATGGTTGTGTTTTTGTTTTCTATAATAGCTTAACTTAATGTTAATATTTACTATTTTATTTGCTGCAAGCATCTTTCTTAATTTACCCACTACTTATTTACTGTTGTGTATGTTTTCAAAGATCACGAACTGTCGTTCATCTTTACTTCCTAGCATTTAATCTTAGAATTACACAGGGATGTTCGTGAATTAGATAATATTTTATTAAAACATTGCTGGATTGCATTGGCAATAATTTTATTTTTATTGATTGGTTTGTTGAAAGAATTCGGTTTATTCGTGGCGTAATTATCTCTTAATTTGAGAATTTGCATGTTTTTTTTTATTTAATAAAGGGACCTTCGCAAAAATGTACAAGCGTAGGAACTTACTTGAAATGCAATGTAATATATATATGAACAAATACTGAATAACGGCTTATACAAAATCTCTATTCATTTTTCAAATGTGTTTTTTTTTGACAGCGTAAAATATTACTGAATCGTTTTCCAAAAATTCGACTCTGAAATGGGGTTTTTATGATTGGTTAGTTTTTCCGTTATTTCAGATTCATTGTCTATATCATCTTCTAAAAAGATACATTGAGAATCTACTGTAAAACTTTAGCCATAAATTTATATATTTATGCCATAATTTAAAGGTATAATATACTTAAAAGTGTGTTCAAACAGATAAAAGATTGATTAAATATTATATGACAATCTTTTTTCAGCGGAATAATAATCACAATGTAGTAATGGTACAAAATTTTATGAAATGTAATAGCCAAATATTATCGATTTCGAATTAATAAACCTATTAAACTGAGATATACATTTGCATATCTCATATGGATAAATCTTGTTGCGGGAAGTTTTGTTTCTTTATTCATTTGGTATGACTGGCGCCATGCGGTCTAAAAATACTTGCACGGGTACATTTTTTCGGCGTGTTTACATGTGTCCAAAATTATTATCTCAAATAATTGGTATGCTACTTTTTAGTATTGCCACATCTGGTTGTGATTTCCGTGATTTATTTTTGACTGTCTACATGGTTTAGCATCAATTATATTCTTTACGCGGTGTATTTTATTTAACGATAATGATGGTCTTTTTTAAGACGGTAGAATAGTTTATCTACCGGTATGGTATATACAGTTTATTATATTCTTACCGTCGTGCCACATCGTATCTTTAACATATTTGACGTTTCATATGAAAAAACTTGTCTATGATTAATCTAAATTTGAACGAATTAAGTTACTAGAATGGATGTATAGTTGTATTGGTAATGCTACTCATTTCCGGCGGTTAAAAATTGATTTTAGAATCACATAAAAAAATCCACGACTTCGCCCTGATGGAATGCGATCCAATTCTAGTCCTAGGTGCGAAACAAAGTGTATCGAAATTGTGAACGCGATACGTATAACCGCCATTTCTTATTGGGTGTATCATCCCATTCATCACGCTACAGAGCGTTGTCCAGCCGATTATATACGACTTTGAATGACAAAGTTGATCGATCGCGATAATTGTGTCAAAACTGCTCGAAGCTTGACCCAATGAACACAATAATTACCAGTTAAAACTAGAAATTGCGCAACGGTTTCATGACTTACTGACCGTAACGAAGTTTTCCGATTTCTGGCGAAACATTTCGCTTGCCCTCGGAAGCGTTCGTGAATATTTTTTACCGATTTTCTAATCCAGATGCATTCAAGACTCTAAATCTACGGCGTAATTAACAACATGAATATATAAAACAATAAATATTTATAATTTGTGATATCGACCGAAGGTGCTTGTTTGTGACCCGGATTTCGCCTTTCGGTATCTTCAGGCATTCTATCACACGGATGCAACAAAACTGATGTAAAATAATCAGTTAGCATCGTCTATATACCGAGGTTATTCATTGCAGGAAAACATTTATCCCAAGGCAAGCAGTAAATGGCAGCTAAAACAAATTTAATAATATTAATCTAATACATATTAACACAATTGCCTTTTATACACATTAACAAGATCGTTAATGAAAAGATTGTTACTGCTGCATCGATGTAGCAGGTAACATTGAATGATGTCAATTAGGTACCGTAATGTATTTGCCTTACTTCACTGATGAAAGTCAAGTTCTCTTATAGTTTTTTTATGAAGCTTATACTATGTACAGTATTTCATATGTAGAAGCTGGAATTATCTCTGAGCGTATGAAAATAAGGCGATTGAGATTATTTTTTGCATTGCCAAAATAATTTTGTCATGCACAGAATAATTACATCTTAAATGATTTTTAGATACGAATCTTGGTTCAAATCCCCTTTTTCTAAACAATGATTGATTTATTTTGATAAACTCCTTCCATACTTGACTGGTTTCGCCCTTGTCACCTTATTATTTATGTGCACAAATGACATTGCACTTTTGCACAAAAATTTGTTGACAAAACACATTTTTTATACAATGTTTTTGTGCCCGATTAACAGTGATATCCGACTTGCTTCAATAAAACCGTTACAAAGAAGCATCAGAAATGTATTTTTTAATTACGTGTGAAGAGTTGTAGCTTTTGTGAATCATTTTCTTTTGATAAAATTATTAGTAAAAGAAAAAACGAAATGTTTACATTTATCTACGACTCTATAAATATATAAACCAAGACGGCTTTTTTCATATATGTATTTTTTTATACTTTGCAAATGTATAGTTCAGAATAAAAAAAATCCAAGTAATTCTTTTGACAATTCAAATGAAAAAAGAACGCACCACGGGACAGAATAATTTTCCTCCACGTCGCAAAAAAATAGTCTGCCTGTACAAATGGGACTCATAATTTTTCCGTAGCTGCTGACTGCAACATATGTTATTTTTCGTAATATGATAATGACAGCAAGTTGCACTAATATGCATATCCACCGAATGATTGACATATAATCATAACACCTACCGGCACTAATCGGTACTTCAGTGTTATTATTTTTAACCACCGACAAATCATTTTTTTCATACATTTAATAGTATTTAGTTATCTATGCTTCGCTTTCCGGTCATTACCGAATGTAAAGCTGTGACCGTAGCTTGTTAGATGTCAGAGGGGACGCGCTGTTGACATGGTGCCAATTTAAGAATAGATTTGAATATGTTTTCGCTAATTTTACTTTTGTTCTATATACGCAGAGTAGATTTATTAAATTTAATATTAAATACACTTTCAAACACTCCGCCTCGATCGTTTGAAATTTACATTTGTGTTTTATTTAGTCTACATGTTTACATTAGTAAACAAATTTGCCTAATCTGTATCGTTGACTATGTATGCAAGGATCAAGACAGCAAATCTTGTGCTTTAATTCATATTTCAAAACTAACATTTTTAGTCGTTTAAATTGATGAATTCATTTTATGTATATTGTTTACTTTGAAAGATTATACGAATTTTTGTTTCCATATTCAGAAAATTACAAATTATCGTATGCTCTAGTATATTGTAAACTTACCGAATGACGCATAAACTATCCGAGAAATTATAATATATTTAGTGATTTACAAAATTGTCAACACACTTCGAATGAACGTACATATAGTTTTCTTATATTATAAACATTGCGAATTTATCACTATTTCCTAATTCAATGAGAAAACTAGAGTTCACGAAGAGTTGACGTTCTTCTAACTGTTTTACCTTTCAACCATCGCATACATATAATTTCATACACATGTACCCATCTTGACTATACAATGAATTTTATTGTATATTAAATTTCCGCTAATAATCTTTTACACGTATACTTTTACCAATGTTGAAATGTTAAGCACGATTATCCCATATGTTATTTTATTTCATAATATTTTTAAGAAATAAAGCAATTTTTAATACCTATCTATTATATATTAAGGCCACTGCTTTTCGAGCAGCGAACTGGAGAGATTGTCTATGTCAACGCTTGAAAAAAATATGAACCTCGGTAGTATTAAATTTATTAAATTAACATTATTCTTCTTCATGAACTTTATTCTTACCAAATAAATAATTATTAATTTATTTCATTAAGCTTTTGGATTAGTATAATAAAGTTCATATTTTTTACAATGTGATACTTTTAAAATAACAAAAACAGTGACATTGTTATCTTTTATCATGCTATTATTCAGAATTTACAAATGCACATTCACACACGTTTTTTTAATCAAGTTTCAATACTGTCAGTAAAGATATTTTTATCTTACATTGATATGATCATTTCACTTGACGTCCTCGATTAAAATGTTAGCTTTGATAACACAAGTCATATATTATTGTATTACTTTTGCGATTTCCAACTTAAATACCGGAAAGCACGTTTCTCTCAGCATTTTCCATCGGGAGTCTGAAGAAAACTGTTTTGTTTTGTTTTTCGGCACATCGCGTCACACTTGTAAACACATCATTTCTTGGCTGCCTCGCAACAAGATACTTGATGTTTTTTTTAGCTTTCCCAATAATTCACGTGTGAATGTATCGAACGAAAGCCCGAGATTTGACTTACGAAAACTATGCTCGAATAATAAGAATGTATTGGCGACCACCTTAATGCAATGGTAACGCGTGTTCGCGAGCTCAGAGTAAGGTTATGTTCACTCTAAAAACCACTTTTTTACGTTTTTATTACTATTTCTTTATAGTTCATAATAAAAACAAGATTTCATAAACAATGATACATTTTATAATGTTCGCAATTTTGTTATATATATTCACGTTAAAAATTTACGTTCAGCAAGAATCCAAACCATCTTGTTACTACGTATCATTCAACCCTCATCGATTTCAGACAAATTCGTTCTCCAATAAAGCCATTTCATACCAAAATATAAAACTTTAGATCGGAGCTTGGTGACATACTTATGTAAAAAAATATTTGATAAGTCTAGCTTTTAATGATTTCATGGAATTATAATCATTGATTTACAATCAATGGCCTATTTAGTAATGCTTTTTCAAAAAACATGTCTAGAATATAATTGAAATTTTAAGAAAATTCTATACATATTAATCTAATTACATTACTTTAAGCCATTCATTATTTCAAAATGCAATGTAATTTGAGAAGTTCACTGAATAGCTTGTTTTTATATAATTGGATTTTTTTTTAATTTTACGTAAATAATATAGCCTTCCTACAATAATTGCAAGCTTTCCAAATTTCGCAAATGACGTTGAATCGTGCGTAACTTGGGAGACTTATTGTGTTGCAAAATTGCACTTAATGCTTATATTTCTTTGGTTAAGCCTAAACTCTGTAATACAAAAATGTATTTCATAATCTTAATAGCACCTCGTTTCCGTCATGAAAAGCGTATTTAAATATCCGTTAACCAGCTAGGAAGGAAGCATTTTTTTAATTTATCTGATTGTAAATGCCATTTCTTTAAAATAGACTGTATGTGTGAATCTACAATTCTTTTCCAGCCGCGAATGCATCGTTCGCGTGTTATTATCCGAACATGTTTTGTCACGTCTGAAATCAGTCAATTTTATATTTCTGTTTTTTTTTTTACTTTATTCGTGCACATGTTAATATTAAATCTTTAACCGCAAAAAGTTTTATAAGAAATATAGCAATCATTCAGCAAATTGAAACTGACTAATCGTGCATACGCCTAAGGCAGGCGCGTGCAGCTAGCTCTTCGAATAGAAATATGAAAGAAACACTAACTGATTTTCTATTTCGTATGAGCATATTTATATTATAATAGACTTGAACAATCATAATCATACAGTGTTCATCTTAGCTTACCGATAAAAAATTGAGGTTTAAATTAAGGGAATTTCTGTACAGTAAACATAATTTAGTTAAAATGACAGGAATATCAACAATAGTAAGCTATTTTTTTTATTATAATAAGCATTTCGGAATTGAAAAATCAAACAATTTAATCAACTCAAAATATAAAGAGAGCGTAATCAGCCGTCAATTTGTCGAACTTGTCGGGCGTACGAAAGGTATTTCGTCTAATTTATTTAGAAATTTTGTAGAAAAAAAAATACTGTGAAAAAAGGTGCCGGAATGCCGTTCCACCGCGTTGCTTGGTAAAAAAAGCCATGAAAAAAAGTTTTAATAAAAATTCCCCATGTATCAACGTACAATCCACTTGTTAATAAAGTTATTATGAATATGATTGATAAATGACTATTGTTCGCTAAGCGTTTAACTACCCTAGGGTCAGGGTACCTTGGATATAAATGAAAATAAGCTATCAATTTTTATTCTTGTAACATTATTTTTGAGGCTCTTCGGAAAACTTTTAATATTGCTTACTTGCTACGATACGTGTAATAAAAATATATTGCAATAATTTCGAAACTTTTTCTACGCTATTGAGAAATCTATGTACTTTATTCTTTCGGGGCTCTCGAGATATCTAATAATACGCTTAATTCTTCGTCGCTTCTATACGGGCACTTCCATTTTCGAATTCCTTTTTTCTAGAAAAGGAGCGGTGATTGACATAGGGATAAATTGTAAGGAGCTTTGATTGGCTTTGCACGTAATTGAAATAAACTCTAACATAGATGGCATTCGATAGTATTCGACGGGCGTTTCCCATTTTGTCTTAAAGTTAGGCAGTCCGTAATAAAATATTTCGACAAATTATTCTTTACAGTGTTAGCATAATGTCATTTTGAAAATATTCTACGTATTCATAGAAATCACGATATTTTTGACATCGCAACGACGTTCGCTTTTTTCCAGTGTAACAAATATGTATAAATTATACTTTCCGAATATTATATGTTCTTGTTTTGCTATTTTTTGAGAGGATAGATTGAATTAAGAGCTATGAATGGCTCAACATCCGAATTCAATAAAATGAATACCCGAGAGTCAAACGAATGTTTATCTAAACAACTTTCAGTAAAATCTTTCGCCATTTTTTATTACAGGACGAACCTACAATGACCTTAATCAGTATCCCATTTTCCCATGGGTTCTCACTAATTATGAAACCGAAGAATTGGATCTTAGTCAGCCTTCCAATTACAGAGATTTGTCCAAGGTATGTAAAAATTCATCATGTTTATAATATGTATATCAAAGCTGAGCTTCCTTTAAATAAAAAAAATAATGGTCGCCAACCACGATTCATATACAATAAAATACTTTTTTTGACGACATCTGCATGTTTTTCTTGTAACTAAAGATATTGATTCTAATAGACTGTACCTGTCTTAATAAAAAATGTCTCTCCGAAATCTCTTCTCATCGTAAATATTTTATTATTAATGTTGAAGACGTGTTAACGAAAGTACTAATCGAAAAAATATTGCCTTAATTATTTATTCAACAACAAGAAAAAATCTTGAGCTATTATAATTCAATGTATAATAAAATAAATCAGGAGTGCAGAATTAAAAATAGTTGCATCATATTGAAAGGCCCAAGTTCGCCTTTTGATAAATTAACGGGTTAGTATCAACCATTTTTCTAATTTTGTACATTGTACTCGTGTAGATAATCATTACTAATCAATATTTTTGTTTTGTTCACTTTGTAGCCGATTGGTGCTCTAAATCCTAGCAGGAGGGCATATTTTGAAGAAAGATACAACAGTTGGGAGCACGACTCTATACCTCCATTCCATTATGGTACTCACTATTCCACTGGCGCTTTCGTCCTTAATTGGCTCATTAGGATAGTAAGTATTTATAAATATAAACATACACAATTTACTTTAGCTTTATTGCTGAAAACTACATGCTCGCCGATCTATTCGTTATAATATATTTCATGTTCTAATGATCATTTTTTATTTTATAGGAACCTATGACCACGATGTTTTTGGCGCTACAAGGAGGTAAATTTGATCACCCAAATAGGCTGTTCTCTTCTATAGCTCTCTCTTGGAAGAATTGCCAACGTGATACATCGGACGTCAAGGTAAATTATTACATGTGTTCGATAATTTAACAATGATTTGTTCAATAATAAATATTTTGCATCTATTTTATAAATTTTTGGTTTGTCTGAAATAATCTATCTTTTTTTTTTATAGTCGTTTTGGAATTTACTACACATATCCTGGAATGCCGATTTTTTTAGCGGAACAGGGAAAAATCAGTCGAATATTATTAAATGGAAATAGTTTTTTTAATAGCAATTTGTCTGTCTCTTAGGAAGGCTTAAATCGTCCCATATTTTCATAAGTATTTCTTTAAATGTGTTTCTTTCCACAGGAGCTAATACCAGAGCTTTTCTTCTTACCTGAAATCTTGGTGAATGGCTCAGGGTTGAGGCTAGGTTCATCGGGAACCGGTGATGTCCAGCTTCCACCTTGGGCGTCTTCTCCCGAGGAGTTCGTCCGACTTCACCGCATGGCTCTAGAATCAGAGTTTGTCAGCTGCCAATTACACCAATGGATTGATCTTATCTTTGGATATAAGCAGAGGGGTAGGCTCTAAACGAATAATACCAAAAAAATTAAAATGCCGCCTACATTTAAGTATATTTTTATGAATAATTATTGTCTGTATGTAGGACCTGAAGCCGTGCGCGCCACAAACGTCTTTTATTATTTGACGTATGAAGGCAGTGCAGATCTAGATAATATTGTGGATCCTGTTACGAGAGACGCCGTCGAGGATCAGATCCGAAGCTTTGGGCAGACACCCTCTCAGCTACTCATGGAACCCCATCCTCCAAGAAGCTCAGCCATGCACTTGGTAAGCAATTTTGATGACTGGTTTTATAATAAAATTAATATTCGTGAATGAAAATATGCACTAGTCTGTATAATATTAAACGTTAATGACTAATTGCAGTTTTTGTTTTTGTAATTATTGGTTTTAGAAATCAAAATGAAATTATCATGACTTTCCGTTTATTTTAAATAATGTCAATTTTGAAGACAAATTTCATTTGTTTATTAAGTTTGTAAACATTATCTTAAATCTCTAGCCCGTGTGTAGTGGTAGCGTATCGCGATCAAATGGCCACTGGTTCAAATCCTTGCAACTTTTACAATTTATCTTTTGATGTCTTTTAACGTTGATCTCGAATAATATCTACAATAATCATCAATTCTAAGCATTCTTGTGTTAATTTTTTTATTCATTTATATCTTCTTTCAGAGTCCCATGATGTTCGCGGCTGCTCCCGATGACATCTGCATGACCATGAAGCTTCCGTCAAACAGCGCGATTTGCCACGTCAGCGCAAACACGTATCCTCAGTTAGCTGTACCGGGGGTGGTGACGGTCAGCGCTGGTCACCAATACTGCGTGCACCGCTGGAGGGGAGGTTGTTCTGCACCGTCGCCGACCGCGCCCTACGATCCTCAGCCAACACATCATCATGCTGCCCAGCCACCGGTAGCGATGGATCCAGTTATCGGTGAGGAAAACTATCATTTTCAAACCGAGCCCATACATTATTTTAGTGAAAATAAATTTGTTTTTTTATCATTTCAAATAATCTACAGCATATACATATATCTGAAGCCAAGTGTTGAAGAATACGTCAAGGCATGTTATCCTTTGCGACTATAATTTATTAATCTCCATCCCAAAGGCATTTTGAAATATTTCCAAAATTGCAACCTACCCTGTTACCAAATAGTGAGGCCAAGGTTTGCGGACTTTAAAATACTAAAGCTTATTCAAGGTGACCAACGTTAATGATTAAATTGCTACAAATACAATGTCAAACGAATTATAATAAGAAATATATGACACAGATGATAAGTTCAAAAATAATTCATTATAATCATTATATTATAGAGTAAAATCCCGAAAAATGTACATAAAGTTCTCTGTGCCTCTAGAAAGCCATTCGGGGCTGCCGTCATAGTACAAAGGTTTTCGACCATTCCTCTAGTTCATAGGTTCCCAACCTTTTCCGAGTGGCGACCCCTTATCATAAAATCCATGTGACCCGCGACCAATACAATCCAAAAGCCATGCAAAATTAAATATTTTTTTTGTTAACCGTTTAAGTTGAAAACCCTTTGCGACTCGCAGGTTGGGAACCTATGCTCTAGTTGATTCTGGAAATGTCACATTAAGAAAGTAATTGGTAATCATGTCTTAACTCCAAAAAAAATCTCGAAGAATGATATAGATTTTATCATACATTCTTTGTTGAGATGTAACATGACGATTTCATAAGTTGAACATCAAAATCGGACATTGATTGAAAAAACATTTATACAGAATCAAAAGTTAAAAAAAACGCCATAGATTTTTTAATACTATCGCGTAACACAGTATTTATGGGATTATTCAATTATGTCAACAGTATACGCTTAAAAACTTACTCAATAATAATCAATTCTCAATTGCGATTATTATCGAAATTGTAAGTTTTATGCGCTTTCTTTCGATGAAATGAAATATTCTTTTCAGGCTTTAGTACTTTTTACCAATACAAATTTGCAAGTGATTCCGTTTTGGCTGTTCGATTGGATAATGCAATGACGATAATAATCAAATATACTTCCGAAATTCGTTTATCAAATTTGTACCTTGAGACTATTTATGGATTACTAAATAATGTTGACTGACAACAATATATTTGTTACATTCTTTCTTTGGTTCAATTTTGAAGGCTTTTCCGGAGGGCTTGCCTTACATATTGATAACTATTTGGATACATATTTTAAATAATAACAATTTCAACTGCGTAAAAATTAATCATTTTCTGCGCGACATTTACTTTTGTTATCTACATAAAAAAAATGCCTCAAGTATTCAAATTTCCGACGCTCAGATTTCAATCGCTTACTTCCCTTTAATAGTTTACGTTTTCCCCACAGCTCAAGGAGGCGCTAATGCGCTCCAGCGACGCCATCTTGGAGACAACTTCAGCCAGCGTTTGAAAACTCGCGGCAATTGCTTTGTCACAACCGTCGACTCTAGATTTTTGATTGCCTGTGGATTTTGGGACAACAGTTTCCGGGTTTTCTCTACTGAAACAGGTATTTATAATATAAAAATAAATATATATTTTTTTTTATGAAATACTGTAGAATTAAAGTCATCAATGTCAAGTGTAATTAGCTCAAGTGCTTTTCCATATTCATGAATACAATTCATGCGTTGCTAAAAATTAAGAAGGGAAAATAATAAATTCAATAATAATTATTAAATCTTTTTATATTTCTTTCCACAGCCAAAATCGTGCAGATAGTGTTTGGGCATTATGGAGTAGTAACCTGTGTATCACGCTCCGAATGTAACATCACATCTGATTGCTATATTGCATCTGGCTCGGCAGATTGCACTGTACTTCTCTGGCACTGGTAAGCCTAGAAAATTTTTGGTCAATCCATTATTTGTGAATCCTATTGGACTGAAAATATCATTACAAAAATGTAATGTAATTAATCGAATCTATCATGTTTTTTTACCATTCTAGGTCTGCTCGTCACCAGGGAATAGTTGGAGAAGGAGATACTCCAATACCTCGAGTCACCCTGACTGGACACGATAACACTATCACCGCTGTTCTTGTGTCGGCGGAGCTTGGGCTAGTCCTCAGCGCTAGTACAAGTAAGCCTCCCAAATCACATTTCAATGCCAACTAAAACAATAATCCAACAAAATACCATGATTAATAAAATTTTTATGTTTATTTAACGAAATGTTTCAATTACCAGATGGTCCTGTACTTATTCACACGACATTCGGCGAACTACTGCGATCTTTGGAAGCTCCAGCAGGTGCAGGATGGCCACAGCAGTTGGCCCTTTCTAGAGAAGGTCTCGTAGTTGCAGCTTACCAACGAGCACATCTTGCAGCATTCACCCTCAACGGGCGTCGATTGAGACATGACACCCATAATGACACATTCCATGTGAGTACAAGTATTTTTTATTTTAAACTAAACAATTTTAGTTCATTTAAAAATGTCAATATTCATATCTCAAAAATGGGTATAAGTTAAACATTGGCTAGGCTGACATTCAATTCAAATTCAAAGCAGAAATTACCAAAAAGAAGGATTTAGACAGAATTAATTGTCAAATACCAGAATTCAACTTCTACATCAGTATCAGTAAATCAACCAAGGATAGCTAATCAGATCAGACAAAATTCTGGTTGACTTTGATCATTTTGTCTATTCATATTTGGATCAGCGGAGACACAATCACATAAGTCACTAGTTACAAAAGACAGCTATTTCTATCTAGTGAATAAGTCACAATAATGATGAAAATATGAATGACACAAGTCTGAATTATGTGGTTATTCCCTCTATGATTGAAGAATATCATTTGATCAATTGGTTGCATTGCAGCATTGCAAATATTTGACTATTGTTTTGCACAGACGTGAAAACAGATAGAAAATACTTCAAGACCGGACTTATGTGGTTATTCACCAACCATCAAATTTTATATGAGGTTTTTTTTTCCAGTGTCTCCTTTTGTCTCGTGATGGAGAATACTTAGTGAGTGGTGGAGAAGCGGGCATAGTTGAAGTTTGGAGGGCTTTCACTTTAGCGCTTCTCTATGCTTATCCTGCCTGTGACGCACCCGTCAGGTCACTCGCCCTTTCCCATGACCAGAAGTAAGTCCAAACATATGTTAAATTAATAATCATAATTTGCTAGCATTTTAGCTGAATAGATCAACGCTCTTAAGGCTACTTCCCATACAGCTGCAATATTAACAGGTTCAATTCCTAATGTAAACATTAAAAAAAATTTGATTGGGTGAGTTGGATTGAATTTATATAACAGAAATCAATTTGAATTCTTTTATCTGTAGGCTCTAATATGACCATTAAGTTTTAGAAATTTGTATTTTTCACCGTGTTAAAAAAATCCTTCTTGTCACATGATATGCAATGTTAACTCTAATATTTTTAGAGTTGACATTAATATTTTGTAAAGAATTTTCAGCTTTTATCTATATTTCTGATGTATTCATAATGACGAAAAAACACGTTTTCACTTATAAAGTATATTTTTCTAATCCTTAATGCGTCAAAAATGTCAGGAACAATTTAGCAAGACTACAAATTTTATTAACCTTATGTATATTTTTAAAATATTTATTTATTGCTGAAAATTTTTTCAACTGCAAGCTATATAATCTCGAAATTGCTGTTTTAGTACAGAAATCAAAATATTGTAGCCTTTTTGCCTTCAACTGACTGTAACTTTATTAAGAATCATTGTTTTTGTTTTGCAGATTCCTACTGGCCGGTTTGGGTAATGGATCGCTTGTCGTGTTTCACATAGATTTCAATAGATGGCATCACGAGTTCCAGCAGAGATATTGAATGAGGAATACGATGGATGTCGGCGAGAAAAATAAATAATTGCTCAGCATAAGCTTATAAAGTCACATTATAATATAGTCATATAGTAAAACCAATAATGTATTTTTATGTACTTAAATCCGGATTTTGGCTTCATCATTGTAGCTTTGAATATTTTGTACTTAACTTAATGTAAAATTAACCTTGTATACTAAATAATAAGGTTTATTAATTATTGACTTTTGCGTAAACATTGGGAAATATGGCTTTTAGTACGGACTATTGCAATATTCAATATTTGATATTTGATAAAGCTAAAAGGCTTCGCTTTAGACTTTTGTTTGTTAAAATTTTCAGTTCATTGACTTAAATTATCGGTTATTTATTTTGCTCGTTAAAATAATTTCAAAAGTATTGTACGCCCATGCAAAACAAAATCTCCTCAATGATAATATATAAATATGCCTAGAAATATATTCAAATGCCTTACGATAGTTTTCACTTATATCATTATAATGACAATATATTTTCACACAAAAGCTACAAAACAAGATTACTCCCTTCAAAATCTACGGCAAATTATTGTCTATATTCCTTTTAAAAACGCTGTTTTGCTCATCGATCATTTCGCAGGAACTGCTTGCTTGTTTTTTTTTTACTCCTGACAATGAAACACGTATTTAATATATTGTTTTAACATTTTCAAAATTGGGCTACATCTTTACTGACATGTTAATTAATTTTTACAGATTAATTTATTTTTACTTATCATTACCTTTACCATTGACAATCGTATTAAATTATATTTCCATTCTACAAAACACAATAGATAGTTATATTACCTAGTTTTATTTCACCATAGATTTCACATAGATTTTTTTTATTGTTATTAAAATCTTCTAAATGATTTCCACATTCCACTACAAATATTTCAAAAACAAAAGACTGTGCGATTTCATCATTTTATTTACCCCAAAAAATGGTTTTTATTTATCACTCATTTTAATTTCTCTGTACTAGTGTGTTAGCTCTTCCGACCTGTCTTGTTGAAGTATTTAGTTTATTGTATTAAATGAACTTCTATGATTTTCTATTTTTGTATTATATATGTGTATTATTATTTCTGAAAAACCTTTTATACTGATGAACCTTGCTTATTAATTGTCGAAATTATCAATATTTATGAGAAAGTATTAAAGTACTTAATTTAAGATAAGAAGAATTAAAAATCTTAATATACATTCATTTAAATTTGTATATTGCTAAAGCTTATAAATAAGTATATAAAAACTATGTGAAACATTATTTTTGCCAAATCATTAAAAATACAAACAAATAAGAATACTTAACGCTTAATAATATATTTCTTACATAAAACATTCACAGTAAACATAAATATATTTGTTATATAGTTTTTTACGCTCACATTCAAAACAAATTCGATATTAAACAGAAAAAATTATATTATGCACCGACCTCACACATACAAATAAGCTATCGCACTAAGTAAACAATATTTTCAACACTAATAATATAATATAAGTAATATGCATTTTGTAAAATAATGTTGATTTGGTTTCATCAAATTAACGTAGTATGGAAAATCGAAACAAGCCCTGATCCTATATTTGCAATCATTTTCTGCCTATACAACATATTCAATAAATCCAATGCTAGAAGATATTTTCAAATGTCAAAGACTATGTTGATCAGAAAAAAATTCATTCAATATTAGAGAGAGATTATCTTCAATATAAATTATAATTACCTGTCAGAAGCAGCATAATGTCAATTTATAAAAATATAAGTGTAAGATTATCTGAAACGTATGAAAAATAAAAACAGATATAGAAAAATGTGCTTCAAAAGGTATTCATGATTAATTGTTATAAAATAAGGGAATTGGCATTGTCAAACTATAATCATATATTTTAATATTATATCTCAAATGAATTTCCATAATGTTACCATCAAATCCATCCGAGTATAAAAAATTTTTTGCCACTTAATTTGGGGAACTTTGAAGAAACACATTTTTGCACCGTCTTGTTCAGATAGACAAAACAAGATGGTGACATGATTTCTTGGTCAAATTGAATTTTTCATGAGAATACTCTTATTAAGAATTGACTAAATTTGCTATATTGAAGTAACATTAATGATTCTACTTTCTAGATATCACTCCTATATGCATTTTACGATCTATCATAATTTCATGGAAAACATTTAAAATGAATTCAATCACAACCTACAAAGTAAAATGTTGTAACTCTATAAGCTTGATAAATATCTTCTTCACATTGTATTGTTTTTATTTGTTTTATTGCGCAATCGTGAGCCATGTATCCTGTCAATATTCATGTTGATTATGCATAAATATGTATTTTCCTAATCTATGTATATATTTTGTAAGCTTAAATGTATTGGCTTACTATCTAAGACAGTCCATAAATAGTGTTGACCCTCCATTTTAATACAAATTATACTATACTCTACTTCCTATAGTTACTAATCTATCTAATTTGTATAATGTTATTTATGAGATATTTTTATTTACATTAAAAGTTATTGCAATATATTGGCAAGTGAGCTATCAAAAAAGGAAGACACCATAAAACATTAGAGAAAATTAAAATCTTCTTCACTACACCTTTTGCTCGATTCGTAATTTCACTTTTATGGTAAACTCAATGATTTGAGTTGTAGTTTACATTTTATATATGGATATATTTCTTATATTTTATCTGTGTCATAATATAATCTGGTAAGCTCTTTGTGGATTTAAAATATTTTCATGGTTTGGGACATGCCCTTAATATAGATGCAGCTTAGAGAATACACTTCATTCTTATGGTAAAGTTAAGCTTGGTCAATGTTTAATAATTATGAAAAATGTTCTTTTTTAAGCTATACAAAACATTTTTTTAATATACGTCAGAAATGATATCAAATATTTCAAAAGAAATCTGCAATTTAATCCTCTACTAACTGACTTGTTAAAGAATCATGGCAGGCATAGTTTCCGTAACAATTTATTTATCCTTGATAATTTGTAACAAAAATAATTCATAACACTAATCAAATAGAGCTTATTGCTAATAGAAAAATCAATGTGGCTCTTTATCTATCCAAAAATAAGTTATTATCTTTTTAATGAAAATTAACTGTATTAAAAGAAAACCCATTTCAGCATGTCACATTTATATTTCATGAATAGAGCTTTGAATGGTATTTGATCGTGTTCAGTATTTGTGTCAAAATTTTCACTTTTTTCTTTTACTGATTTCTTTTTTCTATTGCAAATTTAAAATTTTTGATCATTCAAATATTAGTATCATTATGCAAGCCTTAGTTTTTTTTTTGAAAATACATACACATTTGTATATTTGAAGACGTCATAAGCTATAAGGCCTTATTGTGAAAATAACCACTTATAACTCAAAGGAATAAAGATCTAATGATCATTCTGGTAAATAAGAGTTATTCGTTTAATTATGAATGGGAAGGAAACCCATTAAATGTATAAACTAAATTTATCTAGGCTATAGATTTTTTCTTGAATTGGTGCCACAATATTTCACTTAATTAAAATATATGGTAATAAAAATAAATAAAGCGTAGACAAATTAAGGCATAAAGCTTTGCAGTTAGGAGGTTTACATCTAAAAAAATAGAAGTTTGCTTTTGTTAGGATTCGCAGTAAAAGTTTTATAGTGAAATTGTTAGATGTATTGGCATAATACCGAACATAAATATAGAATTTTGTAAGGATTTTGAGCACACAATTTTAGAATAAAATAGCCACATTCAATTGTTCAGTTGACATCCAAATTTTTATTTACAATGAACACAACATGGCTGTGCACTTTATTTCCGTTGAGTTGAAAATTATTTTTTTTCAGCTGACGACATCCGAAATGATTCCTCGAAATTAAATTTTCACGCAAGGAAAGGGTCGGTGAGTGAAAAGTGTCGTACTGTATTTTGGTAACACAAAATATTTATATTAGCGCTTAATTCCATCCAAAATTGAAACACTTACTCTATGATTAATCTTATGAAATAAAAGTTAATTCAAACGTATTGTGTAAGGATATAGATTAATTTCACAATGTAATATAGCATGCAATTATTCTGTCCATTAAAATTTTATACTTTAAGAAAATGTCAAATGTTCACAGTACATTAAAAATGTTGTTCGCGTGTAATTTGTATATAAAATTACTGTACTCAGAAGAAAAGAAAATCTAATTGATTTTTGTAAAGCATTTTGAATGTTTCATTCATAAGGTCTCAGTGTAAAAAATAAAAGACATCTTTCGGTTTTTTGTCACTGCAGTAATTATGTGCACATGAGAAAAGATTAACTTTTGCATTAAGTACTTATTAAGCTGTTATTGCAGCAGTGTCACGTTTACTATTTTCTACCAATTGATTTCATTCCTTCATTGCAAAATTTTTCCTAGAATTATTGTAACAAATTTATTTCCCCTTGTTACCACTTTTAATCATTCCTTAATGAAACATTTTTAATTTTTACTCTGTTATAATTATATAAAACAATCCATCAGCAGTCATAAGCATTTAAAAGTATCTAAACTTGAGAAAAATGATTGGCAATGATGATCACTTATCTACTTTAGAAATTGATACTACTAAATGGCTTGTTGCCAATTTTGTCGCCTCTCATTTCCGTCCAAAAGAATTTTACTCACTTGTAGATACTTATTTTGCATAAAAGTCGAATATCAACCATAAATCCCATAGATTTTTTTCTAATTATAATTAATTTTAATCTTTACTTTTTCTTGGTTTTGGGTTTGATTTTTCTTTATTTCTTAAGTGTCGTACAAAATGATTAATTTTAAGATCATTTTTGAGTAAATGTTTTGTTTCTTTTGAAAATGCTATGGTGGAAAAATAAATAATAATGATTTTTTTTTTAATTTTCACTGACAATAATATGTTAATCAATAATATCAAATATTTTTCTGTTTCAATGAACACGTTACAACAAATTTTTGTATAATTGGAAATATTTTATTTTATGAATTAAATGTTAGAATTATAAATGGATGGGTTTTGAAATATGTAAATTTTGTCAATACGGTGTTACAATTATAATAAATGTAACTGTTAAATTTTATTGAAAGCATATAATTATAATGAGTGTGGTTTTAGTAATTAACATGTCACATGCAATTATTGTTTAATTTTTAAATACTAATGCACCTTGGCAACATTTTTATATTATGTAAAACCCTTTTATTGAAATGTGCAATTTGAATGAATTAATAATAATAATAAATGAATATAGCTGCAAATTTTGTTAAATAGTTGAGATACATTAATGTAAGCGAATTTATAATATATATTATATATATATATATAAATATTTTTTTTTTTGCAAATATATTTCCTTGTCTCATGTGTATGGAAGATGTGTTATAATATTATTATTCAGTGCAATTTGTATTGAAACATGAAAGTAATAAAATTCAGCCGAATATTTTGTTTTTTTTTCTTTCTGACCCATATTGTCACAATTCCCAGTTGTCTAAAATGGATAACACTTATCATTATCTTCGCACATGGAATTGTTTCTTACAACATGATTATCGCTATTGAAAATTTGAAGATAACTATTGCGGAAAATCGGCAGAAAAAGCGTATTAGACCTTAAAAAGTCTTATACCACATGTATATAAAATTAGGAGACATAAATAAAGACTCCAAAAAAATCATTCCAAACAAACTTCATGCATATTACCAAAATTTATTAAAAATTTTTGGATGGCAATTTGAGACCTCAAAAATAGATTTTTTAAATAAATCTGACCTGTGTGATCAACACAAAAAAAAATGCATTAGTTTACTTTTTAAAAATTTCTTAGCGCCCCTTCAACTTAATTATTGTTAAAAATTAATACAGATATACAAATGTAGACAAGCATATAAACATTTTGCACCATTTTTTCAATGCTATCTGAAAAATTTGGCATTTGAATTGCGCCCAATTGCTTAATACGCCATTAAATATATTATATAATTAAATAACACATCAATATTGAATCCTTATTTTATTACAGATTAAAGGCTAGCTGCCTCTCGATGACCACCAAAAAAAATTGTAGATCACTGGGATGAGCTTTACTTGGGGAGCACGTCTATTTCTAGCACATCTGTTGACAAACCTTTTGTTGTGGTATGGTTTATCAATATTAATCATCATGGCGGATTTACAATTGTGGTTTATTCATTACACTTACTTTAATCAAAAGTTTTATCAAGACACAGAGGTGAACAAATGTGATAAGTATTTCCACGAAGAAGTGAGTCGCGTATTGTCGCAGTAATAATCCATCAAATTTTAGATAAGTAGGACATGAAAACAAGATAGTCATAGAAGAAATAGGTTCCTTACTGAGCCATCGAAAGGATTTTTAACCTTGGTTATTTCAAAAAACAGTTCAGCAGTGGTAGTGTAAACCAAACTTATGGAAGTTATCAAGAAAAAGTTATAAAAAAAATATTTCAATATACAAATTATCCCTTGTACAGAATTTTAACACTTTGAAATCTTTTATAGAATTGAGTGTCATGTATCTACTCACAGTCATCTCAAAACTTGAGATGTTAACAGTCAAAAAACCATTTTGCTTGTAATTATCGTTCTCTGTTCTTGGTACCATCTACCATTGAATTCTTTTATCCTAGGCCTTATTATTATTTTATTATATGACCAACGCCTAACAAACCAAGTCAAATTATAATAAGAACTGATTGCTATCCAATCCCTCAACCTTCATGATGAAGATGGTAAGAATAGAAAGACATGCTTGAAAACGACTTCTAATTGACGTTCGCTATGCTTTGTTTTTGAGATTGGATCAAAAAATCAATGGGAAAATCAATTAATAATATTGTTTTCTGTTTTGATTTGAGCTCTTGGACACTACATTAATTATAATGAACATTTTCATTCAGCTACAGGACTTCATTTGTACAAAACGTCACATAGCAGTGTTAGTAACTTTACAGGAAACAAACTATATATAGAAATTATTTTGCATTCATTTCCTAAACAGTTTAGTGGATATAATCAAAAGAATTACGCCCAACGTGGTTTTATTCACTAATTAATAACAGAAAATATAAGCCACATTGGATGATCGCCTTTGACAGTAAATTGAAAGCGAGGCATCACTCATGGTTGCAAGATTTTGTTACTTTTTTGACTAAATGGGAAAACAAAATCATCCCTGGAGCAGTACAACATATTGCATGAAACCAATGGTTGTAATAAAGTTAGTCTAGTCTAGTGAGATTTCAGTTTAGGCAAAATTTTTGCTCTCTAGTGTGAAATTTGCTCAAGCATTTGGGCAAAATGACAAAATCAAATTTTTCGAATGACATGTGTATATATTGCAATTCTTAGAATTCTTTTAAGTCTTAAATCAAAATCTAGATTAATTATTAATTTAAATTAGAATTTGTTAGTGGAAATCTGTAATGAAAATAAGAGTATGCAATATTTTTTTCTTTGTTAATTCCACTCATAAATTATTTTTCTTTTGGATTTCCCAAATGTTATAAAATAATTGGTTTGAATTTTAAATCCTACAAAATCTCATAAACATTTAATCTTTGATGATTCAATTATTGATTAAAATTGAAAAAATCATATGAACTATTTCTATGAATAAAAAATAGCTCTTTTGGGAAACAAATAATGATAGGTATATTTTATAATCAGAAGATTATCAGTCAAAACCGCAAAATGTGGTTAGGGTTTTAATATGATATATCATTGAATTTTTCTTTATAAATATAGGCCATTAAATTAATTCATCATCACCTCAGCGTAGAGTTTAATAATGATCGATTATATTGCTTTGTTTAATTATTAACGTTAAAATCATTACTGTAGATTGCATGTTACTTACATACATTTTTTCTGTTAGTTTAAATGAAAATAAGTGACAAACAGCAGAAGATGTTGGCTAGATCAGTGATAATCATATTTTTAGCCCTGTTTGGACTTTCTGTCACTCATGATGGTGTGTAATGATGTCGATTATTATATTTTATTTTACAAAGTTCCTCTAAAACTGAATATTTGTTAATTTTATTTGTTTATATTAAAACATATTATATTAGATAAATTTACGTATATATATATATATATATGTTGATGAAAAGATTTTTGAAAAGATTGATCTTATCTTAGCTGAAATAAAATTTTAAGAATTCAATTAAACAAATTTTTGATTAGTATGTATTTTAACTCATTCAACTCAAACATTTTTTTTAGAGTGAAAGTTCATTTTGAATCTGTTTTGCAATACAATTCCATACAAAAAAGACATTATTGTGGCCCACTCTTTATACTTTATTAGACATCCATAGTTAATTTTGTGTCAAAAAGGCAAATTTACAATGGACTTTTGCGTACTTTATCAAAGTAAGCCATATTTTTATTTTATATAATATAATATTTAATTTTGTTTCCTCTAACTTATATTGAACTGATTTATTGGAGCAAATTAAAATATCACTTTTGATGTATGCAACTTGTGTTCTATTGTATATAGTAAAACAGTGGTTCGAAATATGAGACCTACCACTAATTAACAATCATTTCATGTTTTTCAGTACCCCATGTCAATTACATTATTCTTTTTTGGGTAAATTTGAATAAATATAAATTTACTGAAATCTAAATATATGTTTAAATTCATAGTGATGCACTCGGTAGACATTTATATTTTGCTTAATTCATAATTTATGGAGAGTAATAAATTGTTTTATGGCCTAGTAGCTATCTTTTTCCACTAAACATAGAAGTTATACGCCTATTAAATATTGAAGATGTAGATTTTTTTTTTTTTATTAAAAAAGTGTACATTGATCATATTCTACAATCGTAGGTATTGACAAGCCCTACACTTTACCTGTCATTTGTTTCTTTGTCTAACTGTTTTGTTAGGCACAAGCCTTTTGATATTTTTTTATGCAATTGTTTTTTTCATATGCATTATAAGTGATTGTGATGAATTATCACAACATATCACCATATTGGTTATGTGTCTTTATAGATTATAAGTATCAAAATATATTGAATACCGGAAAGAACTGTACCTATATAAAATGACACTATTGTGACAGCCATTGAATATATCTTGTAAAATTTTATCTTGAGATATTATCAAATTATGTTTGAATATTTTGAATAATTATTATAGCATATAAACTGTTTTTGAAATTATTTTTCTGAAGGCATATGTAGTAGATTAAGTTGCTCTTTGTGGATAAAGATACCAATCTCTACAGTATATCTTTAGCTACCACAATCAGCAAATTAAGATTTATAAACTAGATAGAAAGATATAGACTAGATAAGAAAACTGTTTTGGGCGCCATTAAACAAAGGTTGCCAACTGCTGTAGAATATGGTTTGCCAATTATGTATTTTTTTTCCTGGTAGTGATGTTACAAAATTTTTCCTTTAGATTTAAATTACAAAATATCCCTCATTTAATAAAAACCGTTTCTTTAACAGCTGGACCCACATGTCGATACTATGAAGCCTTGCCAGGATCAAGTAATAAGCCTTTTATTTCGTGCATTATGACTTTATGAAATTGTATTCAAATATAATTAATAACACAACTATTTTTTACAGCGGGACCCAAATGTATATCTATGAACAGTTCACCTGGATTTTGTGTTGCAGTGCAGGATTGTCCAGGCGCATACAGGTAGTTAGGTTTCATCATAACCAGAAAATTATCTAATTATATTTATTTATCAAAGTACAAAGTACCGTTTGAATCCATTGGAATGTTTTGTCGTGCAAAGATTTTATAACTTACAGAAATAGACTTTGGATGGACAATTAAAGAAAATATGAAATTAAAAAAATCATCTGTGTTACAATATCAAATCCTACCATAATATTAGAGCGGGTGAATAGTGTTTACAATTAACCATTACAATGCACGTAGAATCAAACTCAACTGAAACGTGGGCCATATATCCTCATACATATTGGATCGGAGCCCATGCTTTTTAAACACACAGTTCATCCTTTATTACCTAAATATTTTTATTCCAATATAAAACAATAATACTTTTTTTCAGGTGGTCGAGAAAATATTATAAATATTTTAAGTGGGGATACAAAAGTTTACATGAAGTTGTCTGTTGTCCAATTTCCAGACTCCAATTTCAAAGTAATTATATCCAAAATAGTTAATAAATAATTATATCCAAAACACATTTCATTTGTTAATTTTTATTTAGCATACATTAACCAAATGAACTAGATAATGATTACATATTATCAAAAATGCCCAATTTTTGCAGAATATTCTTCCAATTTTAATATTTCCAAAACTTCTGCATGTCAATTATATGATTAATTATGTTTACTTTATAATAAATATGAATTTGATGTTTTTAATATATTTTCCCTATTAAATACCCACATTTAAGAAAGAACTTGAAAATAAGGGAAAAAGAAAGTCAAAAATAGCACAGCATATATGTTATCCGTCTTCTGATATGAATGTCATTCACTACTTGTGAACTCACAGAAATTAATATGAATAAAGACACTTTCAATTACGTATAATTAATACTGACAATGACTAATGACATATTAATTCCTTTTTTGAAAATTCCTTTTTCAACAAAAAATATATTTAAATTAAATTGGTGATAATTTTGTGGATATATAAAATAAAAAAATCATGAATGATTACATTTTACTTTTATATCAATTTTGAGTTTATTCTTTTAAATCGTTTTTTTTCTGAATTTTACAGTAACATCTACCCCATCAATGACCACTTCGATAACAACCATAGTGCCTAAGTCCATGCCATCACCATCAAAAAGAAAAGTCGATATTGGTAAGAATACATAATTTTATAATAATAGTAAGTTATGACAAATTTAACTGATTCGTCACAGCTGTCCTTATATTTTCCGATTGTATATACATAGCAGTGATGTCGCTTCCATAGATGCAGTAGAAGAGGCCTTTTTATTGTTTTAAAGGTTATTTAATTTTAATTTTGAGATAAGATAAAACAAAACTACTTCAAACGTTTGTTCACAGACTAATTCAAATAAGTGGTGATTCTTGAGTGGCTACACAGTTCTTTAAGCGTTCTTGGATAGCTGTGGCCATGGACTCGGAACCCTCAACGGACTATTTCATAAATTGATTTATGGATGCCTACGCATTCTTGTATTTTCACTCACCAATCAAATCATGGACATTTAGATATATACACCCAAACAGAAAAAGTTGAATTTCATAAATTAATTGAACGTTTTGTTTCTATCAATCTTTTCATCAGAAAAACACTTAACATATACAATACATATTAGACAACATCTACTAAACATTCCACGTAGGTGTTTTTGAAAAAAATATCACATATTATTAAATTAAAAATAGTTTTGGTCACAAACTTCCAGATTTTTAACACACCGTTTTATTTTTTACCACCTTATTGAATTATTGGTAATATCATTGGGAGTCGGATCGATCAACTAAAACGAAACATTTTTTACAGCTTGCGATAAATACATTATCCAAATGCCGATGCCAATTTCTATACAAATTATTGGAGGTAAAGAAGCAGCTCTGGGAGAATTTCCTCACATGGTACGTGTAATTTTATATAGAAACTATATATTTGTACTATGGATAACAACTGTAAATGTTAAAAGTAATTTTCTTTTCTTAATGAAAAAATATTCATAAGACTTATTTAATTATAATGTATCTTCAGGCATTCTATCAAATGGATACTATACAACTGAAGATTCCAAAAGATGAAATCCGGGTTGTGAGTAACAAACCATGTGAAGTTGTACACAGTTTCAACAATTCAATTTTTATAAGCCTATATATTTGTTTACACTTTGCAGGTTGCATTGGGATATGGTAATGATACAACACCAAACTTTGATTGCGGAGGCTCCCTCATATCAGAGTGGTACGTTCTCACAGCTGCCCATTGTGTCATTAGAAATGGAAAGTGAGTATAAATTATGTTAAATCACTTTTATATTCATTAAATCCTCATTTCAGCCAAACTCTTTCATTATAAACATATAAAATTTGGCAGGAAAAGATAAAAGAAAAATTATAGGAAAGCGATACTTTACATTTATTTTCAACAGAAATTGATAAATGGTAATTTATATGTTCATTTAACACCCTATTCCCACAGTTAAAAGTTAATCGATTTTCTGTTTCTTGATTACAGTAATCCTTTTACTGTAGCTCGCATAGGAATTGTGGATTTAGAGGGAAATGATGATAGAAGTGTAACCGATTATTCCATTTCACAAATCATAACTTATCCGGCTTATAACACCAGTACACGTTATGATGACATTGCCCTTATAAGGTAAGTTTACGAAGGATGTTTGCGACAGAAATGAACTAGATAAGAGAAAATTTCTTTATAAGACAATTAAAGTCTGTAAAAATTGATTGTTGCAGTAAGATAGAACTTAAAGATAAAACCTCAATCAGAACTCTTTCCATTATAAATTAACAATATATGGAAGGAGTGTTATAGAATTTAAACATACCTATATTTACTATGTTTAATTAATAGTCAGGGGAAAACCCACTACTGCAAGACAATGCACAATGGGAGCCTGAGGAATAACTTATATATATTATTATATACAGTTTCAGTGAAATCACATTCCAGCACATTCTCATCATATCTAATCACCTTATAATTAATTTTAATTGACTCATACTTTTCAGTGATATTACATTCGTATAGGCATCGTGCCGTTATAATAATATCATTGACAGGTTAAATACATTTTTGCTGCCTGGATTGATAAACCATATTTTCACTTGAAATATGCTTTTGCTGTAACATACAATATATTTCACTGTATTTATTGTATGCTGTTTTAATATGCCAGAAACGAATTTCTCTCACTCAAACACAATATTAGTGCGTCTCGTAAAAGTCCTTTCAATACTAATATTCTTCTCGCTTTTTTTCTGGTTCAAAGAACCCCTTGATTAGATTCTGAGTAGAGTAAGATCACGAAAATTAAAATTGTTTGAAATGAAAGATCTTTTAATATTATTATAATAATTATTATTATTATGTTTCCTCTAGGCTAAATACACCGGTATTTGTGAGTACCTTTGCTTATCCAGCCTGCTTGAATACAGACCCTGAAGATCCTGAAGAAATCATGTTCATCACCGGGTGGGGGATCACGGATATTCGAAGTATGGTAACACACATGTCATTAATAATCCATGACTTCATTGCACACTGAACGTTCATCATCCTTTCTCTTCAAAATTAAATAAGCTTATCATATCATACAAAAAATATTCATCGAACACTGTATCCAACTTTCAACTCACTAAGGCCCATTTTGTGTAAGCGCTGAATATAATATATATTATAATATTTATATAGAGAATTGTCACAGCATTGGCAACCCTGTGGAAAAATCTCAACAGTCAAAAACAATTTGCACGCATTCATTATTATCACTATTATATTTATTGTGTTGTCTATTAGTTTTCTTACACTATACTAGAACCAGGCTTTCAGCACTCTAGAATAGCGTTCGTCAACCTGTGGTCGGCAGATATCGTTTACTGATCTGTGAATAGTTTATTATATAACTAGATTTTTCTGTATTCTGCCTATTTTCTGATTAACACTCTATGACTGCAAAATGCTCATTTAAAATTTTTGAATTTATTTCTTATACACATACTGTATAAACCATAATTTCTGTATAATCGGTCTGCGAAATGTTTCTGGTACTTTTACCAGTCCTGAGATATAAAAAGGTTCAACTACACTACTCTAGAGTATAAACAGTGGTTCTCATGTGCGTCAACCAGAGGATTTTGTTACAACCGCCAAATCAAATATTGATAATAAAAAAACAAATGTGTTTTAACTATTTAATTTGTAAAACTATTATTTTCAAATTGATTGAATACACCTTACTCTTACAATACTCTTGTAAATGTAACTGCTATTTTTATCACATCTCAATTTAAAAAATTCTTCGGCCATGAAACATTTCCATTAGACACAGTAATATTTTAGGTGAGAGCTTCTGATCTAAAGGATGTGTCAAAGCTAGCATACGTAAGTTGCAAATGGAACTACAAAATCTCATATCTGCTTTTCATGTAAATGAAAAAAGTATCTTCATATTATAATTTGATTACATATTTTGTTTCAAAATTTGAATCGAAAAAAATATTTCTTATTGGAAAGTGATAAAAAAAATAATGTTATGCTTTCAAATCTAATGTCTTTAAGATGTTAGCTATCAACGGTTATTGTTATTGATGATTGTAGAAAGGCAATGCTCTTTATAAAAATAAAACACAATTTTTCAATTTCAAAATTTTAAAGTATTTTACCTCCATTATCATATTCCAGAAGAAGCCAAGAGTCAATATCTAATGAAAGGTAATGTGACAAGTTTATCACTCTCAGAATGCAACGCCATCAATGCTAATAAACCAAACCCAAGATTGAGGAATGGATTAACATGTGCTCACTTTTGTGCTGTTGATAAGAACTTCACCATGGATACCTTTTTGGTATGTTGATAATACTTGAATAATTAATATTATTAATTCTTAATCTAGGAAAACAGTTTTCTTTTAATGTGATTTAAAACTAAAGAAGGCTTTATTGCAATAAATCATTACAAATTATATCAATTATATAAAATCTAAGCCATCAAATACTTTATAATATAAAATTAATTTTGAATTGCTTTGCAGGGAGATTCTGGAGGCCCTGTTTCATTGCCATACAAAGATAATATGCACAAGATTGTAGGAATTACTTCATTTGGGCAAGGAGTCTATACGAAAGTGTCCAGCTATTTAGATTGGATTGAAAGCATCGTATGGCCATGAATTTGAGACAATCGCACTAATTTTAGTGATAAAAAATATATTGGAAATGAAAAATGAATCAAGATTGCTAATAAAATATTTTTTTTCATATACATAACATATTCAACGTTTCTACTAAAATTTTTATAATATGAATTTTGGTGCCAACATTATATTAATATAAGGTTTGACTTTAAGCTATGTAGACAATGATTTTTGATCTTTTTAAGTTCCTAGTGGTTGGTTTTGATGTTTTTGAAAATAGAAATTTCTCATATCATTAAAAAATACTTGTAAGAAAAAAAAATAATTTCTCTTTAGCAACATCAAATGTTTCATTATCACCCAGCAGCAAACTCCACTGTGAAGCCCTCTCGTTTGCACACCTTTTTAATAAATTGCCCAAGGTTTTGCCACAAAGGTGACAAAAGAAAAAGAAGCTTATATTTGAAAAAACTACAAAAGATAAAATACAAGCTCACTATATTATATTCATGTTATTATACAACATTCGGTGGGGAGAACTGCCCAAACAAAACAAAGAAAATCAATTTGTGCAGGGTGTTGTGGATTTAGTCAGAAAAAGAAAAATACTGAGAAACTTATAAAAGGTCTTAAAAAACTTTTTAAAAAAATTATGTCCAAAAAACATCAAATAGAGATTTTCACAAGAGCAGCCTACATTTAAGTGCCTGGACTTGAATTTGAATTGTCTGCCAACTTGTATAACTTTTTGACATCAATTCAGTTTTTGACAATTTTATTTCTATTCAGGCTACACAATTATTACATTTAATTTATGGTTTTTTTTTTGTTGTATTTTCACCTTTAAATATATAATATTGGCAGGATACTGACAACTGAAATAATTGTGTGTGAAAAAAGAAAAATTCAGGGCTGTCACAAGCACGCGCAAGCAAAAGTTCAGGTATAAATTCAAAACAAAAGACTCAAATAGTGAAAGTTGGCCAAAGGATACTTTACTTAGACTTGCATTATTTACACTTCCTAATTATTCACGCTTCAATTGTATGGATTACACCGAAAATGGCACCCCTAACAACCTCTCTACCTCGACTTCTATTGAATTTGATTTTTCGGTAATATTTATTAACAGGAATGACACAATTTTTTCCATAATAGATATATGTCGCTATCAAAATGTGAAAAAATAACACGATATTTCCAATTGGAATATTTTATACGTATTTTTAAAAGTCTGTGGACAAATATTTCCCTACAGTATTCGCGTCGTCCAGCATAATTACGGCAATACAATACAGCAAAATTGTTTTCTTATAAATGCCTATGTACAAAATCCCCCGATTTACTCTACTAAAATATTAAATTTTGGAAATACTACTGAAAACTGTGTTTCCACCATTTAAAAAATATATAGATTTCTTGACCGCGTTAAATAAAAATAAAATATTAATATTATTACAAAGTAAAAAAAAAAATAAGTTGGAATGCTATACAAAAACAAATATTTCAAATATAATTCGCATACAAAAACCAACAACGCGTAAATTACAATAAACAAAAAAAAGACTCCTCAAAGTAACCATGAGGTATCAAAACCAAAACCTCATCAGCGACAAGATAGCACCTTGAAGAAACCATGCCAACTCAGACGCAGCAGGTCTTAAGAGACATTTTAAGAAAAAACTCCTCAGAGAAACTTTGCCGTCTCGAATGCAATACGTCGTAAGCGACAGTACGCAAAAAAGCCGTCAAATCAAAACCAGGACCTCTCCTCAGCGATAAGAAAAGCAGCTCGAAAAAAATTATGCTATCTCAGAAGCAACAATTTACGAAAAACTCCTGTAAGTAACCATTAACAAGAAAATCACATCGAAGAAAACAAGCCGTTTCAGAAGCAATACATTCTAAGCGACAATTCGCGAAAAACTCTTTAAAGTAACCATTAACAAGAAAGCACCTCAAAGAAAAGATGCCATCTCAGAAGCAATACGTCCTAAGCAACAATTACACTCCTTTGAGAAACCATTAACAGGAAAATCACCTCGAAATAACCATGAGGCATCAAAACCAGTAACATCGACGCGACAACAAAAGTTCCTCGAAGAAACCATCAACAAGAAAAGCATCTCGAATCAAAACCAGAATCACCAATTTCAAGATACATACTTGGCTTTTGGCGGCAGCAGAGGGCTTATTTGATTTTAGCGTGTACCTTTGGGTTGTTTTTATTAAATGTTTATTCTAAATTTGAAAAATAGGTCATAATGAAATTAATAGCAGTAATGGCAAATATTACGGGTTATAAATACCTGTTTGATTTATTGTTGACTGACGTTGATTTTTCTGCGACGGTTTCAGCGAGTATTTGGGCACAACATGTTGACACAATTACAAATTCGCACAATTTTTTGAATATCACAGAATATACACAGTAAATATCGTCGCACTTAAAATCACAACACTGGAAAAAGTTTCGAGTTATATCGGCACTATTAGGCAAGTAAAAGAAGCGTCACTCGGTAGAGGGTTGATTAGAGAATGCGATGAAACGTGAATAAAATAAAGTGGGTAGTTATTACAACTTTTCAATTTCATCGTAAATGCGTAGGATTATCTACCAATATATTTGGATGGTATTTTTTGCTGTTTTCTGAATAGGTCAGGTAGTCTAGTTGAGTGTGTATTTTTTTTTTATTTTATATTTTGAGAAATGTTATTTACATGTGGTTAATATTTTCAAAATGTTCCAATTTTATTCTGCCAATTCATAATGCATTTTTATAATATTTATTTTCAGTTAATCTTTTAACTTGTTCAGATTGCCATCTTGACATTTTTTCAGCTTTTATTGGGGATCGAGAACACTTAGAGCCATAAATCAATGAGTTTAATGTTTGGCCCATTTTAAGTATTAAGAAATTTGCTAGAGCACAGGAACAAAAAAATGTTATTTTCTCATAGCTATTAAAAGGTTAATACCATTTTATTTATTTCTTTGTAAGTATCCCTTATAACAATTATTTAGCAGAAATCTGCAATTATGAACATGTATAAGTTTTGGTCGCCATTTTTTGTAAACAAATCACTGTCATAGTACAATTTGAAAGCTTTATAATAAAACTTAATTTTCCTACTACTTTTTAGCCTGTATATAGAAAGGAAATAGAATAACATTATTTAAAATGGCAGATGACACCAATGAAGGCTGTCTAGATGCGGAAAAAGATATCGTATCAGATCTAGATCATATGTCTAGAGAAGAGTTTCAATGTAAACTTTATGTTTGGTTCGAAGAAAAGGGCGTTTTGTCTGGATTACGAACTCACCTCAGGCACCAAATGATAGAAGCACTTAAAACGACTGAATTGGGTAAAACCTTCGTCCATTGAGCAAAATTCATCTTATATGACCAGTGTAATAAATACTAATTTTTGCCATTCCAATTTATAGGTCACAAAATATCTTCAATTCAACGGCAGAATCAAAACATTTCTCCGAAATATCAGGCACTAAATTTACTTATTGCTGAATACTTTTTACAACAGGTAAATGAATAAATTAATATTAAAAATATATTATTTCTCTTTACACTTTCTATGATACTGTATGAGGACTGCAAAATTACAGGAAGTGGTGCAATCACCCACCTTATATTGCTCAGTTGCCACACCAAAACAGGGTAATAATTAATTTTCTTGACATCAAAAATATTTTTTACATCAAGTGTAAATCTAAATGCGACTTTTTCCAAAAGGTTGTGTTTTTAATAATGTTATAAAATATAACAGAAAATGTACAACAAATAAAAAAAAACTCTGTTTTTAATTTGATGTTTTTGCATCTCTCATTTAGCAAAAATATTGAGTAACAAATATAAATAAAAATTAAACTATGTTAATCGAGTGAAAACTATTATCATCCTAAAACTCTTATAGTTCATATAAAATCTCATAACTCAGTTTGTAGTTCTTGCTGATTGGACGATTATACGACAATTCTATTCTACATTTCCTGCTTGAAAAGTGCAGGTAGAAAATGATTATATTGACAGTTTATTATTGTCCCACAGCGGTATGACTATTCCTTGTCAGTGTTCAGCTCTGAAGTACCAATGCTATCGTCTCTACCAAAGTTTTCTCGTAAATATGTGAGTGGTGTTGAAGGTGCTCAAAATAATGACTTTCAAGACATAAAGTTTAATGACAGAGACATTTGGGATATTCTTGAAGCACTTGGTAAGACATAAATTAATTTATCATTAAACTTAAGAATTCATTCCTGATCTTCCTCTATTTAATTTTTGCATTTTCTTTTAATGGAATTAGAAATTTCAATACTAAAACATGTTTACTTTTTTTCATAAACGCTCCAAAGCAGAAAAATTTCATAACTGAGTGTGATAGAGTACAAATTAATTTTAAATAACGCTTTCTGACATGTGTTCTTCATTTGTTATATGTATATTATAGTACTATTGATTGCTTTCTTTTACATAATCTACCTATTTCTTTTATTTTACAAGTACCATTTCCAAAACAATTAAACCACTGTAATGATAATCAAAAACCAATGTTCCATCATCTAGATTAGAGCTCGTAAAATTCTCAATCCAAGTGACCTAATATGAGAAGTGAAATAAAATCATTTGCAAGCAAAAATTTATTTTCAGTTCTAAATATTTTCTTTGTTGTAACTTTCTTGTAGCTTTTAGTTTCAAGCATGAATCATTGCCTTGGTAGACACAATTATCATAATAGTTATTTCAACAGTAATTTCTAGAAAGCTGCTTTCTACAATGGACCTCATAGAATTATCAACTATCCAGCATTTGTTTTCCATTGTTTACAAAATTAATAGATTAATTTTTCATGGTGTACATATTTATATTATGTTTCTTTTTGCCAATATAGGTTTGCCAACTGAATCAGACCAAGCTCAGGAGGTGTATTCAGCATACCAAAACAATTCAACAACTGATACACTACTTGTTTGGTTGATCCGATTACTAACTGCTGCTTTACGAAAGATCAGCGTGGGAATAACAGCTAAAAGTAATGTTGCTGAGAAGCATAGATACATTTATTACAATTCTATTTCATGTTCTCATAATGAATTTTGAATAATAATAGCAAATAAGTACATTTATACACTTATTAGCAAAAATTAAACTGCCACAAACTTAATGCTTTTTTTTTATATTTTCAATGACAAAGTCAATTTGACACCATTACACAGATATTTCGCAAAGCATTTGACCAGGTCAATCATAATATTCTAAGAAACAAATTAACATCTATAAAAGGTTCAAATATGTATGCCAGTAACTTTTTGTCTGTCAAATACGCTAGGTATGTATCAAATATTTTTCCAACATTACAATTTTGTTAGTAATTTTAATGAATGGCATTAAGGAAAGTATGATTAGAAAACAGTACCTGCTCTTCATTAAAAATTTAAAAGTCTTATCAACTATCAGAGATACATTAGATCCTATTCTGCTACATAAACGATTAAATTGATTTTTAATTGGTTTATGAGAAACAAACCCGGTTTCAACATTTAGGATTCCTTTAGCATTTCATACTCATGGTATTGATTCCCTGTTAAAAAAAATATGAGATATTGAATAATTCTTAAAAAAGTTCATCCAATGTTACCTACCAATGCTTTGTCTAGTGGTGAATATTTTCAGCAACGAATTTAGTGTATTTTTTTCTTCTTTAATTTGTTCTTAAATAATATTACTTTTTCTTTATTCTATTTTTGTAATTGTTTGTATTATATAAGTTTCATAAGTGTCATACAATCCTGAAATATTAAAATCTCATGCTCACAGCCCTGGTACAATATATCATAAATAAAACTTTTTCTATTGGCTGTACATATACATATATTTTTTTTCATTGTCTAACAAATTTTATTTTATTAAATATTTATGACATATATATTTTTAGTAACTTTATATTACAAAAAATGTTTATGCTTTTTATATTATTTTTAAAGAATAATACACACTTTTCACATGACTATTTTTTAATCCAGATAAAAAATTTATCATCCAAGAGGAGATCAAAGATAGCAAATTGGATCGAAAATCCCCATGTGCATCAAACGATACTTCTGCAGAATGTTCTCCCACGGATAAATTGAATACAAATTTGAATAATGCTAAGAAAAAACGTATGGTGGATTCAGCTTCAGCCCACAGTGCTTTCCCCGAGGACTGTTCTTCTAGAATTAAAATTAAATGTAACCCGGAAAAAGATGAAGAAAATTTAAAAACGCATATTGAAGCATCGGAAGTTGATCGTATTATAGCTCAGGTAGTGATTACTGTTAATTTTTTCGTGAAGTATGGAATTAATAAGAAAAAAAAAATCAATGTATATCCAAGAAATAAAACACTCGACAAACAGCTATATGTCATAACATAATTATAGAAGTAATTGGATTTTGACATAGTGTTGTTCATCGAGTGATCTTAGATAGTTGATAACTATTTTAGCTTCACGCCATTACCATATAACGATATAGTTATACCAAGTAAATGCTAATTCAATCAAAACACTGAATATATCATATTAGAGAATTGCTCAATTTTATTTGTAATAAAATAATATTCCTACAGCTCCACGAAAGAATGCAAAATGCTTTTGATCATGAGCTAGAAATCGCAAGAAGATCTGAATGGCAGAAATGCCGTAACATGATCGAAAGAAGTTATATAGAGAGGAATAGAATTTCTGTAATAGAAAGAGAAAAGTTAAACAAAATGGAAAGCAGTGTAAGGAAAAAATTGCAACAGGAGCTATTAGTGGAGAAGCAGAAATTGATAATGGAAGAAAAAATTACTTTAATCGAAATGCAGAGAAGAATTGAAAGAGAATTAGAAGTTGAAAGAAATCTATTAAAAAATGAGTACCAGAGGATTATACAAAACAAGAGTGACGACATGTCTGATCTTATGCATAATCAGGAAAACTCCTTAAAGCTCGCATTACAAGCAATAGAACACCAGTCAAATAGGTTTGAAGAACAGGTATACAAGAATAATTATTATCTGTGTGTTTTTATATTCTTTTTGAAGAAACATAAACCCCTGACGGCAAGACACACCAATAGAATTGATATTGTTTTTATTGAAATATTTTCAGAATACTGTAGCTGTTTCATGTATAAACATTGCTGTTTGATATTTACAGGAAACGATGCTTGACAATGTCCTTCAGGAACTGGAAAAGAAATCAAAAAAAGAACTTCATGAACCGTTATTTCAAATTGCTTCACCAAAACAAACAAAAGATGCTGCTTGCCAAACGATGATGGTCGATACTAATATTTTAAATACGGCAGAAACAAAAACAATTGATAAATTGAAAGCACTTCTTGATATTCAACAGAAAAAAATGGATGAAGCTTTGAAAAGTTCTGCCGCATCTGTCAATGATAAAATTATTCCAAAGGTTGAGACTGTTCATAAAGACATGCAAACTATAGATATAAAAGTTAGAAATTCTCAAACTAATACTGATGACAATGAACACAACAGAAAAATTGTTCAAGACAATTTTGGAAATAAGGTTTTTGTATCTACAGCTTCTGAATGCATTCCTAATACAAGAAACAGGGCTAACCAAACTAATCATAGTGATTTTGAAATGATTCATTCAACATTTACAGGAAATTTTCAAGCCACTCAATTTGACCATCATATTAAATCTCCTATAGATAATAATGAAAATAGTTGCGGCAAAAATGCATTTAATCAAAATCCAAAATTAGATATTGAATTAGACAATGTATGCGATGGCAGTTATAACAGTCATGCTCTTAAGACCCTGCGCAGCGAAAATGTTTATCTAAAGGCCTACAATTCACAGGTATCTTTCAATATAACTAACATTTAAACTTTGTAATATGAGGCAATTATCTTTCGATATATTAACATAATTTACACTATGCCAAAAATATTTGCTTGCAGCAACGGCTACAAATTCAAGAATTGATTTCAAATCACGCCAGTATGAAGAAGGAAATAAACCATGCTCACTCTGAAGTACAAGCTCTTTCTCTGCAATTAGCCAATTTAGAAAAGAAAAATGAATGCGTTTGTTTAGCAAAATTGCCAACTGAAGTAAATAGGTTTGTAAAGAATAGGAATCATTTGATATTGATACATATTGATATAAGTTCTATTGCTACTGTGTGATACCTACTCTCTATTTTACTCAGAATAAAATCCTCCCAGAGCTCCTTGCCACTTAAAAAGGAATCTTCATCAACAAATAATGGAGTCTCTCAGGAACGTGAGAAAAAGTCCCACAGTTCTAGAAAAACTATTGTTGAAAGGTAAAATAAACTGGTTATGATCAAAGATTTATGAATAATATTTATCATATAATTTGATGTTTAATATTATTGCTTTGATAAAGAATTTTGCAGCACAGAAAAGATCTTTTAAGTTTGAACCAAAGAGCGGTGCTCTCAGATAGGACAACTAAGAATTGTGATCCATTTTCAACTCAAACCACTTCAGAGGAAGACAATACAGCCGGAGAAAAGAAAAGGTTGCTAGAATTTTTGATTTAATAACATTTACTTAACTCATTCCGTGCTAAGAACACGCGTAGCGTTTTCATGCCCGAAATGTTAAAAGATAATTTTACAACTGTTGATATTGTTTGTATTTTTTATTAGCTGACAATATTCGTTTCTGATTTCGTCGCCTTCGTAACTTACCGCATGTAACACTTTTTTGCATAGTAAAGCTGAGTCTACACGTGTCGTTGTGAATATATTTTTTGTAATTGTCACTCAAACTTTTTCATTGTTTTATTGCACTATTTCTATAACATCGTTTTGTGAAAAGTTCAGTACAGAAGAATTATTTTATGTAGATGTTGATTGTGGTAATTTTCGATTTTGAGTGATTTAGTGAATTTTGAGCAAATATAAGTGCTTTTTGAATAATATACTATAGAAATTTGTGTGTATAGTGTATATTTTCAATAATGAATCAATATATATTTGAAAATAAATACTCATGTGGACTAACCATACAGTATGAACTTGCCACAGATTTATCAGTGAAATATGAGGCGCAAAAATACAGACATTGAGTTGTTTGTACTTACCAACAATTAATTGCATTTATTGTGTTTGAAATAATGCATATTATTCGTAATATGCAATACATTTTTATAGTTCAAACATATTCAGCATCTCATTTTTACATCGGGTTTTACATTAGCAGTTCAATTATATCAAAATTTTTAATTTCAACCATCCATCCAATTCCATATTGTTTTTTGCAGATATGTCAGACATTTACATAGAAAAAAGTCCTGTAAACCAAATAGAAGACCCAAAGAAATATTTGAGAAAATAGAAACTGAAACAAGTCCAACAGATGATGTAGTCAAAGAGGCAAAAAAACGTCTTAAAATGTAAGGCTTATAAAACATATTTTTTCATATTTATAAAGCTACAAATTGTTACATCATATTTCAATTCTAGGTTAGAACTTGAGAGTGAAGCTGTCGATAGATCTTATCAAGAATTCAAATTGAAGCAATCTGAGAATCTTATTGAGGCTTTAAGTCGCAAACTAAGAACTGAAGACCAAAGCGATGGTTCAACCTACCGACAGACTACCGCATATCTCCCAAAGTCTCCTCTCGGTTCATCATCAGAGGTATTTCACAGAAATCAGAAATATGGCAACACTTCTTACAGAAACACAATCACTGGTTAGTTATTTTATCATAATCCATTAACAAGTCTTATATAAACATGTTATTTGGTATTAGGGTACTTGTTTATTCAATGCCATTATATCTTTGATCATAACTTTACGAAGCTCCCCTTAAAAGTTGCCAGTACGACACGGTCAAATGAAGCTCAAATCCTTTTTTAAAACTAAAGAAGGTACTTTAGTTGAAAGGAATTATTTTGTCAAAAAAAACGCATAGTTTTGCATTTACTTATTTATTGATTTCAGAATGAAATCCCAAACATATATCCCACAAATAATGTGTTGAAAAGCTTGGAATATAACCACCTGAAATAGTAGAACACTTTTTTCACAATATTAACTTTTTTCAGATAACATTAACCTGACTGTTCCGCAAACATCCACATCGGAATTCATTGAGCAAATGCCATTTAACACCAGACAGCATGAGTCTCCTAAGTATAATGTATTGCGGAGAGTGCACAATCCTACTATGATAATTGATAATAGTGTCTTGCAAAATTACATAACTACTGCTCAAAAAATGAGTGAATATTTGACGAAAAATCCCAAATCGTTTGCAGATTCACTTCTCAGGAATATTGATCCTAAAAAAAGACCGATGTCATCGGTAACATTTAATGAAAGAAGTCCTACAAGTTTTAATAGATTTATGAAATTTTCTGATTGGGATACCTATAAAAAAAACTCACAAGTGAATAAAGATATCTCTAATAATCTTGTTGCAAAGAACTCTACCACTGACATAGATAAAAGTGAAAAACAATCAGAACCAATAAAGGAACTGAACAGTAATTCTAATGATAAATATGATATAGAAAAAACTACCCTGTATGCTAATTTTTCAAACCAAAATTCCCATTTAAAGAATAAAAGCAATATTTTTAAAATTACCAACAGTGCCCGACGGAAATTATTATTTCAAAGGTCTCCAGATCCAAATAAAGAAAGCGAATGTATTAGTAAAGTGAATCAAATTAGCCCTTCAAAACTATATACACATCTAAATACCAGTACTACAATGAAAAATGAAGACAGCATAGTAAATGATACCATCTCTAATGTTACAACACATTTATCAGACCAAATTAAAAGTTTTCATAAAACAGTGATAGAAGAAAAGTGTTCAAATGAAATAAATGTAGGTGTGGTTCAACCATCTCCATTTGATTTGTCACAAAGCGTTTACATTAGCAATAATGATAATCATCAGGGAACTTGTGATGATGCCATTTCAGATGTTGAAACACATTTACAAGGCAAAATTGAAAGCATCCATGAAACAATAGCGCAAGAAAATCCAAATGAAATAAATATTGATATGATTCCTCTGTCTTCAATTGATTTGCCAAAAAAAATCTATATGTCTGGTAACAATACTCTCCAAGCTTCTAATAATGTTGAAGAAACTTTTTACGATTCACCCATAAATCATAATATACATCAAATTAAAAATAGTTATGAAAACACTGATAGTCAAATTGAAGTGTTAAATTGTCCAAACAATTTGGAGAAAAATATTGAATTGTCACTTGAACTCAATTATCTCAAATCAAATGATGATCTTAAAAACAAGGCTGATGAACCATTTATAACAGAGCCTACAGAACAGAACGAGACCAGTAAAAATATGGAGGATGACATTGACACTAGTAAAGAAATTAATCATGTTAATATGTCAAGAGTCACTTCTCCAATAGAAATTGAACTCAATGAAAACCAACATGTTTTGAGCAGTAATGAAAAAAAAATAGATGAAGGGTACTCTATTAAAAACGAAGGCAGCAAGGTGAAAACTGACATCATATATGATACTGTGTCACAGATCGACTTTATTGTAAATAAAAAATTAGTTTTATCGGCAAGTAATGACAATCATATACAAATTAACGAATATCCCATTGACTTATTAAAAACAAATGTCAATTATTTGAAGGATAATATGGAACATACACAGAACAGAGAAAATAATAAGGAATCTTCACAAGAAGTTTTATCGTTTAAAAATAAATTTGATAATGAAGTATTATTAAAAGAAAACAAGCAACAAAAAAATCTTACAGATTCTGTCAAAAGCGAAGTTTTTCAAGAAAAATCGGAAATAAAGGAAAAAGATGACTTACAAAAAATTCCTGTTGAATATAATGTCTTGAAGAATCCACCATTAAAGAAATTAACATCTTCCGAAGGAGAATCACAAAACCAGCAAGATAACAACTCAAACAAGTCTATTTTAAGTGATGTTGTCCTTTCTGAAGACAATGTGGTGGAATCGAGCTTTGAACTAAGCAACCCATCAGCTATATCAATTCCACAAATTTCTGATGAAAACGAAAGCTTCTGGAATTAGTGAATCCCACTACAATTCGATTTTAAAAGATATTCTTTTATGATCTATTGCAATTCATCGAAAAGTTTAAGTGTGTATCCTTATTCTTTTTAAAGGTAATTTGCAAGCAATGAAACATTTACTGTGATTTGAACACCCGTGTAATTTTTGCAAAGCTTATAATCGCAATTAAATTAAAGTTTACATTTACTATTATATTTAATAGCTCAGAATTAGAATGATCATATTACATAATATAAATTATATAATATGATCATTCTTATATAATTTATATTATATTATATGTAAAGGTGAAGTCAGTATGAAAATATTGAATTGCTATTAATGATTCTATGGTTGAAAGAAATAGATATTAATCATATAATATACTGGTAAATAAAGTAATATATGACATTGAAGGTGCTTGATGGAATTTCAATATCAAATTTGAATTCTTGAAACTTTGTACGATTCACATTTTTTGTCACTAAAAACCTGTGTTTCGCCTCTTGGCATATTCTATCACACGGTTGAAATAGAACTGTCAGATCTGACAATTGTACAAAGTTTCAACAATTCAAACTTAGTAAATAAAAATAAAAAAAAAAAAAACGTATGCAAATTCTATATTTATTTTACTTATAATTATAAAAATGTAAAACACTTACAGTATTTATATACCTGATAAACATACAGATGCAAGTCCAAAATCATTTTTTTGTAGTAACTGTAATAAAGTCTCGTAGTTGTTGCTTTGCAAAAAATATGTATGTAAATATTTAATTCTTCTGTAATGAATTTCATTTTTCTGCCACTGATCACTAAACTTTTTTTTAATTTCAGACTGATTGCATCAGTGCCTCTAGGTATAGATTCATTATTTTGTATGTAATATATACAAATAGAAGACATTAATTGTGTTTAATTGTCCATATATTTAGTTGATATAAAAGCTTTTGTATTTTATATTTGTATGACACTATAATTTTAAACCAATGGATAATAAACCTTTCGAAATATTTGTTTTTATAAAAATTCTTCATGAATTTTGTGACACTGTAGCAACCTAACACATTACAGCTTACATATAAAATGCCAAAAAAAAGTTTCGCTAATGATCCAGAAATTTTTCATTCCTTTTGAAATTGTGGATAACTGACTTGCCTGTGAGTCTTTTTATAGACATCTCGCTTTGGTATTGAAATATATGCAATCCAAAGCAATTCATATTTTAGATTCTCTTCAAAGATGGTATGATAAAACGTTGTGTATCATAATCAGAATTCAAATATTTTAATTTTTACTACGACAAAAACTGAAAAAAAGTGCAAGTTTATTTAAGATTATTGTAAAAGTTTTTTTTCTTATATTTCTTATTGTTTGCCTGATTTTTCTTGAATAGTAAATTTAGAATATATATTAGTTAGGTTTAATAATGTAATAAAAATCTATTCATTTAATATATACAATATTGCAATTCTTTCTCATAATGTTGCTTTGAATATACACCTAATCTTTTTTTACATGATACATTGGTTCCAGAGTGTTACACGAATAAAAAAAATATTACTTTCATATAATTTCATAAAATGTCTCCAAAAATCAAAATATCAAAAAATATATGAAAAAACAAAAATAGTTTTTCAAATTCGAGCAAAAAAATTTTTTTTAGATATAAAGTTTTATTTCCATATTGTTTATAAAAATACCATGAAAAAGAGATACATAATACATGCATAATTATATTCACTTATAGGAGTTATTCACTGCTGTCACTGTCAGTTTGCAAATATAATTGTATGCGATTTTTTGAATGAACATATTGAATTTTGCTGAAATGCTGTTTTTTCTAGATTCTTAATTCATGTCAATTATTATTAAATTGAGTTTATTTTGTACATAAATTATTTTTCTTTACTGTAAATTATGTAATAAATATAAATTCTTGATTTGATTTCTGCACTTCCAGTGGCTGTAATTCTTTACAAAGTTCCATGTAATTAATCATGCAAAATCTCAATTCATTTTGAAATTTTCTAGCACGCCCAGTATTAGAATCGTTTGTCAATTTACCAACTGTATTAACATTTTTAATCTTTCTTGAATCGTTTCATCTTTGAATATTGGTTCCTGTCTCTTCGTCATTGATATTACCTGACTCATTATTAGCCATAGCGACAAGTCCTGATCGTTTAACATTCGCAAAAAAATGCCTTACAAGTAAATCGCGTAAAAAAAAAGTAACAGTGCCACCCAAAAAATCGCATAAAATCAAAAACACAAGAATACTAGGTGTACATAAAAAGTTTAGGTTATATGACTAAAATATTTGCAGAAATTTCATAAAATTTATCTGGATCTGTATTCAAGGTATAATTTTTTTTTTTATAAATGTAGTTTCTAAATATTCTCTTGCAATTCACACACTTCAATCCCTTATCTCAAAGAATGAAGCCGCCTTTTTTGGAAATGTCTGTATTTTATATTAATTTATAATTTATGTTATTTTTTTGTTAAAAAAAATCTTGAATAATGGATATTGAAAGGAGTCATCTGTGAAGGAAAAAAATACAGCCAATTTCACACACTTATCTATAATGTAGAAAATTGTATTTAAAACAGCACAATAAATGAGTTACTGCAAATTCAAATTAAATTAAACTGTAAATAGTGCTACAGGTTAACCAGTACCGATTCTATGCAAATAAGAATTGTAATTTTTACTCTTAAGAATGTTTCATTGTATTTTTGACCCTTTGTGCTTAAGAGCGCTAATCTATCAATGGTTAATCTATCCATTAATGGATAATCTATCCATTGGCAAATCAGCTAACTGTGTGGCCCCAAAGGGTTAATTTCATTCCACCAATTAAACGGTATAAAATTAATAAATAAGAACATATTGGAAACACTTCAATCCATAGGATTTATGCTAGTTTAGTTCATGAGGAATATCATTATAAAGGGAGTAAATTTATTCACAATATAACAATTGTAAAAATCGTCATCCACTTCGCAATTTTCTTTTGTTATTTGAAAGTATTAAATGTCTATATGGCAGTCTTTGATATAGAATGAACACAATATGACATAAAAATAGTATCTCTAATCTAGGGACTGCACACGCTTACAATTCTGCTTATGTATTATATGCAGACCCAATGCTAGCATCAATCGGCATATGGATTATTTTCATTAGTGATAAAATATAAATAACTATTTCCTAATAATCTTTAATTAAGTACCATCAACCCCATGTTTTTTTTAATTTCCTTGTGAATTACAATCTGTGTATACAACTTGATTATTAACTCAGATGCGATATTCTTTTCTTCATGTAGAGATTAGGATTTGACAAGTACTTAGGATTTTAGGAATAATTAATACATGAAGTTCTTTGGAATAGCGCTTATAAAATTATTAGTATGTCCTGAAGGCATATTCAAAAACTATTGATATTTCACATGATGGATATTTTAATACAGTGCAACCACAACTACTTTTCTCACATTCATCATATTTTTAGCATTCGGTTGAGAAGCTTTTAAAAATGATGAAAATCAGCGTTCCACACTACATCAAAAAAGGAATGACCGTCAATCTGTGTTATTACATCTCTACATAATTAAACAAACTGTTTTCCATAAACGAGCTTTCATAAAACCGGAAAATGAGAATATGTACTAAAAGATAAACAAATACAGTATCAGAAAAACTGTATGGAACTCAATATCGAAGTGTTCGTTAACATTTTTTGTAGCATAAATAATAACATTGATTGAATTGACATTTACTTGGTAGAACTCCATTATAACACTTCACCATCTGTTAATGTTATACTGCGCCTCAAAGAACAGTAATTTATTAGTAAGAAACTTTTGGAAAATTAGCTTTTGATAAGTCGAACAAGTTTTTTCATACAAGTGGTTATACCATAAAAGGTTATTAATATCAAATTACAACTATAATCTCATTTTAATGGATTTTCCAAATATTTTTTTTTAATCCTTTAATCAAACAGTATAAAGATCTAAGTATTTTTTCACTATACATATCATAATTCTTATGCTGACTGGATATAAGGTCATTTTTCATAAAATAAATGCTTAAAATAGAAACCCCCAAACATTTTCATAAGCTTTTATTTATCTTTACATAATATAAAATATAACTTCACAATTTTTAGTAGAAATATAATATATTTTTAAAACAGATCAGTCTGTCACTTTCATAGAACATTTTGACAAACAAACATATCTCTCGATCATAAATATAAAAATAACGAGAATCAAATAAATTCAATAAGAAAATCATTCAGCTCACAAGTTATATATCTCTTGGCGATTAGGAATCGACTCTAAGAAAAAACAATTGCTTAATGGGACACTACTATAATATATTGATAGATTAATGAAAATATTTTTAGAAAATAAATCACAATTTGAATTTTATGCGAAGTTTTGATAAATGCTGATGACTTATTTGCATTGAATATAACTATTCATTTGCCATCAAATAACTATTAAGAAGTAAGAATATAAGAATGAATCTATTGCTTCAAAGAGAACAAATTAGTTTTATAATAGCATAAAGAATGTTAAAAAACTTCAGGTGAATTAGGAAAGTTAAATTTATTACAAGGCAAAGGGTTATTTTTTATGTTAACTGGTTTAATTTTTTTCCAACAAATGAAACTTCATTTGCATCATTTTCCATATTCTTAGATGAATTTAATTTTACAGTGGCAATACACTTTTTGAAGGAAAACAAATAATACTCAATGCTTTAACAAAATGTCCTATAAATATTGCTCCCACTTAATTTAACCAGATACAAGGTTAACATATAGCTAAAGAACATCTTCAGCTGCACTTTTACATAAATTTTTTACAATTTTAAAAACCAAAACTGACGTTGGGTCTAAAATTCTTGTTGACAAAGGCAGATCTAGGCGAGTTGGGTCCAGTCACTCGCAACCATTTTGAAACTTGCAACGGTGGCGTGACATTGGTCTTATTTGAATCTTTACCATGGGTGACACTAAAGTTGTTCGATCGGGGTGTCAATAACGCGATAGGATTGAATACTGTGCCAGTGATTTGCCTGCTGGGGGAACCAGGGGCGTTTCCATCAGCACTTGAAGTAGTATCTTTGCCAATGGTGAATATGTTTTTTTGGTTCGAACTCTTGGCAGTCGGTGTGCTTGTACCGAAATTTGAGATATGCCCAATGTTAAATGAACACGTTATCGTTGAATCCGTATCATCTGACAATTCTGGAAGAGCGCTAGGCCAGCTGGAAAAAGAATTTAAAAAAATTATTACATCAGCATCATTATTACAATTTTGACTAAACTCATATCTCATATATGTTTCTTAATTTTCACAGCAAAATGAGGATTGTAATAGTAGCCAAGTGTGAAATAGTTCATTCAAAAATTTATCTATGCAAGTATAAAATCTATCTATATTGACAGATATATATAAAGTGATTTCAGTCATTGAATGTAATGAAGGTAAGATAAGTTATTGCAAGTATAATGTGTACCCTATTTTTAAGCATAATGTAACCCCTGACACAATGCTCTATAGACTGTTGAAAATACATTGGATACATTTTCCATTGATCTGCCAATTATCACTAAAATCTGAATAACCGATGTATCAAATTTTGGCAAATTATTATTATTTAATATATTAATTAAATGTAAATATTTTGTGGGTACAGTTTCGTAACCAAATAGTGAAGTGTGCAATGATCAAATATCACCAACGAAAGAAACCTAATTTGTGCTAATTATCACTGAAGAGCACATACCTTTCTCGCTCTTCATCAGAATACAATCCAGTGGTGTGTCTCCAACGATAAACGTAAGGGTATTTGGCAAATTCAATTTCACAACCATTGATGGCATCATATACAGCCTTGTCCAGCTTTGTTGGTTTTTCACTGCAAAGGAAATTATAGAGTAATAAGGTTAGTGATTGTAACCATCAGATATAGTAATAATACCCATCGTAAGTAATCAGTAATTAAAAAATATTTATTTAATCCTTTCCACGCTAACGCCCCAATGTATGGAACGGCAATCTGCAAGGCCCGTACGCGAGCTCCCCAGACGTTGGGACGCGAACATTCAAACGTCGGTAATGCAGGCAATTAAAATATCGCCCAATTCGTCCTGATACTACCACCTCCATAAACTTGTCAAAAGTATTAGGTTTAAATGTTTGAAACATTGATTTTTCGAATCCTTCAAATTTAATCAATTTCCCAAATCAGTTTAAAACTACGCACCAAACTTCGCGCCTAACTTCACACTGAGCTTTGCACCAATCTCGCGGCGTTGCAATGTGACACTCCATGACACGTGACAGTAATGGCGCTTGTTCATTTGAGTTTGGTGGCTTCGTTATGTCACGGTAATGGCAATTTACGAGTGAGTTATTTGTTAGGGATATATTTGTTAAAGTGATTGTGACAACATAGGACATTTCTTTGTGTTTTTTAATGTTCTGATACATTCTTAATGCATCTAGCTTCCAGAAAAGCCAACCCAATTATTTATTTTTTTATTACTGTATTTATAGCTTTATGTGGAAAGAGAACAAACTGAAAAATAAATGCGGACAGATTTTGTTTGTATGAAAAACTGTCGCACTGATCAGGTTAAGGAACACCTGTGAAGGTTTGATCAGAAATAGGGTTCCCATAATTATTCAAATTTTAACAACACATTTTGACCTGTCCAGTTAAGCTTCTGAATAGCTTTACACTGTGCTAATGCAAGCTTATATCTCTTCTTAAAACCAATGTATATTTTACCAAACAAAAATGGGACATTACTTACTGTAAATTAAAAGCATTCAGCAAAGAATAAATTTTATATGATAAATACTGTGGATATATAATTTTAAAATGTAAAATCAACAACTTTTATTGTGCATTGATGATCAAAAGATTACTATAATAGAGAATAACCCACCCTTGAATAAAAACATCGGCTCCTTCAAAAGTATCATCAGCATCTTCATAATCAGATTCTCCTGAACTCTCCGATTTGGAATGATGGCCTGGACTACCTGGAGGGGTCAAATATTTATTATCTTCGTCCGATTCTGTGTCACTTTTATCATCAGAAGATGAGGCAGCGTCTTCATTCCTCAATTTTAATTTTCCATTTGGCTTGCATGAAATGGGTTTCGACTTTGGCAGGTCATTGAAGTATACATTTGCACAATTGTTTGGACTCCGAGATAGCCGATCACCGTTTAATTGGAGATTGTGATTTTTATCACTCTTTGGACTTGTGCCCAATATACTTGAATTATTCTCTTTAGCATCACCATCTTAAAAAAAAAATACATATAAAGTGAGACACTAAAATAAAGCATGTTACACAACAGGAATATGAATAGACAAATATTTGTCTGTACTAGTGGCAGGCAAATATTTCCGACACATCAGCTGAATCACATCTAACAATGGACCCCTTTTTACCATGAAATAATGCTAAATAAGTCAAATAACATTTCCCTACACACCCAAAAGAATTTAAAAGTCCTACACTTTAAGAGTCATTTAATCATTTAGAATATTTAGATCTTCACAATCAAATACATACATAATAATAATATTAAAAAATTTGATAGAAAATAAAACAAACATACCACTATCAAAACGCAACCTTCTCGAAACAAAATCTGCCATAGCCTTGGGACTAGAAGACAAGGCTTCCCCTCGATACTTGTTTTTCATTTGACTTCTCTTGTATGAATTTTGCTTAGAGTTCTTAAAATACTGCTCAGTCTGCCAGGGACAATAACACTTGTATAACGATGACCAAACATCAATGCACCCTTCTTCGGTAGTTAAGGTTTTAATAGGAGCGTTGACTTCCTCTCGAGACAACCATTGCAATATACTGTCAGCCAAACACCTCATTAGACCGTTGACACTTTTAGATTTCTTATTTATGGCTTCCTTAACTTCCTTGGTGTTATTTCTAAAAGAAGGCACAAAATCTTCTTCATCAGAAGAAAACGCATCAGAGGTTTTTTCATACCGTGTAGAGATATCTTTCAACGAAGCTTTGATTGATTCAAGATCATCATTAAATGTCATGTCAAACTTCAGTCTCTGAGCGATCACTTGAGCTACCCTCGAATGTATGAGATGAAAATCTACAGTGTGAAACCTGGGATCGTCCATATAACTGGAGACAGTCTGCTGCAAGTGTTTAGCTTCTGACTTCAAACATTCTGTGACCATCTCGGTTTCAGTTGTCAGGGAATGCGCTAATCCGAGCCCGATTCGTTTGGAAAACACCAGACAAGACTTTTCTATACATAGATAGGGACTGAGCCCGGGATTTAGAAATGAATTCATTATTGATTCATCTTCTGAGATAAACTGATTATTCCTAGAGTCAGAGATCCTTCGAAGTCGGGCACAATTTGACTTATATCTGTTGCTATTATCACTGAGATTGCATGACTGTAATGCTAGACACAAGTCGGTTATGGGACTCACTCCGTTGTCTAATTCTTTTTTGGGGCTAGCACTTATTTGGGTTCGGTCCAGGACTTCATCTTTGGGTGTTTTAGGTGTCCCCATAAAACTGTTCGGGAAGTGAACTGAATTTGTCGAGTCGTTCCACTGAGCAATGTACTTCTTTTTCAAAAAATCTTCTAGGAGACCTAGTCCTTCAGCCGATGAGAGATCTGTAAAAGTGTCCAGAAAAGGCCAGTACTCTTTCCAGCCTATGTGAAGTTTCTGTGCCAGGTCTCTACACAAACATTAAAAATAAAAAAATTATAATTCTTTTCAGTCTACAACATAAACCACTGATTATTTTCTAACTATATTAAACATTAAACGCCTAATAAATATCTGTGTACCGAAAAAAAATGTCATTTTTTTGTTCTCATTTTTAAATGGTCAATTGTACTTCTCCGGTTCATCCTAAACAACTTGTTTTTGTTTGAAATTATATATTAGGCAAATTTTTTATAAATAAATATTTTAAACAGTCCAATTTGTTTCATTTAAAAAAACAACATTCATTTCCTGTCCCTTTAATATAACACACTTGATAACTTAAATTATTTGACGCAATGCTAAAAAATTATTAACATTATAAAATAGTGTTCTATTTACCTTCCCACTTTCTCGAGGCCTTTGTCAACATCTTGAAGTCTGAATCTTGCAGCAGCCAACATAGGTGTGTTGATAGATCCCAACCGAGGTGGAGTTTTCCATTTCTTTCTAAATGTGACAGCATCTGCTTTATCCATTGGTCCCGCAAATGCTCTTATTTCCATACGAGGACTTATTGGATTATTATTGAAACACTAAAAAATTTATAAACAGAAACCATCAATTTTAAGCAAAGATACTTATTAAGCTATTAAAGTTAATGACTTTATTATCCTGTTTATAAGTGATACAACTCTTTCCTTCAAACAATAATTTCCTTCTTATGTTTTATACAACATTTAAAATGTCAAGAACACATCACTTCGCAAGCTACTCAAGGTGCGTTATTTACCGCAATAAAGTAATGTAAAAAACAACAATGCTACAGAACCAATTACACCAACCGGTGGACTAGCAGGCGAAAACGGTTCACCAATAGTCGGCTGCCAAGAACTGTCTTCACTGTGCAGAACGGGAACATAAAATCTTTCACGAAGCATAAAAGCTATTTCTGATATTAATTTGGGGTCAGATACTTTCGCTCTACAGCAAATAATCTAGAAAAAAATTGAAACAATAAATAAGATCCAAAAATGATGAACCTTAGAAATTATGAAAATATTTGTGATTTCTCAGATTGTAAGAAATGTAATTTTTTTAGAATGAGACAAAAGAATGATATAGAAATTATCTTCAACCTTTTTTAAATTATAGTTTTTATGATTGTATCTAACTATTTCAGAAGATATGTCACAAATAAAATGGGCAACTTACATCATTTGGAGACTCTCCAAATTTATTCTTGACATGTTTACCACATTGCGGATACGAAACAAGCAAATCCACAATTTCTTTGGCCCCGAACTTGACAGCAAAATGAAGAGGTGTTTCATTCATAGCTTTGTCTGGCATATTCAAATAGAGATCTAACAGAACGGCTGCTCTAGTCTGAAAAATAGCAAATGAACATTTTATCCAATCAAATTTTTATAGATTTTAAGTCAAGAGTCAACACTCAGTGATTAGACTAAATAATAATTATACAAATTCCATGCATAGCAGTAACAATATATATTGTATCGTCAAACCAAAGGCAAAAGATACAGACATTCCATATCATTTTTTGTGTTTTAAATAATGAATAAAGCCTTGGTTGTGCTTCTCTCTGCTATCATGCATAAAAAAACATTTGTGAAGCAAAATATATGAAATCACAATTGATCTGAGAAAAATAAATTACTTCTGTAAATAAACTAATTTTCAATTGATGTACGTGCATGAAGTAAGAATTTATTTCATGTACAAACATAACATATAAAAAATAAGATTTAATAAAGATAAAATCCACTCCAGCACATTAATCAATAGTCCAGCAATTATAATACATTGGCCATTTCTGTTTTTATTTTAATGGTTCTTATCAATCCATTCAGCGTTATCAGTCAGAATTTTATTTTAGAAGAGCACAAGATCTAATATTTAACAATATGACATACCTTTGAACTCTCAATATTTTCATCTCCAAATAAAAGCTGCACAAACAATGGATCGCTTATCGTTGTTAGGAGAAAGTCGCACATCTCTACATTCATGGTCTTTACCGCAACATGCAAAGCATTATATCGTGATCCTTCCTGCAAATAAAAACATTGAATATAAACCCCTTGCACTAGTTTGCGCAGTTGGCCATTCTTCACAGCAAAGATTCGATTATTACAAAGATTATTGTAAAATAAGGATCTGAAATTTTATGCCTTAATTTTTTTTCTGTTAGACTAAAATAATTCCATACCTGCAAAATAGAAGGTGTATCTCCACTGCTCACCAGATACCTTGGATTGTCCCAAACAGTTTTTCTTACAAGCTCAATGTCCCCCGCTTCGATAGATTTCCTAAATTGTACCATCTCTTGTGGCTTTGGTCCCTTAAACTGGCTCGGTTTCTCTCCACCAACCAATTGATTAGTGACCTGTGAAACTATGAATAACCAATGTTTTACAACCAAGACAAAAAAAATATATACAAAATTCATTATGCAAATATACATTAGTTAACAATATGCTAAATAAAGATGTGCTAAGCTAATAATAATAAATATGCTTTTACTGCTATATATAAATGTGAATCATTCCCACTAGCTCCGAATAAGTTTAAGATTAAAACACCTACACAATTCTAGATTAATGACAAAACGTATTGGAGAATTTCACTACAAAGCCCAATGGTAAACTTGGAGAAATTTTCATTTCAGTAATTATTATAATAAAATATTATATCTTATTAACGAAAACAAATTAAAATTACAATGTAAAATTCATATTATGTACAAAACTCTATATATAATACTATTTTAATATTCACTATTTTTTATCTGTAATTAGTTACTGTTACATTAATCATTTGTGACATTCCAATTTGTGCATTATTGGCAAGTAACTACATTTTTTATCAGACAACAAAAATGATGAGTGATTGAAAACAATATGTATTTTTAATTTATTTTAGAAAATTTTAAAACCAACAAAATAGTTATAACAGTAAAAAAAAAATGTGTATTTTTTACAAGTACATTTTTTCTTATTTATCATGAACAAATAATATTCAATATTCAGACTGAGGAATACTCCATTCATACTTTCCGTTACATGGAAAAATGTATCAAAACCATGATAAGCTAGAAAACATTATTTTCAGTAGATAATGTATGTACTGTACAATAAATGAACAAATTGAAGGTATGGGCTCACCACCGAGTGCAGCATCAACTCCATCTCCGGCATACGGAATGGTTCTATCGATTGTCGGTTCTGCACCTCGTAAAGCAAAAGCGACAGCATCTTGCCGATTTTGCAAAGCTTTAAATCTTGCCTTTTTGTATTTCTTGACTACTTTAAGGGCATCAGCCCGGTCGGTGTAAACATGGAGAATTTCTGAAAAGAAGCCGATGAGCAGTTATAGAATTATATATAGGCACTCATAGATCACACAGCTTAACAAACATCTTCAGGACAAACCCCATAGCAAGTCAAGCAATTAGCACATATATTTTGAAAAGAATAAAGTATATACTTACAACGAGACACTAGGATATTAAACTTGATATAGATTTTAAAAAATATTTTTTATTCAAGTGGAATTTATGATATTTACTCAGGGCGCTTGATTACCATTTGTTAACCTATCACATGGAGACAATAGAACTGACAACTCTATTGCAGTTTATAGATTTAATTGGTTTGTTATCCGAAAAACTGTTTGCTTTGAAATAAATCAATATGTTGTATATTTAAACTGTTCCTTCAACATCAAGTCAAAATTTCTGTGTAAATATATATTGACTGGTTGACCAGTAAAACTTAAAATAAAAAGAAAGCAGACTTTGAGACAAAAAGAATTCATTCGCAAAGGGAGGCCTAGATAGAAAATAATTGTGCATCAATTGAACATTGCATAACACTGCATAGCTAAATGCTTTCACTTCACACATCATTCATTGTAAACATATATTTATGAGAGTAGTGTACCACATGCAATTCGACTATCTCTATTTCAAAACTCACACATACACAAAACAATTGAATTTATTTGCGGTTTGACAGCCGTATTTGACGTCATGTCACGTCAAAATGTCAACACGACAGATCAACAAATAGACCATGCAATTCATATGCCTACACAACTATGTATATTTACTTTGTCAGCCCAATACAAATTATATACACTTTCATATCAATAAAATAATTTACGTGATGTTTTTTTTACCTTCATCCGGTCCATATTTCGAGTCGCACGGAATGAAGACTCCGTAAAATGTCTGAGGTGGAACTTCCTCTTTGGGAGACTTAGTAGCATTTTCCGTTTTGTGGCCCAACGGACTGAAACGAAATAATCTGGAAAAGACACCCATGTTTTCTTGAACCGGAGGAGGCAGCAAATCTTTGGTACCCTTAGGACTCGTGCTTATAAGATCCTCGGCAGTAATCTGAGACATTATTTATAAAACTTAAATCTGCTAAATGATAAACAAACGCTTTGTCGATTTCATATACGAGACAAATTTGCGTACAAATTCAGCATCGCTATGCGTATCTACAGTTTAAGTGCAACGGACTATTTGTGGCACATCCTGGAAGAGATATAATCACCAGAACGATGAATGCAAAAAATTTTGAGCACACGGTAGTCCTAGAAATAAAACTGTTTTTTAAGTTGCGCGATGACGTTTACGCCTGGGACGATTTCAACGACCAACAATGCAAATATAAATACATGAAGGAATATGAACTAGTTATAATATGTAGCCACTACAAGAAAAAGAAATCATAGACAATAATTACATAGCGGTTACGTGTTGTAACGCAGTAGGTGCAATGAACCAGTGCTCCGAATTTTTTGTACTCAATCCGCAAAAAATACATACATTTTCAAAACTGATGAAAAAAAATATTTGGTTTTTAAAACTTTCTTTTTGAAATATATAATGAAGCACGGACGAAAACCTGCTTAATTAAAAAATAATAACATCATTTATCAATGCTTTTCCCACAAAGTATTTATAGTAGAGTAATCGTGTTAAGAAATACATAAAAATTCTTGTAACACGGTATAGCAAAAAATGATTATACTTTTATTTATAATCAATTCGTATTGTCTTACAAAGCGTTTGTTTCATTAAGTTAAAAAAAATGGATGAAAATATAGATTTTATATAAATGAATTTATACGTACATATACTACTCTTTAAATAAACCAAGTGTCACAATTGGTTTACAAAACAATATTTTTGGAAATTCTTGAGTTTATTATTATTGACTGTCTTTCATAGTATGTGCTTTTCAAAGGAGAAGAAAGTATATATAACCTTCCTAAGACTTAATTCATTAAAAATGTATTCTTGTTATGCATAATGTATACAATGTTTTATATATCATCTATTTATCATAGCCAAACTTAAAAACATCAATTTTTGTATCATTCAAATCTTTTAATAAAGCATGGTGGCTTCAATAATATTTTGCATGACATGAATCATATTTTGTTAAAAAAAATACTGCTCAGAGCAAGTTGATGAATTTAATCACCAAATTAATAAATATTCCCATAAATATCTAAAAAATCCATAAAAGTAATTGCATCAAATAAATTAATAATCTTTAACAAAACAAAAATTTCAAGTAGTTTTCAGTATTGTATATTTATTTAACATTCCTGCATCAATGCCTCAATTTGACATGAATAATATACAATGTATAATGTGATACTAAATTATAAACACTCAAGAGTTCTTTTTTATCATATTTGCTTCCTATGTGGGGCATATGGCCATGATGTAGCACCTCTATGATTCTTCATAACACGTCAAATACTTTGCTTTCTCCCATGACATGCCAAAATCCATCAGTTTGTCAATTACATCTTGTGGATAGTACTCGATAGTCTTTCAAAATCCTGGAATCTACATGGTTAGAAGAAAAGGCAAGCAGGATTGAGGCTTTCTGGTGACATCCGCAATGAATAAGAGTTTATTGCTTAGTGCATTCTCTAATCTCTGAAATCATGGTATCTGCCATGTTACACGTTATTAATTTTCAGTTTTAAAAAAGTTATTCATTATCAACTGTTTTTTCATAAACATTCTATACCTACATGATGTGTATAGCAAATGAAAAAAAATGCTATTAGTGTTTTTATTGTAAAAATGAATATTACTTTTCACTTTTGTGGGTTTGGTAAGCCTTTTTTATTTTTTGCTGAGATCACCCTGGAGTGAAAAAACATATTTGTTGGCTTTCACTCCCCCAGCCTTTACTTAGTAACAAATAAAAGTATTCTTGACAACCATTTCAATTATTAAGCAATGATTACCAGGTTAAATTAATAAATAATAAATGCTGTTCAATTTATAGAAATTTTTATTAGAAAATAGCATAGGTTTTAACAGCATTATGCAGTGAAGAATAATACATTTCATATTTCTTAATTGGCCTTTAATACATTTTTTTTTGCAAAAAGATATAGTTCATTATTAATACTTTTGAGTCGATCTAATTCATTTTGAAGTTTTTCTACATTTTCTCCTGTGGTATCTGAAGCATTGATATTTGTTGTGAAACTGTCTGGGTCTGCATCATTATCCCAAAAAGCACATCCCTTTTTCATAAGAATTTCAACTTCACTATCAGTATCAATTGTGCGTTGGAAACTATGCAATATTATTGATGGATTAAAATCATTAGCAAACATGTTTTTTGGCACTATAGTAAAAAATGCATTGGTTACAGGACCTTTGTGGGGAATGCCATGTATTTTTTGACGGCTAGGAATGTGCCACACAAGTAATTGCTCATCATTAGAGCCTGAAATGAGAGTTTCGCCATCAGCTGATATCGACAAACACGTTACAGATTTTGTATGACCAGTGAATATTAAAGATTTTTCGTTTTCAGTAAGATAATACTCTCTCTTTCTTGGCGGATTTATGATTGAAAACTGATTAATATCACCGTCTATCGAGCCTACAAATATATTCATTTCAGTTCGATCCATTACGACAGCAGATAAACTCTTAGCAAATACCAAATTTAACAGAAGATCGCCAGTTTCTAAATTATAAATTTTACAAGTTCTGTCCATTGATACGGTAACGAGCCGAGAACGTATGCCTCCTTTTGTAACATAAATATCTGTAACTGGTAATGAATGATCTGTGAAAATGTACAATGGATCGTGTTGTCCAGCAACTGTTTGAGAAGTAACATTTCCTCCAGGATTTGCGACCAGGTTAGATAAACTCCAAACCATAACGATGCTATCATCACCGGCTGATACAAAATGAGAACCATCATCGACAAATTTTATTGATGTGACAGTTTGATAGTGACGGCTAACTATATTGAGTAAATTTCCCGATGAAATTTGCCATACATAAATCTTCTCTTCTATACCAGCAACACAAAAATGACCATCAGGGGAGAATGCCAGAGCAGTCGCTCTACCAGGTAAAACAAAACGGATGCCCTGAACCTGCTCTTGCGAGTTCAATGGCCAAATATGTAAAACAGGTTTAGTTCTCTCCGATGCAGCTATGTAATCATTCCCAAGGATGCATAAGGATCTCGGAGCGGCAACTCCTCCACCTCTGTAACACATCAAAGATGTACCAGAATGGACATCCCATGCTGAACAGTTCCATAATTGACCTGTTGTATCGCTGGATATGGCTACTTCAAGCTGGGTCATGATTCGTTATTCTGTAATAAAAATAACAAAAATAAATACATAAGCAATAAACGAAATTAACACATAAGCTTTCTATCTATCTTCTTTGGAGAATATATTCACTTGTAATAATTATGTGTGTGAAAAGAAAATAGCTATTGTAAAAAAAGAGTTGAATATGCCAAAACAACTAAAATGCATATATAGACAAAGGGAGGACAGTATCATCAGCCAGTGGAAATAATAGCACTGAATCAGTAAATTATAATTTATTGCGTCAGACTCTTTGTCAAAGTTCTCATAAGCACAAAATGTATTTTGGTTCACCTGTACTACTTTTTAAATTGACACCCTTTTCTTATCACACACATAATTGCTTTTGACTTGAATTGAATTACTGACAATGGTTCCTGAGATTAAAAGCAGCAAAAATACTTTCACAGTATTAATTTAAGATCAATAAAAAATCATTTTTACCATGTGAAATAAATATCATAAAGCAACTGTACACTCTATGGGACAAACATTGAAATGAACATTTCTATACATTTATTGAATCGGTTGAAACAACTCACAAAAATAACACATTATTAAGTTTAGAAAACTCCTATTATTCTTGGACATTAAGACACCTGTTAAAACACATTAAGTTAATCACCCGACATCTGCTGTAAATATTCCAGTTGAAACATTTTAGAACTGTTTACTCGATTGCTTAGATTGTTTACTCAACATAAATCGAAAGAGATTTACACATAAAGAAAAAATAAGGTAAATCTTAAAACTATTTTAGACATAACGCAAGAGAGCCTAGTTTGTAGAAAAAAATAAACACAAATCACAGCAATTAATCTAAAAAAAGCAATCTTGCAAATGCAATTTTCTTTACCAATAGCTTAGGTTTTTTTTTTGAAAAGATGAAAAATTACAATAAATATGTATACATAATACGAAACTAAACTATATCTCAATTGTTTTTTGATTAATTGAATTATATCTTGTATAAATTAATAACTTATACTACACACGACAATACATTAAATTGTCAGTCAGTACGGGATGCTTGTAATCTCCAGAATTCGGTGGATTTTTTTTGCATATCGCAATTCATATTTAAAAATACAAATGAAATAATTCATTATAACTTTCAAGTATTTATCTAAAAGATTTTAATTCGGCCTTTATCTTCATTTCATTTCCCTGTTGTTTTTCTATAGACGATGGTTCTACAGAAGGAGTATATACTGAAATGACTATCGCTCAAAATTTCATAGCTAACCCATTATTTCACAATATTAATCATTTTACAAAATTTATTCTGTTCCTTTCAAAACAATAATTAAAGTAAGGTAACTGCCACAAATCACTGATTGATATATTAACAGTATCCATGCTAAGCTACATGCATGTTTGGTAGCTGTGACTTCACTAGTTGAAGATTTAAAAAATAGGCGTGTTATCGAGAATATTTTTTGATATAGTGTGTATGTCAAAGTAGCGTGTTAATTTAAGCGTAACTGAATTTAATTAAAGCTTAAACGATAATAGAAATGTTCATCCGCCTTCAGCTTATATTACAGAGAAGTATTATTTCCTATTTATCTTTCGGGAAGAAAACGAAACCTCACCTAAACTTAATTTAAGTTTGATAGGTTATAAAATGTTTTTGATTTTATTTGAAAAAAATAGTTGCTACAGAATAAAGTACCTAACAAGAAAATGCCTAGAATTTTACCAGATATATTGACAGCTATTTGCACGATAGAATTAACGGTAGCTGTGTTAAATGTTCTCAGTCTGTTTCAGTTTATAAAAAAAAGAATCCTTTTTATTGCTGATTTTGACGTTTTGATACATGCATGGTTACAATCATAGACCATAGAGGTTGCACTGATGTTGCCATCATATGAAGATCTCTTCATATGAAGTCCCCCTATGAAAAAAATTGATGAAAAAGAATATGAATCTTTTCAAGCAACCAATATAGAGGATTTAAATTCAAAAATATATTTAAATATACTAAAATACAATTTTATCAAACAAACATGACGAAGATTAAAAAATCTTTTATTTTTGTATATTTTTTTCTTGACAAATTTATCCTTCGTTTTTTTTGATTTTTAAAATACCATTTGTATTATTACATAAGACCTTGTTAAAGTCAACATGTGAAAATATTTATGAAAGCATTGTTTCGCATACATGCGGAAAATAAAATAATGACAAAGCTTTTTTTTATGTGTATTTGGATTCAGTGTGTATCCTAAAATTTAGAGAGCATACTTACGTCTAACTTTTTTAATCTTGTCGTAGAAGACACTTACAGTTCTAAAATGTGGTTTACGGAAATATTTACCATAATATCTCATATCAGATTACCTAAAGCCTCACTATCAGATGATTTGGTTTTGGTATCTTACAGTCTTGTGAATTTGCTTTAAAGATTAACAAAAACAGTTTTTTTTATAATAGTGTTTGTTAACAATAGTTCAATATTGCAAATGTATGGTGTATGATAAATTTATCAAACACTGCCATATGTCATTTTAGCATGTGAGCAATCCATAATTTCATGACACATAGACTGATGCCAAGTGTTGAGTCAAATTATGTTGATGACTCCTAAAAACTGTTGTCATATATATTAGACTGACATGAGACTAGACTGAGTAAAACATATATATGATAATAAACTGCTAATGATAATTTTAACAAGTCTACCACATCATCAAGGTATATATATTATTCGGTCGAGTGAAATGTAGAATAATGGTAATCTATACATGTGAACCATTGCAATGGTGGTTTAGGTTCTTGAAGTTGTATGATAAATCATGGTATTATAAATAGGCTGAATTACCATGTTCAGATGCTTTCACATTAACGTAAAAAAAAAGAACTGAAAGAATGATTTCACACTATGAAAAAGGTATTAAATTTTATTTACTTCAAATTTGAATTGTTAAAACTGTACGATTTCACATGTTTCGCCACTAACGACCCGGGTTTCACCTTTCACCATCTTCAGTCATTCTATATTACATGGATGAAACAGAAGAAGAGGACAAAACCCGGGTCATTAGTGAAAAAACATGTGGGATCGTACAATGTTTTAACAAATCAAATTTCATATTGAAATTCCATGAAACACCTTAAGTCAATATCAAAAATGATTTACTTCAGATTAAAAAGATATTTTGCTGTTAATTATATGATTGAAAAATAAACCAACACATAAAATCATAAATGAGAAAATTTATTAGAATCTTTCTAGTCTGATATATAATGAAAGATCCAAAATTCAATGTATTACAAAACCTTTCATTGTAGATGAAAAATGTTTTAAAACAATATTTATTCTGCCAAAACAAGAAATTGCAAAAAATGTTCTTGCATGTAAAACAATATTTACACACATTTACTTATCTAATACTTGAAACATTTATAATTACGAACAACATTTCATAAATATTCATTGCTATTTTTATATTTCAAAGCATCATGTAAATCAAGTAATTGTAGATTGACAAAAAACATACACAAATGTTCATTCTACAAAGCAGGAGTATATTGTCAAGTCATTGAAAGGTCATATTTTTTAAAATAGAAGAATGCAATTTAATTCAGCAGAAATGAATGATAAAAAAACATTGATCATGTGGGCATAATAAATTAACACAATCGATTGTTCCATTTAATGTCAAATTGGCACTGGAAACTGCACTTATTTCACTGGTTTCATTTGCCACAAGCCATCATTCAAATAGTGATAGTTTTCTACTCCAACACCTTTGTTGACTTTTGCTCTGAAAATATAAAAACAAACATAATTTCAAAAAATAATAAAAGAACAAAATACTATCCAATCGATAAGAGCTTTCATAATGAGATACTAACATATCTTGAGTAGAGAGTGTTGTGAAGCCAACAGCTAAAGCATTTTGCTTTCCTTCTGCCATTATAGCAACGACTGTGCCCTTGTCAGTGGGCGTCATCTTGGCTCCCGGTGATGTTAGTCCTGGACACATAATATTTGCACCGCTAAGAACAAATCGTATCGCTCCTTTGTCCACTTGCTGCATAGGTAAGAAAAATGGGTCTGAAACAAAAAAAAAAACAATTATTGTTAATTAGTAAAAATTATGAGTAAATATAATGATATTTGAACAAAAGGTGACAAAAGAAAAAATACTTCATTAATGTGATATAGAGGTTCAGCATATCGCAGTATTTTTTTATTTTATACCTCTGCAGTTCAATAATATTAAAAAAGTGTTTTTATTGAAAATAAAATACCTATCCTCCAAAATATACAACTGTAAAAGTGATCAATATAAGTGTATAAATAAAAGGAATTGCCCTCAATTTGATAATGGGTAAATATTTTTTTGTGATTTTCTGCAGAGAAACTTTTCAATAAGAATTAAGAATTGACTATTGATACACGCACATTTGTGTAGAAGTCTTAAGGTTGGCATCCATGGTCCTTCACGTTGTCTGAAGAACAGCAGCTCCCCTGTACTGTTAACCATAATTTCTATATGGTCATGGCTGAAAAAATAATACAAAAAGACTTCATATATAATCTATCAACATAAGATTATCAACAGTTATTGTTTAAGACTTATCAACAAAATAAACAGTAAATCGACTTCTTCTGGTCAAAGAAATATATCTCAAATTTGATTTAATAGAATAACATAGGAAACGATGTTGAATATATATAAGACATTGAAATAATCAAGTAATACAAAGATGCTTCAGCAATTCCTCTACTGAAGTTACTTATTTTTTTGATGATTGACGACTTGGGAAGCCCTTTTTGGGTTTAGTTGTAAAGTAAAGAAAACACTTCTCTTTAACCCAGAGAGGGCTGACATAATGGTGGGTCTAGTACTCGTTATGGGTGGCTGATCAATTCTGAACCATCAATCAATTTGAAAAATTAAGTAAGATTTAATTAATCATATACAATTCTCTAAACATATCTGTAAAAAGGTGGTTTTCAAATTATGCAGATAATTCCTAAAAATTAAAACTTAATCAGTAGAAGGTTAAATTTACATCTAAATAACATAGGTTAAAAAAAATACAAAAATCTCCCCAAAAAAGTGTCAAATTGCCAAATGTTTAAGATCTATATTTATGGAAGTTTTCTTTTTTAAATTCTTTTCTTGATAGAGATAAATCGATAATTAAATCCAGACAACAATTAATATTCTGTCTTGGTTGCATTGTAAATGAAAGTACATAACAATAAAATAATCTATATGCACAGGTGCGATAAATAAACTTCAAGTTTATATGCAAACAGAAACTCAATGCAAAGCAATACTTTTATCAAGGAATGATTGGTACTAGAATTAAATATTTTCCTATTTTTTAGCAATTTTGAAATTGAAAAATCAATATCAATTTCTATAGACCAGATGGCTTAAGCAGCAGCTTTTCTGTATCATGTCATTGCCCCAAAAGCAAATTGGCACTTTGATGATTTGAAATTTTGTTCATACTCAACTAGTAAATACTCATAGAAGTGTTGAACTTTAGTGTAAAAGTGAATCATGATTTGTCCTTATCTCCATAAAATTATTCAACACTAGCTCTACTGAAATGATTTTTTAAATACTTAGTGTTGGAATATCTTTTATGTGCCACATTGAATAATTGTTTCAACAATTAGTTAAGGAACAGATTTCCTTATCTGCAGGATTTCAAGATTTAACTCAGCAGTATAAGTGTTCAAAATAAATTTTCGAATGATGGTTAGCACAACCTTAAATCAGTTTTAATAAGTAAATTTCTTACGCTTCAGTTATTTATCGATTGGTTCTTTTGTACTGAGGCTTAGATGTGTGCCTCTCTATTCTTAATATCTTATTTCTGCTACTATAATAAAACTACTTTTTACAATCCTAATCAATACTAGACAAATTTTCACTCTTCAAGTATATTTCTGTGCATCAATATCTTTGTCTAGGGTTAAAAGTGTCAGATTAAACATCAAGCATATAAAAAATTATCAATAGTTCGTCCAATCTTTATCATACCCACAAGAAATATTTTAACATAGTTGTTTTCCGCTTTGAAGGAATATTTTATCAGCAATAATAATTGTTGGTTTACAACCAGTATGATGATAAATTGATAAGAATTGTGTAAATAATATGATCACTATGCAATAATTTATTTTTTCATTTAATTTTCAATGCAGCAGTCAACAACTTGGATCTCAAGGGTGTGATTGAAATTTGAGTCACTGATGTTGGCTTTTTAATATTTCATTATAGTACGACATCGATTAACCTCCTACAAATACAGCAGAATTGTGAAAATAGGATTACGATGGAGCCACAATCTATCTTCATTGCTTTCTCAGTTTTCCAGCATTAACCATTAATTTGCCATGTCAATAATTGCACATTCATCATTCCTTGATCTAACGGTTTTTAAATATCCGATGTAAAAAGACAGAAACTGCAAGTAGTGAAAAGACATCCTGTTTCGATATTAGCTGGTAATTTTTTCATTTATGAAATTCCTTACCTAAAATATGTTGTATTTGAAATCCTGATGGAAATAAAAATATCAATCATTGCGAGCTGAGAACTTATGTCTTATTTATATTATTACCCAATAATCTGCTACTTCAGGGTGTTCACCAAGAAGTTATACTTCTTTATTTATGTTTGATGCTAATAAATGTTTTATAAAACGTTGGGGAATTACATATAGAAGACGCTGTCAGCTAAATGTCCACCTCTGTTTTTACAACAATTTTCATCACATTTTTATACATTTCAACCAAATTGTGTTTGTATTGTGTAAGTTTCGCAAGTGTAACTGATTAGTCAGCACAAACCTTACCAAATGAACGTGTTCATATGATTAAAACATAAAAAATCCATTAAAAAATTTCCACATGTATACTTCGAAATTGCCGAATATGAGCTATTGATATTCTTATTTACCAAAATGTCAAACAAAGTAGTAATCCTTCCACAGTTAACACCTTGTTTTACACTCGTTTTTTTATTAATCAAGTACTTAAAATTATTATGATTTTACCTTGAACTCTGAACTTATTCATCAACAAAAAAATATATAATATGGTTTCTTTCGTTATAAGATTACCATTTGTGGTTCCTGTCATAATAAACTGATGGTTGACACCATTTTGGTTATTTTACAAAGAAAATATAAATTGATATAAAACCACTTACTTCTTGTTGTGTATAATTATTACTAGTAAGATATGTATGTTGATAACCATATTATACTAACCACTTAACAATCTTGCAAGCTTCTTTTTTGGGCAAGATGGATTCAACGTGGCCATCCAAGTGAGGGTATAATTCCAGTAGTTTACTTCTAATACCCTTCTGCACAGAAGACTTAAGCTGTTGCACTCCCGAGACACTCTCTTTTTCATCAAATCTGGAAAAAAAATCATTGCTTTATTCCATCCAAATAAACAATTTACTTATTGCTTTTGAGAATAAATATGGGGTTTTATAAACACAATATATTAATATAAATTTTACATTTTTTAAAAATGTAGGACCAATTACATAATGCATAGTGGAACATAATAAATGTTATCATAACCTGATAAGAAATATGTGGAAAAATCTGTTCTTAATATGTACATATTGATTTTTGTTACGTTTGCAAGTCAAGCATAGCTTATTGCTCCATTTTACTTTTCAAATATTTTAGTTTCTTCAATGATAAGACACCTTGCATTCAACATTCATTTTCATATTTTCATTTCCAAATAAGATAGCTGTGATAAAATTATCTTATAAATTTCTCAGTATGGCTTACATGAATTATTTGTTCAATGCCACTCAAACCATAAGCTCCATAAACTCCATTGTGATATAATATGCTTGAAGATACCGAAAAAAGCGAAACCCGGACGTTAGTGATAAAATGTGTGGAATTGTATAAAGTTTCAACAATAAAAATTTGATATTGAAATTCCATAAAGCACATTCAGTCAATATCATAGATCATAATAATCTGTCATGAAATATTTGATATTTATAATCCCGAATAAGCGATTGTGGATTTAGGTAAAAATAAAAAAAGTTAAATCACTAAACAAAATTTATTTAGCAGCATTGATTTATTCCAAATTAAATACTATAGATAAGATAAAACTCAAAATAGTATATAAAATTTATCATCACTAAAAATTTTCTTTCCATTATTTTTAATGTTGCCCTTCAAATTATATTGTTGTTGTATATCTTTTATAAATTATACTGCATATCTTGTAAAATATTACAATATAACAATTACTTCTAATTCATTTATTTTTGATAGTCATAGTTTGTGTGGTGTGATTGCCAACGTTGACTACAATCTGTTTTTCATAGTATGTTACTTAAAAAAAGGTAATTTTTTTGTAGATTTTATGTATAACTGCAATCAAGCATGAAGGAGAAAAAATGATAGTGCACAGTGCAGCAAAAACCTAGATTGCAATACCTGTATTGTCAAACCGAAATGAGAAGCTATTACCCCCAAAACTAAAGCATTACACGTCCGCGTGAAATCATTACAACTTTAACATGACTTTTAGGATCGCATTTATGAATGTAGAAAACATGGTTTGTCATCATATCTTACAATAATTTTCATCTTTCCATCAAGGATTGTCTGTATCAATACAATAATATTCGCAAACAAACAATACACACTTACGACCTAATTTAGGCTACTTAGGTAATTAAAAGTTATCCCGCTAAGATATTGTTTCTGGATCATTTTTTAATGTGAGACAGTTTTATAAGAATATTTTGTTCCAACTATATCTACTCCATGAGTAAGAAATATAGACTTATAATAGAGCATTGTGGAAAAAAATATTTTATAGTTTTTACTGGCATTTGGCTTCTCATTTTTTAGGAAAAGTTAACTAGGTAGAGATAGGACTTTGAGTGATAGGAAGAAATATTAAGATAACATTCATGACTTGAAACAAAAAACAACTTAAGACAGACGCTCAAGATTTTTGATCGCTCCCACTAGTGGCGTGAGAGAATGAATATTTTACATAGATTGGTGGTTAATAGTACAATGAAAATAATAACTTTATCCTTTCCCTACATTTAAAGCACATTTAAGTCACACTATTTTTTGTTTTTATATGTGTATCAATATTACGCATTGTTAGGAATGTGATAAGATAGTAATTATTAAAAAAAATGGAACAATATTTATGTGAGATAGTGATAATGTGATATAAAGATATTCAATCATATAAAAATAATCTCATAAGCCAAAATAAACATAAAAATAAATATTCAATAGATATGATGACTTATAGGAAAAATATCCCGAAGGCAAATTGCTGTCATGTAATTATAATCAATCAAACTTTTCAAATATATATATACATATAAATAATAAGTTGTAAAACAAAAGTAGGGAATGTATTTAATCACTATATTTTAATCAAATTCCTAAGTAGAATAAACCTTGAAAAAAGAAATACTTTCAATCATCAACAATTGTTGCTGTTACTAGTCTTAAATAATTAATGATTATAAGACTAGTAAACATATTATTATTCTCAATTTGAAGTGCCACTCGACATTATTTGCACAATATGCGTGACCCAGAGAAAGCGTATCCGTAGTGCGTTATGGTCGAACGAATACATATATGAAATAATATAAAAAATGTTAAATCAGTACTTACGGGATAATAACGTTATATGTTAATGTTATATGTTACTTAGTTTCTGTACTTCTGTTTTATTTACAGATTATACCCGTAAGGCTGTACATCGGGGTATGTTTAAGGGGTTACTTATCACGCTAATGTTCTTATAGAAAAAGTCATTTTCAATAATTATAACTACAATATAAACAAGAAAACAATACTGACAATATTTTTACTCCTTTTATTATAAAAGTCGAGTATCATATTGAAAAATAAGTAGCATTTATTATTCATGTTTACGTTATAGAAAAAATGATACAATTTTACAAGTTGAAGGAGATTGTACACCACTGGTTCGAATAATTGATTGTTAGATATTTAAAAAAAAATTGAATAAAATATCACAATCAGAGTAATTATAGTAAGTACATAAATAAAACAATAATAAAATTTTGCTGAGTAACATTCGATGACGTATTTAGAAAAAAACAGCTTACACCGATATATTTCTTGTTAAAGACAAGATGTTTGAAATAAACATCATAGAAAAAAATACAAAATCCAACAAGATAGCCTGATAGTAAGTAATATATTAATAATATAATAAAGTATATTAATAGATCCAGTAGAGTTAACGACTGTAACCTGCTCAATAACGACATGGAGTTTTTGCAGAAAAATACTTTTGTAGCTCTATAAAATGTATATACAATACCGCCCTTTTGTAGCCCTAATCATATGTAATTTTTTCATTATTTTCCAATTTGATAAAAAATATGTTCATGTAATAAATTTTTCTATAACCATAAAAATTGTGAAGTCTAATTTTTTAAAAATGGACCAAACCATGAAAATAGTTGTTTCTGTTCTTTATGAATCGTTGTTTCATACTTTCAGCTACTAAGATGTACCACAAACAATTACGCCAAACTAGCGTAGCATAGCGGTGACATAAAATTTTTAAGCTATACGAAAAAAAATCAATAAGTATTCTATAGGTATACATAACTGAAACTTTTACTATTTCACTGATATTTTAAATTAATAGGCGAATTAAATTGAAATGCTTTTAAATTGCAGATATCACACATACAGGGGCGATAACTTTTGCGAAGAGGTTAAGTTCGTATTGTAAAAAATAGATGAGATTCAATTACTACTTACAATTGACATATTATAATATCGCCTATAAACAAGGGAACGCGTGTATGGCGCATGCAAGTGGCAAATTATCGGCAGCATGTGTTAGTTCGTTTGTTATCCACTTTGTCATTGCATTTTCATGTTAGCACGTTGTTAAAATTATAGGCCAAACGAGGCGACATATTAACCAATACGTTATTGAAACAAGAATGTCGTGCGTAGCATGTAAGGAACCGACATCAATTGTTTGCTTGTTGCTTAAGATGAAAAAGTAAGTAGATTTTGATTGATGTATTGGCTAAATTTAGGAGGTGCGATAAGGAGAAGACGTTATTATAACCTGTATGATTCATTTGCGAAGACGTAGCACTGCTGTGTTTCAAAGTTGAGAATTTTATATTATATCTAATAATAGTAACCATAAATGCTTAAGATTGTCTGCGATTATAGCTTAAGAAGTAATTATTTTTACCTGATAAATTGAGATAAGATATAAAACAAGACTACAATTAAGACAAATCGAGAAAAAATATTTAGGCGAGAATTTTAATTTCATCAATCATTAATTTCCTGGTAAGCTTGATAAAATCAAAAAAAAATCACATGATAATAATATAGCCTCGTTAAGGGTTAAACATATCATCGATGTTGAGCTTACAGTATCACCATATTAAACCTATACAGTAAAAATACGACTAAAATTGTATAACATTTACATTGTTTGGTTCATTCATAGCCTGTAGAATAGGTTTGTTCAGTGTAATTCGCAGCTTCTGATCGCTTCAACTATCCATACATGAGTATGGTCGGAATTCCCAAAGAAAATGTTTTCATCTTATTGCAAACATGTAACGAAATAATTTTTCTAACTTTAAAAATAGTTTTCTGCCAACTGAAGCTGCAGGCGACATATCTATTATCATATTTATAGGCGGTATATCGCTGTATATGTTATGGCCATATACATATTATTCGTAAATATTGCTCTACCATGCGTTACTAATATTCGAAAACATAAAGTTGTACAAATCATTAATAGAAATAAATAGATCAAGCGCAATATTTCACGCGTGTATACTACAACATTACAAAAGTCAATGCCATAGTTCACACAGCATAATTTATTATTATTGAAACGATTGACGTAAAACTGTGGGGAAAATGCTGCACTGAATAAATAACATGGGGTTCACTAAAATTACCGCGAAAATGCAGAGTAAACCCAAGTGCTGTTATATAATGACGGTTAGGAGTTACTATGTCCTGTGTCGCAGCGTGGCGTCAATCACAAAACACGTTTATATCACATTTCCACTTCGCCAAGCACGCCATCTTGTACGTTGAACCCGTTAGAGAAATTATGTACAATTGCGATTGCTTTCTACCACTATGACCATTATCATTAAACTGCCATCATAAATGTATATATATATTATACATATTTATGTTCCACTTTAAGGTTCCTTACATTAACTGCTAAAGCTTCAGATATCACAAAACAGGTAATCGTTCAGAATAATTTGTAGTTTTTCACAAAATAAAATACATTGCTATTTGTTTCACTTGTTATAATGGAGTTCTACCAAGTGATTGCCAATTCAATCAATAAACTGTAACACGTGTTTCGCTTTCTCGAGAAGCATCACATCGAGTGGTATAACAAAGTTATCAATTTCCAATCAAACTTAAGTCCTGGAATAATTAATACCCATTTTTAGTTAGCAACGAGGACTGAATCGTTTAGGATAATTAACCTTACTACTTAACTGCGAGTTTTTAAAATAACTAGCTGGGTTAAATTATAACGTGTTTTGTTAGATTCAAAAGTCATTTCCGTTTTTATATATGCAATTAATTTATTACGTAATATAGTTGCGCTTCACCCAAAGTTATATCATTTAATCATTCAAGTTTGCATTCTAATATTCCCTTTAAGTTTCATATAGAAAGAGCTCAACAAGACACATTCAACACATACACAGCAATAAATACTTTATAATGTATGTATAATAAAATTTTCTGCAGTTGTTACAAACAAGAGAGCGACTCGTTCAACAATTATTTTTCAGACACCTCTCTAAATCTATGATCGCATTAACGATTTCGTTTTGTTGCGTTCGTCACTGTCGACTGTGTGCTTACCGGTTCGAATCCACGGAAACACAATTAATAAAGTCGCATTCAGTGCTTAGTTTTGGAATTTCCGCGCACTCACCATGTGTTGGCGGATATAACCACAAAAAATATATATTTACAGAAGGAATAAATATATTTGAAATTACTGCATGATCTATGCACTTTGGAAACAATATAAGATAACTTTAAAAATTGAAACGGTTGTAATTCAGGAATCGCCATAATTTTCTTTCCGATTTAAAGAAATGTGTTGAGAGTTGAAAATGTTAAAGCTATATGAAATAATAAAAAAAAATGTTACGTAGTTGATTATATAAGCGGTGCAATCGATAACATCTCATAGTAGCGGGAACATTGGTTGTGTTAAAAACAAAACTTAGTGATACGATTGAAAAAACTAGTACGGGGTTTATTTAAGTTTAAAAATTGTAAATATGTATATACATACAATTTTTATAATGAATATGACATTCAGTGACTGCGTATGTTTAGATAAATTTTATGATATCTACTGAGACAGCCGATAAGGTAAAAAAATACAATAAGTATTTTTATATTTATTGTATTATTCATTTATATGATATACAGTTCAAATTTCAGCGTCGTATTATATTGGTATCGATCTATGATCAGGAAAAATAAATCACATGTTTGTGTATTTTTTAACATTACTTAAGTATTGATAACCATAGCACACGCTTATCAGCAACTTTTAACGATTACGTAATATAACACGTTATTTTTTAACATCACACCATTTTATCGTTTTCCCTTGAATAAGGTGCATGGAAACAAAATTTAAAATTATATTGAGATAATCATGTACATCGCTTTCGAAAGAACATTGATCTGAGATGATTTTTTAACACACCGAGGTTTACTCGGATGGAGAATTTCGTGTTTATTTCCATAACATTTCGAATACGTTTAATTAGCACCATGCTACCACGAGGAAAGAATAATCAAGAACATGGGGGCCAAAAATGTCAAAATATATTATACACACGCTTGATTCGACATTTTTCTACTTCGCATAAAATTATTTGCATGTCACAGGTTCGTCATCCCTGACCAAGAAACAAACCAATAATTAAATAGTACATAATTAATAAAATAAACGTTTTTCCTAGTAATAAGAAATAGGAAAAGATAGCGCGCAAATATTGACAAACATTTTCTTAATGTTTGTATTCTCAATGAAAATTACGACAGTCAACAGGGTAAAAAAAAACTACGAAGTTTTTTGGAAAAATGGTTTGATAATCAATGTGCTTTATCCTTTCGTTGTAGACAATAGCCAACTCTAAGCTGTTTTTTTATAGACCCAAAGTGTCGCAATATTGGATCATGGCATGCTTAGCATATATAGCCTAGATGAGCTTACGTGAGTGGATTCACAGGGTGAGTCTCGAGAAACCTACATATTATATTAAATCGAGGAGTAGATTAAATTGAGCTGAACAAGTGGGCGGGCAACATTACAAGGATAAATATGGATCAATAATCAATAAAATCATTTTGATTGAATTGGCAGAACTCCATTATAACACGGTGAAAAAATAGCAATGTATTTTAGCTCTATGGTTGATAGCTATTTCGGCTTACGCCCCATCATAACTACATAGTTCTGAAGTACTGATGTACTGACTAAGGCGTAAGCCGAAACAGCTATTAACTATATCTATATATATATATATATATATATATATATATATATAAATTAATTTCTGTCTGTCTGTCCTTTATAAACTCCTACACCATTAATCCAATTGCGATAAAACTTTGTCGAATTATTGCTTAGACTACCGGGCAAAAGATAGGATACTCAGAATTTGATTTGATTACAAAAAATAATTGAATATTCACGAAAAACATGTTTTCATACAAGACTATTGTAATACAGAATGGCCATTTATGAAGCATTGTATCCATAGCAACGCCGAATGCAAAAATGTCAAATCTGTCACATTCATTCTGGAAACAGATCGAGTACGCGTAGATCGTACCAGACGTACTCTGCATGCTGATTTAAATCATAGCGCATTCCATTACGATCATAATTATGATTACAGTCTGCACCCAAGTATTGTTATTGGAAAAATGGGCAAATTATGCGTGTATTGTAGTGCCTTTAAATTTAAAAATGAAACACTGTGCTGCGCGAGTGGAAAAGTGAAATTGCCAGAATTACATTCAATGCCCGAACCTTTATTAACGTTGGTATCGGGTGATACAAGTGAATAAAAACATTTCTTGACAAACATACGAAAGTACAATTCAAGTTTCCAAATGACATCTTTTGGTGCAACCAATATCGTGCGCGAAGATTACATGCCAACATTTAAAGTGCAAGAACAAATTTATCATTGTGCTGGATCATTACTACCACTGCCGAACGCAAATCATAAATTTCTTCAAATTTATTTCTTGGGAAACACTGACAAACAAATTGACCAACGTTGTCAATTCAATACGGGTACTAAACGAGAAATAGTTGCTCAATTACAAACTTTATTCGATCAATACAACAAATTAATTGAATTATTTAAAACTGCTCTCGAATAAATGTCATCTGATGATTACAAAGTTGTCGTTATAGTTGGTGAAGAATTTAACTCGCGTGATATCATTCTTCACCGAAGAAATGGTCATGTTCAGCGAGTTTCACAAACGCATTGATCGTACGATAGATTGCAATATCCGATTTTATTTTGGCAAGGAGAAGAAGGATACTATTTCAACATCCCGTTGAGAAATCCACAAACAGATGAGGAAGCGAATAAGAAAGTCAGTGCCATGAATTACTATATATCGATTGATGATTCGCGAAAACGCTGAAAATCATATCTTAAAATGTCGACATTTGTTCCGTCAATATATTGTCGATATGTACGCGAAAATAGAAACTGAACGACTCCTCTACATTCGATTAAATCAAACAAAGTTGCGTTCCGAAGATTATATTCATTTACACGATGCAGTTGTTAATGATTGCAATGTGAATCCCAATGATTTGGGAAAAATGGTCATACTCCCGGCCACATTTACAGGAAGTTCACGATACATGCATGAATACGCACAAGATGCAATGACGTATGTTCGGGCATATGGCCGTCCAGATTTTTTATTACATTTACCTGTAATCCGATGTGGGAAGATATAACAGAACTTTTGTTACCCGGACAATCATCATCAGATCGTCATGATATTTGCGCACGAGTGTTCAAACAAAAACTCAAATCTTTAATGGATTTCATTGTCAAGCGTCATGTTTTTGGAGAGACACGCTGTTGGATGTATTCAATCGAATGGCAAAAAAGAGGATTACCACACAATCACGAAAAAACATTGCACTAGCAATCGCATCATCTGGAATTGCAGCAAACCCTTTTGGATGGTAGCTGAACAGCAAATAATTGAGACACCAACATGCAATATCAACAAAAATTCTAAAACGGGCAAACCACTCACATCATGTAAAATCATTGTATGGGACGAATGTACTATGGCACACAAAAAGTCATTGGAAGCTCTTCATCGCACACTAAAAGATTTAAGAGGAAATGAACAACTTTTCGGTGGCGCACTCATTTTATTGTCTGGTGATTTTCGACAAACTCTACCTGTTATATCACGTTTAACAATGGCCGATGAACTTAATGCATGTCTCAAATCATGCGTTTTATGGCGATACGTACATAGATTCACTTTGAAGACCAATATGCGTGTACAACTACAACATGATGCATCCGTTGAACGTTTCGCAAAACAATTGTTGGGTATAAGAAATGGGAAAATGGCAACAGAGGAATCCACACAATGTATCACATTGCCAGCGAATTTCTGAAAAATAACCGCAACCATAGACGAATTGATTCACAAAGTTTTTTCCAAATATAGCACACTACCATTAAAATCATCGATGGCTCAGTGCACGTGCTATATTAGCAGCCAAAAACAAGGATGTAAATGTAATCAATTTCAGCATACTAAATGAAATACCTGGAAAAGCGACAACGTATAAGTCAATCGATACTATAACAAATCAAGAAGAAGTCGTCAATTATTCAACAGAATTCTTGAATTCACTTTATTTGCCAGGCATGCCGCCGCATGTTTTAACTTTGAAAATTGACGTGCGTATCAATCTTCGAAACATAAATCCACCACGATTTTGTAACGGTACCAGGCTTTCAGTGAGAAAAATGATAAACAATATTATTGAAGATACAATTTTAAATGGAAAATTCAAAGGAGAAGATGTAATGTTGCCACGCATCCCAATGATTCCGACAGATATGCCATTTGAATTTAAACGTCTGCAGTTTCCAGTGCGAGTCGCCTTCGCAATGACCATCAATAAGGCACAAAACAGTCGTTACAAGTGTGTGGACTAAATTTAGAAAATCCATGCTTCTCACATGGACAACTGTATGTGGCATGCTCACGCGTTGGAAAACCTTCTGATTTATTTGTGTACGCACCAAACATTGTGTATCCAAAAGCACTCCAATAAATAAAAACACATACGACCGCCACTGTCAAATTTAGGTAAGAAAAACATAGCCTAAGCTTATCGCTTTTAATTGGCTCCAGCCTCGCCTCAAGTCCGACTTATCCAACCGGAAGGCGAGAGGCTCCCGACGTGGCGCTTCCATAAAGTCGCGGGGTTTTTTTTGAGTGGCATTGCAACGCATGCCGGGAACACGCTAGTATCTTATAAATTTTGTGTAACTAAAATACATTGCTATTTTTTTCACCGTGTAACTAAATCATTGACGGAAGAAAAAATATATAAACAACGTAAAACATTCGAATACTTTGCTTCAAGGAAAGCGAATATTTCCTTCGCTACGTGATTGACTCATCTCATCATCATCATCATCAGCCGGGGTCGATCCACTGCTGTATTAAGGCCTCCCCCCTTTTTTTCCAGGGGGTTTTTTGGACATTGCAACACCACGCTGCCCAGGCGGGTTGGTGTTCGGTTTTCTGTCTGGGTTTTCCTTCCCATAACCAAGAGAACACGGCACGCGGTGTTCCCGAGCGGTCACCCATCCAAGCACTATCCGCGTCCAATGCTGCTTAACTTCGGTGATCGCACGAGAGGCGGTGCTTTCAACGTGATATGGTCGTCGGCATTGATACATTGATTGACTAATCTATCAGGTAATAATACATTAATATACTAGTGATAATATATCATGATGTAAGATCGTGTATCCATATTACTCAGATAATTGTATTGTTGTGTGTGGCATTTAGAGATTTACTGAGAATGTTTTCATTGTGTTTTCTCTTTTTTTATACAATCACGAAACTCGATTCGAAAATAATTGGGAAACAAAATTGACGTACTGAGCGGCATATGCGGAAACTCATTTTCCAACTCGAAACGGTGTCGAAACGATTATAGTAAAATTGAGAATAAAAGAGGCGAACAAGGTTTTGCTAACATCCGAACTAGCTGAATATTCATATTGAAATAAAACTAAGAATTCTAAGAAAATCGGAGAAAACGTGTTGTTGGAAGAAGAACATTGCGGTTAAATAATCTCATAAAATTAAAATGTGAAGGGAAAAATTTATTCCTGCCGAAGGCTGATCCATATTTAGTAGGCGAGCAAAAATTTAATTTGCCTACCAATATCATGGTATAAATATAATGATTTAATATGAAATATTATTTAACATAATACACGCTAAAAATAATAATGATAACACCGCTCATCAAAAATTCGTATCAAAAAATAATTTACGAAATCTCAATTTAGTTTTAATAATACATACAGAAATCACATTGTGGTTATATCAAATTCCAATAGAACACTGGCTCTTGATAATTTAGTAATATAGTAGAGTAAATTTATATGTAAGTCAGTATGCAGCAATAGTTCTTCAAGTTGACGGATCAATAATCAAAGCTAAGTGGCGGTTTTCACTTACAAGTATTTGTTATGCTTTGAAAATTCAACTATAATTTATTCTTAAACGTAGTAATTTTGCATGATGTTCGAAGAATTCTCGATTCAGAGTATAATTTTATTTTTATATCACATTCAGTTTTATGCCGTGATTAGATGAAATTTTACTCCAAATTAAACTGAAAAAATTATAATGTATATATAAGTTGAACATACGAAATTGTAAATATTGGACATTATGGTCGTATTTTATTGTGTGAGTATAATACTAGTTAACGTCATTGACTATCGAATGTATGAATAGTTTGTTTCACTTTTTGTGTGCAATTACTGCAGATATATATGATTATTGATTATTCTTTTAGCATCATAATACGTTAAATATATTTTCCAATATTGGCGGCGTGTGATTGAAAATAATTTACGTTATAACCCGGTTACAAAAAAAAAACAACATCCAGTACTATACGTATTTTTGAAGTAATTTAACGCAAAAACGAATAAAAGATTGACATAATCACCTCAATGAAAATTTTATAAATAAAATAGCAAATTTTACAAAAAAGCACAAATTTTTTGATAATGTAGTAATAAGTAAGATAAGTGATTTTTGTGTATCCATGTTTTTGATGATACCGTGAAGCACGCCTTTATTATCTTAAAGCTCACAAACCTCCCGATCGCGTCTGGAATTATCTGTCTATAAAGTTGGCTAAATTTAATTTCGAAAATCAGCCCGCAAGCTGTGTCAGTCGTTTTCCATTGTTTGCTGAAGAAAACTATTTTTAAAATTTAATAAAATTATTTCTATCTATAATATTGGAATTTAAATTTATATATGAAAAAGGATAGTCCAGCGATCTACTGAATTTTGACCTCTGGTATAAAGTATATGAAATATAAACCAGGTTGTTTTAAAAATCTAAAATATTTATATGCAGTTCTTGATTTTCGCACATTCGACTTACAATCGTTAATAAAACATAATTCTTTTTCACCCATGTGCAACCACGTACATGCTCTACTATCAATCGAGGATAATAAAATATTCACCTTGAACACTTAGATTACATAATATTAACAACAATCGTGCATAATTAATGTGGATCTGCACACCACCGACTTTCACGTCATTTTTTCCTCCAAACAATTCCTAATCGCGTGCTGAGCAACAAATTATTTGACAATTTTATTACACCCGCTCAATCAAGTAAATTAATAAAGTAATTCATATCTCACCGTAAGCAAATGACTTTTGAATTAACTTTGATTATTGGTAAACAAGGTTTCATGTTTACTCAAGCAATGCCGTTTCAATTTTGTGTTTTGCTATGTAGGTCAATTAAATAGAAAAATGAGACATTACAGTTTTTTAAGACAAAAATAATTGTGAAACCAAAATATACAAATATGTTACATATTTCGTCAACAGACCGGTTGAGCTTATCGGCAATGTAAAGCAAGGCGGACTTTTATCGAAGAGGATTTGGATAGATTGTAGGGTATCAACGACTAGTCCAGTAGATCTCAGTACGGCCACCAACAGCTTCATAGTAAATATTGATATTTAAAAAAGTGTTTTTTTTCCAAATTAAATCGTCCACGAGGCGTTTCCATAGGACTGCTGATATATATAATGCGTCCACAGTACAGTTTTACATGAGAGCCACCCTACTAGTCTAATGTAGACTTACATAGTAAAACAAATGAGCAATTATGTAGTTTTAAGCGTCGAATATGATGAAGGTCAACCCAATCATCACAATGCTTCGGTCGAGTATAGAAATTTGAAAGAGACAAAACAGTCGCCATTCAGAATTGTAGACATTAACACAGTAACATTTGAAATTTTAACATGAATTGATGTAAAATTTACTTTTTTTTTTGCTGGAACATGCTGTAGAAATTATGTTTTGTATCGATGAGGATAGGATGGGTTAAACTTTACGACCCACAATAGCTGCATTAAACCTTAAAAAATGCCGCATTATGTCTGTATTTGTTGTTGCACTATGAATAAATTCATACTAGGGGTGGATTACACCACAGATACATGGTTCAATAAAATAAATAATGTATTACGTATTATTATTGAGAAGAGGTGAAAACATTGCTGACATTAGATTCCATAATACGTTAAAACTATTATATTATAATCAATGTAAGTTTCCATGCATAAATTTGAACAAGCCATATGCAAGTCTAGTGCAGATACGTTCCGATAACTATTAACAACTCAAATATAACAGGACACGGTGAAGAACACAGCCAGTGGTTTAATGAGTCCAATTGTACAACAGGTACGAGGATTATACATGAGAAATATAATATCAACCATTAGTTATTTGTGAGCAGAAAATTTATAAAAATATATATTTTTCCGTGTTGAATTGGTATTTACTTGGATGAACTCTGTAATAAAAATCTAAAAATATCAAAGTATTAAATAGCCCTCTTTTATGGGGGTTGTTGATTTATTATTTGTTTCGACTTCCCCATTGTCAGAATTATGATTGAATTAAAATTAAGCTAAGCTTTTTGTACCGTCTAATTGATTAATTTATTAGATACATCGGCGTATTGTTTTTGCAGCGTAAAACGAATTATTTATTTATGGCAAACATTGGAAATTTTCAAGGAAGTCAAGCTAGTAAGTTAAGACAAAATATACTCGATGAGATATATGTCAAGTATTCTAGCAGTTTAACTTTAATTAAAATGTTAAACGCGTAATTGTAAGCTCCAAGAATAATTCTAACAAACCAATAGATACAGTACACAAAAAGTAATCACATGAGTTTCATGAAATAGTTCAGTAAGGGAGATGAATTAATGTCAGTTTTATATTTGACTATTACTATAATATAATATATTGTGACATATTACATATGTGTTTTTATGAGAGGAAAAAACAATTCCCTAAAACTGTCGCATGGACAAGAGTTTTTCTACTAGATAAATTACTATAGTATACTGACTGTCGTTTCGTCTCAGACAAAATTAGAACGCAATCAAGGTAATTGGTCAATAAGATAATAGGCGAGGATTTTCGGAGAGCGAGCGTGTTCATCGAGTGCTTTTTTGAGCAAGGCGTCAAACTTAAAATATCACAGTGCGACAGGGTGGCCATATGAAAACTATTCAATCATAAAATTAATACAATCCACAATAATATAAATTGAATGCTGTAGTGTGATGTAGAAAGCAGATGCGCACGCTATTTTTCCCCATATTTTTTACATTTCGCCACTATTATTTAAAAATTTATTGATGGTTAAAATGTATTCTTGGTAAGATCACATTGTTTTCATCACAATTCAAATTTTCTACTCGTTGTTTAGTAACTTAGAAACAATTTACAGTGTACAAACAACTCATGGTTTTGTATACCTGATACCTTTAACCCAGATATTTTGTATAGACTTGTTTGTGAATTGTGCCAGTTGATAATGCTGGCGATGAACGAAATCGGTTCTGATCAAAAAATATATTGTGGAAATAAGTACTATTTTTTTTATTATTATTTAAACGATCTTGCCTTTACATCACGAAGTGACAGTTAACACCTTAAAAGTGACGAATGACGTATTTTAGAAATTCAAAATATTTTCTCGACTATCTAGAAAATAAATAGCAATGTATTTTAGTTCTACAAAATTACTTTTAACAAATATAGTTGATAGCTATTTCGGCTCACGCCATCGTCAGAACTATCGTCAGTTCTGACGATGGCGTGAGCCAAAATAGCTATCAACTATATTTGTTAAAAATAATTTTGTAGAACTAAAATACATTGCTATTTTTTCACCGTGTTATAATGGAGTTCTACCAAGTGAATGCCAATTCAATCAATAGAAAATAAATATCAATTCTGTCAAAACGGATATTCGAGGAATCAATCTGACGGCGATGATGTGCGTATTAAAATCTATGCCCAAGCGTAATCATGTCCGCTTCTGAAAAGCATCAGAGCATTATCCCAAATGTAGTCAACACTGACTGTTTTAAATGCATTTTTTTCTTAGGTAGTATATAGTCAGTCGCTTGATTTACCATTAGATTTAAATAATGGTAAGATAAGAAATATAAGTTTTATAAATATAATTAATGATGGGCCAAATTCTATATTTCTTAAATTATTTTGATTAGTCACATTTTTTTTAAATCAATATACGTAAAGATAAAAAAGTCAATACTGCAGTCAATACGTTTATGAGACAAAAATATTTTTACCGATCTACAATTTCAAAAATATCACTTCAATTACTAATTATAGAACAGGACTATATTAGTTCATAGCTCTTAGGAGTCGCGTTGTAGAAAAAAAAAACTCCCTCAAACCAAGAAGTCTTGTCAGATTGTATTAGGGCTTATGTTGGGTTGTGATAGGCCGTCGTGGAAACTATTCTGGGATTAACAGGAAATATAGACGCAACGAAAATATCGAGAAAATTACGAAACTATTATGCTTTTCTTAGCTGTTCTCAGTATTTGATGAGAAAACATTTTTCAAAATTCCATACAAACTATTCCGACAAATATCTGCCGTTATCAACATAAATAAGTCGCCTTTCAATTTGTCACGTTTTGTTAATGTATTATATAAAGAATTAAAAGTTTTTTCTTTTGATAATGTAAAAACAAATCTTTAACGATATATTAAATTGAATTTAGTGTAAAGTTTCACTCTGAACGATGTAAATTAATATCAGCATATATTTTAAGCACAATGAAAAAATAGCAACGTGTTATTTTAGTTCTACAACATTTATAAGGTGTATAGTTCCAATCAGGGCGTAAGCCGAAATAAATAGCTTTCAACTGTATATCTTATAAATCTTGTAGAACTATTTTTTTTAACCGTGTTATAGTGGAGTTCTGCCAAGCAAATGCCAATTTAATCAATAAATTTTAAAGTTTTTTTTTAAGAAAGTACTGTTCTTTTGACATAAGTTTTGATTGAAGGTTTATGTTCTGATGATAACACTGTGAAAAATAATAATATTTTCAAAATATAAAAAGAATATCCAATAATAGGAGCACATATATACATTACGTTATATATTAACAGTAAATAATTATCTACTTAATATAAAAATTAAGCAAAAATATCAAGATTGTATATTTTTTAAAATATTATGAAAAAACGTCATGTATAAAATTATCCCTCTGACTCGTTTCCAGATATAATAATAATAAGTTGTTCTTATCAGGGTAAATACAATATATTCTATAAAAGCGATCGAACTAGTTTTACGATGTTCCTTTATTATCAACGAACACATATTACAACACATTTACAATGCTAAACCAGTTCTATGCGTGTACATAATGTTATATTACATTATACGCTACAATATTCATATCATAAAATTACGATGTTATTTGTTCAAACGTAAAAAAAAAACATTGCTTATACAAAATCAGCCTTGAATTTATAAGCTCAATTGCACAATTGAAATATTACGGAGAATAACTACCGCATGTATAAAATGACTCATAATAACAAGAGCAAAAACATTTTTGGCAGTTATTCGAAAAAATAGAGGACCCGTGAAATAATGGACCAACTCGGGTTAACAGTATTGTATAGATGAAAATTGCAGTACGTGCCTAAAATGCTTTACTGAGAGAGAATTGGATCACTTCTACCAAAATAAATTCGCTCACTGAGTTCTTATAATGATATTTAAGGCATGAAATTGATTTTTCTGTCTACGAACTAGTTAGGGTTATGACCCTGCATCTTACAGCATGAGGCGACATTGGTTCACATCGACTATTCGGCACTTGAATAATGTGCATATAGACAGATAGTGTTTTTTTTATGAACTCTCAAAATTGCAGATTTCTTAAAAGTATTATTTTATAATGATTGAACTGACATTTATTTGGTAGAACTCAATTTTGCCACAGTATTATTATTGTATATATACATGTTGATGGTTGGTATTGCTTATTTTCCAGTTTTTTATTGAAATTCGTAAGTTTTCTCAAACAATATATATAATATATTAAATCAGCTTAACTATTCATATTTAATCAACAATATGATATACCAATGAATCTGATACGTTTAGGTATATCATTATTTTATGTAAAATACACATACTAACTTTTGCACGCTTACCATAATACATAATAAATAATATTAAAATACTACGACAATGGTTTTTGAAATTTCATGGACACAGGTGTCTGGGATTCAAGCAGTTGATTGGCGACAGCTAGATTTGAGTGACGTAGCTAGAACCGCTGAAATATAAAACTATAAATTGAATTAGAGCGAGCTTCAATGCCTTTTTCATTTCTATTTTATAACTAGACTGAATGAAAAATATACAGTTTTTGATGAGCGTGCCTCAACTCAAATGTGTCAGATGGAAAGCACTGCCGCCATTTTTGACGCCTGTGAAGTGTGACGAAAATTGTCTTGAATTTAATAACCGCACATATAGAGCATGAACAAACCTATGACGGATTTACTGTTCCATAGATTTTCATTTAATTTCTGAACACTGTTATTAAAAAAAGGAAGCAAAAAAAAAAACCAATTCAAATCGATAATAATTAAACATTATTCAAGTTATTGATAGTTCAAATTATCAACACATTATAACATCGCGAATTATAAAATATGATATGACCTTATTACCACAGAAAAGTACTCTAAAGAATAAAGATCTTCCCTACGATAAGTAAAGAAAATTAAAGACCTTATATATATATATATTAAATAAATCTGATAAAAAATAACATTTCGCAAATTACACTCGGAGTTGTATTTTGTAAGTAAAATAATAAAACAATATTTTCCTGCTTATTCTTTTTTTCCTTTTTGTGTATTAAATTTTTGTAAAAATATAATTCAAGTCGCTGATTGTAAATCGATATCACCAACGACTATTTTCATTGAAGTAATTAAATAAAGCGTTAAAAACGCAATTATTTATCAGCATTGCCATTTCTTCGCTTCATTGTTTAAATGTATCGAAACCTGTTAGTTTATCGACTCGTAACATCCGCTCGCACCATGTGATATTATATCGCCGGAATTTAGTCGTAATAATTTAATTAATTAACCTTTTAAATGCCGGGAGGTATTTATAAGGCGGCACCCGGAGTGCAGGCAATTTCTTCGAAAAATAAAAACTTTATTAGGTTGCCCTTTATTAAATCTCCTTTTTGAGCACTGTCTCAAGTAATTAAGCTACGCAATCTGAGATAACTTTGGTTCCGAAAAAACGGCTGCTCCGCAATTGACTGGCAAACACCGATTATTTATTTTCAGATGACCTTAAAAATAAGCGACGAATATGAGAGAGACTTGAATAATTTAAAATTTCTCTGCTTATCTCAAACTATTTCAGATGGAAGTAGTTAGTTGTAAATCTGAAAAAAAATCATGATGCAATGTATCACATTGATCACTGACGAACTTGGCGGGTCTGTATAAAAGTGATCAATGGGTGATTCATCAGCGGAAACTTTATAAGCTGACTCTTTAACAACAAGGCGATGCTTACATAGTTGCTGTCTCGGATTTTTTCCCACCATAATAGTTTAAGGGATAGCACGTGTTTATAATTGGGTTTAAAATTGTGACAGGACAGCACAGATCGATAGAACTTTAATTCAAAATGGCACAGGAAAAAAATACGAGAAAAACTATAAGATTTCGGGTATAGTACTAGTCAAATAGTGTGTTACAATAAATATTACATTATCTTAACTATATTAGTTATTACCAGTGGCGGCTCATCCATACGCATTGCGGAACTGCAGCACCGTAAAGTGAATTGAGAAAAATGCAATATTATAATTTACATAAATTTATGTATATTTTATGCAAATATCAATATAATTAAAGCGTGCATTAAGTTTATCCGCGCATTAATATATCCAATAATTATCATGCAACACAGTACTAATATGAAAAAAGTCCTTCGATTGATCGAAGGAGGAGTGCGGTTGCTTGCAGCTACAATAGAAGCTTGGTGTAGTACTACCACTACGATAGTATCTTACGCTTTCTTTACTATAGTCATATTAAATTAACAGAATTAAATAATCAATTATATCGAAATAAAAATATAAATAATGTTTGATTTTAATAATGCTGATGTTAATGATAAAATAAAATCCAAATAAACATTTTGTTTTATTTCTAATCAACCGCAGCACCTTCAAATATCTTATCCACGAGCCGCCACTGGTTATAACATAAAAACAACCAGCCGAGCTAATAATCACTGATAAAATCGAAAGTAAATCTGATGGATGTACTATTACTTTGTAATATATAATAAGTCGACTTGGTTTTGGATGTTGTTGCCGAAATTACTTTTACTTTCTCTGAAGACGAGATATGATTTATTTTAGAAGTTTAGACGCTAGACAGAATAGAATGCCTCCAGCCGAAAACATCTAAAATTAATTTAAAATACATTGCTATAAAACACAACTTCTAGCGATAGCATTATCAATTATTATCGTTAGCGGTTTAAAATTGCAACATTTTTTAGAAATCACGAACAATATTGATGCATACTACTGGACAAGTAGAACTTGGGTGATAAAAAACTAATGTGGTATACACTTGATAATAACAACTTCATTCAGATTACTTCAAAATAATTGTTTAGGAGTCAATGGCCAATGCGCCAAATATTTTTTTAATACCTCGAGACAAATTTATAAAAAAAAATAATTAAGTTAATAGAAATTACATATTCAATTTCTCTACATTGAATTTAAACATATGTACATATTAGACCAAATCTGTTATGCAAGGACTTTCTGCTTACCAAGTCGAGCGATCATGAATATAGAGATCGATAATGTTTATAAATATGTAACATACCACAATATGTAACATTTATTCAAATACCTTTTAAAATGAAGTTTTTTTCGAATAAAAATTTTCATTCATTAATTGGAATCATTTCTTCAAAAATCATTCAGATGGGTTTTGGTCATTTGAAAAAATACGGAAAGGATTCTAAAAAATCTATTATGTTTCAGTCAAAAATAAATAGATTATGGTATGACAAACCTTCAATCATCCAATACATATTAATATATATTACTTTCTCTTAATTTCGTAAAAAAATGTAGCTTTCGTTATTATAAACGATTTCATTTCTTTTAAACATGCATGCAATTATAATAATTAAGATATTATATACATTTGTCAAGGCAAAACTTAAAGTAGTAAATGACAAATATAGCAGGAAGTGTAATTTGAATGTGACATTACATACTGGAACACTTCCGCTATTATTTGAAATGTTGCCATTGACTATTTATATTATTGAAGTAATTTTGCGTGTTCACAAAAATAAATTTACAAAATTTTATATTTTTAAAAATAAAAGACATTTTGAATTGAACAACTTTCATATTTTTGTATGGTATACTATTCAACTAATATTCGAGTCTTGGGTATCTCCCAGGATTTTTTGGCTCATATCCCGTTTCATCTTAGCCTTTGTATTATGTGAAGATGTTTTTAGGAAAATGATTAATTACACTATCTGTAAAAATTATATCGATGTACAAAAACAAAAATGACAAAATAAAAAATGTATAGAAATAGAGACTGCGGAAATACAGTCAACTTAATGCAGCGCAGAGAAAGAGATCATGCTCACATGGATGTTTTATAGGTAAAGCAGCTATACAAAATTTTAAGTAAGGTTTTTTTCAGTATTATTTTATGAATCGATTTAAGCCACTAATTTGAAAAAAATCGATTTTTATATTATTGACCTCGATTTACTAGTGTAAAAAAATACAATTAGATTATTTTTTCTTCAAACGAATATACACGAAAAACTTCCAAATAACATAAGAATTTTTGAACGATAGTTCAAATACAATATCGGGAAAAATGTGTTATTTTGACTTATTGCGAAAATCGTTCCATAAAAAATAATAACCAACTGGGGATGTTAATTTGAATATCGAGTAGGTATTCGTGCTATTTCGCCGAGTAATTGGAGTACATAAATAATGATTTTTCAATAAATAAGGGCGGGATAACCTTACTTCTAAAGAAACTGAAGTATTCAGTAGTAGGTACGTCATTATTTACATTGTATTGTATAATTGCAACATTTATTATGTAATTTTTTTAGTTATGTGATCTCCTTATTGGGGTTATTAATAGTTGAATACAAAATAACCAAGCCTTTTTTATTTATTCTAAATAATAAACACGCATATTTTGCGATACCTATTACTTAAATAGTATTTACTACACAAGTTGTTTCCGGGAAATTTTTGAGCTTTCTGAAAAGTATTTTTTGAAAATTTAAGTAAAATTAATAAATAAAATAATTCGCATTTTAAAACATTATAAAACTCAAATTTAATGATTATTTTTTTATTGAATTCAGCACTATACTCGGACGATTTCTTTAAGAATTCGAGTAATCGGGTATGAAAAAAAACTTACGACCCATAATGCCAATCTTTCAACCCTGTCATATGATTGGTTAACTAATAAAAATAATAATTCTACTAAAAATAATTCAATGCTATTTAATATAGTACCACTTGCCAAGAACTAAATATAATATCGTGTATAGAAAGCCGTTTCGTAAAGGTCGATCGATACCTTTATGTATCGTTATAGAGACGAGAGATTCTTGGAAAACATTTGAATCGAAAATATATTTGAAGCAGAAATTTAAAAAATGTCAGTGCGAACAGTTTCGAATTATTATTGGTATGTTTGTGAGTTCAATTATTATTTTTCGAGCGTTTTCAAACGGCATTTACCGTTTTACAGTAACGTGCGGTATTGATTTTCTTGTATGAAAAGATTTTATAAATCTATGTTAGCGTGATTACGTACATTGCGTTTTATCAGTTTGACGACATAATATCATAGTTGACATAAATATAATGTAAGTGTCTAAAGAAAAATTTACAAAAATTGTTAAACGTTTTTAATTTATTAAAAATGTTAAACGTTTTATAATTATATTAAAAATGTTTCACTACGAAAAAACGCAAGACGTCACACGCTACTGCATTTAACTGCATACTGCATACACATAACATAACAATACATAACTGCAACAGCTTTCGCGCGTTCCGGCCAATGATTTAACATACACTAAGCTACATCCCAACTTTTTTACATTCGTAAAACAAAAATCGTAATCATAGCTTTGAAATTTAGTCAAATTAAAAAAAAAAACAAATAAAATGCAATATCAATTATGTGTTTTCTGTAGATACGTGAAATCATTTTTTTATAGTGGATTTTCGGATGAAGACACTACCTGCACTTTTCCGCAATATCGACACCATTCAACAATGCCTTCATAAATGAACGAAAATATGTTTCGTTTAAAAAAATCATTCATATAGTACAAAATTACAAAAAATGTGTTCGTGAAATGGAATCAATGTCGGCCTTGTACTCATAAACCTTTATAAAATCACAATATTACCAAGCACAATTAGTTATAATGATTAGTGACGAAGTCGCAGTTGTATATTATATACGAAATCTTTTTGTGTTCGAGGTTTTTTGTTCATGAAAGAATATATGCAATAAAACAATATGGCCAATTAAATTTCCCGGCCCAGTTCTATATCTACACTATCGTGTGTATGTACCATACATTTAGCGAGAATAAAACGCACCGATCACCTAAATTTCAGAAAATATTTTGCCAAATTTTTCCATAAGTTTTCCTACTCTTGGACAATTTATCGTGAACTAACATCCTCCCTATGGATATGAAAATGGAAACAGATAACATACATCATGCCTCCAGTTTCAATCCTCAACGGACGTACCTATTTTTATAAATATATTCATTTGTTTATTTCCTATGAGCATTTTCAATGCAAGATAAGTTAATTCATTATATAGGAATTGAAGAAGCATGAATAAGATGGATCATAAAATTTTTGTCAGATTTTTAAATAAATTAATGGTCTAGAAAGATTCTGTAGGTGAGTTATTGAGTAACCGAATACATTGACCTAACAATTTTATATTTCAATATAATAAAGGTGTTAATGTACAATGCACGAGGAAGAAATTAAGAATCTTAAATTCATTTATTAATTGTACATGGATTATTATAGATTGATTAAGAAGATTATAACAAAACTAGAAACAATCGGCCAATTTGTTGATTCTAGGTAATAATGGCACTGAAGAGAACGAATCTCGATTTAGGTTAAAAGATTGATTCGCCTTTCCACAAACAAATACGACAAAAGCTGTGTCAAAAGTATTAAATTCAGGATAACAATAATAATACGTTGTTAGCGAAGCTGATGAATAGATTATTCTCGAAATCTTTCACCTGTTAATAAGTGATGCACGTCAGGCTTTACCTTTTCTGCACTAGGTCAACGGTCTCACATTTATAATTACTGGTATGTTCAGAAAGTGAGGGATTAAAATCAATATGTATATATAATCTGCTAAATCTTCTCAAATAAGCGTAACACGTGTCACACCTAATTACATAATTTAAAAAAACAAAAGATAAATTTCAGAAATCGTCAAAATCTGACACAGCAACACATTTAAAAAATTTTGTCGATCACGTAATCGCATAAAACATGAATAAAGCCAATCACAATAATGTTACGGTAATGATATTTATTAAATTAAATAAATATATCGCAATACCGTTATATTATATTACGTAATGTACATGTTCATATCATTGTTAGTAGGTGTATTTTGTGAATATATTTCATGAAATAATGAATGTTGGAAGCCATGTGAAATCTATGGCGGGCGGTAATTTTTGAAACTTGGTATGAAAATTCGCAATTTTCGTTTAGTTTTTGATATTCGATTTAATTCGCTGCATTTTTAACAGAATTCATCAATGGCCGTAATATTCAACTTATTTTTGTGTTTAAAATTATCCTAAAAGCCTCATGAAGTCAAAACTCTTTCCACGAGTCTATTGAAATTGGCAGAATATATCTGGATATATTTTTAAATATTCATGTCAATCAATATTCATTTCATATTCATTAAATAATCATTCATAAATGATTAAATTCTATGTAATTCTATCGGATTCTTAGATTGACAATATTTAATAATATCAAATTCTATGTTGCGGATATTTTTTTGTGAGAAATCGTGTATATGAATTACTTGTTCTTCCAAAGTACTCATATTCCATCCCCATTGGCAGACTGGTTATATCTGTCCATATAATTAACCAGTCTGCCAATGGGGATGCCAATGTTAAGAGCATTAAAACTGCTCGACAATATTGCTTCGGATATTCAGTTCAGATAGTGTGTTGAGGCAAATACTATTTGTAAATATAGTAAAGTAGATTTTACATAAGCTTGCTTGGTTGACTTCCTTGATCCCTCGTTTTTTGTTTATTTATTTAATTTTCACCAAATTTTTTTAAAAATTTTGACGTTGCAAAAGCAATAAACCGACAATTTGTAATTTTTGTAACGTGTATGTATCAAACGAACATAAATAGAATTTAAAAAAAAGCACTTTAAATAATATATTATAATCCATCAATAATATCAGCTGAATGTGTTTGATGGAGTTTCAATATCATATTTGAATTATTGAATGGAGAATCGTACAAAATTTCAACAATTTAAATTTGATATTTTGTTTCATTGATAAAAATATGTAGTCGAATTAATACTTAAGAACGCCCTTAAAGAACTTTTAAATATAATTATTCATAAATAAAACACAGCATTATTTTTGACCATCTTTATTATGCAATATCACATTTGTAATTAGTTTTTTACACGTTTTCCTATTATTTAAATCAAACATCAATAAAACTATATCTTTTTTTTCATAATATTATTATAAAACAGTGTCTAAAATAAGGTATCATAATTTCATTAGAATATCATATACGTTGTCAAATATTACAATCCTGTAAGTCTTGCCAATTATTTTATTCCTGTTTGATATACAGTCCCGATATATTAATCTAACTTTGCAAACCAAATCAAAGTGACGTGATTATAGCAATCAGTCGATAACACAATCCAAAATTAAGAATTGTACGTGTTCCGTTAATTATCCGCAGAGCAGTAATGGCCCATCGCTCGAGTGCAGAATATTCACTGTTATGGTTTTGATGACTCATATTCTACAAGAATTTATTAGTTTGAACCAAGTCACGATTTTCCGTTCCATGTATGATGCACTTCGACTCAAACAGTAAAATAATTACTTTTTGTATCATATTTACATTGTGTTAATTCAATATCGATTATATTCATCGCGATTAAAATCCAGCATTTAATATACCGTATTTTTTTTTCAAAATCACGCCAGGTAAAATTGAATATCTAATTGAAACTACATAAAAAAAAGTATTCTGAAATAGCAGTACTAAAATTCTTAAATGCTTTACCAAGCTACGAAAACTTTCGATGAGTTTGAAACAAACTACCATGTTTGCTTATCTTGCGACCTGGTTCAAATAAGTTCTGATATGAGAACACAAGACACGTAAGCAGACTCTAGACTCGAGAGCTCTCGCGCGGTATTAGTTGGTTTGCATGCTTTAAAACGACAACTCAATAGGAAAAGAAAACGTCAAGCTCTCCCGACAGCGTGTAGAATTGTCTGTGTGTAAAGCTGGCAATCCAAAGAATTTCCACAAAATTCAATGTTTACCAAGTGATATAATCCAAAACAACTCTGGTATGACGTCACGTATGGATACGGGAAAATCATGTACCACTAAAATTTAGGCACCACCAGATGGACTCTCCATGAATATACTTATTTAATTAGTAATAACTATTATTACATACAGAAAGAATTTTAAAAAAGCTCTGTGGGCTGTATTGTACACTAAATTATTTAATGTCTCGTTGTCAATGTTTTCATTTTTAATGAACCATAAACAATCAACATTATTTCATTTTGTGCAAAAAAATATGTTAAAGTAACTTTTATTAAGTTTTTCTGTTGGAAATGTATTTTTAATATATTAGTTATTTCGGGGCCCTAATTAATCGAAGTAATTTGAAACTCTTGCATGGAGTGCTATTAATAATTATGTCCATTTTTTTATATGAAGCTATTTATTAACATAATTTCAACTAATAAGGTAATCACTTTTAAGGTGTTAACTGTCACTTCTTGATGGAAAGGCATGATATTTTAAATAATAAACACATTTTTTTAGTACTTATTTCCACAATATATTTTTTGATCAGGACCAAATCATCATCGCGAGCATCAGTTGATAATGCTCGCGATGAGCGAAACCGGTCCTGATCAAAAAATATATTGTGGAAATAAGTACTAAAAAAATGTGTTTATATTATTTAAAATAATAAGGTAATACCTAGAAAAATAAACTGCTCATGTATTTAGTAACACATAATTTAGATTTTTGTTTAATTAATAGCTCAAAATATATTGATCAATCTTATTATTATGACGCACATTACTATAAGGTTGAATGCAGAAGGGAAATCTTTAACATGTAGATTGGATTGATAGCACTTCATAAAAGCAGTCATGAATATGAGAAGTGAGAGATGACCATTACAATTAAAACCGTTCATCACTCACTAGCGTTATTATATTTTTGGGTTAATACCTCAAATACAAATAAAGTTACTTCATGGTAATTAATGATAGTATAATTCCAGATAAAATAATTTAATGAACCCTTACGATTATTTATCAGCAAAAAATACAATATTCCAAAGTCGCTTAATTAAATGACTGAAATGGTCACTTAATATTATATCATTCTGATCATCACATAAGAAAAGTTTCCGTATGTTGCCTAATGAAATGAGTTAATTCAATATAAAATAAACCATATATTGCTACTGATGATTTGATTATATAACTAAGAATCTAATAATGCAATGTACAGTTTTTATATGTAAACATAGCATTAATATTTATCAATCATAAGTATGTTTGACCATAATAGTTATATAATTCTAAGCACTGGCAAAAAACGGGTTTGGATCATTCAAAGTGGCTGTAATATTCACTATTAATTGAAACTTCGGTAGCGGAATAGCACAATGACAAATGAAAATTGATTCTACTGTTAGCAATTTGTTTTATATTGCCTTCATTAGTCGTCATTCAACTTTTCACTGTAATATGATTCACAATAAATTTTTATAAACTTAGTTGTATTAAATTGAATGTTGATTATTTCAATACTTATAAACTTAACTAAGAGCGTTCTTCTATATATTTTTGATGTTATTGGATGAAAAGCAAAAACATGACTAAATGAAAGATAAATAAAAAGCCTAGAGGCCATTTAATACTGTTAGCTAACCTGCAATTTTCATATTTGCATTACACCGATGTGTACCTTTTTCGGTCTGCCTTATACAATTTTTTATAATTTTCTGGTCCAGAACTTAGTAATTTTTGGTTGAATCAATGCCATTTGATTAATAATCGATTTAACAGGAGTTTCATACAACATTGGTTAAGACAGACAATTTTATGCTGCCCAGAACAAACCAACTATGTATTATACATCCACAATCACCACTTATTTGTAAAGACTAAGTAAGCTTCGCTTGGGCTACAAAATAAAACAATAAAAGACAGTTATGTATTTTAACTTTATATTGTAAATTTAAAATGAAATGACAAAATAAAATAATTATATTCTCTTTATAACTTCACCCAACATCAGCTGTAAGTACAAAATATAGATAAACATTTTTTCTACTTAAAATAAATCAGGTATGGATGTATATTTGTTAACATCAATGTGTACTTTTGTCTACTTTTTTTTTTTTTTAGTAAAAAGGTGATGAAGTATTGTACAATCATCATTAAACAATATAAGATTCGGAATATAACCATCTGCACTCGTAGAAAAATAACATTGATTTATATGCATTATGCTTAAAAACAATGTATTCAAATATTAAGTGTGAAGTGTAAATTAATATATTTTCTCATTGTCAATTAATAGACTTTCAAGAAACAAATAAAGATTTCACAATTATCTTGAATCCCAACATTTCCAACAATAACTGAAACGATAAATGAGATGATCATCTGAGCCAAGTTCAGTAAAGAAAATTTCAAAATTCTACCTTGTCAATGCATTAAATGCCTCTGTTGTTTATCAAATGTCCACATTAGAAAAATTATACTTTCTTAAATTGCTAGTTATAATCAGGGAAAACCTGAGATAAACCCAACAAATGAATTTAACTGGTGTAAAACAGGAGCAATGATCATTCCATTTGCAAGTCATTAACTAAAATCATAAAAATATTTTATTTAATATGGGTAACACAAAGAAATGTTCAGACCGGTCACTAAATGCCAAAATTTCAGCTTGACCTCTAAATGCAGTAAGATAAACATCTATATGATATTTAAATACAGAAATATTTATTATATAATAAATAATTCTGAAATACATATAACCTACACCACACAACATCTTAAGCAGTATTTTTTAATTAGTGACAAAGACCTGAAAATTGAGGGTAATCAATTCGTTCATTCTATTATCAGGAGAGTTAATATAACCCTAACGATTAGCTGTACTTACTAAAGATGATCTGCAGTTAATGAAAATGTTTTTCCAGCGTTCAAACAAAAAACCTATTTTCAATAAACTACATCTTTCCTTCAATGAGATTTTCAAAATAAATGTGTAGAATCAGAGTTGGTTAATAAAATTCGCTTCCTTCTTACTAATATATTATCATTGTACAATAGTTAACCACATCTTCAAAACTCAAAAATATACAAGCCATACTTTCTTTGGTTCCCTAATAAATGAGACGATGCGAGGAAAAATGAAACATGAACAAAATATACAACAAAATGTGTATATATACCTGGAATTATTGAAAATTAGGTCCTATTTTAATACAATAACTTATCATAAATATTCGCCTTCGAAAGAAATCACCAAAGTACAAATTCAGAAACAGTAATTAAACACAAAAGCTAATGTGTTGTAGTACGTTGGTATATTCTATACTAAGAGATTCTATGCAAATGGAAATTGATATGTGAACAATCATATTTGAAATCATTGAATCTAAACTAACTGGAACAATGTGAAAGTGCAGTGAATAAACCAATAAGAAAGTAAATTCCTCAGAGTGTATAGTCTTTCATATGGAATAGTGGAGTAACATTTTCAATTGAATTTCATGGCAAAAATTTGGCAAAACAAAAAAATTTAACAACTTCCAAAATTGAGAATGTATATCAAGTATGTGGACATTTTCAACTTTTGAGATAAAAATAACTTATTGTAATGCCTAATTGCAATGAATACAAGAAGGATTTTAAAAATATAAAAAAAAAACAACAACAATGTCGCTGAATATATTCTAGCGTAGCCCCTTTTCCTTAACAATATTTAAAAACTAATGCAGAGATAATTTAACATTCTGACCCAAATTTTAGTGATTTGATAGAATTGTCACTGACTTCATGACTTTTCAGAGGAATATAAATATGCAGAACACACTATGCCACGGTCGACATTATGAAATTGACTTTAGACATAGGATAATCACAAAATTTTATGGGCACCAAGTTTTAATACAAAGCATCAACCTAATTGATCAATCGAGTCACGATAGTCATATGCAAGTTCATGCACATTACATGCTCTGAGTGACTTGTTTCAAAAATTACAATTCTTTAAAACCGATCATCTAACATTATATGCTATTCTATTTGTAACTTTTACAAAAAGAATTTCGCAGCAATTAATTTTTATGTATCCATAATAGTTATATGAATACTTCATATTCTATACTAATTTAAAAGTTCTGAGAGATATAAATGGCAGACAAAAGCAGCAGGTGGTGTCAAAAAATCTTTACTTGTGAGGGCCGATTTCTTTTTGATTTAATATAGTTAAGTGAATAAAAAATTGATAATACAATCGAAAATTTTTATATGAAACTTTATTCTCAATATTGTGGCAAAAACACACAGTGTAACATTTATTAAAAAACATCAGTATTAAATCAACCTTTTAAATAATAAAAACACATTTTTTTAGTACTTATTTCCACAATATATTTTTTTGATCAGGACCGGTTTCGCTCATCGCGAGCATTATCAACTGATGTATATGATATCAATGCTCGCGATGAGCGAAACCGGTCCTGATCAAAAAAATATATTGTGGAAATAAGTACTAAAAAAATGTGTTTTTATTATTTAAAATATAATGCCTTTCCATCAAGAAGTGACAGTTAACACCTTAAAAGTGATTAAATCAACCAACAAAAATATCAGAAATTGGCTCTAACTAAAAAGAATGTTGGTTTGCTCTGCTAAACCTGGGCGAAAACTGATAAAAACAATTGATTTTCTTTACCCTGCAACTCATATTTGATAAGAAATAAACAATATGAATGAAGTTTGACATTGTTGCAAGTGCAAGACTAAAAATTTACATGCCCCTGGAAGCCATAACGTATTTAACATAGTGAATTGTAGTGGCAGTTGACAATAATACAAGCGCTGTATAAAACTCTCATCAGCCATTGATATACCTTTGAGAACGAAGAGATCACCCATGGTATCCAAATAACAATATAAATATAAAAATACATATCTATTATCCCTAATAACATGTCATCCCAATGAAATTTATTACTTTTTAATCACTCCCAAAACCCTGGCGACGCATAAAAAGACAGTATTAAAATACAATATGGAAGATTAAAAAAATATTCCATCAATTGAGAGGACATCCACGGACGAACCAAAGAACGCCCTCAAATAAATTAGCATACTTTGTTCCCTTCGTATCGCCTAATCTGCAAATGATATATTTTTATTATGTCACATAATTATCTATATACGCAACACCATCATTGTTGAGATATTCAAATCCACAGAGATACTTTCACAAAAATGGGTAGGTACGTATCAAACAACGAATAGAATGTGCATCTATTTTCTATTAAACTGGGAACGCATTCAGTCGGAGAAAACATAGTCTTTGAAAGTTACAATCGTACATTAATTAAATATAATTTATTTATTAACACAGCTAAAACACTATAACCGAAGATGAATGTTCACACTCTCCAACTGTCACTCTGTACGATGCCATCTCACTTATTCCATGGTAGTGGACGAAAGCCGCTGCAAGCACTAGGACATGGAAAATTTGATGGGATTGGAACCAAATATCGCATTTTCCAGGGAAGTACCGTTCTGGAACGCGCAATGCGTAAACTACAGCTCCTAAAATGTATAGCAGGCCCATGAGGACCAGCCAGCCGAGAGAAGTCTTGCTCACTTGACTGAACCAGCCTTCCATAATGCCATAGTGGACGGCAGGAACCACTCCCGAAAGGCCAAATCCCATGAACACTCCGGCCCTGAGAGGTCGAAGACGCGGTTCAGAAAATTTATCCCATAGAGATACCACAATTGATGACAGCCCCAAAATCACAACCACAGATAGGTAGATGAGTTTCGGTTGATAATGACAGTAGAAACTGTAATACAACCACGGTACAAAGGAGCCCATAATTAATAATGCAATACCACAATAATCCAGTTTCGAAAACAGTTTACCAACCATTTCTGAATGGCAGCAGAGGGTGTGATAAGCGAATGAGAATCCTAAGCAGACTATGGCTCCAATGAAAAAGGCTCCGAATATCATTTTTTCTTGAATGTGGATTTCTATGGACGGGCGAGAGATAAAATAGACAGCCACACCAATAAAAGCGACGCAGCCGAGAAGATGAGTCCAGATATTGCCAGTCTCAGTGTGTATCCTGAAGATGCTCTTGAAACATGCACCGAAAGATGGCAGGGGAGGACGATGGCCTTTGTGAAGGAAGTCATTGTCCTGTAGCCACCTCGGCAAGTTTCGGAAGTGACAGACTTTCCATGAGGCCTCCCACACTTTCCTGACGAATTCTTCAGCCTGTTCGGCGGCGTTGTGTGCGAGCGCTCCCAAATCGATTTCATCAGACAAAACGCCAGCTTTTAAGACCTCTCGCATTTCTTCATCTAGCAGATGTTGGTCTTCGGGAGTGGAGGGCAGAGGGCATCCTGCACCTTCTTCCTCTGCCAATTCATCGTCCAGGAGTTCGTCCAAGCGAGAGTTCAAACTTGCTGTGTCAGGTTCCCAGGTCTGACGTCTTCTCAGACCTTCCACCTCGAGGGTGGAATCCCTGTCCGAATTCTCAGCCCACATCTTTCCAAAATCAGCTGCTCCGTTAAACAATGGCGGAAACTACGCGACAATACACCGTTATATGAAAATTTTGACGAACGTCTTAAATCGCGACCGCGGAAAAGGTGATTAGCACTCTGCTAACTCTATTTTCGATTAATCAATGCGGCCGAGTTGATGCAACGCATTTATATTTACGACACTAGTAAATTACGTCACAAAACAGGACATGACGGACCGTTCACTTTTGTCGTGGAAGTGTGAATATCGAGCCGAAACGCTCCGCGCGAATGCTGTCTGTAAACTATTTGGTTTCAAAATTGTGTAAACCGCTAATAAAGGCTCTATTAGTGATGGAAAATGTATTCGATAGCTGTAAAGAGCCAAGAAGGCGGAGGGGAATGATAGCGAACAAATTTCCCCTCCAAGCGAATGTTCTAAAGCAACTGCACAAGTCACGATTGGTCAGAGAAGATGAACAAACATACACAGGCAACCAATAGCCGTATACAGAAAGTAAAATCGACCGCTGTGAAGTGTGTTCACAAAAATATTAACCTCAAAGCGAATAACTACATCTTTGAATACTGTGTATCGGGATAAAACAATCAATTATCTTCAAATAAATTAAATAGCTAATACCAAAATTAATTGCACTTACTTTTTAAACATGTCGGCACAAAGTGACGAGGAAGCTCCTCACCGTAAATAGTTCATAAAATCAACAGACTTGATACTTGTCAAGTTTTACTGCACTCAATTTTCACATCGGTAGGATTTTATGACACAGCACAACGCGACATATGGTACTATTGAAATAAGTGCCTATTGTACAATTAGTCTTATTCCATAATCACTGGGATTAAAAGTTATTTTCACATTTGTTTTGTATAGAAAAAAATGTTTTTCATTTATTGCTGAAAATAATTTGATTTTAAATAATTATTCGATTTTTTTTTACCAATATTTTGTTTATAAATTCTTTTTTTTCAAAATTCATTGTTATTCTACTTAAAATTCATTCGATATGTTCATAATATTTTACCGTTTCAATTTATGGCGTTTTGATTCTATTTGTCATATTCATTTTGAAAAATATTTTCTTGTGTTCCCTTATCATACATTTCATTACATACATTACCGACTACTCTCAAGCAAGTCCAATTATTAGCATATGCTTGACAAAATCCTTTTTTACTGTTTCGTGAAATTGCCATTTTGATGTTATTTACTATTCTCACGTTGTTACGTTACTATTTTGCTTTCAATATTCTTTTTTATTTTTCTAACTTCATGTTACATGTTGTACGCAAATAAAAATAATATTTGAAAAATTTGTGTGAAGGAATATAAAACAAAATTATATGGTTACAATGAAAAATAAAGTGAATTCCTTTATCCTCTGTAAATTCAGTATTTTAAAGTTAAAATTGGCTTATATTATAGCTCTTTCACAACAATTTAAGTGATTAATTTTGTGGTATATATAACTTATCCAGTAAGGTAATCAATTAATATCCTTTTACGTTTTGGCAATGTAATTCCACATATAATCTGGAATATCATTTTCCTAATAATAAGTTTTCTTTCTTTCATTTACAGCATGCTCAAAATTTCCAAATGATGAAAGCAGATGAAAGAACGTAAAGTGTGCCAGGCTCATAGATTCATAAACAATTTTGTGTTTACATCCATTGAAGTCAAGGTGGGGCCACATAGTCTCCCCTAGCCTTGCATACTTTGATAATTTTTCTTTTTTTTATTTTTCCGCTATTCAATGAGTGGCCGAACTCTCTCGCGAATTTCATCAGTAAAGGATCTTGGAGTACAATTCGAAAGTAAACTAACCTTTAATAGTCACATTAGGACTACCTGCAACAAATCATTGCAAATGTTGGGCTTTATCCTACGTACCACGATAGCCTTTTCAGGTGTTAAAATTTTAATATCACTGTACAATACCTTAGTGCAAAGCAGACTTGAGAGTGGGTCTATTGTTTGGGCCCCAGGAGATTTGAAATATGCCCTTATGGTGGAAAAGGTTCAGAAGAAATTTTTGAGACGTCTTTACTTGAGGGCATACGGATACTATCCGTGGCTTTATCCAACTGACTTTCTTTTGGGTATGCTCACTTTTAATAGTTTGAAAAATCGAAGAGAAATATATCTAGCCACATATTTCTTTCGACTAATTCGAGGCCAAAATGAGAATTCTGCCATCCTTAATAATGTAAATTTGTATGTTCCGGATAGTTATTTAAGAAATCGTGTACATAATTTGTTTGTTCTTCCAAAGTGTAGAACCAGTCTGCCAATGGGGATGCCAATGGTAAGAGCATTAACAATGTTCAACGGTATTGCTTCGGATGTTGACATATTTCATGTGGATGAAAGTGAGTTCAGACGAATGCTATTTTTTCAGTTAAAGTAGACATTTCATGAGCTTACTTGGTTGACTTTCTTTTTTGCAATCATTATTGATTGTTTTATATTATTTGTTGAATTTTTATATTTTATATTTTATATTTATATATGTTAATATGTTACGGTGCAAAAGCATTGAATTAATAATTTGTAAGTTTTGTACCGTATAGTTGTAATAAATAAAATAAATAAATAAATAATAGATTTTTATTTTATTAAACATGAATCGCCATTTTGCTGAAGGCAGTACTTACTGCTTGGAGTAGATAACATAAGTTTACCTAATTTATGTACTTCTTGAAACCCTGACACAAGATTTTTGTTTTAGGAAATTCATTAACATGTTTCTCTAAAAATTTAGAACATGTTTAAATGATGACAAGCTCGTTTTTCAAACATAAGTAGTCAAATAATATTCCATAGAAAAATCAGAAAATTTTCTTTGTATTATACATGTTTTTACTGTATTCAATATTTTTTTTGTTCAAAAACTGAATCATTTCTTAAACTAAAAATTTTTATATTCACAATAAATAATATAATAACCTATCATTACATCAAAATAAAAGGTGTCCTGCACTTGACAGCTCACATTATGCTGCTTTTTGTATACAAAATTGTATCAAGAACGTACACTCACACAGATGAGCTTGTCTGTATGCAATTGCATGTTTGAATCGTCATGCGGCCGGCATAAGGTAAGCCCTGCCCAATATTTATGTACATATACATGCATATAAGTCATACTGCCTCTCACAACTGTATTTTAAAAATTCATATTTTATATTTGGCATGTCACTATATTGTAAAACATATTCTATATCTTGTGGGTGTGCAGCGCACAACTAGCTCACCTCCTGAATATGCAGCCATGGTACCTGCCCTCAACTACATTTTTTTTACCTAATTTCACCACACTGATAATATTGTTTTTATCAAGGAATAACACATACCGAAGGAAAGAGAAAAATAAACAGTAATATAATGTTTATTTGGAATATTTTATACAGAAATAAAAAAAATCAATACTTTTATTTTTTACTTCCTCTTCCAGTCTTGGTGATAATACCTTGTTTACTTCTATAGACAAAAAACATTTGCAAAATAAACATCGTTTCATCCAGTTGAATTTCAGCACTGCTGAGCTTTGTTATCATAGTTTTGATTCTTTCAAGTACAACTTTTTCTGGAGGCGTTACTGTTTCTTCAATCTGAAAAATTTAATATATTACACACAAAATCATTGGAATTTAGAAATCACAAAAAATATATTGGTATATTAGGCAATAAGGTGACAATTGTGTAAAAAATGAACTTCACAGATTATATTTTTATTGGCATTTAATTTACATATTCCACCATAAAACGGTAACACAACAATGTCTCATATTTCTTCTTATTTTAAAAATCATTACGAAAGGATTTTTGAAATAAAAATAAAAGAAAGAATATTAATTCATAGAATTTATTACTAATACTATTACTGTAACAGCATATTAATGCTTGACATCTAAAAACAGCCCTAAAAGTGTGCCAATTATACAATAAATATAATAAAATAAAATTGATCTTTTTACATCTTGAATGTTTTCTTCCGGCTCACCCCTCAACCTCATGCCATGAACTATGGTGTCAACTCTCTGCTGCTTCTCTATCATTCTCTTATTTGTGAATTTCTCATGCTCCTTTCTCATAACAGCGTTATACAAGGCTTTATAAGTCATTTCTAAAACCATATTTGCAACCTACAGAATAAATAATATGTATGAGTAAACTCTTTTCTTTGGTTAGAAATTTTACTTTAAAAAAATATTTTTAAAGTAAAATTTAAATTTATTGTATAAAATGTAATTTTTTAATCTATTGTATAAAATGAATTCAAGTAGGCAAACATAATCACAATCAAAGGAATGAAACTATGGTGTCAGAATAAAAAGGGTATAAAAAAAAAAGATTACTCCAAATGGGCCAATATGAAAAAAAACCATAAACTTCATAGTTAACTTACATGGTTGAGATCTATGTGATAAAGATAAAATGCTTTAGAAGGTCCAGCATTCCCTGAAGCAGCTTTACGAAGAACCTGAAATTCGAATATAACATATATTATAGATCGATTGAGGAATCGCTTAGTTCAGTGCTTGAAAACTTTTTTCTAACCCATAACATGTATCAGAACTTAGTTATTTTTTATGTAAGCCCACAAACCAAAATATGTTTTTTTTTATAAATAGAAAATTTAATTTAAATCGATGAAACTGTGCGATTCCATATATTTTGTCACTAACAACCCGGGTTTCGTCATGAATTTAAAGTGTGATAAAATGCTTGAATACGCCGAAAGATGAAACCCGGGTTGTAGGTGACAAAACATGTGGAATCGTACAAAGTTTGAACAATTCAAATTTGTCATTTTTAAGGTGTTAACTGTCACTTCTTGATGATAATCAGTCATCATCAGTTGATAATACTCGCAATGAGCGAAACCGGACCTGATCATAGAATATATTGGGGAAAGAAGTATTTTACTAAAAAATGTGTTTTTATTATTTGAAATTCAAATTTGATATTGAAATTCCATCAAGCATCTTCAGTCGATATCATAAATTATATAATTTGATAACTTGTTTTTATTTGACAAATTTAAAAATACCATCATATTTATATATATCATATATATTTTGCATTGATAACAATCAATCAAACTTCTTGTGATGGAACACTTAAAAATTACCGATCACAAAAAATAATATTTGTAAAATTTGTGCCTAAAATACTAACTATGCTTAATTGAGTGTAAATTAAAAGTATTGTTAAGTTTTTTGGAAGCCAATTGCGACATTTCCAATGAAATTAGCTGCCAACAGATAAAACTCTATGAAACAAGTGACACCATATACGATATTAAGCTGAAACAGTTGGAAATTCAATGATTCTCTCGTTGAAAAGCTATTTGGGATTATATCATCAAGAAATATCACAACTCCAATGTAATAATTCAGAAGTAACCAATACATCTGAAACATTACTTTACAGACTGTTGAAAATGTATTGGATACTTTATCAATGATGATGTCAGATCCAGTGGTTCCGGCAATTTCCGCTTTATCGGATTTTGGTAAAGTCCATTAATAACTAAAGTTTTCTATAATTCCATAATATGATAATTAACATTTAAAATTAAAGTGGCCATCGTCAAAAGAATCAGTCATGAAACACATACATTAAGATTTTTAAGAATGAAGATTGTAATGAATTTTTTTTCACCTGAACATCGATAAAATGTTCTTCCAACAGTTTATACGTATATTGTTTTGCTTCCTTTGCAGGCAACATGGCATTTTTTTGAATATCTTCTTCTTCTATATACTTTTTTTCTTTAATCAATCTGAAAACACAATTGAAGGTCAAAACAATTTGATTGTGACAATTTTTTTCTTTTTAAAGATCAACTGTTTTTTTAATCATATTTCTAAATGAAGTATAAAATACTTTTATGCAAACATACACAAAACTAATTTATTGAATTTGTATTGTTAGAATTAAATACTATATTAATTTAAAAGGTGTTTGTTAATCATGATTACCTAAATATTCTTGCAGCCTTTGTCCCAAGTCTCTCTTGAACGGTGGAGAATAGAAGGTCCCAGACGAGGAGTTCAGAAGCTCGAGCAGTTTTTAATTCATATTGTCCACCACCTGCACCACCAGATTTCATAATGACTCCTTTAGAACTGTCCTCTGAGAAATTCATTTACAGATAATAATCAAAAACTATACAGATCATATTAGTTAAAAAAAAAAATTAAAACCACATTAAAAAAAGTAACAGAAATCACTTTCATAACTAAAGAAATGTAGAGAATAAAATCAAAATGAGGTCCAAGCCCGCTTGAATGGCCTGCCTTTGTAATGCAGGGGTTCCTAGCTGGTGGGAAATTACTGTTCTATTATATATTCATGTGTACCATAAATATTTTCAATATCATTAATGGGCACATTATTTGGAACATATCTTTTGAGCTCAAGTAACTGGGTTTACTTGAGCTCTAAGTTTGAGGTTTCTAAGTTTACTGGGAAATGGAATAAAAAAATATTGGAAGCTCCTGATCTAATGTTATGTTAAAAACAAAGGATTATAAATGAACTTTTTTTAAACTATGATTGAGATGTTTAATACAGTAAGAGATTTAATTATCTTTGTTCTGAAAAAATCAAGAAAGCTAATATTTTTTTGTAATATCATAGTGCAAATTATAACTTACCCATCACTTTCAGGTATTGCTCTAAGTATTGATTCAATATAGGATATTCAGTGGCAGATCGTTTACAAGATTCTTTAAGTTCAACAAGAGGGATAGGATTTGAGCTAACTTCCCAAGGGTCAGTCCTTAAATACATTTGTTGAAGAAGATTGCGCATCAGTTCACCGCCTGCAACATAATGTAACAACAATGTAAATCATATTTTTTTTAGCCAGTCATTATAAAAATAGGCCATGAATTTGTTGAGTAATTTGTATAATATATTCGTAATAATTTAAAGTTATACAGACTACCTGCTTGAATGACTTTTTAAGTGTTCCAAATTTTTATATATTTTCCATATTTTTATTCTGTTTTTCAAACAATAATGGCCGATGACAATAGAAAAAAATAAGGACCAAAATTCCAACATTTTTTTTAACAAACCAAAAATAATATGCATTTAACATATTACATATAATACCTGGGTTGGCATAAATAGTATGATTAAAGTGAAAAAGCTAAAAGACATTTACAAAATATATAGAAAATAATTATAAATTTGAAACTCATACACTCATGACCTCTAAGCTTTGTGGAGAACACAAAGCACACTCCACAAAAATGTACTGTGGGTCAACTGATTTATGATATTAAATAGCTCTCAAGATACACATTGCTTTTATATCAATAATAACTGAATGATGACTGTAAATTTTAAAATTGCATGCTTACTGATGAATTTTTAAAGATTTTAATCTAAGTCATTTCGAATACATCATTGAAATTATTGATGGGGCCCGCCCCTGTGTTCATAAAAGATTTGCTACCCCTGATTTCAAGGTTCTAAATTCTCACCACTATCGTCAATGCATCGTGTCATTCCAGTAATTAAAAGCTCATCTCTGAAATCTTGGTGAAAACGATCAAGGTTCACCTTCCAGAATACAACTAAAAAAGAAAACAACAAACATAAAAATATACTTTAAATAATAAAAACACATTTTTTAGTACTTATTTTATATATATTTCATATAGATATAAATATTTTTTTTTTTTTTTGAAAAATGATATTACCTCCCTTTACTTTATTTTTTTAAAGAAAATATTGGAACGCCCCTGACTGACCATATCTTCCCATCTCATCGATTCATCTTTAATCGACTTCTCATGTATTAATTTATTTTGTTCCATTAAGTAGTGAGTGTGGGTTATTTTCGTCATTAAAAATTTCCCACTCCTTACTTCTTAATTGATTATTTAGAGCTCCTAATGGATTATTGATTTACCATAATTGTAATTCTTAATAAGTCATTGTGAAAATTTAACTTTTATACTAATTTACTTTATTTGTATCAATATTGTATGATTTTATGTAAATTGTTTCCTAGTTCTTGTACCCATGGTTTTGTACACCTGCTACCTTTAACTCAACTTAATTTTTTGTTTTGTATAAATAGACTTGTTTGTAAATTGTATTCTATTAGTTGATAATGCTCGCGATGAGCGAAACCGGTCCTGATCAAAAAATATATTGTGGAAATGAGTACTAAAAAATGTGTTTTTATTATTTAAAATATCATGCCTTTCCATCAAGAAGTAACAGTTAACACCTTAAAAATAAAAATATACACTTTTGTATTAGAATAGACAATGTATTAGAATAGCAAATCAAATAAATTATCATAGATATCGGTCTTTGAAGGGGATTTAAAAACCCATATTTAATAGTCACCAGCATACATTGTACCTGCCATAGCGTGTAGCTTCACACTCTTTTTACAAAGTGTATTCTGAAGTATCAAATCATATGAAATATAACACACTTTTTTAACCATTTTACACATAAAAACACATGCTGAAAAAATATTATGGTCAAATTATAAATATTCCTTTATAAAACAAATGATTTGGGTGAACCCACAACAGTATTTAAAAATCACAATTAAACAGTTAGTAAGTTATAATTTAATAAGCAAATGGCAAGCTCTTTCTTTATTATGCCATCTTTCGGAATATATACTTACAGCTATCTGGACCTTTCTCACACTCTAACGCACATTAGTAAGACTTGCGTCAATTTTAATAGGTATGTATGCGATTTTTAAGGTGAAAAGTTAGTTTGCTTAGAATATTTTATGAGAAATCTTCAATTATACATGGCTAACAATAAAACTTCCCCATAAGTGTGGACATATTGTAGAAAAACAATGCCTCCCCGTGTTAATCCTAAGCTTTCACATTTTTGACAATTTTTTTACAAGGTGTTCTATTATTTTAGTTTTTAAGTAATGTTGCAAGAACTGTTTTTTTTTCAAGTGGTGTAAGAAATTTTTAAATTTCGCCAATTTTCAATAAATCAGGGGTATAGGGTTCACTAACCCGAAACTAACCATCATTAATGGTGACAGTTTCATCTCCATTGGTAATCAACGTCAAAGTTCTTATGTCAACTTCAGGAAGCATAGTTGATGTAGTGTTCATCTTGGATACAGTCTCATTGCTGTCTTCAGAATCTTCAATCGGAGGAGGAGCATATTGAATATATCCAGCTGTTACTAATGATATAAGTGTATCTCGAAGACTAGTAACAGATATGGCCTTTCCCTGCAAACCCATAATATTATTTACTTGTACGAAGAGTAAGACAGAATCAAAACAAAAAAATGTAAAACAATCAAACATTATCTCCCAACAGCCAAAACATAATTGGCCAGACCAGGAGCCCAATTTTGCAATTAGATGTCAATTCCACAAGATTTTCATCAAATAATATTTTTATTAATTTGTTTAACTTTTGCTGCCTTAGTAAATAGAAATACAAATAATAAATAAAAGAAAGTAATATACAACTATAACATTACATTATCATCCTTAGATTTCATCATAATATTTATAATAATTTGAGAAGCATTTGACGATCCTTCTTGAAGAATCTCTTCCACTATCATCTCAGCCTGGCTTCCATAACGGTTTTTGATCACGAGTAGATATCGTGGGTACCTTAGCAGTGAAAGAATATTTTCTGCAACGATGGTGTACTCAGCATTGATACCATTTTTCGATGATTCGAATGAAACAAGGCCATATTTTATAAGAGCTCGTAATGATTGGAATACCTGAAGTTTTATAAAATGTGATTTACATATTTTAAAGAAATCAAATCAAATTCATTAGAGATGGTCTAGGCAAGTATAGCGTATATAAATAAAAATATTATTTATTTCGCATTTACCTGTTTTCTAGGTAATTCTGTTGACTTAGCTATCAGCGAAATGGGTTTGGTGCCAAATCTGAAGAGATCACTACCCACTTTTTGAACAATATTTCCGAAATAATCGAACAATATTTGAGAAACCAACGAACCTAATTGTATCGACATATTTATTTTTCGATGTATAAATATATTCAATTATTTTATCGTAATTGTAGACATCGCGAATTATGATGTAACCTCACTTTTATTTAAGCTCAGTCGATTTTGACAGATACCATAGAGATATTCAAAGTATACTAATTTATGATAACAATATATACTCGCACATAGACAAATATAGCTTAACTTTTATAATCCTTGTATGTGTTTTGGTTTTTGAAATAGTGACAATTATTATATATATTTACGATCCGTGTAAAAAATAGTATTTTTGATTGGAAAATTTGGCATACCGAATAGGCATCAAAATGCTTATAGAGTGTGAGCAACTGTGAAGGAGAAATCTTGAGAAATTAATTATATTCAAAAGGTAATATTTTTCCGGAGTATTATTAAAAAAAAACTACAACCTCGTGTTTTTCCCCTAGAAGGATTTTATAGAGTAATCAGTGATATCTGTTACAGATCAACCAAATCACTTGGAAATTTTTCAAGATTTCTCCTTCGCATTCGTTATATATAAAATAACACCAATTTCTAATGCAATAAATATTCAAAAAATACGAGAAAAAAATGGTCATAAATCTACAATACCTAGAACTTTTGGTTACTGTATTTTATATAAAAAAAATATTTAAAAGTAATGTCATCAAAAATCGTTAAGCTTTTGTAATTATTTACAAAATTATCCGTTTTTTGCATATCCTTTCGTTATGAAGCGCGTGGGTGATGTTTTATTATACATAGCTAGTAATGTTGTTGACATATACATTTGTATATGATATATAATGTGGAATTCTGACGTTCTGTATACTAGTGTGCGGTAATAATCATAATGTTACAGGTCTACTTATGATTATCGTGAGCTGTCAAGTGGGAAATAGTAGTTTGTGATTGCGAATCTTATCAAGCGCTGTTTACATTATAACATTATTAACTATATGCAATATATCGAGCATTAATTATGAGTCATAATTCACAAGACTGTTTGAAGACTAAGTAACAATGAGTATTGAAAGTTCGGCAGGTACAATATTACAGAGAGGAGTAGAACTAGACAACAAAAAACGATATACGGAGTCTTTAATATGTTACCAAGAAGGATTACAATTGCTTATCGATTTGATGAAAAATGGTTCGTTTTTAATAAAAAATCACGCTGTTCTTAAGTGTTTGTTTATATTCTTGTAAAATGTTTCACTCAGTCCTATGATATTTTCAAATAGGTGTTGTAGATACAAAAAAAAAGGAATTCCTACGAACCAAAATAAAAGGTTACATGGAGAGGGCTGAACAAATCAAGGCTCTTATTGCCCAGCAGAAGGATGCTGGATCCTTTCACGAGCAGCTTCACATAGAAAATAATTCAACTGGGCACACTTATAAAGCCCTCTTTGGAAGATTTCTTGATGAGGATGTTGTCAGTGTCTCGGTAGAAGACCCTTACGTTCGTTCCAACCACCAAGTATGTACATGTAAATATTGTTTTTTTGAATCCTGTATAAGACTGTCAGATTTATTAACATAATTTAAACTTTTAAGGTCCCCCCCATATCATGCGATTTTATGAATTGCTTATGGGCTTTTTGGTTCAATTAAATTATTAATTTTAACTGGAAATTTGAGAAAATCCTCAATTCTGTCGCTTGTATGATATTAAAAGAAGACAACAAGCTAGGGTTATGTTTGTCAATGGAATAAACCTAATAAAACGCTCCACTAACTAAGAGTGGCCATGCACCAAACCACTGAATTGAGAAAGAGCGCTAATCCATCAATCCTTTCAATGTACAGGCATGGTGAGTTTTACTACACCGAGCTAGAACTACAGCAGTATCTTATCGCCTTTGAACCTCTAACTTTCGTTTTTGATTAATGATAACACCTTTGACAAATATTGTCACTTTAGTCTGTCTTGCGACGATCCAAGAATTTCACCTCTAGCATTGCAATACAAATACCCCCAGTTGCCTCAATAAATCATTACCTCTGGTATCATAAAGTCAACAAAACAGAACCGACGACCTATCCTATTTTTCCATGCATACAATATTCAGGCAAAACTTACGTCAACTATGAGCATTTTAATTTACTCAATGTAAACAGCTGTGATGTCCCGCACCAACGAACTAACAACTGACGCAGGATGGTGAGATGCCCTGCAAATGTGCCTGCCGTACCACAGTCAGTCGACCCACATCGCTGGACACAATTTCAACTATGATCTTTTTAACCGCAACAACTTTAGTATATGCTATTTGAACTAGAATTACCGCAGCTGCTGGCACCAGGCTTGCCTTGCAATAGATCCTCATTATGCCTTAAATGCCAAGCTGTTTCCATGGATTTTTGTTCTACGCCACCATTTTCAATCATCAATTTTTCCATGAAAATGCCTCGTAACATACTTGGAAAATCATTTTATACTCCAAGTTATTATTGATTTTCATAGAAAAGTGATTTTATAATAAACTATATAGTTTGTAAATAACACAAAATACTTCCAGGGTTACCACATATAAAATATATATAGAAATACAATTTATAATTTTCTTACTTGCCTTATTAGCAGGAACAATTGATGGAATTACTGTTTATTTCATCAATTTTGGGTGGTTAACCATTTGTACGAAGATTTATTCATGACCTATTTTAAAGTGGGCTAATAGAACTAGTGCATAAAAAAAACATGTGTTTCTAACCGATGGGTGGTGGGTTAAATCAAATAGAAATTTGACATGCTTCCAAGAATTTCTATATATATAGGGTCCGCCATCTAAAGTTTTTTTTTTCAACTAGTGCTTATTTCGTGAATGGTAACACTTAGTTCATGTCTGATTTGACAGATAATTAGTTTTATCCTTCCGCTGAACGAATATGGTTGTGTACACGCTTGAACAACGCTGGGAAATATTGCGACATTACTTTGAAAATCATGGTAATGTTGCAGAATGTGTGCGAAAATTGCGTACGGATTTTGGAAGAAGAGAAGCACCGTCAGCTCCGTATGTTCGTTATCTTGTGAAAAAAGTGAAAGAAACTGGCATCCTCATCGATAAACCAAAGCGTGAAAAGCCAAAAACAGTGCGTACACCCGAGAATATTGATGCTGTGGCAGAAAGTGTGCGTGAAGCGCCATCAACATCAATTCACCGTCGTTCTCAACAATTGAACATTTCGGAGACATCATTGAGACGAATTTTGCATAAAGACCTTGGTATGACGCCATACAAAGTCCAATTGGTTCAGGAGTTGAAGCCAACTGACCATCCAATGCGTTTTCGCTTCGCTGAGTGGGCCTGCGATCGACTTACAGAAGATGCCGATTTTGCCAAAAAAATCATCTTTTCGGATGAAGCTCATTTTGATTTGACACCGTTGGACTATTATTTGTGGGGTGCCCTCAAAGATAAGTGTTACGCCGACAAGCCAGAGACAATTGACGCTTTAAAGGACAATATTCGTGAAGCCATTGGTGAAATACAGCTGCACACAATCGATAATGTGCTTAAAAATTGGACCGATCGTGTAGGCTACTGCATGACCAGCCGAGGCAGCCATTTGAATGAAGTTATTTTCCATTATTAACCGGAAGGATTGTACTTTCAAATTTCAAAAAAATTTGAGAAAATATTATTAGTTTTTTTTTTATAGCATTTTCAAAAAAAAAAGTTATTTGGCGGACCTTTGGATTTGGAAAAAAACTTTAGATGGCGGACCCTATATATGATGTTTACTCGTACATACTGATATTTAGCTTGTCTCTTTTCATTCTGATGCGCTCTATCAATTGAGCAATCTTTACAATAATAAGGTGCCAGCCCTAGTACAACATCAGATAAAACGAAAACGGTTCAACGTATAGATATCCTAACAATCACGAATAAAGGTGTTTCTGCATTAGATTGCACTTAAAGATATTATATTTATTCATAAATAAACTCGTAATCCCGTTTGCTTGCCTGCACGCCATGGCGGTGGTGGTAGCACGGATTTCGTGTGCCTGCTCGCCGTGGTGTCTGAACAGTTAAATGGCTGTGATGTGTAATCATTCCAATCACGAGACCTATTATGAGTCCCATATTGCTATTTTTCGTCACCTGGAGTTTTCGAAAGTGATGAACAAACTTTCGGAAACTTCAGGCATTCTATCACACTACTGTAACAGAACTGACACATCCTATTCTCATTCATTCATCATGTTCTGTTGCATCTGTGTGATAGAATGTCTGAACACGTCGAAAGGGAAACCCAGGTTGTTAGTGACAAGACATGTGGAATCATGGTAATGAATTTTCAACAATTCAAATTTAGTGTATAATTATTCAAAATTTCTAACCTGCAAGTCTTGATTGGAGTTATTGAGTGAAAAGTGATATTGCATGTTGCATTCATGGATTGTGCTCGCTGTGCAGTACCTGCCTTAGTGTTTTTGCTTTCATTACATTTTATTTTATTTTAGTGTCAAAACTTTCTTCGCCTATGCGAGCTGCTTGTTCAGTCTTGTAAAAGTTTAAAACGAATAAATCTCATCACCTCTGTCGAAAAAGGATCCAATATGGGACACTCTTCTTCTTCTCCACAGAATAAAATGATTGAGTGCTTAACGGCAGACCTGATAGATAACTACAATATCTCTTTGGTAGTTGAATTCTCTGACACATTGCATGATAGGCAAATCACGTAAGTTTGTTTAACTTTGTTTTATTTTTGCTTTCTCCTTACCATGGTAATTAAACTCTTTTGTAAATTGTTTGCCCATTACAAACATATATTTATTTTTTTACAGATTAAGCTCCGGTTGGATTATTAAAATTGGGAGAGGTTTAGATATATATAAAGCAACTAAGAATTATTTTTGTCTTGGAGCATGTGACTTCAGTTTAAGACAATGCCATGAAACGACTGTAGACATTTTTAACAACAAAGATGTTAAACATTTATCATGACAATGTCATTGTTGATGTAAGTAAATTAATATGATGTAAAATACCACCCATAAAACACGCTGTAAGTAAAATATTACAGTAAGAATAAATGTTAATTTTTTTAGATATGATTGTATTCTTGATCGTTGATTGGTATATACATATATGCCTAAACTTCAAATTGTCAACTGAAATAGAAAAAACTATGAAAAACATGTTTTTCTAATCTAAAATAATCTATTTTGAAGAAATGGAAGCTGCCTCTTAGGTGAATAATGAATAAAGATAATGAATACTTCAACATTTACAGTGACTTTGGACCAATCTTTGAGAATATTGTCATTTTCTTAAGTCATAGAATTTATATTTACCAAAGTAAACCAATATCTGAGTATTTTGATTATATATCAATAAAGGTTATCATTGTTTTCATTTGAGACCTTTTATGAAAATTGGTGTATCTACATTATCAAATGTATCTATTTTTTCCTTTAAGTTTTGATACTGCTTATAGTGCTATTGTTTTTATTTAATAAAACAGAATATTTGTGAATAAATGATTAGTTTTTTCACCTGTATAAATTGAGCTCTGGGATTCAAAATGTACCTTCTGTGTGTGATTGAAATTATTTCATAAAATTCATTACATTTGTGGTCTTATAATTAATAATGACAAATTGATAAAGTTACATCTGTTGAATACAAATGAGTGCAGTACTGGCGGACCTCGACTTTTGCACTTAATCAGTTGCTGAAATTATGTTTGAACATTGAATGTTCAAATATTGAGTAATAAAAGAAAATATCAGTGTATTTTAAAATATTTATTTGTTGATGGGTGAAATAAATTAAACGAAAGGTTATTACCACTTCAGTTCAGTTTTATCACATGCCTTCATGTCAAAAAAATGAAGGCTTCTATTCATTCACTTTTTTTGTGGCTTGTGGGTTTTTATAATGAATTTATCAGCTTCTTACTTTAGTTTTGGATTTCATTGTACCATGTTTGCTCAATTAACTATTTCTTTAACATTCTGAGTAAAATTTAATAACATCTTCATTGCTGACTTTCGAGTTTAGTTCATTCATTAGGTTAACACGTTTGGTGTGTTGAACACTGCTCCCATTCCAAATAAATGTTGCAGCCGTGCTTAGGTTAAGATAGGTTTAGATAGGTTTCAAACTTCATGTAATTTGGGAAAGTGAAAGTAAAAACATACCTTAGGTAATTGAATCGGTTATAGATTTGATTTTTTATCAACACTTTTAATGTCAAGCTGATTTTTTGCTAAATCTCCAGTCAGCCAATTCTAGGAATTATATATATATAGGGGAAATTACAGTTTTTAAAGTGAAACCAATAGAATATCTATGTATTTACTACTACAAAAAGTCCTCAGGTGCAGTACATTTCTAAGACATTCTGTCAACATAATTCAAATAAAAATGTCATCTCACCAGTGGTCTAAATATTGAAAATATAATTTTTGCCATTAAATTATAAGGTGATTCATGAACACATACTTTCAGAAATATACAAAAAAAGTCTGGTTATTTGAAATTCTTTATTTTGAATATTATTTTTGTACAAATATACTTAATTCAAGATAGGAATAAGGAAATTATTTTATGATCTACATCTCATTGTATTTCATTATACTACATATTTTCAATAGAAAATGATTCATATATTTTATTTATCACTTTCAAGACACGATTATTTATTTCATATTTGGTGAAAACAAACATATCCACAGGAATGCTATATGGCTTCGTCTCCCCAAAAACTCTTCATATCTTTTGTCATTTCCTTCACACTATACATTTAAATTTAATGTTTACATGACACAACATATTAAAATTAAATCATTCAATAATATTTATTATGACTAGCAGAACTTATTACCGATAAAAATTCAATACATTAGATATTAAGATAGAGAGAAAATAAAAAAAGTACAAAATTGATATTTTTGGATAATACAATATATACTAGAGTTATATAGTAATATTTTACAATTGTCAATGATTTGGCAGTCAACATATTAATTATTGTAAGTAAATAAAATTTTACTTATGAAATATGATAAATATTGATTTCTTTGGTAAAAATGGAATAATGAAATGAAATCATTCAGAATTCTGACCTTCAATACCATACATTATCAAATGGTAATGGTTCTATATCATTTTGAATAACAAAATTTCAGGTTTTTGCCTTGTATGAATTAGAACTTTATTATGATCATGAGTAAATATATTATGTTCAGACATAACTTTCTTGCTTTGCAGAGTAGAGTTTAACTGAATCCATCAAAGTAGGTTTTATCATGTCCGTGACATCACAGTCTACATCCTTAAAACATTCCATGTTAACTTTGGCTATGGCTCGTAAAGCACGCAGACAATTCACTAAGATTTGATCAGAACACTTTCCATCAGTCTTCTGGAGTTTCTGAGCATTTATTACTCGCACCAAACGTGAGGTTCCTTCTAGTTGAATGATCTGAGATGTTATTTCTGGTATTGTACAAAGCCTGGAAAAATATATTCAAGTGTAATTTATTAACAGTATTATTTAAGAAAAGCGCTAGAGTAATTGGTATATTGTGTATATTGATAAAAATAAATCAAGATAAAATAATCTTTAATTGGTTGTGTAGTTCAAAAAAGTTGTAAAAAAACAATTTATTTACCTTGCTAATGCTTCTGCAGCTTGATTGACAAGCCTGAATTCGGCTTGCAATCTGGCAGGCCTTGCAGGTGATGCACGAGGAGTTCTAAGGAAGCAGACAAGGGCTACAGGGGCAGCTGGACATCCAGCCAAGATTGTTCTCCCCTTTGAAGAGCTAGATACTGCGTTAATAAGGGTGGCTGTTTGCTCCTTTAAAAGAAAATCACATTATTAACATATGTTAATATAACACATAAATATTTTATTTGTTATGAGATTTTATAAAAAATGATGGTGAGGTAAATATATATTTTATCATGATACACGATTTAATGCATGTTAATATTATGAATTCAAAGTGATCAGATAGATAGATTTATAAATACTTCTGAAGTTTTTAATATGCAAAACAATTACACTTAGTTGATGTATTCATTTTGGTATGTGACCTGTTTACCTGTAAGAAAACAGACGCGCTGGGTCCTCGTTTTTTGACTGCTTCTAACAGGTTCTCGATAGTTTTGTGTTTCCCAAGAATATCTATGATGTCTGTTTTCATTTCTTCAGAATCGCTCATTGATTGGAGTCGTTGTTTTTGTTTTACAAGATTTACAAGGTTCACAAGACATGCTGTACATAGAAGGAGTAATTGGCAACAGGAAGTCCTCGATAATATTGCTGTAAATAAAACGATCATTATAAATACAGACCACAAAATAATATATGTATAATGCCGTGAGTCTGCGAAACATTCTTAACCATAAGAAATATATACATTTTGAAAGGATAAAATCTGAGTTTGCTTTTTATAAAAGTATAGAATTACCTGTCAATTTTTTAAGAATAGTCTCCAGGTAACTATCAAGCTGTTTTAAACGATAATCTCCTTGCAACCATGGAGCTGTGATTTGCGTAAGTACAGTGACACCTTCTCTCATTTGTGGCTCAGGGTTTGATTCTTCACCCAAGATATCCGATACAATTTCAATTCCACCTGCCTGTAAAATAAATAAATGGTAATTAATGAATCCAAATTATGTACTGATTAGTGTCTAAAAATTTTCTCTCACCCATCCAATCCTAGACTAACCAACCACTAGTATTGTTCTACATCAATAACTTCTATCCATACTCTCTATATAAAAGAGAGGTTAAATAACAAGCAGTTTTCATAGAATAAACTTTAAGATCTCTAATAAAATGTCATATGATCCACATTAGTAGCAGGAAATGATATAAAATTACCAAAAATTATTTACTGAAAGAAACATACCTCCTCAAATTGTTTAACAGCTTCACTTGTGATACAAATTGTTGCCAGAGCTCTTAATGATAATGCTTTAATAGAGCTCTTATTTGATTCTATTATAACACTAAGTAAAGCCCTAGGGACACCGCATTCAACAAATGGTAATTCAGTTATAAATCTCATTGTCTCCGCTTCAGAATCTAAAATGTCGACATCTACTTCAGGAGACATCAGAGCACCAAGATGGCCAAGCGATGTCAGTGTTGATTTTAGTATCATGTCTGATGGAGGTTCTTCCAACATTGAAACAAGAGTCTGAAATAAATACTTAGTATAAAATTTACTGTTTTCGTTTTATTAACTGGCTTTGAAAACGTGGAATGGATTCTGAAATTTTTAAAATCTATATATAACTATATAAATATATTTACCCTCGTCTGTTGCACCAAAACAGCTCGTGCCGTTTCAACAAATATATCAAGAAGAGTCCTCAAATGTTTTTGTAGAACATTCATCTCTGGGTGTGTTTCATTTAACTCAATTTTAACGTCTTCTGTTACTTCAATTACTTTTTGAATGTTATTTTGTAAAGCCATTTTAATTTTATCCCATCTGTCTGGTGTCTCGCCTGGAGGTTTGATTTTCAAGGTAATACTATGAGCCAAGATGAATTCATTGATATTTGCGATCATTGTATTTATTTCTGTCTGACATTGTTGCACAAAATAGATATTAGCCACCTGCAAATCCCTAAAAAGAAATCTTGATTAATAATGGTTTAAAGAAAATAGCTTTACTATTTTAATAATGCATTTATTCTGAAAATTGAAAACAAAGAAGTATAATAAAACACAGCATAAAAATCATAAACCTACTTCATAACTTGTTTGTACTGATGTGCGATGATTTGACCATGTGTTTGAACTTTTCTTATATTTCCTGTAATTGTGGCAGAACTTGTAGCAACCTTTGCATCCATTTCCACACCTAAAGCTTTGCTCTGAAGAGTTGTCATGCATTCTGGCTCACATAATCCAACTAATTCACAAAGCCAGTGTTGCACTGGCGGATATTGTTCATTACTTATCGTCTCCAATGCAGTGATTGGTGTATTCCTTTTGGAACTTGCATCCAGTATTTCATCAGTTGAAATTCTGGCTGATCTGAAAAGTAATACATTATTATTTACTATTATAAAATTATGAAATTTTCCAACAGAATATATTTTTTTTGATTGAATCATTTTTAAATTAACCGAGAAAAAAAAATCCAAGGATATTGAACTATGTTTGATGAAATATTATAAAAAAATTATTATCAAAAACACATTGGATCAATATAGCACACTCGAGCTAATATGTTTGACAAGTTATAGCTTTCAACCTTTGCATTGGGCAAACTATAATGCATAATTTAAATCGTCACTTCGATAATGGATAAAGAATTAAGAAGCGTCAACCTTGAAAATTCAGAAAGTGAAAAAATTTATATACAAGTAAAATACATTATATATTATTATACATTACATTTCAATGATTTGGCTCTAAAATAGTGGCATTTGAGTTAAAAGTGAAAAATTAATGTCGCCTCAATCACAATATTCCATTGTAAAGAGTAAAAGTATATTTTTTATTCTTTTATTGTTTTTCATCATAATTATACTAAATATTTGACAGTGAAATGAATACATTACTGCCAACAAAGTATCTTTAAACAACAAAATATGTGCAGTAAATATTATGAAAAAAAGAAAATAAGGGAATAAAAAGAAGCTTACTCGTTGAAATTGCTTAATAAGTTGACTGGTTTCATTTTCCCGCCTTGTCTATTGGCAGTTTTAGGTGTTTTAAGGTAATCTTTGGGTAATATGGTCTTAGGTGTTGAAGTACAAGCGGCATTAAGTTCCATCTCACAGAAATGAATATCTTCACTTGATTCTTCTCTTCTCAAATTTTTCGACACTTTATTATGCTGATTAAATGATTTTTCAACCAGTATACCATTATTAGTAGAAATGGGTTTACGGAAAATTGTATCGTCTTCAAAAAATTGTCTGTTTTCTGATGTTGTTGGATGATTTTCATCTTGAAATTGAATTGGAGGAGTTATTTTACGAGCGCTGCCTGGAGTTTTTAAAATACTTTTAGGACTCTTGGATTTATTTGAAGTATTCTCATCGATGCATCTTTCATCGAAATTGTTCTCATCCAAAGTGTGTTCCCATTCACTACTATTATGGGGGTTAGGCAAACCTAGTTTCGGAACTCTATCCATGTCGGATGATCCTCTAGTTATATCATAAATTGTTTTGATTGAATCATTTCGTTTTGGAAGGAAATGAAAGAAACTCTTGTGCAGTTTTGGACTTTGTTTTGCTTTAGATGCTTTCGACTGTATCTTTTGTTTAGTTCTAGACATGGAAATTTTTTTTGGAGTTTTTAAATTAAGACTGTCGGTAATTTTCCGAGATGAAAATCCTCTCTCGTCGTCTTCTTGTTTAGTATCCTTCTTTTCATTGATGAAGTCTGGGAATTCCGTTTGATGCATAATTTCTATGTAACCCAATGAGTGAGATCCTTCATCTAAAATCTGTTCATCTAGCCTCTGTGTCGTATGATGGAATGATCTATTCATTCCGTTTCTTTGGAATTGTTGGTTTGCTCTAAATCCATAATCATCTTCGTTGTAATTCTTCTTACTATTTGATGTTGAATTCTTCAAAGACGTGACTAAACCTAAATTACCGCTTTCTTTAGTAACAAAGTGGACAGGAGGATGATATGACAGGCGTGTTATAGGAGATCTCATTCTGGGCTGATTGTTCACTGCTATCTGATGTGATGGTGATACTTGAATATACTCAATATTGTTTATATTATTGACATCCTTGCCACTGTTTGAAAAATTTGTTGCAGCAGCATTACATTCTTTTGGTGAATCGTCACTATATTCATTGAACTTTTCGAGCAAATTTTTTTTTGTAGTACACTTTTCAAACACAATGTTATTATTATTCATATTTTTACAAGGTGTTACCACAACTTTGATGCCACTATTACAATTGGGTGATTTTTCCTTGGTTTTGGTGATATCAAATGATTTATGCCCAATATCGCAATGGGCTTGAAGATAATCTTGTAAATCTTTAGGAGTTTTGATCAAGCTTCTAACTGGTGTCCCCGTTCTAAATTTATTGATATTTGTTTTGGGAGTTTGCAAATAATTTAAAGCATTGCTGCTCAAATCTTTCTTTAATGGAGTGTTGAAATGGTTGTGGTTTTCATCTTCAATCATTTGATCATTTTGACAATATTGGTTTCCGTTTAACTTTTCATTCTCCTTCGAAACTTGTCGATCATCGGTTTCTGATTTATCTTTAGGCGAGTCCTTTTGAGTGGGCGGAGAACTATCAGAGTCAGAGAATCCTGAGTCCTGACTTTTGTGACTTCCTGGACTGCTTTGTCTTCTTGACCAGACATTGACTGCTGGAAGTGGAGGGGATTCCTCCATATCTTGGATATCTGGTTCCTGAGGAACCCAGTGTGGTAACTGTGGTTCCCAGTCATCGTTAGGTCGCTGTAGTTGGAATCTTCCCTCTCTGTTTGAAGCATGAGGAATAGGACTACCGAGGTTCTGAGGAGAATCACCCCACCAAACTTTGCTTCTTGTTCGTTGGAAGTTCGACATCTTTCTGGAAAAAAAGGAAAACACAAATTCAATTTTATTAACATGTAAATCAAAATTAAGTTTAAAACATATTATGTATACAATAATACACAAATTTACAGTATAAAAAATTGGTTCAATTTTTTCAATTTCGTAGTGATAAAATAATTTTTAAATAAACGAAAATAGCAATTCTGATAGTTAATGTATATTTCTAAAGCTAAAAATAACCCCTAAAAAATATATTCTTAATAAATATAGTTTTACTAAAATTATTGAAAGTTTTTATAATTTAAAATTATGGAAAATAAGTATTTCTTAAATACGTCTAAAAGTGAAAATATCATTATTTAGTAAATGAAATTAAGTATTATTTATTTCTTATTGAATAATAAAGTGATTCCTAAACTTTCCCAGCAACGGAGCACTTCGTAAATTCAAAAATTTTAATTAAGCAAAAAAAAAATTTTTTTAGGATGGATAATACATAATAGTAATAAATATTTATAAGACAATGAAATTTTTCAAAACACCTATAGTTTAGGAAATCCAGGAATAAGTGCATTTGATATATAGAAAAAATATGTGTAGGCAAGATTGCAATAATTTAATCAAAAATATTAACTCAAAAAAATTGAGGAACTTAATATCATCTAATGTAAATTAAAAATAATGTGTGAGATTTTTTTAATGTTTGCATAGAAATCGGATTAGCAATAGTGGTAGCAGAGTTGTTAAATAAATAAAATCTTTTCTTTTTCATCTCTTTTAACCAAAAATATTTCATTATAAATGCCGATGGCATTCCAATGAAAGAGTTGTATACAGAAAAATATTGCATTATTTTATTATTTAATTGTATCGATAATATTATAAAAATTCCATTAGAAATGAATATTCAAAACTGAATTTAAAAAAATGCTATTTCTTATTCCGTTGCGCTTGCAGCAATATATACGCGACTGATGTCTATGTGATGTAATTTGAAGAGGGCGCTCTTATTTATGAAAAATTATCGAAACCGTTTATGGTTGCAACTATTTTGTTTCCTAAAATGAAGTGACGTCATTTTAATTGACTTAAATCATAATATATATATAACATACGAAAAAAATGTCTAATGCTCGGCTTAATATACTTAACTATTTTACATTATATATATTTCCGATATTTATCAATAAACAATATTGATGTGGTAGTTATATATATATACAAGATACATTTTGGTTCTTTCTTCACAAGCCTTCTGCTTTGCGATATTATCATTTTTTACTATGAAACAGTTACACAAAGATAAAAAAAAGTATTTCAAAAATGATGTTATAAATTATAAATAATATTATAAAATCAACAATGATGTTGTTAAAAAATTGTAGAGATTATCGGAACAAATCAGGTTGTATTTTAACACAGAAATTGTTTGTATTTACATGAAAGTTTTGACACCGTTAACGCTGTCATATCTTTGGGTTATTATTTATCAGTACATTGCAATCAGCTGTTTCAATAGTTGAGGGGTTAGCAGTCAGGGATTGAACTTAATATAGGCCGAATATTTTTATAATTATTATTTAAAAAATATAACTAAAACAGTATTAACTTCAAAGTAAAAAGATGCTTAACGAAAACGTGGTTTAATCTTGCTATTTAATTGTTATATTTAATCGAAAGACGATTTTAGTGTATCAATTCAAGGACATTATGAAAGTAGGAAGTTTCATGATAATAATATCGAAAAGATAGTATTTTTGGTTTACTATTTAGGCATTCTAAAACACAGATGCAATATAACTGTTGTTTGAAGACGGCGAAAGGCAAAACCCGGCCCCTAGGTGATAAAACATGTGGAATTGTACAATTTTTCAACAATTAGAAATCATATTTAATCTTGCAATGCTCGCTCATAATTTCGGACCTCCACGTGTTTCATGACGAAGTAGACGTAAATGGCGAGGAGATATAAAATCAAAGTGAAATATGTTTATTGGATTCAAATCCATATACATCAAATGTAAAATCAATGTATGTATGATACAAAAGTTTCCATCCAGAAGTTAGAAGTTGGTAGCATGGACGCAAGAACTCATATATTTACCAATTTGCTCAGGTACTCCCAACATCATTCTTCAGAGTTGTTATTACTACACCGTGTACATAAATTTATAGATATATACTCGAATGATGACACAGCAAGTTTGTAAGCAGAAAAAATGTATATTTTGTAAAAAGTTCCATTAAAAAGTTTGTCTTTTAGTGCCTTCTTAAAAACGACTTAAACGTTACACACTGAACATACCAGTATCTAATAAGAGTAGGGGAAATTGATGCTATAATAATTACTTTACTTTGAATTATTTTTTTTTGTTTTAATATTTATAATTTATAATGTTTTTTAATATTATAATAATGAGAAAACTTTCTAGATTTATTGATTATTCTAAACAATAAAAAATAATTTATCGAACGTATTATTAATATTATAACGATTTCGGTTCTTTTCGTAGATTTTAATTTATAACTTGATTTTTGAATTAGTAGGCATCCTTTGCATATTCATTTTTTAATATATAATATGCATGAAAATGATTTTTTTTGCAACAAATTTATGTATGTAAGTATTTATTTTCAATTAAATCTGTTAATTGTGAGATGTTTCAAAATTCACATTATTATTATGTTCCATTGTTTATTATTTTAAAGTAAATCATTAATTATATAAATTAATGTAATATAAATGATGACGTAACTATTTTTTTGTCAGGAAATAAAAATACTTCAAACAATGAAAACGAGATATTCTAATAATTGGATTGTTGTTATTTGATTCTTAATTGCTGAACTTGAACGAAGCACATAAAAAAATCTCGACTGAGTTTTTTTTATATTTGCTTATTGTGTGGAATTCCAATAAATGATAATTTTTGATAGTTCTTAATAAATGTTTGGTAAATATTGACACATTTTGCACTGTGACAGTTTTTTGAGAGCTTTGTATGTGAAACTAATACCTAACGTAAATAAAAATCGGTCCCGTTATATTTTGTGACATTTTTCGAATGTTTTATAGTGAAGGGCTAAAGCTAATCTCAAGACTGACTTTTTTGAGTCTTGACATTTTTTTAAGTACGAAAATATGATAATTTTCCTAAATGGACAAGAGGTAATGAAAAAAAGTACTTGTATATTCATTTAGATACATAAGGGCATTCTCCATTCTATAGTGAGAATGCAATTATCACGTGTCAACGACAATAAAAAGCCAATCTTCTGAAGTGTTCTTTTTTTAAACGACTTCTTTATAATAGGGGGCGGGGCATACAAGGAAAATAACGGCCGGTGGCTCAAGCACTTCTATTGATTCACAAGTGTGTAGTTTATTTTCTCCATAATCTCTTTCGTCCGCTATAATAATAGCATCGGAGTATGTAACGTAAATAAAGATAGCCACGTAGCAAAATAAAAACAATAAATTGTCGCCGGAAGCCTAATGAATGCTGACCATAATATGATAAAACGGGAGAATTCACATAGCATGTCACAAATAATGCGGCAAAAATGTTTTCACACTTGGATTGTTTCGCTTCCGTGTATGGAGGTACTGATTTGATTACCATTTTCGAACACGAATTACATTCAGGCACCTACCATCAGAGCGTTCACAGGTGCAACATTAAATAAATAATCACGCTATACTCTTCGCAAAGACAATAAATGAACAGGTTCTCCATAAATCGCAATTAATTTAATATATCATACATTCTTATTGAACAAAAAATTAAAACTATAATTTCATCATAATTTATTTGTATTTTCGGATGGATGAATCATTTCAAAGAAGAATTGAAATCGAGATTATGAATCTAAGTCAGTTGGTAATAGACGTATGTGCGAGCTGAAAATACAATTCACATTCAGACAACAAACAATCTTTGATATGCTGAGACTATTTTTACTGCACAATAACAATTCTTAGTTCATTGAATGAATGTTACACGGACAGAAAAAATTAGATCTAATTAATTAAAAGAAACAATCGCAAATCTCAATGTAATTATTTATTCGGAGTGAATTCACTTAATAAACTGATTTCATAATACTTTTTTTAAGTTGTTGTATTGCCATGATAAAAAATACGAAAGTATTACATTCCTCATTCGAAATTTAAAAATGTATAGATACGCATGTATGTGAGTATGATTTTATAGAAAAATCTCTAAGATTCCGACTAGATAAAGTTTATTTTTGTCAGGTTTTTCCTACCGTTCCTAATTGTGTGTATTAAATTAAAGATCAACCAACCAATCCGACAAATTGTTCATTGAAATATTCTTCAAAATCGTCACCAATACTCAAAAAAGGAAAAAATCATCACGAAATTCTAACCATCAAATTTAATGTACAGATTTAGTGTAATTATATCGATGATGCATAGTTCATATATTAATTATAAGTATTTGATAATTAAATTTCAGCTATTAAGGACTCGCTGTAAACCAAAAGTAAGGTTACTTTTCAATGACAATATAATGATAATATTATAAGGACTGCTGATCCATTCGTTTTTGGTATTTACAGGTATATGTAAAAAAAGAAAAGTTTACATAAACACATATGCGTGTATGTGATTTTTTCAAATATCCATATTCAAACCATCGTACGCGATAAACCGATTACGATTAAGATATAAATCAAATATTTCAATATTTTAAAAACTCTTCATTTTTATTGTATGCCCATGATAATAGATTCATTTTTCATTCTTATAATTCGTAACACATGCGTAAATACACGAAACACGAAATAATCGCTCGCTATCCCGTGAGATTGCAGCAATGGAATGAGAATTATTTACCCAAATAAATGACAAAGGAAGTATTCAAAACGAAAGGGGGACTTGCAGTGGTTTTATGTGAGAAAACATCTGCCCTTTGGCGGGAAAGCTTCGCCCTATTGTGATTTTAACGGATTTCGTTTTCGCAAACCTTATCAAATAATAGTATTGCGTTTGTGTCAGGCAAGTTTTAAAGCTCATTATTCGATATATTTCTAGAATATCAATGATAAAATAATATTCTACGAATATATTGTACTTTTCGCTCAATTTCTAAAATGGTAATTTAAAAATAACTTTGTACATATAGAGACTAGAATTTTCTTATTCGATTTTGAAATGGTAAATATTTCATCAACAAGAACAAAAATGGTTTTCATATCCGTTCACTGACAAGTCGCAACTTCGTAAAAGAAAAAATCCCGCCAATTTCTACGTTCTTTCATAGATGCCCATCCTGTCTGTTGGGGATACTTGGTTATAAGAAGCTATACTTTTTTTGCGTCTTTTAATTTCTCGATGGGAATTTCCTTGATCTTAAAATAAAATACGCACCTAGAATATATGTAAGTTTAAAAAAAAAACATTTCAACTACCTTCGTTTGAAATAATCTTTCCAAATTTTAGTCTTATAGAATTGTTGTTCGAAATTCGAATAGTCATTATAGTCGGCCAGTATTATTTAAACTATGATGCTTCACAAAACGACCATGTATATCATTTAACTATTCATACCTCATTATAAATCTAATTGATATATCTAACGTAATAAGTACCTAATAACACTATTCTACCACCACGACCAAAATGACAAGTAACAGCCGAAGGAATATTCTGGGAAATGAAACATAAACTATAATTTCTACGTAAGTTATACTTCAATAATTAAAAAAAATGTTAAGTAATTCACTGTATAAAAAATATAATCACAATTTTTATTTCATTTCAAAGACTATTTATCTATCTTACTAATTACAATTTTCTTTGTATGATAACTGTACATATAGGAAAACCTAATGAAATCATACAAATTGTAATAAAAATCCCAGTAATCAATATAAATAAAACTTTATAATGAAAAAACACAAAAATAAACTATGTCAATTACACGTAAGTAAGATTCTTGTTGTAATGAATCGATTGATCGTATGCTTTATTATATTATCATAAATAACTGTAGGTAATAACTCATTCAACTAACTTATATCTTCTTAGCAATGTTGTACGGTTATAAACATAGATAATTAGATGGAAAAACTGGGTTGTGTTTGACTGATCGACATTACTGTAAGTGCTCGATAACTGCGGTCAGATAATTGACGAAAGTAATGTTGAGATAGCAAACTACCCAAGAGCTTATTGGTTCAACTCGTCCATACTCGGGATTCTTTGTTTGCGCAAATAAATAATTTATAAATCACGAATAAATCACAGGCGTATTGAGGCATCATATTTATTTTAAGCCAAGTACGTATAACAACCCACCTACTATATTTATAAACGATTTCCAAATAATATAGGTATTTCATAATTCAAAATGAATCTATAAACTTTATATTTCTAAGCGCTTGCTCACTACCGTAAATATTCGAAACAGAACCAGCAATAAACAATGGCGACTTCCCATACCTAATATTTTCAAAGACAATACACACTACGAAAGCTTTATAAATAAAGAAAGAAAGATGTTTAAAATTGACTACCGATGTTATAATGTTAAGTTTAAGATTATCGGATTTGCGCAAATACCAACAAAATATTACAGCTCTAAGTGTTTGAAAATAAGTACGTAATTCCACAATGTACATCGTAAATATGTTATCCCATTGGTGTCATGTATTTCAAAGGAAAATAAGAAAATAAAAGTGAGACCATTTCCGAAAATTATTATGTGGACGCTTAGGAAGCCAACATCCTGTGATTGACAATTGTTTTTTAGGGTAATAATACACGACGGACATATTTTCTATTTATTTATTTATTTATTTATTTATTTTACTTATCATTCAATAATGGTTAATTTTTGAAGTCATGTAACTGACATACCGAACAAAACGATTTCTAGTGTGTTCAATAATGATAGGAAGAAAAGTAGCACTTACGTTAAAGATAGTTTTTTTACAATAAAATACACTTAGTATGAAGATGTTTCACCAAAATCGAAATAGTTGTCCCACCGAACCAACACAACTTTATTTTTTGTAATACCTTTCTTTCTACGAAGAAAAAAGAGACATATATTTTATGCACAAGTGATACGAATTTAATTAATTTTTTTGCTATGCTTTGTGGACAATTACACGAATACCATTAATCGCGGAACAAGCTGTGTGCAATTTAATAACTGTCATTCACGTTTTTGATTACACATAATACATATTCCAGGTCATAAAATATTGGATACACGCAATGAATCATAGATCGATATCATTCAATTACTTCTATTATCTATAAACAAAATAAAAATAGGGCTAGTCTCGGGCTACTTACCTGTCCGTTATCAGATACCGTACCTTATCTTAAGCCAAAAAGGAATGTCCTGCAGTTAACTTTGTGATTCATATTAAAAAACCTGATTGCTCAAGCTTGATGATATAGTTGATTAAATAATATCGCGAATATGCAGTAAGTATTTTTTAAATTCAGTATTCGCCAATGTAAGGGTCAATCTACAATTAATAATTAATAGTATTAAATGCCAATTTATCTGACATAATACCAAACTAACATACATGGATTGCCGTCATCTCAATAATATAATTTTAATGAGAGATTTTTTTTTAAAGTGACTTTGTTTCTAATTTAAATCACAGTGCTGATGTTACGAGTCATCTTCAATAAATTTTGTATTATCTAATCAAAATGCTATTTTCAATAATCTACATTGAAAATAGTGTTTTAAATTATTGGATTTAAGTTTTTAATTTAATACATTAATTCTTAAATTCATTAAAGTAATTGAATGTAACTAACTTTTACAAGTTCTGACCTAGATTGTCGACATATCGATTACCTCTTATCCCGTCTACGATCAATGTTATTCTTATCTAAGTATCTGGTTAATTACATGAACGTAAAAATTGCTATTACAGGTCATTAATTGTCACAAATTTGACAAATATTAATTTTAAAGCTCTTTATTCATCATTTTCAGCTTTCGTATGTCACTGAAAGTGAAAAAAACGTATTCTTCTGAAAGGAATTTCAATACCAGTATCATAGCGCATGAAACCAAAAAGAATACATAATTAGTATAATAAATATTATGCATGGGGCAGTGAACTATTGAATGTTTGAATATATATTTAGTATACTTTCATATTATTATTATTTCTTCAGCTTGAGGAAGAGGTGGGTGATTGTTAAAGTCGGACATTGAAGAATTATGGTGCTTTCATTGAACATATTAACAAATGCTTAGTTTTTGGTTTCAATTAGTATTTAAATAACGCATTTATGCATGGTAAAAATAGCAGGGTCTAATTTCCTTACTGATTGACCGAAATTGCCACTAGGTGGCATGTCTTGAAAATGACTTCAAACTATGAATCAGATATTGAGGCACTAACTTCCAATGTTGAACCTCAAGGGAGTCACTCGTTTAAATTTGTAATGATTCATGATGTTTTTATGTAGCGTGAATTATTATAGCCAAATGTAAAATATTCTAAATAACAATAGATTTACTAATTTTATTTCAGTGGCAAGCCAACGCATTTGGGTTGCCAACCGCTGTATAGGTCATACATAAAAGCATTGAAGGGCGAAAAAAAACGTATTTTATAACCATAGAGAATTATGTATTCAACATTTTTGGTTCTAGTCTAACTACCTAGTATGTAATAAAAATTATGACTGTATCACATTTTTTTAAATATTATATTTAATTGCATATATGTATACCATCAACGGCGTAGATTTAGTGACAGGTTTTCTTTCTATTATCACGTTAATAATTTCTCGCTAATTTAGTTTTTACGTGTCATCTAATTGAACCATTACTCGAAGATTGATGCTTTGTCACGTGAGATTCTTGAAAAATGTTTCCATTAAAAATAACAGTTTCTTTTTCGCATGTCTGAAAGCGTTTAGCATAGAATGATTCTATTATTAAGTGTGTAATATGTCACTTAGAAAAGCTAAATGATAAAACATTTTTGACAGAGTTATAAAAGCATGCCAAGCGCGAAAACCTGTTTTAACTCTTCTTCTAAAATAATCTTATAGCATAGGCAAACTTTTTAACATATTTTATATAAATTGTTATCTACAGTCAAAGATATTACTGTGCATAATCTGCAATACAAGAGTCGTTTCAATCTAAAAATATTTTTGAAATTCCCCCATGAATAACTTCAGTGTGTTTGTGTAAAGGATTGTAATAATCTACACGACATCCATAGAATAATTTTTGGACATGAAAAATTGTCGAATACTTCTATGTTAATCAAAAAACAACCAGGACTACTTTCGTCTAGTTCATGTTGATACATCAGGAGAGACATGATCTAACCAGCCTCTCCCAGTGTATTCAAAAAATGTTCCCTACCGGCCGATTGATTCAACGATACTACATCTGGTCCCTGCATTCTTTACGGTCAATTTTTATGTCGTCGAAAAAATGAATTATACATAATTTAATTTCTTTTTCGACCTAATTGCTAAGGCAACATAATTGAACGGTAGTCTGTTGTGACTTTAGATTATATTCTATTATGCATAGTTGTAAGGGTGTCGTTAATGTTTACAGTCTTCATAAAAAAGAGCATCGACTAAATGAGTTCTCAATTCAAAATCCATTGCATGGCACGGGATAGTGGCACGCGGCAACACCCGCATATGGCACACCCGGCCTTTTCACGTAATGTTCCATCCATAACGGTCATATTTTGTATACTCTTTCCAAAGGGGTTTCAAACATTTTGTCAAACGACAGAGATCTTTATTGTTTATTATCAATGATTATAAATATTAATTACAATAATTTCTATAAACAATAACGAAAAATTATGGAAATAAAGAATGATTTAACTTTACTTTATGTCTGGGGATGTTCAGTATTTTATTTTCTATAACAATTTAATTTAAAAAAACATTGTTTGAATGGCAGAATTATACAATATATCGTATTGTATATAAGATTGCAAAAATAATCTTAGATGATTTATTGATTTCACTACAAAAATAAGGTATTATAAAATAGGAATTAAATGTATACATACACATATTGCAAATTAAGTACAGGTTTTAAAATTTCAAAATCCATCATTTATATATATATATATATGTATATATATGTGTGTTACCATTAGAAATTCTATAACAACATATTATAACACGGACATGGTATTATTACTTCATATTAACCGCCATAAAAATATTTTTAAAAAAAATACACGGTTGTAAACAAATTGTACGCTACGTTTCAAACTAATTAGTGAATCATTGAATCCATTTGAGGCTACTTTCGATAAGTTACTTTCTAAAAATAATACACCAATTTCATGGTGCGTATAATGATATATGACATTTTTAAAAATAATATTTGAAGTAATCAAAGAATGAAAATGATTGGTGTCCCCTTCAATTTTATTTGATGCGAATTTATGTATACAAAGGGCGCTCTGTCAATTTCAAATATAGCACCTGGACTAACGGACTTTTTGGCGCGTGCTTTATAGATCAGTGGAGCTTCCGATTGATGAGCACATCAACACGTATCGTTTACCACACACTATATTTAGATAAACTTATTATTTATATAATATGATACCATAACTGTTGAAGGAATGTATCAAATACGTCAAAATAACCGTTCCAATCTTAGCACCCATTAAACTTAGGATTCCTTATTTGAAAAAATACCGCTAAATGGCGATAAGTAAACTTGGGAGGTAGGTTAGTAATAAAAAATAATTCATAAGCCAAAATTGCATAAGAGCGACTGATTTTTTTAGACTGCAAATATTTCTTTATAACAACCAAATTTATAAAAATACTCTAGAACACTTATTTATTTTATTTAGAATTTCACAAAAAAGCAATCATCCTACCTCAATCATATTAACACGTAAAAATGCTATTAAGGTTTATAAGAAAAATATTGTATTGTTGGTGTCTACTTCGACATCACGCCATTGTCAGAACTTAAAATGAGTTCTGCCGATATTGAGACCGAAAAATAAATTTCAAAATATTCTTTAGACCCATGATTATAAATTCTCACTATTTATATACCGATACAGATTCTTTGACAATAACCTGAAATTATGACGGAAAATAATAGTATCGCAAAATAAAATATTTTAAAAACTATGTATTTTTTGCAATATTACAGAAAATAAGTTTACTTGTAATCTTTCAAAAGAGAATAATGTCTCTTATACGATATCACGCAATTTCCCACGCATGGTTACCATCGACGTGTGTTTTCAGACGCCAGGTGCACATGAAGTGTGGCTTACTAGTTTTCGGTGTGGAATCAGCTGGGGTGAAAGAATTATAGGCAACATTTACTTTCAACCCCCGTGCATTTTCTATTCACTACTACTAAGCACATACTGACCCATTACTCAGAACGGGATATTTCAAAAGCACAGCTTTGTTATGCATCCCCTTCAAAACTGTTAAAGGGTAAGATTATTTAGACGAAACACATATTATTTTAACCAGTTGGAAATAGTCACTCACCGGGCGAAATTGGAAATATTATTTTGCACTAATATATAATGGTCTTTCGATCAAAGAAAAATTGTGGGTTGATTTATCGGTTCCTAATGGAACACCTCAATAGATTTTTTCATAAGCGAGAAATGATTATAAGCCAGTATATGTTTTTGGTCAAATTAAACGGAGACTAGTGAAGTTAAAGAGGTTATGAGAAAGGTGATAGCTATCACTGTCGTAAAAAAAAAAAAAAGATGGGCACTGAAAACATCGCAAATATCTTTTGATTTCGATACACATGGAACATTGATGGAAAAAAACAATGTATTCGTGTTTCTATTTGGTGATCCTTTAACACATTACTACACAATCGGGTGGGAAGAAAGCAAATGGGCATTGTACACTCGATTACAGGACCTTTAAAATTGTTGAAATATTCATATAAATTGGTGACTTTTAATTCATAAGGCTGGATATACTGGTTTGACAATGTTGAAAAGTTATAAATTTTAACTAACAAATACCTTTATGTCATTTTTAATGTGTAGTAAAATTATTGTAATTCCGCTTCTTTAGTTACCTATTTTGTTCTTTGCTACGGGCCGTCGATACCAAAGTCAAATTTTCTTACGTTCATTATTCAGTTTCGAAATACTGGAGGGGTGACTTGACCCTTATGTGCGATATTAAAAAGTTAACATCTGTCCTTAGATAAATTTTAACGGTTAACCTCTTAACCGGGTAATTTAGTTTTGCGTATCTTAAAAGTGCGTATGTGCAACTGGTAATTAAATCTATAGGATTCGGATTATTTCGTCATGCACATTGTAAACATAGCACTGACGAAATACGTCGTCAGTTCCATAGTTAATACTTGATGAAACGTTTCATAGTTCGCCATGTGCAGAACTTTTGTCAACAAAAGAGGGAAAAATAAAACCCGAATATGACGAAATATCTCGTCATACCCGGTTAACAGGTTAATATTTGAAATTGGAACAGCGATAATATATTACACAGCACCTTCAGAAAGGAGAGTGATGTTTTTGTTATTTTAGGTAGTGGAAGTTATAAGGGTAGACTTTAACTATACATTCGTTGTGTATTCATTAAAAAATAAGTTACGGTGCAGATGAAAACCCCAATGTACGATTTTAAAGGGACATACTAACAATGTGAATTTAGACCATACGTACATTGTATAAATTACAATTTTAAGCATAATAAAATATATTTTTAAGCATAATAAAATATATTTTAAGCATAATAAAATATATTTTTAGGTCCTCACTTACGCAGGTTTCATAAGATTATGAATATCTCGGACGCAAATTTCAGGACAAAAGTGAATGCGGTAAATAACTATACGTTTAAAATTTTTTACTGCATAATTTGCATTCACTCCCAGTCACATTAAATCAGAGCTTTTACCTATTCCCCCCTGAATAGTGTAAAGAATATTCCAACATCAAGTACTTTTTTATTGAATTAATATTGTTGTTATACAATCTTATGGATATTTTAAGAACAAACCAGGCAATCTTTCAATCAAAGAAATACATACAGAATAGCTTGTGTACGAAAGCTATAACATTTTATTTTTGTTAGTTATATTTTTGAATAAAAACTTTCAACACGCTACAGCCATCTCAACGGTTGAGACGTTAGCAGTCAGAAGGTAAAGATTTTTATAAATAATCCTACTACAATTGCAATGGGTGAAAAACGGACGAATACAGTTGATTTTATTTACAACACTACGAAAAATTTTCCGTATTTACATATATATATATATTTCTGTATGTGACTATAAATTACTGGTTTGAATGACAACCGCATCCAGGTATGTTCCGGATATTCCTTTGAAGAAGATCTAGTGTTATATTTTATAATTTTCATGCTTATGGGTCTGTAGAGCAGGGTTGTCACGGTTTGGTGGGCGGACTGAAATACCATATGGCACGCGCCAGGGCGTGCGCCAACTAAATGTATAATATTACACACGCGCCTTCTATTAAAACAACTTTGATCCCGTTTTCCAAAAGGATATCCGGTGATATGAATATTTTTTTTGAGTAAGTCCCTGACTCCAATATTAGCATGCTTACTATCTTAAAACGCCGTTGTCACAATGTTCAATTTCTTGACGGTGTCTTGTGTTTTTTTTTAAGTGGTCTACTGTATTCAACTACGAATAAAGTAGATAGTTTGTGAGATACAAAAGGTTTGCAATCGCTGCTTTAAGTTGTAAATTATTATTTTTACTGAGTAACAAAGGCTTATTAAATTGATTTTATTATCAATTAGATTTTGCGACGATTATACAAAGAACTCTAAAGATTTTTTATACAATATAAAATTAAAGTCAAAAATAATTAAAACAAGTTTACTATTTTAAAAATAAAATGAATCTAATAGGTTTATAGTTCATCGTTTTACTTATAAATATATATATATATATATGTAAATTAGTATAAGGATTAAGTACGTATTGAAATTCAGGTACCTGTTTAATATTAGAATTTATACTTACAATTTGATTCTTTTGTAAATTCAAGCTGCTACATTTGATGCAAACTCTAAAAAGAAAAAGAAAAACATGAATAAAATTTTTCGATAAATAGTTATAAAATGAATAATAAACGAAATTATAGATGACACAATAATTGCATAAGATTCAAACTGTTATTAATAAAACAACGCAAAAATACATTTTATTCAGTTGCGCAAATCCTAATATATTTGAATGAAGTTATAATGAGCAAAAACGAAGCGGTGAAAAATATGTATTCTGACTAAAACGGTAATTGACACGAAGATATTCAAATTTATAGCTACGAGACTTAGGTATTAGATAAAAAATCATTCAAATACGGCGCCAATTTTCCCAAAAGAAGTTTAAGCCCGTTTAAATGTGTTCTTATAATGATTTCGTTATCCGAAACCGGAAGGAAATAAATTCTTGCTAGAATTCTGCCATAGATAATAAAATGACGTCATTGCTGAAAAGTCGCAGTGATTTATTATTTTATTTTACTTGATTTCTCGAAGATCGTACGTGAGTGTTCAATTTCTAAGAAACGTGACGATTATGAGGAACCTGTAATCTTACCGGTTGAGAAGGATTTCATGATTCTCAGTGATTATTAACTCGTAAGGAAAAATGAATCGTTACTTATGCATTTTATATAAATACAACAAATTTTACAGTATTTCTCAGAAATCTCTGTAAAATGACTGGAAATAAATTCATTGGGTGGATATAAGAGAAATAAGTCTGAAAACATAAAAAATACAATGCCGTCTTGCCATCGTATCTGAAAATATCTCTTCCTTCATAATTATTTTGTAAAAGTAACAAATTATAACATTACTATCTATGACATCTATCAATTATGAGGGTATAATTATTTTTTGTATTGTTTTATGTTTCAAAAACAATAATCCTTAACACGGTGAAAAAAATAGCAATGTCATTTAGTTCTACAAAATTATTTTTAACAAATATAGTTGATAGCTATTTCGGCTCACGCCATCGTCAGAACTATGGTGTGAGCCGAAATAGTTATCAACTATATTTGTTAAAAATAATTTTGTAGAACTAAAATACATTGCTATTTTTTCACCGTGTTATAAAGGAGCTCTACCAAGTGAATGCCAATTCAATCAATAAAATAAAACTTAATTATATTCTAAAGTTTCAAATAGTTAGCGTTGTTTTTATACACTGAGTTATACGGGGATTTTTAATTTTATCAATCCTTCACTCTAGTTTAAGAAATGCATCTATATGGCTTACAACCAGATCTCGTTATACCCAATACTCATTGATAAATAATGTGTACCTATTATCTCAGAGATATTCCGCATAAAAAACACCACTTAAAAAGTAATTTACTATTGCTCTAGAACTTTATAAAAAACATAATATTGAATCAAACGACGATCTATAAAATAGAATATTTAAAATATCTAAATAATTAACTATGTATCTGACTAACTGTTTATCTTCACTGGAGTGTTGAGTATTAAACATAGAAAAATATATATTATGATTCACAAGTAATATCTACTGATAGAGCACTGGCTGTTCTGCAAATTATAAGATTTTTTTTTTTGCCTTGATGTCCTCCAAACTACCGAGATAAATACAAAATGGAGTACTTGTACGCTGATAGTTAATTGAGATAGAAAAACAATTGAATTGTCAGTGTCACGCACCTATGTAAATTATATTTGGTTACACACGTTTTTGGCGTTATTTAAAGTGTCACAACAGACTTCCGTCTTCATTAAAAATAGACCGTGTACATCTCATTCAAAAGATATTTAATGTTGACTAATACGAAGATTGAAAAGGATCTAGCAAATTGTGTCGCCAACATTAGTTGATTTACGCTGTAAGCGTTTCATAAAATTATACATTGCTTGCAAAATTTCTAACTGTGTTTACAGCCTATGTTATGAAAGCTAAAAAGTATTTAAGTAAGTGAACTGGGAAAAATGGTTTTATATTGTATTTGAGTTATATATTTAGTTTCCGTATTTTTCTACGGAGGTCGCAATTTTTTCATATTCAACATGTTCTTCGTTCAGGGTGATGTGGTATGAAAAAGTTTGGGAAGAGCTAGTAAACGTGGCGTATAAGCCCGGAAAACTGGTGGAAATGTGGAAGGAGTTTTAACTAGAACCTGAGACACTAAGTTCTATCAATAACAATGAGAGGTTTACTTTGCCAATAGATGTTTCAACCTATTATTCGAAGCTTAGTCTTTTCGATATTTAAACGTTTAATTTATGAATACATGCAAATTAACATATTTTCATGCAAGTGTCAGATTTCTCGAAGACATTTTATACATAAAATATATTGATGTTTAGCCGCATTTTTGTGATTTATTTTTTAAAGTTCAGATGGGAAGAAGGTGGGAAATCCAGTATGTATATCTTTAAACAATCAGTGCTGGTAAACGATAGATTCCACTGATATTTAATACTTAATAAATACACATAATTGTGGACTACCTGTTGGGCATGAAATGGCTGACACATTCGCGACTCGCGATTGCACAGTACGCGTGTTGATGGTTTTTTTCCAAAACCAGTTTCCATAGTTGTACATCATCATCGTCATAATAAGAGGAGACGTATCGGCAACCAAATGATCCAAAGTATTGTAGCCTGAGGCAAGGCCGACGCTTATCAAATAATGGGCGTTGGAAACGTCAAATTCGATAAAATTACGATGAAAGCCAAAACTACTTTCGAAGCATTAAAGAATTATGGGATATATAACAGGTATCGGTGGATAATTTTATATAATCAGATGTTTACCTAACATAGATATACGCTTAGTTAATTCAATGCAATCTACTTTATTGGTATGAATAATAATAAAAAAACGCAACAAAATATACGTTGTAAAAACTGTAGTTAAAACCAATTAACTAAGCAACTGCAACTACATTTTTATTTTAACTAAATATATGAAAAAAAAAGAAATTTATTAAATTTATAAAAAGAAGCTTTATTAACCCTAGAATTATTATTTAAAATCGGCCATTCAAACTGTTTGTTTGCTCAGGAATAGTATTCAGAACTAGTTTCGATTGCTAATCGATTGGTTTGTTTCAGTGCTTCAACGGTTGAAAAGTTCCTTGGGCGAGTCATTAGCATCTTACCCTGGATAAAAACAGTCAAAGAAGCGATATAATATAACTTTTAAATATAGTAATCGAATAAATGATAATGAACCAGGTAAACAAATGGCCTTCACGGTCAATGCGGAGAATTCAACCATTGTGCCAATTACTGTCCATTCAATTATGACGCGACATTCCTGACGCATGCGTCATTGCAAACTCGTCAGAAAAAACGTAACCTTAAAAAACACGAAAAAATATACTTTTTTTCTAAAGATCCTTTGTTGAGCGTTGTTATTGATTTTTTTCACAATTTTTAATGTATTCGGCAATGCCATATTATCAATTTATGACAAAAAAATAACTGCTTGTGATCGACTAAACGAACATAGCTCGAACTGTTAGTACAAAAATAATATTAGTATAGTTATTAGGTACCTGTAATATTTTATAGCTTTTAATAATTATACTATTTTTATAGAAATACGAATATTGATTGAATTCTTTTTCGATTCATGACACACTATACATAATAAAATTGCACACTTATCAGTTTTACTTACAGAAAACGATTTGTTAGCATTTCAAGATAATTCGATATTCTGATTTTGCAATTTATTTTATTTTTGTTGAAATCAAAAAAATATTGTCAATCAAGCAAATAAAGTAGAATTCAGATTTTGTGTTGTTACTTACATATTTACAAAGTATTCATAAAATGTTTACTCGTTAAAAAATGTAAATTGCACAAATAAAATATGATTTATAATATTTAATATAGTATTGTCGAATAGGCAGGCGTTATAAAATGAGCAAACGTGCAAGTATCTGGTTGTTTCCGCTGTGAAACAAATATATATACTACAATTTTTGTATTAAGTCACGAATATAATTTGATTGCGTACATAGAGAATCCATAGCGATTGCTAATTTGCAAAAAATAATTCATGACGTATGTACTTATGAAATATTAATATTGAGACATAAAAACAATCCTTTTCCTAAACAAGAATTGTATGATTAAGATTTCTCTTTATAAATTTTCTTTGTGGGAAATTCTATTTGATTATTATACGCATACGGTACAGAATGATTTCATTTTTCCCCCGACTCACTGTTGCGTTATATTGCATTCCTATATTTTTTTATTTATTCAATTATAAATTTGATGTACCTTATAAAGAATCACTTGACTAATGAAATAACAATCATGATACGATATTGCACCTGGAAAATTACGCAATGATGTATTTGTTATACGTATATGGGGCAAACAATGCGATATACTCATCAAAATATCACAACAAACTGACCATTATGTTTAATTCCTGAGTCATAGTAATGTAATGTTTATCTAATATAAATAAATTGCATGTTGATATATTGACAAACTGAATCTGACTACCACTTTGTTGTTTTATTAATTAATTCAAAGGTTTTACTATCCGCTTTTTGAATAAAAAAATAAAACTGTAGTGTGTTGTGAAAAAACAATTTTCAAATTAAAAATAATGTACACAATGATTAATAAGACTGTTGACTTTTTGTGTACCTATTTTTTATCGGTGTTGCCAGTTATAAAATAGAAGCACATTTATATGCCATAAAAATATTAAATTATAACCTCTATATTTCACAATCCCACGTACCTACTGATTTGTTAATCCGCGTAATAAATCAAGACGAATAATAAAATATTATTGTGAATCCTCCATCTGCACGACTTTTTTCCTCTGAGCTCGTAACATACGTAGTTTATATGTGTGTATAACAAAGCCAAATGTTTATTCAAATTGTCCTTCAATCAAAATAATTATTTTCAAACTCAAAAACAAAAAAATAATTCTACGCATTTATAAGAATCATCTTGATTTAAAAATGATGGCCGTATTAGGCCCCAACATCGACAATAAATCTTAAACATAAGAAAAGTATCATGGATTGAAAAGAAATTAATAAATCAAAATTGGGTTGCTAATTACTGCCACCGACTTACACTGCCACAATTATAGATGTCCCTGTTTGGTGAATAAGCTTTTAAATAAAGAGGCGCCACTGTACATTTTATATTATAATATTCGACATTCTGTTACTGTAAATGGAAGTATTGAATAGCTACTGAAAATTTATGTCAAAATATTAGCATCTCACAACATAATTTGCATGTTACATAACCAAGGACATCCTAATATTCAAAATAATAAGCAGATATTCATAATTTGTTTATAATAGTTTAAAAATAGAGTTCGTCGATCTGCTCGACAGCAATTTCCCAACAATTACGTTGATTTATGGCTTAAGAATTTTCGTGCACACTAAATTTAAAAATCTACCCGGAATATGATAATCTTGCATAATGGTTTTCGAAACTTATTACACATTTTTTGATATTTTTATCATGCTTATGAGATGAACATGAAGCAATATCCACTTGCTATTGGATCGATACTGACAAGTCTAGTTTTCATATTGCATTGCGTTACTTATGACATATTTATGGTAACAAATTATTGCTTATTGAAATCAATACTACAGTATCATGTGTAAAATATATAAATGAAAAAATTACTTCATACAGGTATCCAAATATACGTTAAAAGGCTATAAATTTATTATATAATTATGAAAGAGTTTAAGCCTAAATAGAGTAAGAGATACTCGGTAGTTCCTAATGCACAAGTATTTAAGAAATTTAAAAATATTAGTTATTGTTATAGTTGAAGGTGTTCGAGAATTCGTTTGTTTTTTACATAGTATTTAAATTAATACCAACATATGATAACAAATTCATTCAACTGAGAAATATTTACAACTTGAAGAGATGGAATAAGTTGCGTCATCCTTTTTCAATTGAAAATATAATGAGCTTTTTTTCATGGCGGTAATAAAGATATTTTAAATATGAATGACTCATGAGATAGGGACAGAAAAGTACGCATATTTTGTATGTGATAATATCAAGAACTAAAAAAAACATCTTAGTACTTGCCGGTACCAGTTAACTGGATTGTTTTTGAAAATGTAATCTACAGTGTACCTACTAATTACTTGGATTTTAATTTGTACGTTAATCCAGCTTTGATAAATAATAATTCTTGGAGACAGGTCGATGCCTGAACAGGAAAAGAAAGTAATATAAGAACAACCTATTATTTATGCTACATTTTCGAATATATAGTTAATGCTATTGTTATACATTTTAGGTTACGGCTACTTTTTGAATAAAAAAAACCAGGGCTGTCAAGTCGTTAAAAAAACACGAAATGGACTTAAAAAAGTTTATTTTTGTCAGGTTTTTTCTTACCTCTCATATCTATGTGCATTAATTTAAAGATTGGTTCATTAAGATATTCTACAGAATGTCTGATCGAAAAGTAGCCAGAGTCGCTCGATTTTACAACTCGACGGTCTGTAAAAAACTTCTTCGAGAATTCTTACGGCCTCGATTAAAATAAATAATAATACTTAATATATTATATTATTTTAATTTAATGTCGTTTGTGTAGGTATTTTTTATTTTTACTAATCAGAGTAGGTGTGATGATCTCATATCAAAGCCCATAATCAGCTGAAACAGTATGATGAGTATGCTATAAATGTAATGAGTTAAACGACAAACCATCTCAAGATGTCACTTCTTAAAAGAGAACCGCAAAGGTCGTAGTGTAAGCCTACAAGACAATATATAACTTAGATAAATAAAATTTTACAAATTAACACCTTCGAATACAAAATATGAAGATTGATATATATTATATATTCTGGTTGAATGTACGATTTATAATAATTAAAACACGACATATTAGTAAAGAAAACCTTAGTTATATGTTAATATTTATGTGAGGAGCTGGTCAAAATATTTTGATTGTTTTTATTCAATAATTCATGATTGCTTTTATGAAGACCCAAAAATATATATTTAAATTCAAGTATCATAAATATAATAAACAATCAAAGATTACCATAAACAAATTAGAATTTCGAATATTTTGTTTTGTGTTAGAACGTGCATTATAAGATTGCTGTTGTCTATTTTTATTTAAATTTGGAATTTTCTCGTATACAAGATGTACAAACAAAGATAGCGCGATGGTGGTAGGAAAATAGGAAATTAAGAATTATCGTAGATACGTAAATTGTTTCGGTTATAATGTATATCTACTCTTATAAAACAATTGTGTTTTTTTGCTTGTTTGTACATACTATGATTCAATAATGAATTGTAGCCTGAGATACACTAATATTGAAAATGTTTTGAAACTTATGACTCCCTATGACTCTGATTCAACCGAGGTAGTCGATTATAGGTTTTATGTTAGTGTCATGTATGAGTCATGCACTAAAAGTCTGACAATTCATTTTTTGGGCGTGGAAGGCTGGCAATATAACCTTTACCTTTGGCTGTCAGAGTCGTCATTATCTCGTCAGCACCTCCGGTGATTATTTTTATAAGTCGGCGAAAGATGAATTTCTTCAAGTTCTCTCGATTTATATCGATAAGAGAAAATAATCGGATTAATAAATAAGTTGACAGTTGTCATACTGCACAAACACGGCCATGGTCAATATATTAAATTAAATTGTGTGATTTGACTGCGAACGGCTACCTGTCTTCGGGAGACGTGCTTGTTTGTATAGTAAATTTACTTGTTTCTTTATTATTATTTCTGTAAACGTTTATATGCTGTCGACATATACGCATGCGTCAACAAACTCACAATAGGATATTATTCTCGAGTTCACTGGTGTGGTTGTCAACTTTGTTTCCTACCAATTGTTTTATTTTTCAATTTAATAAGCCTCTCACCATAAATAATAATTGAAAATAACGCCTCGAGCATTTGGTTAAAAGTAATATTTATAGTGTCCGTTTTTTCTACATTAAAACGATATTATATACATACGTATGTATATATTGTTTGACTGAAAATATTCTTGTTAACAATCTTCCGAGTGTGTCGACGAGTTTTTTGATTTACAGACGTCCGAATTCGACCAGTTTTGATATTAAATTATTTTTTGCGTATGAAAAATCACAAATACATTACAAATTTAGTCTCGCTTCAGTTGTAGGTCATTCAGTTGTAATCAATTGAAATCAAATATATTTTACGATTATAATTGTGGCATAAACTCAGTGATGTTAAAATTTTGCTACATTGTATGTATTATAAATTATGTTTGAATGTGGTAAATAATATTGCATATAATATCTAATTTTCAAAAAAGGCATATAGGTGAACAAAAAATGAAATAGATTTCTGTGTTGCCTTATTTTTATTATGTAAATGGGAATTTATTTAAGAAAAATATTCATAATAAATAGAAATACATGTCTAAATGAAAATTGTTTATTTGTTAAATAGAAACTAGCCCACTGGTTTTTTATAACTGTTCGTCTCGGAAATTCCTATGCATACGATTCACTCGACGTGTTTCGTTTATAACAATAGGTGTTTTCCAATAAATGGCCGGTGTAAAAGTTAGTTACCTGCACCTATGTATGTATATCTTACATTACAAACGATTACACTGATCAAAAACATTAATAGCTAGTACCTATTAAACTTCTAGAGCTTTTTATGTAACACGGAAAGCTGATATTTCGATAAATAATGCAATTTGAAATAATACTGATTCTTGTCGGAGACGCCTGAAGTGTAATTTTTAATCGACTTTTATAATCTCGTAAATAAATATATACTTACATGCCTCCATTGATTCTTCATATCGATTATTAATTTAACAAAATATTTGAGAAAATAATGGTTTATATATAAACAAAATGAAAAAAGTTAGTCTGGGATGTTAAGTAGCGTAAAAATAATTAACAAAGAACAGTTGAAAATATGTATTTTTGAGCGATAATAATGTTTTCGTTTGGAGAGCCAATAAATTAGATATGATTATTAATGGAATTCTTATTTAAACTACAAATTCTAGGTTATAAAGGAATAATTTCACAATGCCACTAAATGCACTATAATAGGAGGATAACAAAGAAATTACGTTTTTAAAATTATGCTTTAGATCCCTTTGCTACAACAAAAAAACGAATGCGTAACTGTGGGTACAAAAAAAAAACACTTATACGTATATTGGATCCTGTAGCATAAAATAATACATTTTTTTTATTCACCGTGTCCTGATTCTCATGATTGTTTTTGAAGTTTTAGTAAGCAAATAAAAATAATGTTAAATGATCATGATTTTTAAAAGACGTGTGTGGAATCCTATATTCGCTTAAAGATGTGTAATCTGACCAAAGATTGATCGGCAAGCCCATGTGCGGAATACGTTACATTTCCGCCATGAAAATATTGCAACACTTGTGAATTCCAACTGAAATAATGGACATGAAACAATTTTAATTTTAAAATCACTCCGCTCACCTGAACTGATATTGCAAATCGTATTTCATAGATTTTCAAAAATATTTTGTTTTTTTGCTTAACGTCAAAATGGTTAGGTGACAAATCGAAGTAGGAATCGAAGTAGGAATTGAATTCCACATTATTTTTATTATCTACGTCACTGATTAAATAGATGGAATTGAGAACAAATTACAATATAATATTTAAAAATACAATGCATTCGAAATAATCATGCTGTTAAGCGGCAGCAATTGTTTGTCAAGTCTCAACAGCAACTTAATAAATTATTCAGGATTGAGAGCTGTTTGACACTTCCTGTGTTAAAATGAGATAAAAATGGTTCTGGTTATTTCTATGAACTATTAAAATTTGAATGTATGGTGAGGACGGAAAAATAAATGAAATCTTAATAGCAATTTGATTTATCTTTGGATTGTGTAATGGTAAAAAATGCGTGAAGCTACAAATACGGTTATTTTATTATTAGGGTTGCCAGCGTTACAAAGTGACACTTGAAAATTTCAAAATATTCTTTTCGTAAAGAAAATGTTTTTAATAGCATTTATATTTAGTACTAAAAAGTAATAATAGTAATCAAACCGTAAAGCTGTATGCTATTAATTTATGAATTAATCATTTTCCTTATTTAAAAAAAAGTTCACTGTATTCGATCAGTAAAATCTACATTTTCTATTATTACTGAGTAGGTAAGTAAACGTAAATTAAAACTTAACGTTAATTGAACAGATATTAATTTTAAAACCCACTTCCAATGCGAAGAACTTTAACATTTCAACGAAAGATGTTTGGTGAAAATAATTTATTTGCAAGTCAGTTTCCCGACTACACTCTTTCTGACAGTATACGGAGAAAATAATAGAAGCAGTAATAAAAGATTAATTGCATTTGTATACAAATATATAAATCAGGTTGAATATTGAAAGATTTTAGTTTTTACCCAAACATTGATTCTAATGTTAGTCAAATAAAATATCTCAATTCAAATTTATCATTTATAATATAGTTTAATTGAAGAATTATACAATATACTGAGCCTGAAGATGGCACAACTTACACTGTTAGTTGAATAAAGATTTTTCTAATCTATAGTAAATGTACGAAAACATGCCACCGAGTCTATCTATAATAAAAATAAACAATTATTCGTGTATTCGTGTTAATGTAAAAAAATACTCAGATCGGGATTTCCTAAGCTATTTTGAGCAGAACGTGAAATAGTATTGTGTGAATACCTGGAGGGGTTTTATGTACTGCTGAACTTTTAGGATGTCAAAAATATTCAACTCCATATATATATATATATTAGCAAAATCAACGAAATTGACAATATTTTCAGATATAACATCAAGATTGGCGACGTCTTTCTTCGCAAGAAAAGTTTCGGAAACTCTGCTACAGGTAAAATAAAAATGCTATAAATGATATTTAAAGTTAATATCAGCCTAATTATATTTAAATTGGAGGCTAATTTGATATATTAGTAGTTTTTTACATAGCAGTTACTGGAAAATGATTGAGAATTAAAAAAAATCGATCTTTTAATCGTCTTACTTAACGAGGTCGACACGTTTTCGTGTTATTTTATGACGAATGTTTCATTTCGCCAGTCATTTGATGCAATCGTTCATTTAAATGAATGTTAATTTAGTTTTATGACCGATTTCAATACACGTAATTGATTGGAGCATAGGAAATTCGTGGAGGTTATAAAGATTACTCAAATGTAATGTCTGCCATATGCATATTTTAAGTTTTGACAGCCCTATAAGATAGTTGATACTGTTCCAGAGAGATGAGTTGCAAGATTTCAAGTATACCGTGTGTTTTTTTTTAATCGCCAATTTCAATGACCGAATAAATAACAATCCATTATTGCGAAGCCAAAAATTTAAAAAATAATCTTTAAAATGACTTTTTATGGTATAATAAAAAGTATATATTACACCTTAAGCAGTTTTAGATGAATCTCTCAAACAAGATTGGATTCATTCTCGTTTTTTGAATAAATTTATTTGCCTCAGTGGCGCAACTATGTTAATCGAAAACTTTTTCTCCCTAAAAAAATATTTTTGTTTCACTGATATAATGTAATTTAACACATTAAAAACCTTTCATTTACGCGCTTACCATTGATACAAATTTATCTATTGTAATAAATTGGAGGGGAGGACATATCATGTTATTATACATTTCATAATATATGTGATATTCTTCAACAAATTTAGTGTACTTTCTTAAAAGAGAGCGTATCATTAGAACTTCACTTAAATAGAATAAACATAAAAAACTATTCAAAAATGAACGAAAATCATGGACATATAATGTAACTATAATACAAAATTTAAGATTGGTTTATAATCTCTTTTCATCTTTAGACAGATGCTGATTTACAAGCAGTTCTAACACTACAACATTTGTTCCATAATGGGAGCGGAAATGATTAAATAAATTAGGTGCGCAATAATTACAATACTCATCGATATAACGAAAACATATAAATTAATATCAAAGTGTACCGAGTGGTGATTCAAAATTAGAACCCGAATGCTGACAGATGCTTAGCTGTACCAATCACAGTGTCCTACTGAATGTTCAAATTAAAATGACTTCTACATTCATTGTAAAATATTTCTGAAAATACAATAATAGTATTTTTAGTATAACTGAATAAAATTTAACAATTTTTATGTTTGTGGAGCACTTAAAATTAAATTAGCTTAATGTAAATATAAGTCTAAAGTCTGTTATCATTACAACACTTTTATTTGGTTTACAGTGTTTACACACACCTGTAACAAATTAAGAAATCGAAATTTAAATAAAAAATCAATCACATCGAAATGACAGCCGAACAAGTAAAAATCATTTAACTAAATTTACTATAATTATGTTAGGTGTGTAATTTTACTGGACTTAAAAAAATGTCCTGGTAAAACAGTAAAACTTGAGAATGCTGTTTGCGCTAAAAGGGAAATTACTATTATTTACACTTACATTTGAATTAAAGCATCGTGGGATTTTTTTTTTTGAATAGGCAACGATGACACGAAACTTTGCATTTAATTACAAGTCAAGTCTAAAAACATGTTTCATAGCTCTTTTATCGTGTTTTATGTAAAATTTATGTGAGTGTTTTCCATATTAGTAATTCATTATTCATATTGTATGCACAAACAAGTTCCATTTTTAATAACACATCAAAGCGAACAATTTTAATCTTGGGAAAATAAAATCATATTCATTGTGATAATAGAATAACTTAAAGAAATTAGGCACAAATTCCAAATCTAACAAGATATGTTAACTTTTTATGTGTTAAACTACTATATGATAGAAGGCATGATATTTTAAATAACAAAAACATTTTTTAGTACAATTTCTTTTTTCCAAATGCAGCGAAGGTTTGCATTTGATGAACTGATCAAAATTAAAGCGGGTGAGCATTTATTTTATGTGAAGCCATGAAAAGCGGTACATTATTATGCAATGCGTCATCTGGCAAAAATGTTACATCAAAATACTTGAAGGCGACGTGTGAATTTCCATTTAAATGGCGAATAAATCAATAAACGTATTTGTTTTGATTAGTTGATAAAAAAATCATAAGAAGATATACGTGACGAGTTTATACAGTACTGTCACGAGTTTATACTGTATATAGACTGTCACGATACTCTATAAAATTTTTATCGAAATAATTTTATAGTATTGTGATATTTAAAATTCTTGAATGATTTTTTTATAAAATATGGATAATCTTTTTATACCTAGAGCAATAAGCTTTCATTCTTCAACGACTACGATATTCTATTGACTCATAGTCCATTGTGCCATCCAAATAAACGAAAAAGTGCTCATTTAAAGCACTTTATCTAGATTTCACTTTATTGAACTTTATGCTATATTTATATTACGAACTTTTTAAAATAAGTAAATATAGCCAGCAAAATAAAATACATAGTAGACTTGGTGTGTTGGAAATATTATATGTAAACTTCGTTGGAAAAAAAAAACAATTCTTTTGGTGACATACAATTTTACGCCAAATTTTAAGTCTCATTGCGCTAAATCGAATTGTATTTTTAGAAATATACCAAGAAAAAGAAATTTACTGTTTTTTTCCTTTTTTGTTTAAACATACATCACGTAATCTGTCATAACATCATAAACGAGTATAGCTATCTTTTTTTTTTAATGATTAAACTCTATCTGAAGACTTCGCGTAGGCATATAAATAACACAGTTAATTCTGATAAAAATTACTACAACACAATTTTCAATCATTTTACAAAGAAATTGTGAGAGAACTTGCTGTAAATAATCAAATTTTATATATATTAATTTATGATCGAGATCAATCAAAAAATGTATAACTTCTTTGATTCAAATACGCCCATAATCGTGAGTTTTTAAAATATCTTTGGATTTTACATAACTTTTACAACAAAACGTTGAACTTAGAAGTAATATTGAAAATATTAGAAAGGTAAAGGTATTTAATAAGAATGGAGTATTATAGTTTAAATACAATTTTAGTGCAGTAGAAAAAGCATTCGCAAGTAGCTATATATTTTTTTTTTTTTGAGATATCGATAAAATCTTAATAATCTTTAATCTGTCCGAATAAAGGAGAATGATACAACAATGGTACAATTGATATTGACTCATCCAAGTGTCCATAGTGTGCAATGTCAAGAATGCTTTCTGTTGATTACTGAGTGATTGTTGTCGTGTTTCAAGCTACCGTAAGAACGCCGTGTGAATATTGAGTTAGAATTTATATGTATAAAATACAAATACCTCTACGTCAGAGACATGAGTTCTCTCTCGACTGCTAATGAAGAGTTGTTTAATAAGTCATGATAGGTGCGATATGAACTCTACATATCCATAACGTAAAAACTAAATGATATGCTCATTATGCATGGTCATGATTAAATTTAAATATTTAGCACAACATTACCTATGTATTCAAAATAATATTAGCAGTAAGCTATAAAAAATGTTTTTTTTATTTGAATTTGGTTTTTACAGATATTAATTGATAGCCAATCAAATAAATGATATCGGACATACGGCATCATCATCATTGTACATAATATCATTGATCAAAATATAGAAAAACTAAGAGGTTACTTGCAATAGAATAAAACAATAAGCCAAATAAATGGAGGCTATGTTGAACATTACACTTTTTTTTATTTTATTGATGTGTGTATTTAAAAAAAAAATGACACTGGGGAAAAAAGTAATCAGCAAAAAGGTGCTCAGTAATTTAAGACAAGATTCTATAATATATAAAAATATCATTTCGCATTTTTACAGGCAATGATACAGGCAGGAAGTTACTGGACCATTAATTTCTGGGACCAATCTAAGTGGCGAACGTATTCTTGAAATAATACATATCTCGATGAGTCATATTTCACCTTTCGTGAATCATTCTTTCTTATCGAAGCATATCTGTATTAGCAAAATTCGGCAATGTACGTGCGCCCATTTGTTCATCCCAAAACTACGGATATTTCAATAGGACTTATCAAATAACCTCCGTGCATTTGTACTGTGCTTTCAGATTATCGCCGTGACCGAAAAGTTTAAATAATTTACCACAAAATTCTCGATTTCTTACATACAAACAAAAGTTTAAATTTAATGCGTATCTAATATGTACGTAAATAATGACTAATAGTTGTCAGACCATTTTAAATGGACTTCATGGAAATGAATTCTATTAAAATTAGTAGTAAAAACGAAATTGATGCTTTATTATAATTTGTCCTCTACTTTTTGGTACGTAAAATAGGATAATTGATACTTTTCAATAGGCATTTTAATATTTTGCTGAAAAAATTATGTATATTAAATCCATTTTCCTATGGATGTATAAATGATAAATATGTTTTTTAGTCTAACCTAGAAACAAAAATAATGAATAAAAAATAATATATCAATGAATCAAACCGGCACTGATCAAATATTGTTGAATAGTGAAATAATAATTGAGATCAATGTTTCATTATTTTAAATACCATGCCTTTCCACCAAGAAGTGACAGCTAAAAACATAACACATAAAAAAAAATATTTTTTAATATTATATTTTCTCTGTGACCCTAGGACGTCTAGTAAAAGGCCATAACTTGTTTTAAAATGGCAACAAAAAAGGACTACCTGACCATTCGGTTGCAGGCATAACTACATCTATTGTTTCAATATCAAATCAAAATATTCAAAACTGTCATATACAACTTCTGTACAGTAATAAGAGTGCCTTATACCAAATTACATGCTAAATACATTCTAAATAGCACGTAATATAAGGCGTTAATGTACGAAAATATTTTATTAGGAATTTTAATGTAAGTTAACCTGTCTGATAGATTGTAGAGAAATGACCTTTTAGTAGGTCGTTGAACGTTAAAACTATACTCCACCAATAATCCACCGATAATGCGATTATAACCCTTAAGCTGATTCCCTATACATTCCTCGTTTTATGTCCCGCCTCGTAAGAGTCTCCCAAGGGGAGGAATGTAAAGTGTTTTAATATTGGTACACATATTTCATTTAAAATAACGAAATAGTTATTTTAATCATATGATACCGTATTTAATACCTATTCATAAATATAAGATACTGAACAAATTATTGGAAGAAAAACATGAAATACTTAGCACACTAAACCATTCACTACGTAAAATTTTATCAATATCGAGTATTTGATTGTTGCGTCTATACCAGTGGCTCTCTTGTGCGGCCACCAGAGGATTTTGCTGCGGCCATCAACAGTTTTATAGTAAATATTGATATTAAAAAATGTGTTTTTACAAATGAATTTGTAAAATTATTGCTATTTTCAAATTGATTGAACAAACCTGACTTATCCAGCATTTAGTCGAGTTTAAGTAAAGGACCGTTTTAATAATAAAACTGTTTCAAAATTTTGGTCGAAGTTATATGTTGACCATGAATCAAGTCAAAATAAAGAATTAACAACAATTGCTTTATTAATTTTGTCAATTTTACCTACAACTGTATATTGTGAAAGATCATTCGGTGTAACGCACTATATAAAAATAAATGTCGAAACTATTTTATCACATTTGGTGCGGCCACGAGACATCTCCATAGGTCAGCTGATGTTTATAATGCGGCCACAGTGAAATTTCACGTGAGAACCACTGGTCTATACAGATATAACATTACTCTACAAATCCGGTCATTATCATCGGACATATTATGTACGCCGCATTCGAAAATTTTGCTGTTTCTGGTAACTATTTAATTTTATAAATAAAGTATATTTAACACTAATAATTTATTTTATCATACTCATATTTTAATCAGTAGTATAGATCGTAATATTATATAATACAATAACATAATCAATTAGCTAAGTTAACAAGCTTGGTCTAGAATTATACCATAATGCAAATAATAGATATTCATGCATAGTTCTGCTTGCTGACTCTAAATGTAACTGACACCCTTTATTCCCACGTAGTGGTCACCACGTTTCACAGAATACAAAAATAAAACAAAATATCAAAACCCGAACCGTGACACGATTGAAAAAAATTAGTTCTCGGATTTTCGAAACAGCGTTTATAAACTCGTGTAGTATAATATATCCGGCAAACAATAAACATATTACGAGACTTGCAAAAGAATAGTATCGGGTTCGCTATAATCAATTTTCCCAAACATTACTTTATTTAAATTTTTTCGTGGAATTATAGATTAATTAATTTATTATTATAAGTTAGCATAGTAATGGGTTAGTCAGTGAAAGTTATAATACCTATGTATATACTTTAAGTGTTACATATTTCTTGAAATTCATTAATGTAAAATGGCTTAGTTTTACTTTCTAACGCAAAATAACCTTAATCGATACCTAAATGTCTTATTTATACACATAACTGCTCACAAACCTTTTATATGTCATAAGTCGATCAATATTAACATTGGACGTTTCGTATATTCAAGCTGTCAATGAAAACGATGAAAAATAAGTATGTAAATATCTATGCGCCAAACTTCGATAAAATCACTTTACCGTCTTAAATAATAAAAGAATGTGTATTCAATGAATAACCACGGAATCACTAATGACAGTGGTCTCCAACCTTTTGTTACAACGCCTCCCTATTAAAAATTTGCGACACCTCAACGTTTATTTTCATATATATATTATTAATATAATGAATTTAAAATAAAAAAATATTCGAAAACGATATTTTTTATAATAATAACAAAGTTTTAACGTTGCGATATGAAGATTTATTCATTTTTAGATATTGTGGAATGAACATTATTTTTATATCAAAAAGTTTTGGCGCCTCTCAAGTTCGAAGCCATTGGCTTAAGGAGAAAAGGATGTAAAATCATCAAATCAATTTTATACATCTTATATATTTATGTTGAGATATATTATACTCAGAAAAAATCCTATATTACTGAATATTTAATACTAATGCATAATATCCCGGCATTGAAAACACATTAAATAAATCTAAAATTTTATGGACGTATCACACCAAATGGATATTGCTGCTGAAATCTTCTCAAATTAATTGTTTATTTTATTAAGATGTATAAGTTATTTGTTCAGGGTACAGGCCTCATCTTTATATTACCTAATCAGTGTTTACTTGCGTTGAAAAAATGTTTCATATGAGGTAAATCTATTACTGTGGTATTCATAAGTACCTTTAAGTAGTAGTAGTAGTAAGTTTGTTCGTTATATTACATATATACCACAGACTTTTTCAATTTATTGTAGTATTCAATAAAATCGACACTGTACGTTATGAAAGTCTTGTTGATATTAATTAAATTACGTGATTATTAAATAAAGTCTAAGATCAATCATTACTTCTGAGATGTGAATAGCAATATTATTTATTACCGACGCAAGAGTCGAGAGTATTCTTGTTCTTGGCATTAAACTTGCCAAAGCGGTTTCTATATTAGGCCCAACTACGAATAGCAGTTTCACTTTTATTGTATTATTATTATCCAACACAACTTGTTGCAATTAATATTGTTATTTAGAGTAAAGCTACACGTCTCGGGTTCTTTGTTGTAAAATAATTTAAATAAGCAAGTTTTCAGACATGTTCAGATGTCTCTCGACTATGAAACACTGAGAAAAATGTACTATAAATATTCAATCTTCCGTCTTGGACAACCAAAATTATTTAGCAATAAAATGATTCCTTAGTAATACAAAACGGGTTTTCCATTTCCCAGTGCAGATATTTTTTCACATTAAACCTAAGGTAATGGCATAGTAATAATTGATACCAATTTATTTCATTATTTCGGTAGGTTATTTGTTTATATAACTAACTATAAGGTAGAAATTAAGTTTGGTGTTCTCATAAATTATGTAATAATAATTAGGCCGATACATTACAAGCTTAACGTAAGCTCCGCTCTGTTAAAAAGAACTTTTAAGTTCACGAACTTTTAAAATGGCAAATTGTAAAAACATTTACTTAATCTCTTTAGCGGTTTACTTATTATGCCAATACATTATGAGCAATCTGTTATATTTTATTGCTCATTTTTTTAATCATATTATATACAAAGTGGTATATATCTACATTGCTTATGACCAATTTATTTGAACGTGTAAATTTCGCACCTTACATATATTCAAAAATATTAAGTGCGTATTATTTCAATATATTATTTAAAATATATGCATTTTTCATAATAAGTATACTTATTTGCTACTTATTCGGGTAATTTCTTTTTCTCTTTTGATTTGGACGTATTCTTTAATAAAAAAATATCGACGAGTGAATTATACAAATTGGGTTTTCTCGTATATGTGAAATATCAAGACACGTTTTTACTTAGGTCTATATTTATGGAAGTATGTTAGCAAATTGAATCATAATATGGCAACGGTAATAAAAGTGAATTATTTCAATTATGATTAATTTCGCACGTGTATTTTGTGGCAACATTAAAAAGTGAAAGATATTTTCTTCTCATTTGTGGTTGAAGCAAAAAATCGTGACTGGTTTTTACGTGTGCATTAAAAAAAAACACAAATAAGCATAGCCGAAATCGTAGATCGCTAAATGATTTTATGCACTATTTTCATAGGAGCAATAAAACTATTTTGTCTAACCATTCTACGTTCAGATAAAACTAATTTTTGTATTAATCATAATAAATTTTAAGTACCTGCTCGCTGCATGATTCCTTAGAATATCTCATTCACGGCAAGCAATAATAAATACTAAATATAAATCGTACATCGCATACCTATCAATTCTTGAAAATGTATGTTTCCTAAATAGGTGTCGAAGTTATTTTTCATAATTAAAGTTTGAGAACTCATTGCTATTTATAGAAAGAATCATTACAAGTAAAATGTATATTTAAAAACCAACTATATTACCATTTGATAAATATCAACCATGGCAGTTCACTTTAAAACTACAAAATATATATAATATAAGAAAACCTTTTTTCTTTCATATGTTACTCGATCCATGCTCATCAGAATTAAGCGTTGGGTTACGTACCCAATTCTTAATTCTGATGAGCATTCGACACACCCAACGCAAAGTAATTTATGTGAAAATGTATGTTGATAAGATGATTCACTTGAGTCTGAACGTTGTGATTTTATATTTATTTATATGTTTTATAAAATATTTACTACAACGATTAAATACATTTCAAATCGAAGTTTGCTGTGTTACTTTCTAGGAATCTGGAAGCTTTGTCGTTATTTGGAAATCTTTATAACACATTGTATCGTGAAAATAATTTTCAATCATGCGGATTATATCCTTCCTATAACGAGCGAGCCTAGTTAAGAACTCTAATTGTCGAAATCCGATATCTCAGTTTTTGATACTCAAGTGAGAATTGTCATCATTAAACAGTATCCGATACATTATTAACAGTCTGTACGGTATTATTTCAGACGTAAACAATAATTAAAATTTTAGAAAAGATTTATAAAAAATTAGTCAACTGGATTTGCATAACCAATAAACATATTTTAAAATCTATATTTTATCAAATTGATACTTGTTTAAAATAATGTTGGCAAATATATTTACAATTTTAAATACGATTTTTCAATTAGGTAATTATTAGATTTAATGATTATTTCTGATTCTGTTCTTTTATAAATATCTTAATGACATTTTTCCCAAGTGAATTTGATATATAAGCTAATGCGAGGAACACTATAATATAACAAATTGATCTGGAGGAAAGTTGGGAGAACAAATCTTATTAAAAATTTATACAGACATTTTTATAATGCAAGTTTTTTTTTTTGTATCGAACTAATAATAAAAATATTACAACAATTTTTAGTCTTTAAGCTAATTGTTATCATACATAAACAAAAATATGTTTATCAAATCTAACCATCTCACAAAAATATCATAAAATAACTGGTTTAAGAATATGTGTGCAAAAAAAAAATTTTTGTGAATGTTTTTTTTTATATTGTTAATAAAATATGATAAAAATAAACAAAAATTAATTTCTTAACTACTCAATTAATAAAAAGTAACACAAGCAAATACAAAACTATTTTTTTCTTGTTCTACTCAAGATATAAATTCATGATACATGGAAATAAGGAATTTGGGCAACAAAATGTATATCAATGTTAACTTTATATTAAAAAATGTAAAAAAAAGATAAAGTTATAAGGAAATATACCTTTAATGTAGTCTTTATAAATACGTTATCGTTGCACTTTATTCACTAATCAGAACAAGAATTGTTTCACATACAAAAAATAACCAAATGTTTTTTCACAATTCAGTATCAATTTTCCGAGCACACCACACTTTCGCAAGACAGATAATTTACTGAATGAAATTCAAATATTGCTCCGTGCGATCCGCCGCCCGAAGAGTGAATCACTAAATACCTCGAATTATCTGACTCGAAGGTATTAACTGCGTTGGTACCTACAATACAAAAAAAAATCAGCTGGTTCATAGCAAAGGTAAAATTCAAAAATTTTACTGCCGCTTAACGGCATCTGTTATCAAATAGAAAAAGCGATATTAAAAAAATGTTATTATATTTTACTAGATGTCCTCTAAATTTCAAAATGTCTTGAAATATTAATTATTATTTCCATTTTCGTTAAAATCAATTATTATAATAATATAACGAGATACAAATTTGACTAAGTCAGGGAAACTCTAACATTTACTAACTTCTAAACATAAAATGATAGTATCATAAAAATTGTAATTACATATGTATTCATGATTAAGTACGAAGGAATAATAGAAATCATATAAAGTCAATATAAATCATTTTTTAAAGTCAACTTTGCATTTACGATCGTTAAGTTTCAGTATGGTTATTGTATGCACATGTATTATATATTCGCTTTTTAGTTAAGTTATATTGTGTATTTACTCAGACATTTTTTACAAAAATTCTGGAATGAAAAGAAAATTTACTTACTTTTATAAATCTACAAACCTAACGTAGTCGTATAGCTATAACCACAAGAAAAAACATTATGAAAACGTGGCTGAGACAATCTAAGAGCAAAAACCGATTTTTCGTTTAATAAATTATAATTTCATAACAATTCACGATTTATAAATGCAAAAAGAGTGTATTTTTTGCTACAATTGAATAAGTTTTTCTCAATCTATATTATCCAATAAGTAGTTTTTCATAGTTGTAATTTACTAATTAAGCCTATAAAGTATTTTTAATTAACAAATATATATTGTGTTCAAAGACAACAGAATGATTATTAAAGTTGAACGATTAGGAAATTTATATAGTACGCATCTGGCAATACTGACGTCGTGTCAATTTCCTTCCTAATCAAGATGTCGGCCCCACCAAAGGTTAGCTTCGTCACTTGTTCATTTTTTGGGGGTTATTTTAATAGTTTTTCGTCAAATGTGTCATAAATAATGTTTTTAATGTTATTTTTCAGCCCAAGCGTGAGCCAGTTCAAGCCGTCCAGGTTTTCGGTAAAAAGGTTGGTATCCTAGCGTCATGTCGTTTCCACGTGGTTTGTCAGTGAAATCGGTCGTTTCTGTGTAATGCTATGGTTGTTATAGTTCAAAATCTTTTACTTGTAAAGTTCTTTTCACCCTGTTTAAAGTTTTAAGATTTCGTTTTTTATTTGTGCGAATTATTTTTCTTGTGTTTTGAATTCTTATCCTATTGAAAATTGACGTTTCAACTTTCAACCCAACCTAGCAATCTTAAAATTGTTTCTTTAGAAATGGTGCTTCCTGTAGCTCTGCAGCGGTCACCCTAGTATTATAATATTATTCTAGGTCGTCTAGGTTTTTTGTGAGTGACTAGAACTGGGATTATAATCTATAAAACCTGTATCTTAGTTTATTTGCACGTTCAGAACTGGCGAATCGTAAATAAATTGGTAGTTAAGAATTTATAATTGATGTGGCTACAAGATTTTAAGCACTCCTGGCCACCCAAATTAGCTTAGACGATGCGGGAGCGATTGCGAGTGGCCAACAGATAGGTGTGCAGATTTGTTTGACAAACGTTTGTTTAATTTGGTTTGTATTCTGCCACCCTTTTTCTGCTTGAATAAATAGCAACTGCTACACAAGCTACATGATCAAGTATATTCTGATTGTGCTATGTGCCTAAAATTGGAATCCTAGAAACCAATAATTTATGCAAAATACCAAGTGCTATCACAACAATGCTTGATACTTACCATTAGCATTGATCTAAGGAGTTCCACATGACACAAAGTGACGTTTTCATGGCGATATATTCATATTTTGCTATATAAGTACATAGTTGTCAATGGCGATCAGTAAATTTTGAAACAGGCATATAAATTTCTCAAGACTAGTTCTAATAATATCGCTTCTAATGTACGTAGTGCCTGTTGGTTCGATAAAATTAATATTTCTGTATTTTTCTCCAGAAAACAGCCACTGCTGTAGCATACTGCAAGCGTGGTCATGGAAACCTCAGAGTTAATGGACGTCCCCTGGATATGGTAGAGCCTAAACTTCTGCAATACAAACTTCAAGAGCCCCTGCTCCTTCTCGGAAAGGTAATTATCTATTATTAAATATATTGTACTCAATTAACTTGCAAAGAACATGTAATGTTCTTTAATTGGTACTTAGACACCACAAAACCATCAAAGTAAACTCAATGTATCAGCGGTTAAGGTAGCTCCATTACTACATAATGTTTGTACCCTTGTTAAGTATTGAAGCTTATACTTCTTTCAGCTAGTTTATTAGTTCACAAGTTGAACATTTTGAATATTCTTGCATTTTGATTTTTGTTTAATACAAATCTATATTTCATGCTGCAATTTGCAGTTTGACAAAAATCAAAAAAGAGGTAAAATGATACCACACAAGGTACAAAATAAAATAGGTTGTATAATTCAATTGAAATTAGAAAACATAATTTGCTGCAACTATATTTGTGTGAATTTGTTTTATCAACTTTATTTTGTAATATTTTCCAGGAAAAATTCAACCGTGTTGACATCAGGGTGCGCGTGAACGGTGGAGGACATGTTTCCCAGGTTTATGCCATCAGACAAGCTATCTCAAAGGCCTTAGTTGCATATTTCCAGAAGTGTAAGGATGCTATTTGACTTTGTTTAATTTTGAATAGGTGAATGTTAGTTAGTGATTGAAACAACATAACAGACATCCTCATTTATTAATATTGGATGCATTATACTCATTTGACAGATATATATATATTTAATACTTACATTTTGTATAGTATGATGATATACTTTATCCCGAATATGAGCATCGATTGATGTGAAATGAATAAATTAAACTGAAGGTTAAGTTTCATTTATAACTTTACCTTTTGCGCTTAACCAATTTGTTAACACTTGTTTTTTTTTGTTAAATATTACAGATGTCGATGAAGCATCCAAGAATGAGATCAGAGACATTTTTGTACAATATGACAGAACTTTATTGGTAGCTGATCCCAGAAGATGCGAACCCAAGAAGTTCGGAGGTCCAGGAGCTCGTGCCCGTTACCAAAAGTCTTACCGTTAAGGCGGAAAGATTTTTGTACACTTATTCCATCACTGCTTTTGTACATTATTTTTTGGTGTGAAATGTTGACATGAAAAAATTGTGAATTTTAGCAGTTTATGTACGCCTGACAAACATGTACACATTTTAATATAAGAAAGAAAAAAATTGTCTATATTTGTTTTCATTTCCCATCCTGTTAACTCATCTCTTTTAATTTTTTGAATTTCATATTTGATGACACTTTCTTAAGCTTGCAATTCAATTGATCCACCTTGATGTCTTCATTGTGAGGAATTCAATTTAGCTGGCTTATGTTATTCTTAAGAGCTCATCTCATTATGAACAGTTTTTTGCAATCTGTTATGAATTTCTATTTCAAAGAATGGGTATGAGTATTTCTGAAATTCAAATATTCCCCTCATCTAGGATCAGTCTTAAAATAAATGACTGTCGAGAGTCGCCTACCATTCCATCCCAAATATTCAATTTTCATCATAATTTCTTTGGTTAATATGTAAGATTTAATGTGCTCAAATGCACAAATTGTATTGAATAGAATGATTTAAAGATCATTCTGGATAATAATTGATATGGAACCATATATTTTGACGATCAATCAAGAAAATTAATAAATCTGGGAACAGTTAATGCAGGATTATTCAACTTTGTCCTTTCGGGTGTGACTATAAAAAACAATAGATCAATCCAGAAACAGTTAATTGGGGTTTCACTGTTTAAGTGTGAACAAGAAATATTAAAAATTTTATACATGAAAATTTGATATCCCTGCTGAAATACAAAAATGAAAGCTGAATTCATAACTGAAGGCTTAGGAAGAAATAGGTTTTATAGTGTTGGTATATTTTTATATCATTGGTAGATCTCATTCAGTCAGATTATCTATTTTTCCAGTAGTACTAATAGAAAACATACAAATGAATGATCCGGAGTACTCACCTCCAATAAGTTGATGGTAACTTATCTATGTCGGCATATCAAGAATGACTCGAGACCCAAAAACATTTGTTGTATTGTATCTTGATTTCATTATAGAAATCTTGCTTATGAAATTGGGGAGCAAGCTAGTCATTTATAGCGATGATGCTGCTTCAACATCGAAAATACATTTCAAAATATCTTTGAACTCTTAGCACTCTGAAGGCTTAATAGTGACTTGAGGCAACTTATCATTGGCTCAAGTAGCCAATATGATATGACAAATATAGTTACAAAATAAATTGATTTCATTTCTGATACTCAAAAAACTATAGAAAACTTTCTATTTGTTTTTAAATCAAACCAGAGTGATTGAAATTCAATACCGATCAAATAAAAGAAAGTGGTTCTGCTTATATTGAGAGTGGCATAATACAAGACATGCTGATTGCGTGATGAGGTTCGATTTAAGTAACACTATTTAGCTGTAGATAATCAGGAAGATGAACACAACATTCCACCAAACTAGGATGATATGATTGGCTTTAATAATTTATTTTTTATTTATACTGATAAGCTCAATAATCAAAAAAACAGTAATGATTATTCCCCCTCGGACTCAAAAGAGTTTTTCATTACGTAAGATAAATATAAAAGCGTTGTTGCATAAACGTAAAGTAAATCGAAAATAATACATTTAAAGAAAAATACATCATTTAAGTAGTACATATTTTTGTTCTAAAAAGTTGAATTGAAATATTTATCTGAAAAAAAGATATCTGAAATAAGCAATATGATATAATGGCAGTATCTGAACTCAACAGTTGTTCCATTATTTGGTGAGAAAAATTGCCTTAGAGCCTCAAATAATTTGGAAAATTCTGTATTGCAGTTATAAATGGTAAAAATTTGAATTGTTACAATTGAAATTCCATCAAGCACCTTCAGTCGATATCATAAATTGGTAAAGAATTTATTTGAGAATGTGAAAAAGTTAATAAATTAATATTCCACATTTACGAAATCACAGAAATAATAATTCTATTAGACCTTCAAACTATAATAGAAGCTAGCTACACAGCTGTGTATATTGCAAACAATGTTAAAACATCATCATAAGTTAATCTGCTTTGCAAGATAGTTGATCTGATTATAGTACTTTTAGTGTGTTGAGCAGAGAAATTTGTACAGGAAACACAATTCTTTCCAATCAATCTTTTCCTTTGAATTTGACAAAAATATTTTTTGTCTCTTCATGGTTACAAGTTACGATTGATAAGGAAATTATTCAAGAAATATCTGGCTCTATAAGGCTTATCAAAAATATTGAACCTACACAATCTGAAGCTTTTTAGTGATTACTTACATGTCACCATGAAATGGTTTCAGAGCCAAGAAAAATGTATCTGAAGACAAATATTACGAGTCAAAACGAACAGTAAGCTTACAACAAAAACACGAATTGAATTTCTTGATATAAGAATGATTCTATACTGAAGCTTTTTATAAAAGAAAATCAAAAATTTAAGATGCTACTGAAAGACTCTCTATGTTACGATTTTTTCGATTATCTAGATTTTTTTACTATCCGAACGTCTTTGATTGCCGATTAGACTGAATAATCATATTTTTAATAAGAAAAGTATAAAATTTACAACACGAATTTACAAAAAAAATAAAAAGGTATTGCATCCCTGGTGGGGATCGAACCCACGACCTTTGGATTAGAAGTCCAACGCGCTATCCTCTGCGCCACAGGGACGGATGGTTGATAGGCGCGTACAACTGTATAAGAATGTCATACTATATGTATAACAGATGACAGCACCAACAATTCCCCAATCGATTTAAAAATGTGCCAATATTATTTGTGCAATGCTAAATCGAGACTCGAAATTACTACTACTATCGACTAATATTATATATTCTACTCTATATTCGCCATAATAAACTTATATTGCCTCAAAATAAAAAAACACGGTAATATCGGCAAAATTTCAGCTGATTACAGTAGATACGCTTGTTCATTGTTTGCCTGTTGAATTAAATTCACAAAAATATTCTTTTTTGTGATTATTCAAATATATTTATTAAATCAGTTGTATTTATCGTTGTAAATTAAGAATTTGATTAGGTAATACGATATGTAGTTAAAAAATAAACATTGCTTCTTTTACGTATCGTTTCTTTCATATTCTTGCTAATTTCATCCATATTTTTGAAATACGAATAAGTAGACAGTTTGAATGAAATAATGTATATTGATTGGCCACTACTTCACCAAAAGAATTATCATAGCTTAAAAAAGTGGCATTGAATAGTGATAGAATTGTTACATGGGCAAATCATAAACTTGGAAACCCCAGGCACAATTGTGGACACCCTAGTTTTTGGATCACAAAAAAAGTCACGAAATTTTTCAATACATATTATTTGACATTGGTAATATCGTAATAATAACAAAAAATAATTGAGTAATGACGAAATCGTTCTAATGAAAGCGTAAATTGAAAAACATTTTATGATTTATTATGTTTTCAAGATAACAGTGGTGATGTACAAAAATACAAAATTCAAAAAATATAAGTTATTTTCATGGTACCTAAAACTTGTTCAAAAAAAAGATCCAAATATACATTTCTTGCATAGAATAATCCGCTACTGGATTGAGAGATATAATGAAAATATCAAAGGAATGCATATATAGGGTGACCATGAGTGAAAATATATGAATACGAGTAACGGACATTTTAGATGGGAATATATTTTCATATTTCGTAATGATGGCACATTTGTTCATCAAATATACTTTGGATAATCTTTCCCAATTTATGAATATTATAAGAAAGTTCAGTAATGACATTTCTACAATTAATTGACTTGTGCTTGATATAATTTTATTAACCATTTAAACTTTGTTCACTTTCAAATATTCCGGATTATCAGGACAGGCTTGAATTGTTGAAACTTTGAAACAATTCCACATGTTTTGTAACGACTTGGGTTTCGCCTTTCGGCATCTTCATGCATTGTATCACTGGGTTACAACAGAACTGATGAGAATTCTGTTGCACTTGCAACAATTCAGATGATATTGAAATTCTATCAAGCGTCTCTATTCAATATCAGAAATTTTACTGTGGGAAAATATGGAAGTAAGCATAATATGTGCCGTATACATAGGATGACTAATCATTCAACTCAAACCAGACATATACTATTTGTGAATTAACAAGTCCAGGTGACTTAATCTCTGACATGAATCAGAGTCATGGATGAATCGTAAATTGTTAGAATTAGTCAAAAGAGATAACAGTTATTTTTTAATAATATTCAACTCATTTGTCAAGTCTAATCCATGCCTTTGATCCTTTATGTTCTTACCTTGTTTGTAACTATGCCAGCTGCCTCTTGGGAAGGTAGGATTGAAGTGGAGATGTTGATATAATGGTTAGAGTTAGATGGTTGGGCAAGGTTGAGTAACAATAATGATATAGTATGGATCATGGATTTTCAAAATGTGTTTTACGGAATGTGAATATGCTTTCAGTGATATATAAGATTACATATACATATATACGTATAGATTTATGCTGCAAAGGTTCTAACATGTTTGATTTCATATTGAGAAGCGAATGAGATGAAAGAACTTTGTTTTTGCATCTCTGACAGACACTCAGCGGCAGTCTGCGACACGATCATTAGGGGGAGTGAATAAAAATTCTATGCAAGATTTCCATCCACCTACTTTGATTTTGAAAAAATTTGGTAAGATGAGTATCAAAGTCCAATATTAGTGATATCAAATATTTTTCTAAATTTAACATTCTGAGCATTTAACATAGCTTGAGTAATGGTCAATACAAATAAGAACAATTTTAGAACATTATCAGTTGTGTTGTGTATTATTAATGTACGGTATATCCAATTTTATTTTGCATTTGAAAGATTTTGTTTTTATAGGTTATTTCCCAATGTGAAATATTCTTGTGTAAAAGTGTTGTGTCAATGTCCGTTTATTTTATAAGATTTTTTAGTATCGGGATATATCCATGCAGTGTTAAACTTTTCTTGAATATAAGTATATATTGTATTATCTTCTTCAATAATAAGTTTCGGGATATTTGAACTTTTACTTACCTGCAAGGTGCCCAAGGTGCCTTCGAAATCTTCATCTAGAAAAAGACATTCCGAATTACCGTCGTGTCTCACAGAAAGGCATTTTATAGAAAAAATACCCTCGAGTGAAAAAAAAAGATAGCAATGGCGAGATGTGTGGGGTGTTTGTCAAAAAAACAAAGGAGAGAATTCAGATATCACTGAAGACGCCAGTGGCTCTCTGCATACAACCGTCTTTGGAGGATTTTTCGCCTTTTTTTAATAGTCATAAAATTTAACAAACTTATTTTAAAATTACTGTTACAGCATAATATAATCCCGTATTTTCTGTGCAAGATTTGTGACAACCCTGACATTTAAATATTTGGTTTTGATTTTTCAGATAAATGGCTATATGATGTATTATTACTCAAGTTTCAGATAATATGAATTTTATAGGTTTTAGTTTTTCAAAGAATATCGCGGCCCTTTGTATCCGGCTATACTAATACTACCAGGCATAGATTGGGTTAAAAGATAGATGTCTTATTGTTGTTTCCCCTAATTGCTTCTAGGTCCATATGTAACCCCCATTGATTATTATAAGCCTATCTTGCAGCACAGGAGATCTGCTTAGTTATTTTATAACCTACTGCTTTTTATACAACCGAAAGAACCTAACCTCAAATTTTGTATGGGTGCCTAGTCCCTTACAACGCAATATTCCTATAGAATAGTCCCAATTTTTATGCAATAGGAAGGGGGAGGGGGTGATTGTACTTCTTTCAACTTAAATAATCCCAGATTTCCAATGAGAATGTCACCGGGGATAGGTTAAGCCCTTTGCAATCGACAAATAAGATGACAATTAATCTCGGTATAATCGGGCCTGCTAGCTTCCGGTGGAGTGGCTTAGTTGAAGGCCCTGATAGCAGCCAGCCATCCATATAGTCTTTGAATGTGATAAAAATCGTGAGCTGCTTCTCAAACCAAGTTATTAGCAGCCTGTGACTGCAAGTCGACCCTTTGTAAGGGTTATTTTGTTTTTGCAAACATTACTTATTTTTTAATAAATTTACTATTAGGATAACCAAATAAAGCATTTGAAATCAATTCTGTTTGATTTTTTTCTGTATCACTTTCAACATACACTTGATGTTTGAACAAGGAAAAGTAATAAAATGGCCTAGTCTCGTCTTATTTTTTTTATTTTCAGACTAAAAAGAATTGCAATGAAAAGAATATAATACAAATTTAATGAAATAATTCTTCATATAAAACGGAGTATATTAACACTAACTACCGCTTATATTTTATAAAAAAAATAACATAAAAAATATAAACATGAGTGAACATAAAAAAAAAATACAAATTCATCAATGTACACATCTCATGGCTTCTATGTGAATAAAAAAAAGACACAATGTCGAATTCAAAATCAAATGTAAAACATTCAAGTGCAGTCTAATCAGCAAAGCCATATTAAAGATTTTAAATATTCTTTAAGATATCAAAATTTCAATAATAGTTCAAATTATAATTGAGATTCAGGTGACAATTTTTTTTTAACCAACATTCAAAATGAATCAGTGTTCTATAGATGTTTTTTGAAAACTCAGTGATAGAGTAGACAACTCTTAGAAAAATTAAAAAAAAATAAGTGCACATTTTCAACAAGATATTGATATTTTGTATACAATAAAACAATGGTTTATATTTTTGAATTATAAATTTATGAAGTTGTACATTGTACATTTGACTATTTAATAAAATTTTGCCAAGCTTAGATAGTCTTTAAAAACAATGTTTTTCCAATGTGTAAGTTATAACTTTAATTTATGTTTGTATACTATTTCGATGTTTGAAAGGCTTACTGAATAGAGCGGCACCTATTATGTCAACTAAACCACAAAACAATCATCGCATTTACAATCAAAACTAATACCCGTTATTGCAAACAGAGACACAAGAAAATGTCAAATATAAAGCACTCCTTTATGTGTTACAAAAGAAACAAAATATTTAAAAAGAGTGTTAAGTTTAGACATCTGTTGTACAGCAACATCTAAATTTTTTTAAATAAAGATGAAATAATTACAATTTCATCTATATACTATTAATATAAGTTTATAATAATATTATTTACAAATTATTTTTATTACTTAAATTATTCAGGCAAAAAAATCTTATCACACACCATGAACATATATTCAATTTATACAAATATTCCTGATTATTAATTAGTCCATAATAGAAGGAAAATCTATGACATTGACAAGTGGAATATCAACAAAATATATTATCACATACTTATTCCTTTGGAGATTTTTGAAAGAAATAGAAGTTTGCAAAGAATTGTCATCTGTTTCAATAGAAAACATCACTAGAAAAAGTAGTAGTTGGTAATCTATATTATGCAAAAATAAACTATATTGCTTAGAATGCAAGATGCATTTTAAGGTGTTTTTAATAAAACATGTTAAGGGAAAAATGTTTAATAACAAATAAGATTTATTTTGTGATAATTTAACAATTGAATACAGCAAGAAGTTGTAAAATGTAAACATATTATAAAGAAAAGTGAGTGACTTCTTTATTTTATTAAAATTTCAATACTGTGAAATTCTATTTCAATATTTGTTTATTAAGTTGATATATTGTACTGTCAAAAGATAGTTAATTATAAATTTTTGATCTCCAAAGGTTTTGATAAATATTTGAGAGGTGAAAGAGAATCAAAAAAGATTAATTTGTTCTATCGCATTGTGCATGATTTAATTAATAAAAGATACAATATATTGAAACAATTTGTTCTTAAAATTAATTTTCACAGGTCAAACAGTTAAAATGATGGAATATAATTATATGCGTTCCCAATAATCCCATCAATTTTATCAGATCTTAAAATGTCTATCAGATCAATTTGTGGAAAGTGGTTCTTAAAAATCCATAGAAGATATTGCACCATAGCATAACTTTGTACATAACAATTCAAATGAAGGCGTTTGATGAAATTTCAGTATCGTACTAACATGTTTCACTTCTAAGAATCATCTTTAGAGAGTCTAAAATGACTATACTCACAATTGAGATCAGCCATAAGAATTTAGTGTTAACATTTCTTTGAATGAATCATTCTGGATGTAAATCATCCACATCAAAACGTAAAGTAAGTTTTAGTATCAAGAATTTTACTATTCATTTTCAGAGATTTTGTTAAGTGTGCAATGGAAATCTTTCTATAGTAATATTATTAGTTTATAGTTATTCCTAGTTGGAATTAATTGGTTTTTGTTAAGGAAAAAACATCTGACGTTTATGGAAACACAAAAATGGTAATTACTACCGATTATAAGTTTACATTGAAAATGACTAACTGTGCCTGTAATAATAATTTTACTTCAAAAAATATAGTTAATACTTTTAAAGTTCCAACAAAAAATTGATCCAATAGAACATTATGCACATACTATAAATACAGAATAATAATATTCGGATAACACAGAAGGTTTTGGTACACTATCTTCTACAAAAAACAGGTATTGAAATTATGTCAAATTTAACTTTGAAGATGTGTCAATACTTTAAAGATACAAATGGACATTGTTATAATAATATTTTTAGACGAATTTGAAATGTAAATAATACTGTACACGCCCGATTGAATAATACGAATAAGATTGTAATAAATAATAGAAAATGGTGAATGTTATGCAAAAGATTTTTTGGTAGTTACTACTGATTTTAAATAATTGTTATATGTGAAGTAAAATAGCAGCAATGAAATGATCCCGAAAGTAGAAATATGCACTGTAAATTAAGAATAGCTTGGTTCAAAAACACAACTTGCAATATTCGGGGAAAAGAATCACTTAAAAGAACTACACTTTTCTGGACATTGCTGAGGGATTGAATGATGGAAATAATGTTTTCATTATTCATAAGTGTATAATAACAAAATTTTGGATCAGAAATACGATAAGAAAAACCAGTTCGTTTATATGGATGTGGTGACCTTGATATGCAGAAAATGAATATGTGACAATTTTATAGCCTCAATGAGATTATAATTATTTTTTCCCAAAAAGTATTTCTTATGGAAATGAGTCAATTACCAGTTTTATTTTTGACAACAAATTTATTAAGATCATTACACACCAGAGGTAAATGTCGTCTATTATTTTGAAGCTTGCGATAAATTGCTTCCATACTGGATAATGAATATATTACATCATTTTCCAAGTGTTTATTACCAAATTATTATAAATATCAGATAGTAACTCTATACCAATACATTAGCACAAAAGAATGAAGATTGGTGAGAAAAAAATGGTGATAGCTTTTAGTAAAAAAATCATTAGGAAGTAATTTGAGTGAAAAGCTGTAACTCAAAAAGCATATTAGAGTTTAGGTATTTCGTCTAGCCGGTAAAGTGTCCTTACATTTATTTTATACAAACGTTTCATTAATGATAGTAGGTAATATTATAGCCACATAAGTTATTTGAATTCCAGCAAATGTATCTATAAATCGATAATAATATATGTATAATGAAACATCAAATATTTAACTATTATTATTTATAATCGATAATTACATTTCATGCAGATTTCATAGTAGCAATGATTCCCAAATAAACTCAAAACATGTCTTTCATCTTATTCACAGTCACTGAAAATTTCATTTGACAATTTATAAGGCTGGTTAATATCTTCAGATTACGAATGAACAAGATTTTATTGATTGAATTGGCATTCACTTGGTAGAACTCCATTATAACACGGTGAAAAAATAGCAATGTATTTTAGTTCTACAAAATTATTTTTAACAAATATAGTTGATAGCTATTTTGGCTCAGATGCTGACGATGGCGTGAGCCGAAATAGCTATCAACTATATTTGTTAAAAATAATTTTGTAGAACTAAAATACATTGCTATTTTTTCACCGCGTGTAACAAGATTTTAATTTGCATTTCAGATATTTTGTATTGTGAATGTTTCGATTCATTCGAATTCTGTATTGATTTTAGAATTTCACAAAGTAATTCTAAGAAGAAAATAATAATGTATTACAAAAACATGTGGGAACCATCACTAAAATGAAATATTGGCTGTTACGAAATAGACATTCATTATTTACTGCTGAATAAATTGCTCTCCACTTAAATGAAATGACAAATTTGTAAAAGTGCATTAAATTTCTCATTGTTTTTTAAATATATAAAATGCAATTGAAAACAACTCAATTCTAAACGAATTGCTGAATTAACAAATTATTTTAAATATACAATAAATCTTCATGAATTCTAATGATATTTATAAAACGTATGTAATGATTTTTGTGTTACAACGATGATGAATTTCTTATTTGTTTTTTACAATGGCAAGGAGCGTAAAGCTTTTAAATTTAGATATCAGTTTCAAAGTCACCTAACGCTCAAGATAACTAACTTATTTGAGTTGTTGAGAATGTTTTTAACTGTTTCGTAAAGTGCTGTAAGTAATTAAATTAAAAATTGTTAGTTTGTATAATCTCTATATTATGTAGATACGTTTTAATCATCATTTGGTAGACTTACTATAGCAATAGTGAGTAAATATCGACATATTTATTACAAAAAAACTGCATAGACTTTTTTGTGTCAGAGTTGTTAAGTGTGAAGAAAGCTATTTCTAAACATATAGCATTGTTGTAAACCGATGTCAAAAGTATGCGAATGCAATTATGATTTGTCTGTTATTTTTGCAGTTTTCATTAAGTTTTAAGATGTCTCGTCACTGCTGGTAGAGATTTATAAAGATATTAAAATATGAAGGTTGAAGCTAAATCTTTTACCGGAAGTCATGCTAAGTTTTCCGTAGTATTTATTTTTTACGCACCGAATATATATATATAATTTATAATATATAAATATTAACTTTTGCTATATTTCTCCTAACATATAGTGATATTATCTATATTATATAAATGATTTATTTTACTAAGCGAAAATCTTGTCCGATAAACTAAATCCACTATAATTTAACACTGTTTATTTATTATTTAAATACTTTTCATCCGTTTCTTCAATCTCTTAATACATTTCAGCTATATTCTTTTTATCATATGAAACAATATTAACATAACCTAAATGAGACATTATAATATATAGGAGAACACACATGTAAACGTTATGTAGATGTCTGTTCACACACATTAGCACAATATACACTTTGATAGAAGAATCGTTTTTGTAAATACGTGATATCTCACTTATTGTTTATATTTTTCGTCGCTTTCCTTCAAGGGACAAACACAGAAAAACATTCCCAATGAACACATACATACAAAGTCTCATCATTGAAGTCGCCAAACATTAAATATATTATTAGTCATGATTACTTTCTTCCATAGATGATTATATAATATTAATACACATGTAGAACGGAAAATTCATAAATATATCTAGACAAGAATACTTTTATTACAATATTAATTATGGTGATAATATAAAACATTTCATTGCAGCATTGCTTCAGTAGTTTTTTGACTTCTTCGATTGAATGACTGGCAATTTTTGGTTTATCATTTTATTGTGTAATTAATATATATTCACAGTCAAAATCATTTGAACACACTGATAAGCTTCATTTTGAAATTTTTTTGAATGTGTGCATTGAAAAATTTATGTAAAATTCAAAAATATTTATAGCACTGGTATTTTGAATTAATAATTTGAATACTCAATATGTTTTAATATCAAGAGGAAACTTTGCTATTCATAGAACAATGTTTCAGATGTTTGATTACGATAGTGCATATTGATGATTGAGAAGTATTTTTTAGCCTTAGATTTTGGCAGCGATTTGAATGCACACATAAAAAAAATGTTTACAGAAGGGACGAAGCAGTATGATGACGCAAAAATGTTGAAATCACCTTCCCTATCATATCTAGTCATAACCAATAAATACTGAAATCCTGTCAGAATAAACGAAACAAAAAATACTGAACATGATTGGTGTTTAAGCATGAAAAAAAATATGTTTATAAATAATAAAGAAAATTAATAATGATACTTTTATGGTCAACCAAAGTCGTTCATCACAAAATTGTTACAATAATAATAGGACGATTTTTTACATACTTATTACGTCCTACGCATGACGAATATTTTATAAACAAGCCATTTCATCAATTATGATTTCCCCAATCCACACTGCATCTGCTTAAGTGAAGTCTGAAGATAAAAACGGATTTTGATTTTCGATTCAATAAGTAAATTACGTTAAACTCACATAGTAGTTTTAGAAAATGCCTGTAAATTGAAGAAAAACACAACCATAAAAAAAAACTAGCTTATCATTATGTAGTTAGTTATATACACTGAATACGTGCAAGCTTCATCAGTACACTCATGCCATTTTAGTCATATTTGGCCAAACTGCGATCAACATTAACTATTGTCTGAAATTTATATGCAGCAAGATGAAATTGATAAACAAAGATAAAAACGTTTAAGAATTTTTCAAACTATTCATTTAATTATCTGTCTCTATTGTTGCTACAATATTATTGACATCATTAAGCTGTTTTACATTTTGAGTATAATGTTACGGAGATCATTTATAACTCTACATTCAAATTTCAGTCATTAGTTAATTATTTAATCGTTGATAAATTACAATGCCATGTTCCAAACGGAGTGTTTTGTGATAGTCTGTACGAGGGATGCAGCCCCGTCAGGTACCAAATGTCTTAGCGGAGATCCATACTATCCTAGTATGAAGAATGCGGCCACATGAAATAGGCGACTGCCGCAGTTGTCGGTGCGGCGAATCGGCTATCATGTCTGCATCGTGATGGAGATCGTTGTGAAGTGGAGCACCGGACCCGCGCGAGAGAGTCCCGGCATCCGCGCTGCCCGTCCTGCATCGCAGCCACATTACAATATGCAACATGATGCAGAACAGCAACTGCTCGACCCGCCTTTGCTTTTCTGCCGTTGATCTGAAATCAAAATATTGTTTATATTAGTTTAAATCAAGTACATCATCAATGGTTAATGTATATATAATATTTCTATGGCAGATTCGATTATTGATTGATGATGTTGAATGGTTAAATTGGAAATTGATGAAATGAAAACCGCAATCTACATAATTGTATTGTAACTTTCGACATATATAGTTTGATCACAAATTAATGAGTCTATTTAACATCAGCAGTATGGCAGAGATTTTACTACAAGCCTTTTTGTCTCAATCGAGAACTAACAAAAAATAAGTACACAATGTACTTTTCTCATTTCAAATTTGTTATGATCTCAACCGAGAACACCAAAAAAGAAAACAACATTATATCAATAAGTGTAACAGTTTAACACTAGAGTTAGATTAAAACTGAAGTTTCTGATTGAGATAAATATGAACCCATTCGTTTTTGCAGTACAAATATTAAGGTAAATATAATAGGCTAATGGTGCTGTAATATAATAAGATTGCAGTTTGTTCTTCCATAGTGATGTAAGTTTCACCAAACGTTTAAGACGTAGGTAAAAAAAAAGGTACTAGTGAAAAACTTTTCACATAAAAAAACGGAATTTCAAATCGACTCATAATCAAGGACTTAAAACTCGCGTAAAAACGAAAAAGAAGCGAAACCCACTAATGGCCGAAAACATAATATTTTAAAAGGAAACAAAGCGAATTTAAAAAGGTGCCATACCCATAATAAAGACGTTGAATAACTCCTGAGAAAAACTTTTCGCCCAGGCCCAGAGACGGGAAAAAATAAATAAATTTCCTGTAGGCCAAAAAGTTTGAGATATTTAAAAAAGAAATAACGAAAGCGCCGCAGGAATTCCAACATCAAAACTTATTAAGAAAATTAATGACCTCAGTGATAAGAAAGTATTAAAATAGAAATGTGTGTGCATTTGTTTCGTTGAATATGATTTATAAAGTGTAATGAAATGTACACCCAATCCTTTCTTACGCTTACGGTTTCAGAAAGTGGCGTTTGTTAAAAAAGCCTCACCAAATCAAAATATCGCGAGAAAGTCTTAAAAATAAACGTTCGTTCCTCGACACATTTGATGAAATGCTGTTTTTCCTAGATTCTTGATTTCATTTCAATAATTTTATTTATGTGAGTTACCATTTCTTCTGTAAAAAAAAACGCGTAATACGAGTAATTCGCGTAAAAAAATAATGGAATCTTTTAAAAACACGTACAAAAGCAGCTGGGTGTATTATTTAAATAGATCGATAAAGATTAATCCAATATATACATATGAGCACTTTACTTTGAAATAAAGGAGACTAAATATTTAATTTACTAAAAGTAAATTTTAAGTATACAAAAGTATTTTTTTCTCTTTGAATGCCCCTATAGACAATTTCCAAATGACCTGATAAAAAGAAAATGAATAAAAATACTCGAGTGTGTTACGAGAATATAAAACTTTAAAAATATCCATGGTATAAAAGTTTCCTAATTGGAGGAATAGTCTGAAAAAAGGCAACAAGTAGGTAGGAACAAGACGAAATTGCAAATATACAATGTTGAGAAGTTTGAAGAGTAGCGAAAAAATAAATAGATATATAAAACATCATCCGTGTTTCTCGGGGTTTTTCGTTGTATACAATCTGCTTGTAACTATGTTTTCTTCGTCAGAGTCGTCACACAATGAAAGGAGTTTTAGTGATGATCTGCATAGTTAGCATAGTAACAAGAGAGGAAACAAAATTACAAATAATATCGTCAATGAAAATCTAAAGATAAGATGTTACAATTGAGCATTGCGCATTTGTCTTCGTTATTTCTGCATCATGTCTATATATGCAATAGTAAACGCAGAGTGGGTTGAGACGACGACGCCAGTAATTATAGTCTTTGAAAATCAATGTATTTGAGAAGCAATAATTATTCGGACAAGCCTATTACAGAACAAAAAGTGGTAGTATTTTGTAATTATTAAAATGTGCGAATTATATTAAAAAAGTACAAGAATTAATAAGATAGATTATCGTCAGGATTTACTTCACTCCCTCGGTAGATGACGATTTTCAGTCACAGTGTAATTTATGCCTTAGTGATTTAATCTCGATTCAAATAGATTGTATCGGTACGTACAGACTATATTATAACACGAAAAGGGATAAAATAACGTTAATGTGATTTATTATACTTTGTTAGAAGTTGATTTTTGGCAGTGACGATCTTTCCCCAGCGAAAGTGTGAATGAAAGTCGAATACATACCCTGAGAATTTGGCTCCGGTAGGTTCTCACGCGGGACGAGGTGCATGACGGCTGTGCGGCCCGCGGGCAGTCCGAGGGCGCCGAGTGTGACGCTACTATGAAGGAACCGACCCTGGTAGATCAGCCGAAGGATTTCCGCTCTGGCCACCGCTTCCGCATCCCAGTCCGCTATAATGTTCACAAAATACATGTTATATATACATAATATAAGAAAATCTCAAACAATCCCAACTGCAAATTTAAAAGTAATCAAGATAATCAAAACTCGATCTAAATTATTAAGTGTTATTCGATGTCTAAGAAATTTTGCTGTTACAATAATGCGACGTACAAAAGAAGTGACGTACTTTATCTTGCAGATGATGCAAGAAGAGTATGGGGACATGGAATAGCGGATAGGGGTAAGTATTATGAAGAATATATTGTGTCGAGCACGTAGGTAGCCTAAAAGCAGGTCAAGCGGTATGCACTTGCGTCTTGCAACACCACTCTCGCATGTGATATCACGTCGCATCGGCCGAAATCGCTCGCCGGAAAGTTTCTCGGTCAAGAGGTCGAATGAATAGTGCAAGGGATGAAACATGAATAGAACATGTTACACGTTGAGATCAAATTGTTAGTCACTAAATGTTTTAAAAGGCTAAATATGTTTTTGCTTAAAATATACACAGAATTGTATTTGCAGTGGTGAGTTTGTCTCCAACACGTGACTGTGTTTTATAAATCTTTCAAATACATTAAAGGTTACCTCATACGTACTTGATAGATAGATAGAAGATAAACATTTGAATTGCCTTACGATATCATTAATAATAAAATACAGTATATTAAAAACTGAAATATTTACTGATTATAATGATTAGAAGTAACGTTCTGTTAATTATGTATTTTGCTAAAAAAACGTTTAATACACGGAGGCAAATTGTTTCGTGCAAACACATCGTTTTAAATTGTAATGTAGTATCAATATATTATTAAACGGATTGAAATAGAATTTTGAGTAGATTAATAACCAAATTATGCGAAAAATATTGATTTCATCAATTTGAGTTAAAACATTGATAATTTTATTCGATTGACTATGGACTGCAATGATGACTGCAAGATATATTTTTTTTGTAATTATCGTTTTCGTTGGAGATACTAGTGATGTCGTAAATATATTTTAGGTAAGGATTCTCGATTTGCAAACGAACTCCGGGTTCAGATCCCTGCATGTTTGTATTAAAAGTCTTAGGCGAAGCGCTTAAATAGGAATTAAAAGAGAAAATCATGGTGATAACTTCTTAAATGACCAACCAAATAGTAACCCAACATTCTATTGTCAAGTTTTACATGACGCTAAAGTAATTTCGTCAAATTATTAAACTATTAAGTCGAAGCATTAAACCTACAATACATTTAAGTAAACGATTTATCAATATAACCATTCATGTTGACTTTTTTAGGACATTTCAAATAAAATAGCGTTCCATTAAGTATTTAAAATTAAAAAAATCTTCATATATTGTCCAAGCTAAATTGATTTTGAACATATTTCTGACGATAAGGTGATGCCGAAATAACTTTTGAAAATCTTGCTCAATACTTAATCAACATATAGAGGAGTTTTAAGGAAAATCTGCATTAACCAGCAAATATATGTTATATATTGGTTTACATGATCATCATATGGTATTAAAAAAACAATAATCATTGGATTATTTTTAATACAGCACTATGGAATTTGAATTAGCATAACTTGGTGGAACTCTATCAAACACTATCGTCGATAATATCAAATAATATCCTGCTATCACGCCATCGTCAGATATATTGGTGGTGGTATGATGCCGAAATAAATATTGCCATCATATGGTAATGCTATTAGAAATAATTAAAATACATTGCTATTTCAATTTATTATACATAGAAGATGTGGCTACTTTACCCTTAAACATTAACCACACGATGAAAGTTCCCAAAAGGCATATGAAAGTGAATGCGTTTGATAAAAAAAATAATATTATTCGAACGGAAGAAAAAACTTTTAAGTCCGTTACCAAGAACACCTAATGATGTGACCCGTGTACTGGAACAGTCGCAGTGCCAAAATACCCGATATGCTTTCACGGAAATAGGTCCCTCGCTATTGGGCTGAAGAACGTTGTGCAAGTGAAAAATGGAGTAAGTTCAGCTTACGAGAGTCGAGGGAAAAGCGGGTACCTAACTAACTAAGGGTGGTAGGATTTTCGCTCCCTCGGCCGCCCGGATATTCTATTCTCGCGAGGGAATTATACTTCGAAGTATAAGATGGCTTTTTAGATTAAATAGCGAGCCGCTAGATGAGGAATACTCACTAACATAGACTTTGTGTTATAAAAAGTGCATACAAAGTAATTGATAATTACCGGACAATCTTTTTTGAAGGCTTTAAAATTTCCACTTCACCAGGAAAGTATTTTTGATCGCATAATTATTTTGGGATTCAAGTGAAACCACTATTTTCTATTAAATATTCTGCATGTTAATAACGGTTGGAATGCCAATCTATAACAGAAAATATTATAGCCGTTTTTAAATTATTGAAAATACTAGTATTTAGAGAATGTTGAATATTAATACAGTATTCAAATAATTCTGTTAAGATAATCGCTATTGAGCAATAAATACATAGTTATATTTTTTTGTTTCATTAATATTTATAATATTTGTTATTTTTTCACAAAGGTGATAAAGGTGAAAAAGAGTTAACGCTAAAATGAAGCTGTGCCAGTAAAAATAATATAATTTACGACTTGTCGTCATAACGTTTTCTACATTCAAATAACATTGTAAATCTAGAAAATAAGATAGAAATTATTGAATAAGCAACATTTTAATTTGTATTAAAAACAGCGACTATATTTTCAAATCTGTGTTCAAAATGGACTATATGCGATATTTTAAAACAGTAGTCTTCAAACAAAAGTCAGTTGAAAGCATCTGAATTAAAATATACCACACAAGAGAACAGGTTAACTCTACGTTGTGTCAAACAGTTAAAATGGGCTGTTACTTTACTTTAAACATCCGAACTGACACATAAAAACTACTTTGACAGTAAAATTCACCAGTTGGCCGTAAAGAAACGTTGAAACTTTATCAATGTATAAAGAGGAAAAGCTCTTTGGGGAGTTGGGTATTAATGTTCTATGAAATAGTGTGATCATATAATTAAGTTGCTTGATTAATGCAATATACATATTGATGTGTTTAAGTGAACAATATTTCTTTTTTACATTCTATGAAAATAATTAAAAATAATCTTATTTTAAATATTTTCTACTTTTCTAGTCTTTTGTATACGATAATGAAATTAAAGTTATGCAAGATTTTTTAAAATTGGAGTGGCTCCAAAAGAGTTGTTATCATTTTTCTTCTACCCTTTTCATAATCGAACAAGCTATGTGATGAAAAAACGTTAAGTAGACGTACTAACGCTAAATAATCTCATACTTTAGAAGTCACATTTATTTTGTTAACAAATATAAATGATTTGGACAGAATCAAATAAATAAAGAAAACCCATTATCACAAAGTGATTGATGTCTCTAATAACAGCAATTTTACTTACATAATATTGAAACGTCTGAAAATCTATCAGCAGTCAACAATAAATATATATAAATATTGAGTTATTAGATAATATAAAACGTATCGTGAAAAGGAGGTAAGTATTTATAGTCTGACCTTTTTGAGAAATATTCTATTGTAAGTATCTAGTTGGGTAACCACCTTATTAACTTCCATTATATAACAAATTTGCGTTATTCAACGAGGAGGGGTCGGGCGGGTTAGGGAGAGGGCAAGGTCTCAGGTTAATGGGATATTATTTTATTACGATCGGTTTAACGTTATGGAGGCAGAAGCTTTTAAAAACACCACTAAAACATCTCTGCCCCAGATACTGACGCTAAGTTAAGGAAAGCTTTAATGGTTAACGTCATCGGTGCAATTTTAAGTGTCGGGAAAGCAAGCCATGATCTCTTATTTAAACACTTCTGAGCTCAATAATATATGCTTAAGGTATACCTGCTGTGATTTGTCACATTTCAATAATAAAGCTTTACTTTTATAAGATAAATCAATATATTATCATTGTTTAGTCCCGATCAGTGGTTCTCATGTGCGGCTACTAGAGGATTTTGCTTCGGCCACAAACATGTTCATAGTAAATATTGATATTTAACAAAAAGCGTTTTTTTTTCTTCAAATTAATTTGTACCGGTGCGGCCACGAGACATTTCCATAGGCCGCTGATATTCATAACGCGGCCAAAGTAAAATTTTATGAAAGAACCACTGGTCTAGATACACGTCTAAGAGGTTTGCTAAGCGATGAGAAGATTTAATATTCATATCTTGACATGGTGTACATTAACTACTAATAACAGCATAAGCCGGTTGATAAAGCCAAATTTCGACACAAACTTAGCATTTATGCTCGAAAACACACTCGATTCATCTTCGTTGTGCTGTATATTATGGACAAATAAATGAAAAAAAAATAGATATTATAATATACATTCTACGAAAACTTCTGAAATTGGAACGTTTCATTTAAATATCTTATCAATACTTTTTGACTCTTCTGTATTATTTCTTAAAGTGAAATTTTATTATGCAAGAGAAATCTGTGAATCCATTGAGTTGATCTAGAAATCATCGTGAAATTGATTTTTGACGATGAATTACTTTATATAATACAAAAAGAGTGACTGGCTGCCTGTTAATATTCTTTGATTTTTTTTTTGATTTCTTGTTCAAATTTCTTATTGAGTTTCAGTTGCGCTATTCGAAGTCGACCTCGATGCGTATCGATTATAAATAAAATAAAACATTTACCTTCTGGCCAGTTGTCGTAGACGTGTAACGCGATATCTCCAGCTGAGTCAACGGGACTAAAGATGAATTCCTTCGTCTTCCCCGAGACAAGAATCAACCGAAGGTTTATCTGTAATTAAAGAAAACACTTATTATTCAACACAGAGTACTGAGAACTCTAAAAATTAAAGAAGCAAATATTTTTTCCATATTAAATGGATATATGGATATTTGATATTTCCATATTAAATATGGAAACTTTTGAAGTAATAATATCGTTGAAATAATATTGTTTCATATTGATGAAATTTTCTACAGCGAAACTGCCATTCTACGTTTTTGAAGTGACCGACGAACAAAATGATATAAATGAGTAAAAACAGTTTGAAGAACAGATCTTTATTTATTTTTTTCATTTAAATTGGTGAGGATTATATTTAGAGGTTGTTTATATTCAACACGTCCTTTTCAAGTTTGGTCTAGTACGCCGTCAGAGCTAGTTAAATAGTTTCTAAAATCCTTTATAGCAGAATATCCGTAATTGTTGTAGAATTTTGAATATTTAGAGACATGGTCCTTGGCAATAAAAATACTATAAAGAGAGCAAAGGAGAAAAGTAGTAGTTTTAGTGAGTAGATATTTTCAAAAATACGTATAATATGGCCACATTCGCTATTTACATCAAGATAAAATTATTGTGATTTACATACTTCTTCAAAATTACCAGAAAAAATGTCCTATTACAATCATTTATTTTAAGTAACATTTTTAGAGCGATAAATGCTATAAACTGCTGGCATAGATATTTTGCAATTCATGTGATTTGAATATTTGAAATAATAAAGATTATTTACAATAATAAAAAGCAAACGCCGATGTAAATTGAGTTATTGATACGATCAACACGCTTTTACAATTAAACAATGCATCCCATATAATTATTTTTTATAGACACGAAAAAATGAACACGAAACAATAAACACGCCCTGGATAGTGTTGATTAAAATCCATTAAAAGCAATTGAAGTCAATGACTAAATAAATTAAATTACTGATTTTTTAAATGTTAAATTAAAGCTTTCTGTCTTCAATTAGTCTTAATTACAGACCCGAGCCGTTTTATTTAATTCAATAAATTGTTGATCAATATCGAGTTACATGGATTAATCAAAAGATAATGCGAACGCACAGCAGTGAAAATATATTCCAAATTGTAAATACAGTTTAGAGTTAGATGAGTGCTGTTAATTATAAAAAGATTGCGTTACATTTTTATAATAATAAAGAATTTTCACCAAGATTACACAACGTAATAACTGAGTACACAATTGTTATATATAATATGATTGATGCCTATACGTGATACGTTTTACTCTCAGAGTTATGAGCCGAGAAGATTGAATTAGAATTATTTAATTATCAGAAAGGAAAATTAAATTATTGAAGCTTTCAATATGACGTTTTATTTTATGATAAAGTTTTTATATTATACCGGCTGATAACAAATGAATTTGATTTATATTATGTTTTGTTACATGAAGATCATTTGATTTATGGTTTATTTATAGCGTAAACAATACATTTCCATTTGAAGTGAAAATATATATTTATTCAGTTCAGGTATTTGTTTATGATTGCATGGATCGGTATGATTAAAAATTTAATCTAGATAGTTAATTAGACTAATAATACTAGTTGATTAATAAAATTTCGATATGCAATAGCATAAATATTGTACAGTATTTTAACACGTAAATACTATTCACTTCATCGCGCTCACATGCGGTACAAGTTTCGCAACCTTTCAAAAGAAAATTGTATCAAGCGATTTTGTATTATAAGCACGGTTCAGCTCTTCCAAAAGAAAAGTTTAACAATAAGTTGAAGTTACATATAAATAGAATTAAACTGCAGTTTTGTAGAAGAAAAACTATAAATATGTTTGCTACGACATAAACGTGGTGCAATATTTCAGAGAGTTTTGATTTGGTGCAATTTTGCATGTCAAAGATCGCTCGTAATAGTTAGATAGTGACTTTCAGTTGTTTTACGCAAGTAAAATAGGTATTATGCAACATCTGAATAATTTGAAAGATGTACAAAAAATATTCATATGATATCTTATCAGTCACGTCACGCATTGTTTTATTGTTTTACGAATGTAACAATAATATAAATCTGTGAATAGTACAAATTTATAAAATGAAAGTAAAAAATTTATATTAAAATATTAATGAACATTGATTGTTTTCACAAAAATTACAAATTTAATCACAGAAGAGGGTAGCTGTAAATGTATGCAAATTTCGGTAATCGAGTACTCTTTTTTAAAAATTTCATAGCTTTAGTGAATCAGAAAAAATAGCTTAAGTCTGTCACAAGTCAGTAACTCTACCGTTTCATAATCGGAGTGACGTAGTATCGTCTTGGGGGTGTAGAAGAACCCCCGCAAATCTCTATAGTGACGGCTAATGCGCTTTGCCAAGGGGTACTTTAAATCCTCTAGGGATGAGGGCTGCTGCAATGACCCACGTTTAATGGCCTCGCTCGCTGGCTGCCATCGACCCTCTCTTCTCGAGGGAAATTGTGCGATTTTTAAGTGATCGACTGTGACAATAGGGTGGTGCACGAAAGGCAGTAAGATTATTGCTTCTGGGTGAGTAGTTCCGATAAGGAACAGTGGGTCTTGAGACTCTTGAGTTAGTGTAAATAAAATACTTACACAGTTTTGTATGTATAATGACATTATATTGGACACGGTCTTTTGGATAAGGGTAGATATACAAGATTATATTTACTGCTCAAAAACAATTATAGAAAATCACCCACCTTAGTCCAAAAAACTAGATTTAATAAACGTTTGGTTTGATTTATTTACCGATTGAAAATGCTTATGCGTTAAGCAAATCGAAACTTAAGGCCGAACGTCTTCTTCATATGACGTTCTTTACAACAGTCTAGGTTGAGATGAATACAAAATGCCTGAGTGTATGATCATATGAAATACCTTAGACCCACTTCTAACAGAAATCAACTCTTACGTCCAGTTGGACATATATTACATACAGTCGAGTGCAAGTGTCTTCGTTTTCTTTTCGAATTGGAAAATAGTCCAGTAGTTTACGATTTGAATTACAGTGCGAGAATTCGGTGAAATGGTCCCTGGCTAATAATTTGAAAAAACAGTTTTCAACGATCGGTATTTAATTTGTAGGGCATCTTTATCTTTGCCTGACAAACAATCTTTCAAGCCATTCGTCACATTTTGTCAAGACACAGAGAGCTTTTGTTTTCTAGCATTGAAATTTATTCGATCGCTATCGTAACTCACCTATAATTTTACTTTTCCCCCAGCTGTAACAAATCATAGGAAATCAATGATATGATTAAATCCAACAGATCATCGTCCCAGAGATTAGTCATTTAAAGCTTGCGAGAAAATAGCATAGTGGATGATTTGCAAATATCCAAGATGGCGTTAGGTATTTTGTGTGACTATTATTATTGCCATGGGGGGTTTAAAGTATGCGGGTGTCACACTCGGGGCCTACTGAACTGAAGAGAAATATCTCAACACATTAATGCTAGAGAGATTTCAACTCCCATAAAGAAAAAATCCGATTAGGCCGTCTGTGTACACGTATATTATAAAATATTATGAAACTTAAATGTTACATTATAAAATGTATATTATTTCAAATTTGAAACGTTCAAACTTCTACATGTTTAAGATTGTAAGTAAGTAAATAAACTTAAAATTTATTATTTTTAAAACGGAGTAAATAAAATAAATAAATTGTATCACAAAATATCATTTTTTATTTAGCAAAAGATTAGTCAATTGGTGGCACGTTCAAAGTAATAAATACCCCAATGGAAATGGAAATATTTTGGTATTCAATGGGAAAATTAATTATAATTGGAGAATGTTGTTTTGTAATATCAACATCATAATTTGTTTAAAGAATAAGACAAAAAATAAAATAACCATATAGGAAAATGATAAAGTAGCATACGACAAATTATTCATCTTGTTAATAAAAATTGACTATCAGTTCTAACATTTAATTTTTTACAAAAATATTGAAAAATCTGAATTAAGATATATTTACAGAAAGAATTAAATGTTTGAATTGCTGAATGCCACTTTAATAAGACGGATTGTTCCTCATTTTTAATAACTAAATAACATACACGGATCTAATGACGGGACTACAATAAAAAATATAATATCAGTGGTTATTGCTAATAAAGAAATCACTGCTGCGGAGGAGCTGTTTCGCAGCATGTAAAAAGAGTTGTGAGTCTTAGGCGAGTCGTAAAAATGCACTTATCTTCGTAGGATTGCAGTCGAGTGCTATTAAATGGGGAGAGGGTGCCGAATCGTCCCCCGCTCGTGACACCCGCACACCAGTTACACAGTAGGTTGATGGCCTCCGAATGATATCGACTTGTTACATTGACTTATTGCATACGAACGAAATCTAGCTATATTTGACTTTTTTGCACAATCCCATTTTAATCACTGCCAGGAACGTGTCTATTGGAGTGCTATGTAATTAAAATAATATTCATAAACCGATATATATTAAATGACAAAATACCAAACTTTTAGTATAAGAAACAAGTTATGTTTTCGACCGTTATTAATTGTTAAACGAACCAGATTCCGATTGTTTTCTTGGTCTAAATATTATATTGAGACTTCAATGGAGATTCACAACCGATAATGTTCGAATAACGTAAGCATTGTTTAACATATTTATTGATTGAATTGGCATTTAATTGGTAGAACTCCATTATAACACGGTGAAAAAATGGCAATGTATTTTAGTTCTACAAACTATAAAGATATAGTTGGTAGCTATTTCGGCTCACGCCATCGCCAGAACAATATATCTAACTATATCTTTAAATTTTGTAGAACTAAAATACATTGCTATTTTTTCACTGTGTTATGGTTTAACATTTTTTCAATAATGATTAAGAATCAACGATATTTTGTTGGAAAGTTATCAAAAAAAAAAAAACTGTATTGCAGCAAAGATTTATTATTTATCATACGGTTTTGAAAATATTATTCTCGATTACATCAAAACGATACAATTTCCGTTTTTTCTCGAGTAAAGTAGAGTTTTTTATCGGAGATTTTTTTTAAATTTGAATATTCTTACACGTCATGAATATAAAAATGGCGGAAGTGTTTTGTTCTCGCCCTATAAGAGAATATAAATCGTCCGAGAGTCCCTCGGGAGATTTCACCCGACCAACCTCGTCGGTTGATAAGCAACGAAGGGTGGCGGTTTCAAAATCCTCCAAGACATTTAATTTCTTTGATTCAGGGTTTAATACCCTGCCTATTCTGGCACCGACAACCAGATGAAGTAATAGGGTAATGCTCTTAAAGGGCAAACAAACGGTTAATAGATGGCGAATGTAACTTTAAACTTAAAGCACACAATTCTCTTACATGTTCGTAAATTGGTACGATGATATTGGGTTATATAATATTATACACTACGTACACACTTACAATAGTCATGGTTCATCGGTTTTCCGATGTATGGTTATTAAATTATAAGCAAACCCAGCTATTTACTTGATTCTGATATTTTCTATTTACAAGTAAGATAAAAAAGAAGTATGACGTCATCAAAAGGAAAAATAAAGTTTATACCACAAAAAATAATATACGTATTATATAATTTCAGTAATTTTGCATACAAATTGAATATTGGCAATAAAATACATTCGAAATTTGTACGATTCCACATGTTTTGACGCTAACGGATAAAACGGAACTGTCAGTTCTTTGACATCCGTGTGATAGAATGCCTGAAGATGTATACAAGGTAGGTAGTGACAAAATATGTGGAATCATAAGAAGTTTCGACAATTCAAATTTGATATTGAAATCCATCAAGCACCTTCAGTCGATATCATAAATTAAAACATACGTCAATGGTTTTGAATTTGTATTTAACGCTAATAAAACATTCCCTTTCGATTTAAAGCAAATAAAAGAAAACAAAATTAGTTTAACGGAAAACTTCTCAACACTGTAAAAAGCAAGGCTTTAAATTTGGTAATATATTAAATAGCTGGTAAATTATTATGACCGACGATGCTCTCTGAGGAATTAAAACACGTATTAATATTATAAATACGGCAAAGTGGCGGTTATTAATGTAGAAAGTTAGTTTGAAACATTGGAATAGTTTAATATTCAATGTTAATAAAATAATAAAGACATACGTTAAAAGTGGTGTTGAACGATTTTAAATGTGCGAAGCTAATCACTATAATGCTGATGCAGCGTTAAAGCCATATCAATAGAAATTTATTACTAATATTACCTTTCAAAAAGTTTTACAAATTAAGCCGAATTAAAAAATATGATTATCCCCCGCGGTTTATCACGCACACGAAGCGCGGGAAGGATATATTCTACAATAAATTACTTATTTTTACTTTCAAAAATTTTAATAATCTTTAGTACATTAAATAATTTATTAGAAATATAAAATGTGGCCCGAAAATATGACAAATTATTAGCAACAACCGCATACAGTCACTTACTTATATTATATGTAGGAAAACCTAGCCGAACCTAACCACAATATTAGAGTATTTAATGGCCATACAACGTCTTATAAATAATATTCAAATGTTATGTGTAAAAGTTTTTTTATTAATCCCGATATTATATATTGTATTATTAATATAGTTTCAAATTTATAAAGGTGAAATGCTTTTCAAACTACAAGAAATTATATTACAGTTAATTTATTCTATTTTTATTAAGCTTTGTTGTTAAATGTTCGAGTAGAAAATGTAAAAAAAAAATCAGCATAAATATTTCTCAATAAAATTTCGATGTCACTTGTGAACTTCAAATATATTAAAAAAAAACGTTTCAGTTGGAAATTATAATTGATCAATCGCTCACACTATTATGACCGATATAGAGAATATATTAGAGAGAATAGAGGGAAGAAATATTAATAAGAAGAGTAATTTCAGAATGTAAATTAAGAAAAAAATGGGACTATTTTTCAAATAAAAATTGTTGTTTGATCAACGTTGCTCTATTTCCAGCGTTCCAAAGAAAGGATATGATGAAGAACGTTATAAACATTATTAACAAGCCTGTTCCGGATAAAAGACGATAAATAATAACTACAAGCGATTCTCGCAACACCAAAAGCTTTAACGTGAGCGTAAAAGTAAGTGTTTTTATATGTATGTAAAATAACATTTACATAAACACGAAAATCGTTAAGATTATTTCGAGATTTGTTTATGGTAGATTCGCAATGTGATTGATTTTCGAATGAGTAGAAAAAATAAACTTCAAAACGGTTTATAGATCTTATTACAATATCTTTGTTTTGGGAGTCGATATGTAACATCAGTTAACAATTTAACAAACGGATATCATTAAGAGATTACAGATTTACAGTCAGAATAGTTTGCCAACTAACGATATGCATTCTGGAATGGCGAGACCGTAATGAATAAAGTACAAAACAATTATGAACGCAGTTTGCAAAGCGTATGCACTTAAAATTTTTATAAGAGCTTGCGTAGAGGATTATTACTACGATGGTGCAGTAGCTCTCCAACGAGCATCGGAAGGGGGGAAAAATAAAACGATATTGTAAGCTCGCAACGACGAACAGAGGAAGAACTTACAAGAGATGAGTAATTCAATAATGAGGGCGCGAGTGAAATATGCAAGCTGGAAGTGTAAATCGCATCGGCATGGATATTAATGCACAGATGCCGAAAACGTGTTGGCTTCTAGGATTGTTTTACTTATTTTAGCGTTTGCAAATGAAACAAGCACATTTTTTATTAGAAATTAATTTTTGTGCGTGAATATTTATTTGACAGTTTGAGGGCATCCATGCACTGGAATGCACAAGATGGCAAAATCTGGATCGTGAGTAACAAAAAATGTGCACATGTAAAAAAAACGGCTTTAATTGAGTGCAAAATAAGTTACAAATAATTTAAAATAGTTTTGTGTAAATTTTTGTACATTTCTTTTATATAATTTCGCACGTCTTACATTTACATATGCGCAGTAGCACATACTACGTGTACGTTTCTAAAACCAGGGGATAAATCTTCATAATGCAGAATTATTATAATCATTTGTACACGCATACAATTTAAAATTCAAATGGATTTGCGGCAGTAGATACAAGATATTTTAATATTTATGCGATTCAACGCATCAAGTCAGAGGTTACAGCTTTGTACACAGTAGTGCCATTATTTGCAAAGTGCATAAAACACCTCTACGATGACGTAGCAGGAGGGCACGTAAGCACTGTTAGAAATTATCAGAGGCGAGAAATCTTTACCGGCAATGAATGTGACGTAATTTATTACCATGCATCGAAAAGCATAATTTTATTTTACGCCCAACAAGTGAGCAAACAAATAAAATATGTATGAAATTATCTATCTACAAAGAATAATATTTAAATATGGGTATAGAGAAGATAAATTTTGGCAACGAGAACTTCGCTGCTAAAATATTTTTCAAGTTTTTACATGGAAACGACTTCACGAAGATTCACATGCATAGTGATTTGTTATATTTAACAAATAATTTCCTAAAAGGAGTGAAAAGATTTATCAAAAATATTTCTATTGTTAAATTTGTTTAAAAATCTGTTTCAATCGACACCAACGGGACGTTATACGTATTATTAACTATCCTGGTCATTCATAATAATACGAGAAATAATATCAGTTTCTCTTACCTAAACAATCTAATAACCTGATTTCAATGCGATAGTTCATAAATGTAGCCGTGCGAGACTGCTTCACCACATCTGTATCACACTCATAGTCATAGTCACCGTTTTCCACCACCTTAGCTTGGATGACGCGGCACAGTGACGCCAAATGGAGCGAAATGCTTCCGGGGGAGGAAACAGTTCAAACCGAATGAAATAAAACAACGGGCAAAAAGCGTGTGGTGCATTTGAAAGCGTTTTAACCGGCAAAAGGGTGAAATGGAATAAAGAGATTTATATTAGTTGCATTGTTTTAAATCTGGCGTTAGTCATGCTCCCTTTTTCGTAGGTGTTGAAGGTATTTTAAGGGCACGCGTGAGCAATTTGAAAAGATTCGGAATGTCAAAGTGTGATTAATGCTTATGCTTTGTATGAAAGGTTTAAAAGGATTTTCTGCTGCGAGCAGTATGGTAATGTTCAAAACGTCAGTTAAAGTATCAATTGCTTAAACATTGTAATTCCAGGTTAAATTATTGATGATGAATATTTCACATTATTTATTTTCTACCAATAATTAAAAGATATAAAAAAGCCTCGCCAAATAAAAAAAATACAGTACCCAAAAATAACTATCATAAAAAAACAAAATATTTTCATTTATTATTGCATACTAACATTATGTGTTTTATTGAGAGTAAATAAAATTCGAAAAACAATTGAAAAAGCATTTTAAAACATTTCAAAAGAGGTAATCGAAACAATGGCGGAATACTTACGTACGTTAAAAAGATTTTGTTTCGTTTTGAGCGAATGCTTTAAAAAATGGTTATTAAATTGTGTCCTGAGCCATAGCCATATAAAAGATAAAGCGTTGAATAACTAAAAAGGAGAGAAAAGCTATTTAAGTCCGAACTAACAAATTGGTCTGTCATATTAAGTGTAGTGCGTCATACATAATATACGGAAGACAAAAATAAGAAGGGTACAATTAATTCCACAAAGCAAATACAGTTACTAAGCCAGTGCGACGTAATAACATAACACACCCTATGGTTACACGCTTTCTTTGTGAGAGTGCCAAACACTTTTCCAGAAATGGAAATAGAAAATTAAACATTCACAGAAATTGTAAACGTTTGTTTGTCTCTAGCCGAATATAAGCTACGATTTACTACGACGCAGAATTTTTTACAATCTGAAATATAATTCACCAATTCACAGAGGTAAATAATCTAAAAAAATGCTCTTGGCTGTTATGTTCTATGTTTATATTGATATATTTTAACTTTTGAAACAAAATAAATAAATTAAAAAATAATAAAAACAATTTTATATGTTGATTTGAAATATGAATTTAAACTTACATATTAAAATCATAAGTATATTACTAACAAAATAATAAATAAAATAACAGGCTTTGGGTATGATGTACGGTGGGTGTTAAGTTGAAATACCTCTTATTTTCATTAGTAATTTGAAAATGAAACGATATAGTTGCATTGTCATGATAATCAGTTTTATATCAAGAGATTTCATATCGTGCAACAAATTTCTGTTCAAAATTTCGACGTAATTTTTATTTTGGGATCAAAAGGCAGTTATATTTACTAAATTGTAAATATAACTATGATTTCATTCATTCCTATCCAGAAAAATATGTAAGCGACATCCAGTTCTTATTAAATATCGGCTGTGAAAATGCCCAATAAAATTTCCATTTCAACGATTTCAGATGTGACTACAAAAGAATATAGTTTCAAGACAGGAATATAACATTAAAGAATCAAAGACGGACTGGAATTTCACGGCTGACCTGATCCTAACGAATAGAAATGCGAGTTCATTGAATGTAGCAAATGCAGAATTGTATATCCGCAATAGCAGAATGCAGTTTAATCTGGATTAAAATGAAAATAAAGGCTTAAGTATTCCCATAATTTATGAAGTAAAATAATTATGAACATAATATATTATTTTATTGACACATCGAAGAAATTTAATAATGATTTAATTTTTTTTAAGACCGATTGGATGTATGGCAGAAGATGGTTTGTGGAGAGACATTTTTCATAAACGAACAAGACAGAAAGCGTGAATAAAAATCAATTTAATAATATTTAATTTGTTTAACAAAGAAATAGTATACGCAACCTATTTTAATATCGTAAGAATCAGAGAAAAAAACTTTTACAGAAGGATGACAATTTATGTAATAGGTGTACCTGTTCAAATAGTTCTGATAATGCTCGCGATGAGCGAAAACGGTTCAGATAATACAATGTATTGTGAGTACTGAAAAAATCTGCTATAATTGTTTAAAATATCCTACATATCCACCAAGAAGCGACAGTTAACACACTGAAAGTAATTAGGTGTACCGGTAAATATTGCGTATTTTGTAGTGTATCACCTAGTTTCTTTATTTAAAAATTTTGCCCATTGCTTATAGAACGACCGGAAATCGTTTAATGAGTAACGTTTAATTTAACTGATAGTTGTTTTGGCGTTTGACACGCATCTTCGTACCCAATCGCTTCAAATTGTAAGACTTCCAAACTATTTTGGTCGAGCTGAACGTTCTTTGTCTTTCACATTGAAATCATAACTTTGATAGGGTTAAAGCCGACGATCACGAGTATCTTGAGATGGAGTATGCTTGCCACAAGCTTTCCGAACAATACAATAGCTTTCAATAGAATATTTCTCCAAACTAAAGAGTAATGATATAAACTTCAATTACATGCAAAAAAATATTTTTGCTAACGACTATTTTTTTATATATCTGAATTTTTTAAAAGACAATCAAATATAGCAAATGTATTAAATGACATATCTATTGTATAACAATAAACAAAAATGTTATCCCAAAATTAAAAAAAAAAAAAAAAACACCAATTTTAAAGGATAAATTTCGAAGACAAATATTGAATTCGTGCATGATTACATATTACATTTCAAATATCTAGCTTTCAATAATCGACCTCCTCTTTGTATCAATGTACACTAATCGTACAAATTATTTAAATATCATTGAAAATTTTACGTAAATCGGTTTTTGCAATCTCAATTGATATTTTCTTAACGAACGAATGGCACGAAAAATTCTTAATGATAAATTTAGTCCGACGGAAAGAATGACATATGCTCAAGATTTTGTTTTTGATATTATGTTTGACTATCAAATCGATTTGTAAAATGAAAATATGCGGATGTGGCGTGCATTGACTCGGACGGGTGGGGAAAGGTTATCAATAAAACATGCAATAAAGTACTCTGAAACCGACATATAATTACATCCGAATGCAGTGTGCCAACTCAGTCGCGTCCCGAATAACTTTGTTACATTAACAATGGAACATTCCTGCCTTTCGTGAAACGGTGGGAGTTAAAACGATAGAGCTAATTAAAAGTTTTGCGAATGAAAGGGGGAGGATCGACTACCCTAGACAAAACCAACACCATTCCTTCCCAACCCTGCTCTAATTTGCAGCGGCATGAAACTAATCAATGGGATGGGGAAATTAATGATACTGGAACACGCAAAAGGTTTGCTAAAATTATTTGAAACGCACCAATTAGAATAGAAAGCGATAGTGCAGCATAAAATATACATTCGGTAGGAAAAAAATAAATATATCCTATGCTACAGCGGGACTCTTTTACTCTTGAATCATTATGTTCTATAACCGATTCTTTAAAGTTTACACTTGTGTAATTTTTATTTTATGGCTCAAAGTAAAAAGTACACAGAAATAATATTTTGACTGACGAATTCGACAATTTCTAAAAATATCATAAGATAATAGATAATTTAAGAAATCGTGTACATAATTTGTTTGTTCTTCCAAAGTGTAGAACCAGTCTGCCAATGGGGATGCCAATGGTAAGAGCATTAACAATGTTCAACAGCATTGCTTCGGATGTTGACGTATTTCATGTGGAAGAAAGTGAGTTCAGACGAATGCTATTTTTTCAGTCAAAGTAGACAATTCATGAGCTTACTTGGTTGACTTTTTTTGCAATCCTTATTAATTGTTTTACTGTGTATTTGTTGAATTTCTAATACTTTATATTTAAATATTTTACGGGGCAAAAGCAATGAATAGATAATTTGTAAGTTTTGTACCGTGTATCATAGTTATAAATAAATAGTTTCACGATTACTTAAAATAATAAGAATTTGGTTCGTTCATCGTCAGCATAATAAAAAAAATGTGGAGTTAGTATTTTTTTTATTAATATTATACATTGCTCTTCCTTTCTGGTATTGTTAGTGAATAACTTCAAAGCTTGTTTATATTTTTTGGAAATGCAGCATATAAAATAGCACATTCGTTGGTACGTAAACGTAAATTTGTAACTCGCATTTTGTTTTGCATTTGCATTGAGAAATTATCTTCACGTCAGATGAAGCGCAAAAATATTCACACAGTATGCACTGAATGCAGTTTCTGAATCATTAAACTCAACTGGAAATCGAGGGAGACACGATAGTTATAATGAATGAGCGACCTACTACTGATCGACATTGGTATTAATTTGTATTGAAGGGTCGGCTCTCAGATGAATTAGTATTGTATTCATATTTTTATAATACTGAAATAGAATAACACAGTTCATTTAACAAATTAATAATATTATTACTAAATTTACTTTATTAACATTAGATAAAAAATGTGTCACTAAATTGAGTTAAATTCCCGTGTGTAGCACCTTAAATTGTGTATTATAAATTAATATATTTATAATCCTTCAATTTTGACAATAAATTATTTTGGCACATTTCTGTGGTACAGACTTGGACAAAGGAACGATCTGCGGACTTAAATAATCATTTCATAGGTTAATTTAAGATTCACTTAATTTTATTTATTGAAATATTTTTTTAATTGTTTCAAATAACGTGAATGTAAACAAAGAATTTCAATTGCGGTCGACCGTTCGACAAAAAGTTTTCTCAGTAGATACAGCAGTATATTATACCTAGTGTCCTACTGTAAATTAAGAACCTTCTAACAGATAAAACAACAAACACGACTAATACTATAACGATGCGAAAATATCATATGCAGCACAAAGAAATATTTTTGACATTCAGAGCCTGACCTTTCAATGATAAAAAATAACAATGCTGAAACAAGTATGTGTAAACCTTCTGGGAAATAAAAACAAAAGCATCTTTAATCCTTAGTAATGTCTACTGGGATTAACCGTTTTTCTTTGGTATTTGAAAGTGGAATTCTATTAAGTAGAAAAACCGAGATAAAAGTAAGAATACACAAGAAGCACACAGCTAAAGAATTTTTTCATTTTAAACAATAAAGCTTTCAGAAGACATTACTTAAATAGAGAATACTCCTATAATAGACATATACGAATTTTCTAATAAATAAATCAATTTGTTCATTTTGCCTTTCAACCTGATTTCTACAAATTAATTTAGTCTATTGAGCATTGAGAAATAAGTCACTTTAACGAGGCCCACGCGTTAATGTCATATATAGTGGAGCGAGTGTTTGCTCCAAAATGTGAATGATAAAAATATTATATTATAACTCACGAGTGAGAATCAAAAGTATTGAAGAAGAATATAATTTTTTTGTAAAACCAATCGTATATTCGCCTTTGACAGAAAAGTACTTCATTCATTGACAATTTGTTATAAAAAAATCAGTATTGTGGATAATATTACAGGATTAAGCAATTAATCTGAGAGAAATGTGTAGCATCCTCTTTATTTCAACATACACATTAAGACTGTCTGATGTTGTTAAACTAATTAAAAATGTTAAAAATTTATAGGCTAGTATTGTAACAAGTTTAACCAAAAAGTTGCACAAAAGAAACGAAAATTTAAATGAAATGCAGCTCGAATTATCTAAATTCGAAATTAAAAAAAAAAATAATAAGATGCTCCAAAATATAAACACGAAATATAGATAAGGACTATTCGCAGAACTAACATTAAATTGGGAAATGAAAAAATTGATTAGAATAACAAGCAAGCTTTTCAAAATCAGCATATTTTTGAGTAACGTGGGAATTATAATTGCAGCGAAGGTTCTGGAAACTCAAGGGATTAATCTGGGCTTACTTACAGAGGAGTGACGTCACCGTGCAACGGTAACTCCCGCAGGAGGGATGTCACGCGCCCGCACTGACGAAAACTTCAATTGCGCAATCATGCAAATTTTATGTGGCAACACAGTTTCGGGATAGCTTTGCATAGCCTCCACTAACAGACCTCTGGTTCAAAACATATTTGCCTCCACAAGAATAAAAATGCAACTAAATAAGTGATCAAAATGTGTTACCGGATTAAATTAAAATCCATACCAATTGGCATTTTACTATTTGTTGAGCGTGTTCCTTATATTTGACAGTACTATTGCGACTACTATAATTTATAAAAGTCAAGTAAAAAGCACCTCTAGAATGTAGTAATTTAAAGCATGAAATAAAAATGAAAAAGTATATAGTTGACGAATTCATATATTCCATTTACCGATTTCATTGTACGCATCTTGAAGGATATCACAAGTATGCAGATGGCCTATTTTGTTTACATCAGTACCTGAAACAAAAGAGAACACAATATTACTGAAAAAGAAAGTTTAAGCACAGCATTGAAAGATCATGAAAAAATACTTTTTTTATTTAATCCAATAGAAATTAATATCAGGATCTTGTAAATAATTTTTGCTTGTAGACGACATTATTTAAAAACAATGATTATACCCAATATATATAAAATTCAGTAGATTATTTTTTTATATATTTTAACGTTTAAAGCTTTTTATCGAATCGGACATTTCAGGAATTAAAAATAGGAAATCGGCAAAAAATATTTTTTATATGTAACATTAAACAAATATTACGCAGATTACAATCATGGTTTAAGAGCCACTGAGTCTTATCCACAACACCTCAGGCAGATCTGATGTAACATCACGTAGACTCGTAGCTTTCGTAGCGGCGTAGATGCGTAGATCCAGTGAGACCCCGCAGCGCGAAAAACTCAAATGGAAAATATATCCCTTTATAACGCAGTAAAAAAGAGAGAAAGGCCTGGAGGGTTGTTTTAGTGACGAATGCATGGGGGAGATGTGACTTCAAATGCTCAACGAAGGACATTATATTTTTACGACACTCCGTGTTTTGGTAACTTTTTGAGGTAAGTTTTCATCGGGCGTAGAAGGCCTGATCTATCATAGAAGGGTATTTCGAATTGAAATATCATGAAATAATAAATTATTGAAAAATTAACATAAAAGAACAATTGAAAAAAACGGACATTACTTTTTCCAAATATAATACTACCAGGAGTTTGTTTCAGATGTATTGGCTTATCCATATCGTCATCGATGATCGGTCTGAATCTTTGTGAAATATTCAAATATTTTGTTTAAGTTTGATTGTATAGACTCACTATGAGGTTGTTATGAAAAAATATATATTGTGAGAAAAAACTTATATTTTTAACGTGCCAAATTTAGCTTTATTTATATTTTTTGAAGTTTCAGGTTAACGGAACGCGTTGAAGTTAAAGGTATTAAAAAATGGACAGTATTAATTATTAATACAAAACTTTTATCAAACATGACTATGGCGTTTCCGTCAGCGAATTTTGATCGATTGATGGATCATCTCAAAATTAATCAAAATACTATTAATTATTTATATTTGAGAAAAATGGTTATATTATATTAAAAATCGGGTAAGATGCAAGAAAGATATTAACAGTATGGTGAATTATTAAGCACAATCAATCACAACATGAAATAAAAAAAGCTTTGTCATTTAGCGAGCGGTAAATATTTTAGCTTGAGAAAAACGAACCCTCATATCTCCGCTCCGGTCTGAGGTCCTGATCATGCAAATTTAATCAAGCGAGGCGGGACCGAGTCGAAGGCGGCGACCCTTGTTTTCCATTACGAGTCGCTCATAGACGACACGACTGCTGTCAGTCGAGAGGATGGCACGGGAGAATTCAATTTATCGAACAAGACACACATATATATCTTGCGAAAGCGTTCGAAAATAAATAAAGACCACAGCGACGATCTAATGGCCTTCTTGTTGACCAAAAATACATATATAAAACAAAAGCATAGCAACTATACCTTTGAAGGTAGCGAGATGTAAAAATAACTATGAACGATTCCATACAATTTTTGTAAAACAAAGCGGTTTTTTTTTATATATTTAATAAAACGAAATTGCGAAACTTCGTCAGAATGACAAGGATAAGTGGAAAATTTTAAAGTAAGAATTGATGAAATACAGTGGAATCTCGATCAACCGTTCTCGCATAATACGTTTTCCGGCTGGAACGCTTATTTTTTATAGTCCCATCAAACTCCAATAAGAACAATGTTTAATAATCCCGCATTGACCGTTTCCCGATTCCCAGTTCCCCGATTCCACGATTTCCTCGATAAGCCGTCTAAATATTTTGGTCCCGTCACAAATATTATCCCGATTGACCGTTTTTATTGCAAATTTCTCCGTATCTTGGCAAGCAAGTTTGACACAGCCGAGTGCAGGTGTTATGTCTAGACACGTTGGAATCCGCTGTACATGTTAGACGTAACGCATTTGACGCATGTGCTATTTTTTGGGTTGAAATCCACCATACGTGTATTATTGTTTATGATGCAAATGTAGAGTTGTTTAAAATTCATGGTAATAATGATTCCTGTACATACAAACTTTTAGTCACAAGTTTAGTAACAAGTCTTTGTTCCGATTAAAGTGCCAAACAACAAAGAAGCAAACTAACATAAAGGACTTTTTTAAAAAATAATTTTCATATATAGTATGTACAAGTAACTAATAAATAAATGTTTTTTTCGATTTTACTTGTTTATTATTATATGAAGCTTTCCCGCAATTACCGTTATTTTTTCAGGGTCCCTTGGAAAACGTAAAATCGAGGTTTCACTGTACATGTTTGATAGTTGGTTCACGGAAATATGCATAACAAAACCCTCTAGCAAAGTTTGTTGAATATGCTTTGTACGTATCTGTAAGTCACTTTATGTTACATTACAAAAGTAATATGAATTACTAATCGTATTGAAATAAAGTAGAAAAATACTTTTTTTATTCCTGCTAAAAACTGCATGTAAAAATATATATGGCAATATGGTTGCAACTTCGCTAACAGTCACTTATATATAAAAAAACGGTTAGATAATAATTGTAAAAGTTACGGTCAAAAATTGTACTTTAATAATACATACATTTACATTTACTTAACGTCCATCCGTAATTAATATCTCGCTCATACTTTGGTATAGATTTTAGCTAAATATTGTAGATATTTATTTTACGATGCTCAAACGCAAACGATTAGTTGCTGAAATGTAATTGCATTATCCGGGCGGTTCCGATCGACCGACACAGTGTGTTGCCGCAATGTTGTGGAAGGCAGAAAAACTTTATCGCTTTTAAATTAAAGCGACCCAATCATGCATGGTGTAACCGGAAAGTAAAATCGCCTTTCTGCACACCTGCCGTATAATTTTATTTGAAAAATTCATATTTTTTTCACGAATTCAAAAACACATACATATTCAAATAGTTATATATATTAATGTGACCTCCGGTGTAAAAAAAAACTCATTGTATTGCCAGGTACTTACAACTATCAAAAATTTTGTATGATTAAAAGACAAAAAAACCATTCATTATGAATGATGTAAGACAATATTTGAGAATGATTGTGCCGCAAAATATGTATTTTCGTTAACGGTGGCATTGCAAAAGTCTACTGTTACTATGTATAAAATAACTTCCAAATGGAATGAAAATTGCCATTCCATTTAATAGATCACTAAGAATTTTGCTTCCAAAGCAACTTTAATCATATTGACCACTATCATAGCGAAAGCATTGCAAATTCTGAAATATTAGATTGACTGAAAAATGCACCTCACTCAAAAAATCGAAATAAAAAAAACCTTCTTCACTTCTTCCATAAGCAACATATACATGGTTGTTATTGGTAAAACATAGCTCGGATATCAAAGTCGATAATTTTTAATATAAAACAGTTCATAGTTACCCGTTCTCAGCTGAACCGCATTAAGAATTTATAATATCGACTGAAGGTGCTTGATAGAATTTCAATATCAAATTTGAACTTTGTAGGATTCCACATGTTTTGTCACTAACGACCCGGGTTTCGCCTTTCAGCATCTTCAAACATTCCAACGTAGCTAAATCAGTTAAATAAGGTCATTGATATTATATCAAAGTACGCTATTAGCTAAGGTATATGGAATGATAAAATTTTCTTGGCTATGTCGGCCGGTATTCACACTAAAAATAGCGATAATTAAACCGCTTCGACTTTTGTACGCCTGCACTATTGATAAGCCCAAACAAAGAGACGTAACTTAATCTCGATTTGCATTATAATATAATAGCAACAGCATATAGATTTGAATGCATTACATAAATTGAACTTTAATATGATACAGCTTATTATAATTTTCTTCCGTATAGATAATGCGGGGTGAATTATAGCGGAATGACGTCATAATGGCCGCTGTGCGGAGTGCATTCGCTCATCGACCGTTGTCTTTCCACATATTGCACTCTCGAATAATATTAACTGCAAGTCGAACAAGCAAAAAATGAGCGCATAGTTAAAATGCATCCCGCATGAACAGTAGCGCGCTTCAACATCAAGTTATGCCGTTTATATGAGGAAAATTTAATATTTTTGAGGTTAAAAATAATTCACCGGAACAAGGCGATAAACGAAAAAGCAAATAGCAACGGATAATATATTTAAATTCACCTTTTCAAGTGCTTCAGATACACATTCAATATGGTTTCCTAGAATTCAGGTTAAGTTATTAAATAAAATATTCGTGGAAATAACAGTTACAATGTGATGATGAAATTGTATTCATTTCATGCACATTGATGACAATGCAATGAAATAATAAAAAGATCCAAAGTGCAATTAAAATGCTTATATTATAAAAATTATCTCACCGAAGAGATAACAAATAAAATGATAGAAAACTTAGAATCGCCAATGAAATACCTATGAATTTCGTTTGAATCATTAGAAGTTTGTACGATTCCGGATGTTTTGTCACTAACGACCCGGATTTCGCCTTTTGGCATCTTCATTCCTTCTATCACACCGACGCAACAGAAATTATACCGATGGACTAATTTTGCTTTATGATATCACATCATCTTCAAAAACGAAAAAGGAATAAAAGGTTTCAATCAATGGGACGTGCTTAGTTAAAACAAAAATGCACTTAATAAAATTTAAACATGTAAAAAGACAATATACTCAGTTCACATACATAAAATAAAGAACGAATAATTGAAATTTTTGATATTTTTCTTTCCCCTTATAACGGATGGCAATCTTTTGATTGCGCCACTGTTCAGATCCGTATTGGGTTTAAAAAAACGATAAACGTTTGCTGGGCCATAAAAAATGAGTGTAATTATACCAATGGAACAAGCGTTTGAAGCATTCACAAATATCGCAGTAGGTATAATATACGAGAAATGCCGAGGAACGAACTAGTGCATTTTACAAAGCGAAAGCACTGTGTTTATTTCTTTTAATAAAGACAAAATAATGCAGGTCTGGTGAATAAACAGAGAACTCGCAAATTCTAGGGTTATTCCATGTTCACTATAGAAACGTATGATTTTACTATACGCTTTTTCCTAGTGCATTTGGGTAATTTCAGAGTTAGGTAAATAAAAAGCGCAACCAGACTATATATTCCGGAACTAATGTACAGAGCGAATTGCGAACGATAAAATATACGATGGTTGCAAATTTGAACAAATTGCACAGTTCTGAATAGTTCGTTTGAAATATAAAAGCAAATACGAAAAACAATATATACCCATCACGATGTTCAATTATAGCTCTTTATCAGGATGCATTTTTTATTCATGACGTATAATATTCGATTAAAAATGTATCTCAAGATTATATAAACGAATTAAATAAATAAATAAACGTTTCGTTTTGTAACAAAGTATAGATGCATTAAGAAACCGTCCTACTCGGCTGTGCGGTGGAGTATTTGAACTTTACGATGAAAACTTTTACTCATTCTTCGTTTAATTGATTGGAAGATTTTATTTGAATGCATAATGCGCGAGACCTTTATATCCCTTTTCATTTACCACATGCAATCTAAATAAGTGGCACAGAGATAGATCAAATAAATCGATATAACATATTATATGAGTTAGTCAATCTACAATATATAAAATATATAATATTTAAAGATATCCACCATCTCTATGCCCTCTTTCGGTAGCATCGATATTTAGAAAAATATGCCATCATTAGTTATTTAAACTTATCAAATGACCAAAATATGAAGGGGTAAATCGATTATGAGTTGTTCCATATGAACGGAATTGGTATGCAATGATAAATCTGAAATTATGAACAAACATTATCAATTCATTCAAAACACCCGTTGAAAATTATTATTAATATGAATTTTATGAATCGTGAATAATGACAGCAGTATAATGAATAAACGAAATATTATCAATATGTATATGTAGTTACTCTCAAATGAGAAGCTCCGGTACTCTGTGGTCTATGGAGAATCGAAACTCTTACAAGGGTGCAGCGAAATTTTATAGTGAGAATTAACGTTTAATTGAACGGTGTATTGTTTTGTTTTGTAAATGATATGCAGTCTTCTCATTTAGTTTTTTCGCAGAAGTAAGTGGCTAAGTTCATTTATTGTTAACTTAATATAACATTAATAATGTCATAAAACGTCAACTAAATATTTAGTGATAAGAGAGTGTATTTTGTTAGTGAAAACTAATGATGTCTTATCTTAAATTATCTGCATTTCATAATTAGCAATAATAATTGAAAGGGTCGGTGGGACTGTAGACCCGAATAATGATCTAAGTAAAGGGATTTGAAATTGTTTTAAGTAGAAGCTGCAGTGCCACCAAACGACGTACACTGACGTCAATGTGACGCGGGTATTCTATCACGAAGGTAAAGTAGGAAGAGTGAAACGGCGGTCGTGAAGATAAGTCACAAGAGTATGTTGTGAAGAGTGAGGTGAGCAGTTGGAGGAAATTAGTTCCGAACTAGATTATCGATAAAGCATCCGAGGCTTCTCCATGAGTATCTGATGTGGGAAAACGGAGGTGAGATAACCTATGGGTATGTTTACATGGATGAGCTTCGAATATTGAGATGGATATTGTTATATATAAGGAATCTGGAATTTAGTATGCAGAAACCTGATATTGTTTATATGAACTAGTAAATATTATTTTAATTTCGTATAAATTGATAATTACACAAAAAAAATATTAAATGTTAAACACAACACAAAAGACATTATATAGAACGTTGGTGCAAATATTACCAAAACATTTGAAAACCAGCAAAGTAGATAAATATTAAAAAAAAATTGTTCTCCTACGTAAATATATGTTTAAATATAAATGAAAAAATCCTTGGTTTACTTCAAAGAAAATCAAGCCATTAAATTGATCAACTTGCTAGTTTTAAAATTCCAACCATATCCGCAGCATTCCTAATAAAGTCACTTATGAACAACGCAGGAAGATTTTGGTTTCAAATTGAAGCGCATATTAAATTACAAATTCAATTGATTTTCGATGGATTTTAAACAAATAGTAGACAATGTGAAGTAGAAAATTCATTCTTTGATAAAAAAAAAATGGTTAGAAAGCGAAATATTTCTGATCATAATTTTCTGATTTTTTACATAGTACGGTTAATAACGCTATTTGTAAAATAAAAAAATGTTATAATACTAAAATTTACACAACATATGTTAAATGTATTGTTAGAGTTCCGGCAAAAATCGAAGCCGCGATAAACTTTATCAACCATCCGAATGCGGTCAGTTTTGCTTTTCCTCGATCGTAATATAGGAAAAAGCTTCAGCAATAACGCGCCACTGATTAAACAGTGTAATGAATCTCGGAACATTTGATTCTGAATAAATCAATATTTACACCACATAAAGCGATCCAGGGCTAATTCGCTGAGAAAAAGGGTCGAACGTTTTCGAGGAAAAACTGGACGAATCCGGGACAGGGCGCAGCAATAATTCGACCAGAATAGGCAGAATGAAGAAAGGCGAAAGGAAAGGTTCAAACAAAATGAATTTCCTTCATCACCGGCGGCCGGAAGAAGGTCGATGCGACGATTCGTTTGATGTCTTATCGTACGTAGGACACGTGGATAATCTGTCGACCTGCGAAAGGTCTGTCTGATAATTTTTAGAGACAGTGGAGAGTAAACAAAATTACGCGCTGTATTGTTAAGCAAAATTAAATTGGTCACCCCCAAATAATAACAGCTAAAACAAAAAGTACAAAAGAAAAATCTTACGAATGAAACAATCAACATATTTGTTTCCATAATTTTATAATAAGCATTAGACTGCAGATAATTTTTATTCAAGTAAGTGATTTGAAACCAATTAGAGATGATCACACTCCATGCGCAATTTAACATCATTTCAACATTGCTTCATTATCAACACGACTTCGAGCTTATAGCTGTTAATATTTTAGTTTTAAAATCAAAAGCTGATAGAATATGGAATGGAATAAAAATATTAATATCGAGAAATATATTCAATCAGAAATCCATTCGAATTGCGTTTCCTATCTGCTTGATTAAAGACGCGATTAATAATTCGCATGAAAATTATCAATTATAATTGATTTCAATTAGAATTCAATCTTGATGAAATCTTTAGGTAAAATCATGTGTATTGCCATAAATATATAAAGAAGATAAAAAAGATATGCTCCAATTTTTATCTCACCACAACAGGCGACGGAATGATCGCCACCACCCACTGTACTGATTTACACCCCATACTGGGCGTAACTAAAGCCCCTTACTTTAAGCTTGAGATTGCTTTGGCGTAAGCCCGTTATTCAGTAGCGTCCAAAGCTTTCAATGGTGACCAATAGTGCCTGGGAGCAGATACCCAAGGCTTCATTAGCTTTGGATTATAATTTGCTATTTTAAATAAAGTTATATTATAAAAATGAAATTTTTTCTTTTCGTTCACAAATAACAGGTGATCGATCATACAGTTTCAAAATTATAATATTATTTCGAAAATAACGAAAAGTAATATGTCTACTATATAAACTTTATAAAAAAATTAATGGATTCAATAAAATATTACATTGCCGAGTACTTTCCGATAATTTCGAACATCATTATGAAGAGCTTACGCAATTCTCGCAAGATGCTATTTTCGGAAAGCTCGAAAGTGTTAAATAACACATAAGCCTTAAAATTTGAATAGTTTAAATTGAGTGAATTACAGAGAGAGAAAGCGAGCGTGCCAGTGACGTGTGTAAGTAATAAATAAATTATACGTATGTTCAATTACTCGTAGATGAATAAATGGTTTATCAAGAATATCTGGGAAAATCATCGATTTGTTTCTTGTTTTATAAAACTCAGATAAACTGATTAAAAATGTGTAGTTTGGAAATAGTTTAAGCCTTTACTGCTTATAAATCGGAAAAACAAGATTAAATCATATAATTGGAATGCAATGTCGAATACATGTCAGATACAAAAAGAACTATACAGATTTGGACATTTCATTTTTTTACAATATTACGTATTTGAAGTACACTAAAACTTTTTTCTCTTCGTGTACAAATAAGGATTGCGCGCATTATCAACGAAAAAAAAACCAAATGTTTATGATACAATAAACTTTTGGATATAACAGCAATTCGCATTATATTGTTTTTTGCAGAATAGCAGTAGTCAACAGAACGTCTATATGCATTTCCTTTTCAGTGAAATGACAATCGCTGATTCAGTTTTACACATTCTAGAAAGGTAACCTTTTTGTAATTTTATTATACAATGACGATGATTTTAGAATGTTCTATAGCCGATAAGTAAACTTATAATACAATTATGGCGTTACTAGCTGAATCTATTGTAGATCATTAAAAAAGAATGAATTACAAAGCAATCAATGAGTTAGTAACCACTTCTCGAAGTATTAAATAAAATGCCTTTAATGGTTTCGTATTGTAATTTCACTTAAAAAATAGAAAGAATATATTTCTTACAATATTAAGACTGTGATATGATATGTGTTATTAGGTACAAAATAATTGCAAATTGTAAGGATATTGAAAATGCGCGGTTAAAAACGCTACTGAATTCAATCCTACTCGAAGAGTCTCAACGGAAAGATCCTTTGGGAGTGTTTACAGAAGGACGAATCCACAAAAGAGGAATTATTATTATCAAAATTTTAATGTTATGCAGTCAAGAGTTTTCAGACAATAGACGCCATTTTAGTAGCTAATTTCTGTATTTCAAGACTAGGGGGACTTAAGGATTCATTATATTAAAGCCATAATGTATTAAAGGAAATTAATGGTGATAACAATTAATTATCTATTCAAATGAGAATCTTTCTGAGAGAATAACGAAAACATCGTATTATATTTTATTCAAAGGTTATTAATTTTTTTACAACTCAATTCAATTTATCTAGAAAAGGCGTGCAAAAATTATCAATATAATTATAAATACAAACTATATATTTTTTTACCATTGAAAATTCAATATTTACAAGGATAAAATATTTTGAAATACTCAATGCGTTTTAAATTTTTATAATTATTTTATTAATATACAGGCACTAAAAATTTTAATAATGTTGAAAAAAGAGATCATGATTTTAACGATGATGTATTACGGGCTTTAATAAATATTCTCCTATTCATGAATAGCATAACGATATCATAATAAATGTATCGATGAATTCGGCTTTTAAATGATGGAAATCAAATTTTGAATGATAATACCCGGAAGATACTTTCACACAATTATTAATATTTTCATCGATTTCAATCCAGAGGAATCATGCCAATTCTCCACACACCTTTCTAATGATGAAAACAAGCTACATAGAGCTATTAGCAAAATACTAGTCGTTTCGTTGTCCCATTCTTCAATTTCACGACCATCCGATAAACATTTTATGCTTACATGAGACATATTGGCAGCAAACATGAATAAAACAACGCTTTGAATACTGGAGCCTGCAATTGTCATTTGTCAATATAGATGTCATTTGAAGTTTACTTATTTCATAAAATACAGTAAGACCATTTTTCTGTAGCCATCAAAATTTAATCAGCACGTACTTTGTCTTGTATATTTATTAAACGAAAATACTTGTATCGCAAATATAATATATAAATATGAAAGAAAAGTTAACCAAAAACTATTGCATCCAATATCCCGGCATAACCTGGTATTTCTAACGTATAGTATTGGAAATAGATAGTCAATTAAAATACGGAGTTTGTATATTCTTATGATGTCGATAAAAACGTCAAAAAATAAACAATTTACAATATCTCGCGCCACAATAAAAATATACGCAAACCTATAATTTCTGTTACGTATAACTTAGATAATATACGATACGAAAGACATTGTAAGGTAAAAGTTGTATAGGTTAATAGATTTCCAGAAAACAGTTAATGAATCCTAACTTTTTTCGCAAGCAACTTTTCAGGAAGGGAGATATATCAATTTTATTGCCTCTGCGGAGGAAAGAAGAATCGAGAAAACATTTCCGAGTTGCGAAACAAAAAAAAAGCAGGACCCCGGATGTTTATGAATAATTCTCTAGCAATAAAACGATAAAAATGTGAGGGATTTTTGTCGGAAAATGTATCGCAGCTTTTATGCAAAAAGGGCGATAGGAAAACCGCCGTTTAAAAGGTGTTTTTCTATGATATACAGATGCAAGTTGTTCGAGTGTACATGGCAATAATGGTCGCACGTGAAGATTTATACACGGCAACCCCTGGCACATTCTCGATGAAAAATTGCTTCTCTGTTTTAAATTTGTGGAATGGATAAACAAACTCAGGATAAAAACCAGTGGAGGTTAAGAAAAAGAATATATTCAGCTTATAAGATTATCCTTCCATATAATCAATTTCAATAATAATTTCTTCGCAATTTCTTTTGAATCATAATATTTTTCAGTATGATCCCAAAGCAACCACAAAATATGAAGGAAAATCACAAGTTGAAAAAAAAAATTATTCACAGTAAAACAGAAATTCGCAGAACTGAAAAAGTATTATCCTTGTTAAAACGTTATTCATTCATATTTTTTTAGAAACTATAATCACAACAATAAACTCTCACCCTTTAATTCATAATAATTTTAAAAAGGCACTGGTAAGTAGGAAGCCATTTCTTTTGTACTTCTTATATTATACGATATTATATAATTCCAAAATTTCAAAATGAAGCTGATTTTTTATAATTTTTAATAAAAAGAACTCAAAATATTGAGTTTAAAATTTGCGTCATTTTGAGACATAAGAATGTACATAATCCACAAAAAAAGAAATGGATTTGATTTAACTTATGATATCGACTGAAGGTGCTTGATAGAATTTCAAAATCAAATTTAATTTTTACAACTTTGAACGATTCCACATGTTTTGTACTAACGATACGGGTTTCGCCTGTCGGTATCTTCTGTAAGCTGTCAGTTCTGTTGCATCCGTGTGATAAAATGCCTAAAGATGCCGAAAGGCGAAACCCGGGTCTTTAGTGACAAAACATGTGAAATCGTACAAAGTTGTAACAATTCGAATTTGATTTGATTTATTTTAATTTAAATAGAAAAAGCGGTTCGTGTGTTACACCGAATAATATGTATAGTTCTGTAGAATAATGTCGACGGGAACAGTTTCAATATAAACGTTTTCGAGCAGCAAAAAAACGATGCTATACCCGACTAACGACAAAAATATGTCACACGTATCCGGGATGCAGAATGCATAAGAAAAACTAACCATATGTAGGTATTATGTACGTGTGTGTATAAGGTAGCTCTCATAAGCATACAGAGACATCGCCCGCTGACCTGACCCAGTTTGGACGCCTGCGACGCTCGCCGCCTTGACCCCAGATTTAACTTGGCGACAGTTTAGTATTGCGAAGCGCATGCCTGTATGCTCTGCCTTGGATGTCGTTGTCGTCTCTAGAGACCAATGTGCTCTGTTGACGATGATCTAGATGACATAGTTAAATGTGTTCATATCCGAATAATTGAACATTAACGGCAATGTATAAGAACTAAGCAACATCACAATTACTTCATTTTCTTAGGCACAATAATACATTTATTTTATCCTAGTAAAATATGTACATAATATATGTTATTTTTATTTTTTGAAGTACATTAAAAAAGATAAATATTAGCAAACATTATTTAACTCTAAACAATTCGGTTTCTCATTGAAACAAAAATTAAATCGGCATTTATCGGAAAAAAAAAAAAAACAGTTTTACAAAAACAATGTAACGAGGATGATAGTTATTTCGAATTTTTAATAAGCATTTAAAAATCGCTTAAGAAGTGATGTGGCATTAAAATTGTTGGAAATAGATGTATAATTTAATCGTAATTATTCAATTAATATTTGAAAGCAAAAAAAGATTACTATAATTTTCATCATTTTCTTTTACTAAACGTATTGCATATTGTCTAATAGAAGCATCTCAACAAAATTTTCTACGACTTTTATTTTTCGGTCTGTCCTGTCTGTCTAAGTGGATAATTTTCCACAACTTTCTAGTGGAAACCCTTCAATTAGCAAGTAAGTACAAAACCCAGCTGCGTATAATGGACATAGTGCAATTTAAGATTCTCTAATTAGTATATGATGATTATGTGTCGCATAATACGGCGGTCGTCCGCAACCAGCCGCGCGGGTCATTAGCGTTTTTGCTCGGGCGTTTTCCGACCCAGGGATTTAATGGGTTATTGGACGAACGCAAGTAAAACGGTTTTTTTCGGCAACTTTTTCCGCACGACAACTTTGTGAATTTCATCTCCGCGTCATTTCGATGCTGAAAAAAAACAGAAAGTAATCCCTGGTTCGCAAAGCCTGGGATCTTTTAGGAATAGAGCACTGTCACTGTCGTAAGTACCTGCCAACTAATGTGGGTGGTTTCTTGTACTTGAAAGATATAACTTAAGAATTAAGATATATTTATTGTAATAAAGATTAATTATTTTCGAGTCAATTAACTTATTTACTTCACAAAAACTGCTTTCTCGTTAAAACAGTAACGTCGATTTCAAAACGAGTAGTTTCATATTCTTAAATCAGCAAGTGTTTTTTTAACACGGTGAAAAAATAGCAATGTATTTTAGTTCTACAAAATGTTTATGGGATATAGCCGATAGCTATTTAGGCTCTGTATATTTCCAAATGCTCCATAAAATGTAGAAATGAACAAAGTTTGAAGGACTCAAATCTAAGAGAAAATTAATATTTTTTTTAATTCGATTTTTTTTATGGTATATAGTTGATAGCTATTTCGGCTCATGCCATCGCCGGAACTACGGAACGTCGGAGTTCCGACGATGGCGTGAGCCGAAATAGCTATCAACTATATCTTATATAAATTTTGTAGAACTTAAATACATTGCTATTTTTCCACCGTCTTATAACGGAGTTCTAACAAGTGTTATTTTTTTGCGAAAAGGTAATGTATTTATAAAAAAATAGCCATAATTATATCTGTTAATAAAACACAATTTGTATAGTACTACTTGCGTTATCTATCTTGAAATAAAATGATCAGGACTGGCTTTGCTCATCATGAGCATTATCAAGTGATAAAATATGTATTTTTAACGAGATGGTTGATATTAAGTTACGTATTTATAATTATCAAATATATGTATTGTATATAAATATAATGCCTTTTTACCAAGTAAGAGTTAAACCCAATATTATTTGTTGAATTTTGGTAAAATAATACTCTCACTTCTCGTGTATATTTACATAATACATATAAGCGATTTTCTGTAAAGCAATATTTATTATCAGCATCAAGTGTGATAGTATTATATAAATGATAACGTTAATAATAAAGCTATTCTTGAACTTTAATATCTATAAATATTAACAGACAGATGACGGTGTACGGGTTTATTATAAAATAGCGATGATAACAAAAGAATATTGTTTTACCATGAGAGCGGTAAGTATCTTCCCGTTAATAGTGATGCAATATTTAATATCAGTAAAAACGAAAAAAAAAATACAACACAAATACATGTCCAGAAAAGGAAAGTAAACATAAAGCTGGTATTTATTAAACTCATTGATACAGCAAATTACTGAGGAAATAGAAAAAAAAACAACTCTCAACATACTAATTACAAAGTGTGTTAGATTACGTGATCCCATATTGTAGTGCATATTAAAATCATAATTTATCTACCATATCTATATGAAAAAAAATATACAGGCATAGACACAGCTGAATAAAACCAGTCAATCATAGTAAGCAACTCAGAATATCGATGATTCACCGCTGTAGACCATTGTTGATCCTTTATTTGGAAGATTAAACTGCCAAAAACGTAAAAAGATGAAATTCGAAAACGGTAATATTTGAAAATATTATACACGATAAAAAAATATTATTCATTATAAAATTAAAATAATGTTTGTCAATATTCAGGCCGTTCAATACACTGTAAAAAGGTTATGTCAACGATATAACCAATGATATATCGTCAACGACACAATTTTAATGTTATACCATCATAAATGTTTTCAAACCTCATGAATCTAGTGTTGTTTATATTATAAGTGTATCTGTAATATATTTTTATAAATAAATCTGATAAATGTATTGGTAAACATGAACGGAAAAAACAGAACGATACATATGACTGAATGGCAAAAACTTTTCGGTATTTACTGTATTTGGTTGCAGTGCCCACGTGTTCGATGCCTAAAATGCTCATCTGGCAAAAACGTGTCAAATAACGGACACTGGCCATGTAGCCGGCAGATCAAGATTTACAAGTGGCTTTAAAAATTAATATTTATTAATACTACTATACAAAGGCGTAGATGTAAGATTTCGTGGCGAAGGTTTGGATTATGAAAGTATTGTTTGAAAAAAATATTTACATAAAAAAAAGAAAATTTAATTCAATTCTAAAAAAGATGACTTAACCAAGAAAGTAACTTTTGAATGAACTTAAAGTAGCACGGAAAAATTAAATTAGAATTTACATATGTGATTGCGAGGGCGTGTTTTCCTCGTCTACACTGCAATTTTCCTAAGTTCATTCTTTATATAAAGAGACTTTGAGTGGGTGCTGCGTTCTTATCAAAATTACAAAAACAAATTATCGTCGTCTTAGAGGAGAAAAGGATGGCGCGAGATGCGAAGAGAGGAAGCTACAAAGCCAGCGCAAACAATTTGTCAGACAGAAAAGCTTTTTGTTCCAATATGAGCGTCTTGTAAACACCCCGAGAGCATGAACGGATTATCAATTATGCTCTGTGTAATATTTTTTAAACAAATTGATATATTAACTGAAAAAATACACATGCACTAGAAAAATACCGTTAGTTATTTTCAAAATATATGCGAGGTGAACAATACCACTTTATGTCACATGCGAATCTAGTCGATACACATACTTTTCAATGCGCGAATATTTGTTATATGTTGAATAAAATAAAATATTATAAAAATAAGAGTAATTAAATGTGACCAGTAACAGATTTTTAAAAATCGTTTCTTTATAACAGACATAACAAAACTCCATGCCACCAACGGTTCTAACAAGAATAAGTAATATTGTATTTTTATGGAACTGAAAAGTTACTAGACTACTGATGGGATCTTTCCAAATCAAAAGAAATGATATGTTTAGGGGAATACTACTGCTTTCCTTGTTTATGCCTATATCCTAGGCGTGATTGTGAGTGCAACTACTGTTGATTTGCCCTCATTGTGGATTATATGCTTTACATGTGAGGGGAAAAGCGCGCGGTTAGTACGGTGTCGGCCTTCCTCATTCTGCAAGATTGTCTCGTCTTGGGAACAAAGTCACACCCTACTTCCAGATGAAATAAAGCTCGTGGTTACTGGCTAAAGCCGTATGCAGAGTTTGGGTCAGTGTGAAATATTTCTATGGCGGGAGAGGTTTATGCCGTCGCGTCTGAAAAGAACCGGGCAATGCGTTGAATCACAATTTTATTTTACAAGCATACGTACTCCTGCTTCTAGATAGTAAGTTATAGATGATAATGATTTATTTTCATTAATGATATGCAATATTTTACATTTATGAGGTATAACTTTACAATACAAATGTCACACAACCAGCATTTTCTATAAACAGTCTCAGAACTATTGAAAATCTATTTTTTTTTATAACGAAATGCCATAAGGTAAATGCTCTGGACTTCAAAAACATTAATGTATGTATTCATATCGTAAAAGAAAAAAATATTCATTTAACATTTCGTAGTTTTTTGTTTCGTATACTTTCAGATTTCAGTGAAAACATTAAAAAGTCAATATTTACAATGGATTCGACGGTAACTTAAAGGAATTCATCGTTTAAAATTAAATTAAAATTTTTGACTTTATTTTTTCACTTGTAATGCTCTTTCCTTATTGAGTCATGGGTTTCACCACTTTGAGAAGCATCTCCAGACCAATTCTAGAATAAGGTGATTTATTTTATAGATATAAGTTGTTTCTAATTCTTAATTTATATATAACATATAAGCCCATCTTTCTTTTAAGAATAATTAGAACACTTAGAGCAAAACAATGTAGACAAAACAACAATTTTAACGATAAAATAAACGCTTTTCGCTATTTTCATTTGGATATTAAGTTGCCGCAACTTAACAAAAATAAAGTTGATTATATTAGATGGCAGAGAGGAGAATCAGATGTTATTGTTTTTGTTCGAGGTAAATGGAACTAAGTCAACGTGTTGATATGCTGAGAAACAAAAACTAACTTGAGAGATTGGCCGGATGTAAGCTTTGTAAATCTAACATTCAAGAAAGAATAATACACACACAAATTGTTATGATGTATATGTATGAAAATCATAACATCAGAGTAACATATAATATAAATCGATCACACACTTATTAAAACTAAATACATACAACACAAACATGTAAAAAGTGGAAGTCAACTGACAAAAAAAAGCGTAATTTTATTTTATCACGGAATATCCATCGATTAGAAAATATATTCAAAATGTATAAAAGATCTGAAATTTTTTCTAAACATTATCTTGAAGAATGGCCCAAAATGGGTTAACACGTCGCGGACCGGACATCAGCCAACAGTTCTGTGTAACAGTAAACGAGAACAAAATAAATGAAGTGAAAAGATTTTCCCAAAAAAAAATCACAGGCTTTAACACGTAAAAGTGGCCACTACCTTTTTTGATGCGTTCTCTTTCTACGAGTATTACGTATTATTGTGTAGCTTTACCACCTTAGACAGCATGAGTCTCTTCTAATGGACGCGTATAAATATTCTAGAAATGAGTTTTTACGATAACACAAGACCCAACATTTTTATTTATGAGTAATTTAGAGGGTGAGCATGATATTTTTTAACGATTGCCAGATATGGATAAATACGAGGCAGTTTTGAAAAAACCGGGACGGATAGAGTTGATACAAATATTAGCAAGATTTATTTTATTTTTGAAGACTTTTTGAAGGTCTCTCATCATGTTTGTGATGTAATAATTATTGCGTTGAATGTGTTCCAGCATTAATCGATGAACAATCTTATTTGAACTCTTGGTATGAGTCTTTAACCACCCTGAAAAATTATTTTCATTCGTATATTTTTATATAAAATTGATACGACATCAAAACTGCACATTACGGACATTGCATTCCAATTGTGTATATATATACTAAATCATGGTGATCAGATTCGCACGCAGAGAGAGAAACAATTAAAATTTGTTTAAAATTGTATTGTTTGAGTCAATATACTACGGATCCGAGGATTCGGCAATTCATAATATTTTAGTATGTGGCATCATATTTAAGATTAATGTTCAATACAAGTACTATATACAAAAAATAGATTGTTTTTTTTTATTTTACTGTAGCTATATCAATGTATGATTGCGTTCGTTATGGGTTCGAATAGTGATCGTGTGATCGAGTAAGACGATGCCATATAATAAAAGCCAGGAGTATTTTTTATATAAAAAAAATACTTTAAATACTTTACTTACGAAATTCCGCTAAGTTGTTTTAAATAGTATATGAGAATACGGTCGTTTTTCTAAATGTGATTTTATAAGTATCGATTCTTTTTTTTTTATTTGAAAAATTCTATTAACCATACTTTTTTTACACTTTCGATAGATAAGAGGATATCAACTAAGAAATTCTAAGAGAGGCGAAAAATTGTAGCATGTAAAGCAATGCAAATTAACATAATCTGATATACAGACTTAGCTATTACTTCTGAATTCGTTATATGTGCGTTACACAGTGATTCTACGATACTGAAAAAAAAAATTCTTGTATAAATGTTAACGATTCAATACAAGTGGACAAAAACAATCCGCAAGGTTATGCAATGAAACAAATTGCGAAACTGGAGGGCAATCAAAAGAGTTTGAGATACGCATCGAAAAGTTTCTGAAACACTTTCGAGACGTAACGAGCTGAGGGATAATTAGTCATTAAAAAAGGGTGCAGGAGTTTTCCGAGAAAGAACACATAATCTGTAGACAAGCGGGAAGCGTCACGACTTACATACAATATATTACTTTATTAAAAAAAAATCTTGAGTATTACAAAAGTAACTGTAGACAGTTGTTAGTCATGGTATTAATCGTCGTAAATGTCGATCATTGTCGTATGTGTATTATTTCTCACGATAGCTATTCGTAAATAATGACTGTGGACCGAAAGTTTTCTTTCGTAGCGAAATATCTCGAACTATAATATTACAGTTCTCTGTGAAGTCAAACACCACCCGTATAATCTATTTTTATTGATTGAATTGGCATTCACTTGGTAGAACTCCATTATAACACGGTGAAAAAATAGTAATGTATTTTAGTTCTACAAAATTATTTTTAACAAATACAGTTGATAGCTATATTTCTATCTTATGCTATTTTTTCACCGTGTTAATCTATATTTGTTTCTAACTGCTATTGCTAGTACCGTTCTTGGGACGCAGTGAAACTTACGATTGTAGAAAGAGTTTTCATATTTTTTTCATAGGCAACACAGGCGTTCATTGTTTCTTTTTTTGGCTAATCAAACTCTCATAAATCATCGCTGTATACACTTTTTTACAACTGGGCGTTGATTTTTCGAATGCGTCTTTCCCTACAAAATAAAATATGGTTACAACGAAATACAACTCAATACTAGGGGTGAATAACGTATGCAATAAATTATAAGATAATGTGGGATTTTAATAATTGCATTGATTCCTCGTATCGACGTGACCACAAACTAACGTTTACCCGAATCAAATCCCTTTACAGAAGAAAAAACCTCTCCCGTTTTTTTATAGTATCATTTCCGGCGGCCGCACAAGACCTCAATAAATCTTTATTTATGAGCGTATTTGTAAACGGGAAAGCCCCCGCGTCTACATATCTAGCGGTCAGTGAAGTGACCGTGTAGCAGGAGGGTCGCAAAAAATTCGCACTTGAAGACCAACCTAGCTTCGACACAGTCAATATTTTATTTCACGTGCTGATGAATATTAAAGGAACCATAATAAATACATACGAATGGTTTCCAAGACATACATTATTTCATTGGTTCAATTTATGGAGAACAGTAAAAATATGATTTTACTACTGGTAAGTGAATTGAAAAATTCATCTATTTCAAAAAAGGTTAAGATAGACGACAACTGATCGATAAGCTTATGCTGTTTGAGCTCGGTTTTGAGGGGAAAAAAGTATAGAAAATGACTCTTTTGATTTTCAATATCCTGTACACCTGTATTTTGAAATTTGAATTGATATATCGCTCAGAAACCAATATATATTATGGAGTTATTCATAATGCGAATTACGCACAGTAGTGTACATTTGTATTCACATAATCGACGTCGGAATATAAATAAAAGTAAACTATATTAAATTTATCTTAATTAATCTTTTGGTCATTAAAGAAAGAGTGTTTGGAAACGAGGTTATGTGAAATGTTGAATAAACTCCCAAAATGTTTTCTTTCAATATCCAAATTTTATAGCAGCGGTTTTTGTCATGGATTGTCGATCATGCGGGTTAGTGGTCAATATCAGACTGAGAACATTTTTCTTGTTGAAAATGTTGTACTTTGAGACAAATTTCTTAAAATAAGTTTATTTCTGTAAAATAAAAAATATATAAAAATAAACGATAAATTCGGATAGAAAAATGATTCCAACAACATCGTATTTTAGGTATTCTATCCGTTGGAACATTTTTACTTTATACTAGTAATAAGAAAAATCAATCAAATAGTCTAAATAGACTAAAGATTGTAAATATATTCATTATGTGAACTGAAATTTACACCTGTGTAATAATGACTATAATTAATAATCGAATGCAATATACCGTGCATTAGTTATATTAGTATGTTCATAAATTGCAACGATTTTTCATGTGACAGTAACACAAAAAAAAAAATTAATTCTGTGAATGCTGGTTCAATGGTCTATAGCAATTTCAATAGTGAGATAAACAAATCGGAACACACCACTGCTTACGTCGTAGATCTAATCAACGGGTCTACGGCGTGAAGTGAGCACCGGAAGTGTTCGCATATTTCTTCCCTCCGAATAAGCTTTCTGCGAGTGTCGCAATTTCCGACCACGGCGCTCTCTCCTCTCCTGACCGGAAACAAATCGACCGGGGCCGTTTGAAAGGATTTTTTTTCTTTTAAGTTTTGTGCCTCGGAAAATTATTTCCGTTTCGAGACCGAGTTTGTCAATGTGAAGGGGTACTTAATGTTTGTTATATAGGTTAGCGGAGTAGTACCCTTTTCGCATTCTGAATAAAAGAGGTTCATTTTGAAAGAGCATACTTTTCAAATTATCATTTTTATGACACGGCAATTTTATACGAGCTACCTGTACTTAACACAGAATCATTGAAACGGTTTTATTATCATCTACGCTTCTAGTAACCTACGCATGGAACATAGTGGAATGTGGTTTAACACAGGTTTGGCGTCTTGAATATTTGTAAATATTGAATATTGGAACGCAAAATAGAATTTTGAGTAAATATAAGAGAAAAATGCGTTATTTGCCAATAATCACCAAGACTTTTAAAGGCATTCATGTTACTCTCTTGCAAAATGTGCCGTAATGAGTAACTTGTTTATTCTTTAAAGCTGTCAATATGTTTAGTGATATTAAATTATAAATTATTAAAAATATATGGAAAATTTCCAATTTATTCCTGAGAATAACTCAAATGAACAACTTTTATTTTAATGAATACGGTAAGTTATCGAATTTATATTAGAGACAAAATTAAACGGTGAATATTTTAATCAAATCGGACACAAAGCTTGCAAAAGTCAAATTTATAGAATATTGTAGCTGGCAACAAATTTCGAATGCATGTTGCAAAAAGTCAACGACATGATTTCAAGTGAGCCATGTTACATATTTTCAAACACGAAAACCGTTGCATAAATCTGATGATGAAATAATCGTTTACATATTTTATTATGATTGTTTTCATAAATGAAAATTAATCGTTTTGAATATATTACCTTGCACCTCAATTGTCTGATTGTGGGCCAGAGGTTAAATTAAGCTATGTCAAATAGCGCATATCGATATTTGTTACAATAACTTTTTGATTATTCTTTGAAAAAAAAGTGTATTATAAAGATACAAGTTTTACGCCAAAGGTAAGAAGTGACGTTGGAATATTTAAACTGAACATTTCAGTAATTTTATATTGAGCGAGTAGATTCCGTAAGATACCCATCTATCAGCTAGAAACTGTGGTTTATATAAAATAAAATATATCACAGAATCGTCTGACAAGTTTTATATTTAAGACGCGTCTTTTAATAATTACATTTGCAAAGGATTTTTAATCAACTGATCGAAGAAAGTGTGTTCACTTGGGAATAATAAAATTAGGCAGTTCTTTGTGTTTGAGACGTGCTGCATAGAATAAATTAGGATTTTTATGCGCAAAAAATGTACGCAATAAAATATGCCAGACAATTCTCACCGAGCAATAAGGTGAAAAAATACGCAACGCAATATGAAAATAACGGCTTATTCACGAAGAAAAAACATAAAAAAACTATGATAAAATAGTTGTAAAATACGATGAAACGCTGCCGAGAAATGTGTTTATTGTTAATAAAGAACTTATAATTTACGATTTTCATATTTAGAAAAACAAAAAATATATGATCTTTTAAAACATAGAGGGCGATCATGCTGCGTAAAAGATTTTGTTGTAACCTAGGATTTCTTATCATGTTATGTGTTTTCTGTCATATTCATAAAGGCACACAAAGATATTTCAGGACAAGGCTTTCTTAATTAAAATATATTTCTTCATATTTTAAATACTGAATCAAACTTTACAGTTATTTATCCTGTTTTACGTCCATTGGTTGATGAAGCAAATATTGAAAATGGTCATTAACTTCCTTGTTGAAAATACTACTTAAACGTATGTTATCTTTGGAATAATTTTGATCAATCACTGCAGTCATTTAAGGGTTGAGAAAAGACAATTGCTGATATGATAAATTTGTATTTCACCCGAATCATAAAACAGATCCAAGTAAATCTTTCGACCAAGTAACGTTTCAATATAAAGAATAACGAAAATCCGTGTTGGGCATTATCGAGAACACTGCAATAACCTTCCAGCTGAGGGCTGTATATGAATAAATAACGAATAAAATATTGCAGTAGAAATGGAATGTACAGGACCAGCAACTTTAATAATGACCAACAATATTTACTTTTTAAAATTATTAAAAACTGTTTATTGCTATATCCGCTTACCGCGCTATTGAATAAGTGTTGTGATTTATTATTTTCGATAGTACCCCAGTAATTCTCGGAGAGGAGAATGTCAAATATTATTATAACATTATGTAAATTCTTCACTATAGTATAATTTATTTTCAACTAATCATTTTATCAGTATAACAATTTATACACATGATATTTTATTGAATAGACTTTAATATATATCAATTGTCTGAGTAAAAAAACGAGTCTTGCTTTTTAACATTCAACAGTACTAAATAGTAATGATCATAAAAGATATGTTCACTTTTCAACGCATTTGCAGACAAAAGGCAGCAGGTAAGAGTTTGAGAGGATCATTTTGATGTTGTATCTATTTTCTTTGCATGCTGTTTCTCCTTCAATAAAAGCCGTCTGTTGCATTGAAATAGAGATTTGAGCTGCGCCATAATAATGGTGGTTCCCAATTTGCGGCCTGAGCACCCTCCCGGGACATCTCTGAATCCTGTCTAGACTGCAGAGCTTCTTTCAGTGTATTCAAAGTGCGCCGTAAGTCTTCAATAATATGCACCCTGTGTGATACTTACTTTAGGAATACGACGTCGTTAATTGGCATTATGCACAAGATTCGGGTACTATCATAGTAATGGCGCTTCCATAGATATCTGTTTAAATGTATGAGGAAGTATATAAATTATATCCTTGGAGTTTTAAGTTTACAACTTAATTTCTTTATATATATATATGTATAAATAAGACCCAAACTTATTATATAGAACAGACATCGAGACCTTCACATTCGCGGGTAACTAAGTGTCCAACAACGCTTCAAATAGAATAAATTTATTTGTAATTACAAATAAAAAAAAATATATATAAAGTTCACTAAAATATTGTATTAAAATAAGATCAACATTTTGACATGAAATCAAAGATTTATAAAACACGGAAGATTATAATATTCTTATGTCATGTTGAGCATCACTTTCTACGAAGTTTTCATGTTTGAAAAAATATGGTTTTTGCCATTCGCCCGCATTCTGTTATTCTTGTAAATGTTAGCAAATATTTTCACATGTGAAATTTTATATGTATAAATTGTTCAAGTAATCACATAGCAAATTAACTACCCTGATATTAAAGACGGTTGTATTCGTCTTGAAGTATACTCCCCTGATGCCAAATTAATGTTACGTATTCAGCATAAGGGAAGTGATTAATAAAGAAGAGAACGCTTATGTTATTTCGATGTGTAAAAGCATGTTTTAATAGTTTTATGAATTAAAATTATATATTTTTTTTACCAAATGTTTGTTTGAAAATGACTTAACTCGGACAATTATCTTAAAAGTCACCTTTTGGCTCAAAGCTAAAAAGTATTTCTGAAACTTGACAAAGGGCAAACATTCTGACAATACGTATAATTGTATAGTAAGTAAAAAGCATACTAAGAAAATATAAGTATATTTTTAATTTTGATAATAATTAATATCAAAATGATTACATCTGAACACTGTTTAAATTACGTCACTGTATCATAAATGTACAAATTCTGATGGATCCAAAATGAACGGAAATCAACGCTGCAGTTCTATCTTTGTCAAACTTGGTACATAAATCGTTGATACTTACACTGGTGCAAAACTATCTTCCCGAAACCGAATATCAAATTAAATGTAATATTTTGCATTAAACATTTGTTTCGTTAATCAGTGTCGTAGATTCATGTGGCCAAGTAAGAGTCAAGAAAGATAAAAAAGTTTCAAGTTTCATATGACTATGATCATACTGACGATAAAAGAAAAAATTTATGAAAGAATGTTATAAATGATTATTTTCATTACAGCTTAGAGTTCTCTCATTTATAAAGGAAAGTTAGCCTATTAGCAATAAGAATAACCGTACGCAGTGTATCCATTGTGATTGCTTTTAGCAGTTCAGTAGCATTTCTTATAATAAAAGTAACGTATATTGCGCTCGTGGACGGAAAATATATTTAGTATCAATGTAAGGAGGAGTGGTATAGTAAATTGCATATAATACGACAGAATGTTATTGAGGTTTGAGAATTATATCCGCTGTAATTCAATAATACATCCAAAAGTTGTATTTGATTTACGGCAGTTTAACTTAATGGAATGGATTTGCATATTCTTAAAGCTTATTAAGCAAATGCATCATTTGAAGATTTCAGAGTTTAATATACAGTTCGATTATTTAAATTGTACATTAAACAAGGAAGTTTTATATAGCATCGATTATGAGCTAAGTAGATTCTAGTTGGTAAAATGATTCGGACAAAATGTAATGAATACAATGCTAACTGGAAAAATCATCATATCTAACATTCCTTGCAGACACACAAACACACAGTATATATATATATATATGTATTGTCGAATCAAAACTTTGATTTTTTGGGATTTTTTAAGTAATAACTGGAAAATCATTTTTTTAGCTAGAACTATAAGGTATAAGACATACGAAAACGATTAAGTATAAATGAACTTATAATTAGAACAATATAATTAGCAGATTGGTTCAGAACTTCTTTTGAAGAATGCGATGTTTTTTTTCTTCTAAATATCCGACGGGACGGAAAAAATAGCTCGCAAAAGCATTTCGCTAGAATGCTAATTCGAATACTTACGAATTGTTTGAGTGCCAAAAAGCTAGTCCGGCTGGCGCATAAAACTAAAATAACAAAAGCCTTAAAAATATACCACGCGAAGCAAACAATATAGAATGAGATTAGGCTGAGCTGGACGTAGCCTAATTTTTTTGGGGCGGGGAAATGTTGTGATTGAAGGTCGTCTATACGAAGCGGGTCGCACGTCACCTCTTCAGCTGCTTGAGTCATACAACGTTAAAAAAACATTGCTTTTATTATCGCTTTTGAAGTTAATGTAACGATTGCGGGCGTGTTGTGCGAAAGAGACACTTCTAGAGAAAATCGATTTGCAATGGGGTAAATACAATTGTTTCCAAAGTTTATGTGTGTTGATGAATGAGAAAAAGAAATAAAAGCCATTTATAAGTCACAATTGTATTTCCTGAACGATTCCATTCTCAATGTAGAGAGTAAAAAATTCTCATAAAATAAGCTTAACAGCAGTGTTTTATTTAATTCAATTTATTTAGCGACTGTTTATATGTTTTATATTTGATATTCTTTCACGATTTTTTCTAAATTTAATTATTTCATACTGAGGACAGGTGATAATAAAACCAAGTGGCAGAGCGTACATCATGATGTTGAAGGAATTTTAGCGAAATCCCCGAGAGGAGAATCACATATTAAAAGGACATTTTTCGGAAGGTTCGACGGCAAATTTACATTTACTAAACCACCAATCTCCAATACAATATTTTTATATAGGTTTGCTTTCTTTGTTATAGATCAAAATATATGAGATATCTTACAAAGTCACACAAACATTATATCTTATAGCCGTAGCAGACATGTTTACTATATATAAATTGTTTAGTGGAATGTCTTACAAAATATCATACCATGCTTTCATCTATGCTCAAAATCGTTGGGAAATCTGGAAAAAGGAGTATTTGAAATGGCGGATATTTATCAAATTAAAAATAAGCCAAACATTGATGAATTTGTGACTTCAACTAAGATTTTCATAATCATATAAATTGCATATTTTATAATTTTCCCAAAGAAATTTATTTTCTTTGCATTAGCAATAGTCTTTTTATATGTTTCGGTATCACATTCCCATAACATTCTCCACCTGCGTATGTCCAAATAGCAAGACAATGTTAGATTAAACGATATAAAATGTTCAAATTACAAACCAAATCTTTTGATTTTACTCAGCAATGTCAAATATCATGTTTTTGTCTCTTCCGTGATTCAGTAAGTGGACAACTACATCTTCACCTTCACTAATTTAATCAAAATTTAAACACATGTTGATGCGTGAACTGTAGTGACAGATCGAGCTTATAACTGACCACACTTTCCTCTACTTTTGATGTTTTGTTATATTCTAGGTGAAAAAAAGTTAACATTTTTTTCGTATTACATTTAATGAATCTATGCTTATAATACAATACAATTATTATGATTATTATAAAACAAAAATACTGATTAAGTAGATTAAAGGTACTTGTTAAATGGTATTTCTTTTAGGATGTATATTAAATTTTTAAAAATCCAATGCTCACTCTGAAAAGTTAATACTTGAAAAATTACTACTACGGATGCTACTTACACTTGTCAGCGTTCAACTTATACAATCTGAATTTATATCGGTCAATGCGTATTTGAGTAAAGATGAAAAAACTAAATGTTCCCACATTGGAACACCGGGAAAAAATATGTTAATGTTATTATGAATAACGTAATAACAAAACCAATGAACCAATTTTTCAGTCATAAAATCCAAAATATTTGGTAAATACTCTAAAGCATAACTAACGTTAAGTAATGAAACTTTAAAAAAATATTCCGTTTATAGCTTAGCTAAGTTTGCGAAAATCATTAGGCGTTCGATTAAAATGTCATCGAAAATAGGAAAAGTATAAAGACGGACAAACTCAATAGAAAAACCAATTTTCGTTCGTCGGAGAAAGTCGATGGTTTTTATGTATCGTATTTTTTTAGGCGGTTTCGTCAGATGGCAGTAAAAAAATTTCAAAGTATATCAGAGCGATGGCTTTTAGTGGTTGAAAAAGAAGAGTACCGTATATTATATTTGTACTTAAATATAATCACAAATATGTATGTAATAAAGCAAAACTTGCCCACCCTTTTAATAAATCAAACATATATTTCAATGATTAAAATATAGTACACCATAAAATATATAAACCGATTATTAATAATTATACAATAGTTGAACGTTCAATCAATCAAGTCAATCGAAGTGGTTATTTTCAGTGACTACGACACAATTATATATTTTGGAAATAGATTGACTTAGATCAACGAACAAGTCAACCGATTGCAAATTTAGCTTCTAAAAAGAAACGAACCATAGCCTTTGTAAATTTCAATAAATAAATTTAAACATAAATAAATGTTTTTCAAAAAGGTATCTTTTTTAAGCGGCGGTAAATGATACGAATATTTTGATCAAATAAATAATTTTGAAGTAAGAAACATCACAAAGGGCTTGTTCAGCTGAAAATGTATATACAAAAAAAAAACTTAAATATAATTTTCCCTTGATGTTTTATTAAGAATTCTGCGTATCTGGGTCCGATAGAAGTCCGTTATAATAAAAAGCGGGAGAGGAAGAAATACACGGAGTGATTAATAGTAAAACGATTCCGGATTAAGAGGCCAAAGCTTTGAAAGTACTCGGCAATGCGCAAACTTCTGGGTGGCTGACGGTCGGGAGGCAATACTTACCTACTGCCACAACCAACTTTCCATAAACCCCCTTGTAACTGAAACTTTCTACAGAAATCCGTATTTATTTATATTTATATGATGAATTTTACATCGCGATTTATTTGGAAAGCCGTTGTTTGTACAAAAACAATAAATTCACAAGAAATAATAAGATGCCGAGTTAAGCATTACTTGAGTATTTTTACACACAAAGCCACACACACATATATATACATATATAATATCTATGTGTGTGTTAAGCTACGACAGCAATTTTAATTTACAAGACATTTGAGGTTGTAATGAAAAAATTCATGAAACATGTGTACACAAAATTATGTAAAATTTCCAGATTTTTGGCAATAAATATTATATAAAGTTTATAATATCGAATGAAGGTGATTGGTGGAATTTCAATTTAAAATTTGATTTCGAAATCGAAATTTTGACGATTCCACGTGTTTTGTCAATAACGACCCTGGATGCGCTTATCGGCATCTTCAGGTATTCTATCACACAGATGTACACACTAGTAGTTCGCCAGTTCTGTTACATCCGGGACATTAGTAATCAAGCATGTGGAATCGTAAAAACATTTTATTTAGCGAGTATTGATTTCATAAAAAAAACTTGATAAATAAACAAAGTACATTTTTCAAAACACGTTTAAAAAAAAAAAAATTAAAAGTAATTAAGTTCTTTCCATGCTTCCCACCACTTTAATAATTAGTGTAGTATCAATAGGGTATTTTGAAACTCGTGTACATTGTAATATTACCATAAAAAAATGTATACAGAAAAACTGTACATTGACTAATATTTTTTTCATTCCTTATTTATTTGAGGCTGGAAGTAAATTTACGAATAATTATCAAAATCAGTTTTCCAAATGTATTTTTTACAATGACTTTATGTATAACACATTCTTTTTAAATAGGAAATAAAAAAAATCAAATACGTCAATAGTTTTAAAATCACTAAAATAATCAAAAGAAGATGATTTGAATCCGTAAACAATAAAAGGATAGATTTGCGTTTGCGAGTCAATCCCAATATTTATATTTGCAGGAGTCGATTGACCAGGGGGAAGTAGTTTTTGTTCAATAAGTGGAAAATTGCCTCTATCACAAATATGATCAGTTAATTCCCTTCTAGCTTCATGTAAAGATTTTCTTTAATTAATGGACAAAAAACAATATTTTATATTGGTCAGATGAAGAACATCGAATACCTAGGTCGAAGTTATGTGAATCTTGTATTATAAATGAACGGCACGGAATGATATTTCAAAATTATCACTTCAACGAAATTGGTGTGTGAGACACGTTAAATACACAGCAGTTATCGAAATAAAAATGTAATAATACGACGATCGTTTCAGAACGGGTGATAAAATGGGCGATGTTATATATTTTAAGTGAAATTTGAAGTTCGTAGCACAGCGGCCAAACCGATCAATAATTACTATTTACCATTTATTCGACATAGCACTCGAATCCTAAATTTATTTTTTGTAATTTGTTTTCTAAATTTGAAATTATACCAAACAATCGACAAAAGCGTATACATATAGTGGCGATGGGTACAAAAAATATAGATCAAAAGAATAAAGATTGCTCCGTTTTCCGAATGCGGCTACATGCTCTGAAATTTTACTTGTACTGGAGGCTTCGTAATGATGAATTGCTGCTTCGCATGTCACAACGTGCTGGGCGGTCGAGGGTTTAACACGGTTTAAGAGCGCAGTAGAGAAAATTGAGAAAAACAGCACCGCCTACCCAAATCGACCCTGCGAATGACCGGACATTGCCACGTCATGATATATATTATTTAACGTTTTGAACAGTGGAAAAAAACGTGAGTTTGGGAAAACTTTCAAAAAGATTATTTATACATTTTAATGCGATATTGTAATACAAAACGTATTGATAAATTTGTATAGCAAATCCATGAAAGAAAATTGGTACAATGTAAATGAATAATAATTGATATATGTATATATTAGTATACATATATATTATACTTTCATATCGTCTAAAGGAAACACAAACATGGGTGTGAGTTGATGAAAATTAATATTTCAAATGTTGCGTAATTGCAACAACAAAAAATACACTAATAAAAAAACAAAAGGTTATTTAAAATTCTATATAATAAAACACACGATAAGTTTTTTTTAAATACGGTTTTCAGACATTTTAAATGTAATATTTTTTGTTCACACATTAAAAGTGATAATAAAATGAAAAAGAGAGAGAAATTTAATAGTTATAGAGAGTGTTCATACTAAATTAAACGGTTTCCAATTGAGTTTGAAACTTAGCTACAACGACATTTGCGTATGGAAGACTTTATTGAACAAATTCATACAATTTTCAAATATTCACTGAAATATTTTAACAGAACGTAATGATAAAGGATATTCACTAAGCAATTTCTGTGAAATATTTACCCGAACTCGAATGGGAAAAGCTCTCGTCCAATCGGACCTCATACCTGAAAGAAATATAAAAACAGCATTTAATGATATGCGTATTGGTTTAAAACAATACAATAAATAATAAGAAAGATTATTGATACAACTTAAAGAATGTTACAGAAAATCATGTTGATTAGCTAAAAGATTCATAATAAATAAACAATTGAAGAAAGACAAATCATAATTATACGATGAAAATCTATTCGAAAATAAATTTTTCGAGAAGACAAATAAATAATAATTCCAACGAGAATGACTATATTTGAAAGCAATCTTCTTTTTTCTGAGAAATACATATCAAAAGAGTCAACTCCGGGAATCAGTATTCGCAAATGATACACATAATAAATATATTATTCTCAAATCTTATTGCCGGCTTAGGAACAGCAAAAAATGTGGTTTTCCTGTGAAGTGAATAAATTGCGGAAGTATAAGTATCCGTTTTCGACGAGAAGATTGATGAGCCGGTTCATCTATGTTGTCATGAGAAATATTTCACTACAAATTTTCTGGAATAATAAGCCCACAGCTTACGAAATTAGCGAAACACCATGCGAATGAAAATCGTGTGAAAGGATTGATCCCACTTAATCTTGAGGATTGAGATTCGTTGCCGTGTAAATCGCAGAAATTGATCAAGGTTTAGAAGACGATTTGAACAAACACAAATGTCGCATTCGATAAAATTAACAATAAAAAACTTCGACGTTTTTTTAAGTAAATTTTATCGAAGATTAGCGAAGAATTTGAAGTTATTTCTTGGTCGAATAGTGGTTTCCGCTTGCCCACTGTTGTTTAGAATTGCATCGTAATTGAAATTTGATAAACTGAACATTCGATTGCATGATGAAGTAATGTATTGATGACACTAAAGCAAAACTAAATATATATATTTATCGATTTCCCAGTTTGGAGGTGTCATATTTTGTATAGAACAATTTTTAATCAAATGAATCTCTTTAGGACGATCCTACGTTAATCCTATATTAATCCTACGTTCAAATAAGGATTTATGAAACACACTGTAAATATTTAATTTACATTGAATTTGAAACATAAGAACACTGATGTTGGCTCTTTCTTATATTATCGATTTTGGAGATTTTCAGAGCTTAAGACAAGGCGCCATACAATCGGATAGCATCTAATGTATCCATCCGAAGTATTTTTATAACCGAAAATAATCAGCGATAAGACTGTCTGAAAATGCTAGAGATAATTTTTACAAATACATAATAATACTATTGGCTGCTTTCTAGAACTCTCACTATTATTTAAAAAAAAAACTTGAAACATTAAACCCAATTGGCAAAAAAGCATCGATATAAAAGTGAGATAAATGAAAGAGGTATTTCAGAATTGGTCATTACAGATCAAACATGGAATTTCGAAGATCGTGGATGAAAGCATACAACTTTTAATATGTCTGTGAAGATATTTTTAGCGATTTTTGATGTATTAGAAAAATCGAAGAAAAAAATGCATAAAAATATATTATATATGTGTAAGTTTTTTTAGGGTGTTAACTGTCAATTCTTGATGGAAAGGCATGATATTTTAAATAATAAAAACACATTTTTAGAACATATTTCTACAATATATTTTATAATCAGGACCGATTTCGCTTACAGCGAGTATTAATGAGGACCAAAAAATGGTTTTTATTATTTAAAATATATGTGTGTGTACAAGGAATATTCGATCAGCGACGCTCATAGTTGCAAGTCTATCATTCATTATAGGCTCAGTATAGAATACAGTTATAGACAACTGTGACATCAATTACGAGTTTCGATAATGATCCCAAAATGAATCGATTGCTTATTTGGAATTTACTAATATTTTATGTTTGAAAAATAAGATTTGTTTTTTTTAACTACTTGCTTTAGCAAAGAAAAACGATTATGACAAATTATTCCCGTTCATTATATGATGTACAATATAGTAAACAACGAATCTTTATGCGTGGAAAAATTTAAGAACAAACGCTTTTATTATTTTAATACAATATGCAATGTAAACAGCATATTTTTTATTCCATTCAATACTGAGAAATACTGGAATGAACACACTAATATTTACGTTGAAAATATTCCACGCATAACCCGTACACGGGTGATCTGGCAATGAAAAAGATGGATTTGGAATACATAAAAATCAACATTTTTTTAACGAGACCGTGATAAGAATAAATATAATAAAAATTTTAAAAATCTGCACAGGCAACAGTTAGATTTACAAAGCAAACTATAATAATGATGGATACATTGTTTGGATAAAACAATGTAAAAAGGTGCGCACGTCTGCGATAGACATTTCTCGTATGTAAACAAATCGAAAAAGAACAAACATTTATGCAAAGAAAATGTTTGAAGAAACTCTATAGCCTCTGTTAAACACCATAGAGAGGGTTCCGCGAAAGGGAAAATTGAAAACGAAAGTCAGCAAAATGGAAGAATATCAATAGATATCGCCTGAAGGATTACGCAGAAACGGTATAGTATGTAATATTATCTAGTTTGGAAATGATTGCTTGTATGATTTGATAAAGAATAACACAATCTTCAATAGAATTGAATAATAAATTATATGGAAAAGTTGATATTGACAAAATAGTAGGCATAAAGGGGTTTTTAGATGTCGATATGCAATACCTTTGTACAATAACATTTATTTATTTGTCGAATACCAAACCGTCAATTGTCATTGAATCTGTTCCTTGTTGAAACGCGTAAGGTTTATTGGTTTGCCTAGTATTTCCAAAATAAATTGAATTGTGTCGGTGTTAAAAGAAAGTAAAATCAATAAAACAAATTTGGCTTTTCAGCAGAAAAATAGTTTGTGCACGACAGTTTTCACACTATCAAAATCAACACACTGAATCAGCCGTCTCATATTGAGTAATTGCATATTTTAGTACAATTATAAAAAATGTAGGTACGTAAAATTTTTCAACCAATTAAAAGTGTTGCATTTACTAGATAGAAGTCCATTTTAATACGGTGAAAAAATAATAAATTATTTTGATTTCAATGCAAAATGGGTAGCGTGAACAATATTTGAGTTTTTTATTTTTGGAAACATCTATTTGTACGTAATTGTGTCACGTGTATGTTTGATGTGCTTAAGCGGAATGCACATAATTATATAGACAAGCATTAGATGCACGCTAAAACTGGTGACGACAGCAATAAATGGATATATATGGATAGTCAAAGTAAAAGACCGCGATGTCGGCTTCACCATACAGCGCCAAAGATTTAAAGTGCCAAGGTTTCTCGGAGCAAGTACGTGTATGGCGGTGTGCCAAAAGCTTTCGAGCGGCAAGGGGTGAGCATTTTTGGGAGTTGAGTTTGAATTGGAAGCTCCCGCAAATCTAGACGGGAATGCCAAGAGGTGAAAGCGATGTTCTTGTGAGAGTACCTTAAACGACATTTCTAACGCCGTTCAACGAAGTTTTGCAGCATATTGAAAAAAATACTTCACAAGTTGTAGGTTTCGGATGAGTGATCATATAAAAATACTCGTCGATGCTAATGACGAGCCAAATGTTAGTTTGTACGAATTTGGTAAAGCTGAAAATAAAAACGAAATATTTTTGATAAATCGAGACAGCAGCTTCGTTAATATTTTTTATGTGCATTTTATTGAATAGAAATTCAATGAGTTCAAGTATAATATATTGCAATTAACATAGTGAAAAAAATAAAAAAAGGATAGCCATCAATGGGAAAAGTATTCTTATCATTTTTGCAAAAATTAACACAATCGGCATTAGTATATCATATTATGCTATATGGTTTTGTATAATCTGCTACGTATATATAAAAATAATGCATGGGAAATAATCATCTCGAAAAGATTTGGTGTAGTAATCCAACAATTACAAATTTCCAAAAAAAAAAACGCAAAAAAGAGTTTTTTTAAATAAAATAAGCGCACATAAATGTTGAAGGAAATTTTCTGGTACTATGGATTTAAAATTCAAAGCGCATTAAGCTATATATTTAATAAATGTTACCTTTTTCTCCGAATTGTGGACTTATGTGACATTTCGTAAACCCTATACAGAATCCGTTTTCTAGCATACAGGTGTTATTTGTCGAATTTGGAAGCGGATAACTATATTTATATACTGCCCGATTGATCGAATAGCCGGTAAGAATAACACATAAATTTTAAGTTATTATGAGAATAGTGAAAAGAGAAACGGGATTGACAAGATCACACAATAACGAATCTAAAGATTGAATTGTTTATATATATTAAACGATTTTTTAATATAAATAGTACGGACCATACTGACGGATTGGTTAAAAATGATAATAAAAAAAACATTTTTTTCCCTCTTACAAAATATTCCTTGTGGCGTTGTGTAATTATAAGATATGTGATAAAATTTATTCTATTAAAACAAACACTTTCCCTGATCCCATCTCACCATATATATTCTAATTTTGGGCAAAAGATCCAAAACAAACACCAGGACCATCGAAAAAAGGAAATAACCAAAACACGACCGTACAAAGAACATTCGATTCCGCCGACCGCATTTTTTGCTGCCTTCGGGCACAATAGGTATTTTTCCTTTTACCGCAAAATCTAACAAGCGCCCCTTCAGGACTTCCTAACAACTCGGGACCATGACAATCTAAAACTAGATTGAACATCAAAAATATTACAAGAAGTGAAATAAAATTGGGGTTAAATTATTTACACTGGAGCGAAATTAAAAGTGAAAAAAAAAAACGATGCGCAGTACCTTATACTTTAATAACCAGAGTCGTGCATTTTTATTATGAAAAAAATACACCTCAGATTATTAGAACTCACAAAATATATTGGTTTTTCGATTGGTAAAATATTACATTTTGGTACGTTAAAAATTCTTCGTCTGGAATTTAGTGTTATATTCGCCATAATAGTGAACTTATGGTACTTGTAAATATTTTTTTTTATTATCAGAAACGCTTTTGTTCAGCGACCGAAACTCTTAATTTTGTGCCAAATATTAATGAATGAAATATTATCACGTAATGTAAATAAAAAAACGTCAAAATGGAAAAAAATGCACGATTCAAATGTTTTAAATATTATGGTAAAATTGTTTTTAATTAGCACAATATAAAAATAATTATGCCTGCACGATATGACGAATTATCCGAGATTCATATCTATCGTCCTTTTTCTTCTCTTCCCATGCCTAAAAAAACCCCCATTCCCGTTTATGGTTCCCTGAAAAGTCACCTCGAGCGTAGCCCCTTGCCCCGCGCGTACATCATATCGATCGCATCTACGCGGATACGGCGGATTCGTAGGCATGGCTCTACGTCACTGGGTCACTAAAACAGCGCTAGAGCTACGCGTGGATGCAATACTGTGGCCGTCATATTTTAAAAGTTTGCGTCAGAATATGTTGAACTTGAAATAATTAATGTATCACAGCTTTGACAGAAAACTGAAGAATATGTAAGATTGTTTTGGAGACTATGAATTTGTTTGCATTACGTAGTCCTAATTATTCGCGAAAGATCTCCATTGAAATAAAAATACATTTTTAGTATTATTTCCAGAATATGTTTTATTATTAGGACCGGTTTCGCTCATCGCGAGCAGTTGATAATGCTCCTGGTGCTTTCTGATCATAAAATATTGTAGTAAATCGTTTTGTAGAAATAGTACTGAAAATATGGTTAATAAATAAAAAATAATAAATAAGATATCATGCCTTTCCATTTAGAAGTAAAAGTTAACACATTAAAAGTTAATTCCAACGAAACAATTTATGAGCTGTATTTAAACAATATAATAATCCACGGGCTTGTATTTTCATTTATTACACTAACTGAACAAAGACGTTGAACGATTAAGTTGTATCGAGTCAGTGAATTTAATGAAACAAATGAAGATTTTTAATTCGAAATTTATTGAATGTCACGAAATACTCTGCTTAATTCCATTGATAATAAATTTTAATTTATATGATAAGCTGTATCAGGAAAAGTTACGTGAAAAAAATCTGACTTCAAATATTTATGAAAATAATATTATATTATACATTTGAGGACTTTCGATTCTATGCTTGTGCTTAACAGCATAACGAACCGTGGCTTGCAGCATGTAATGAATAATTTCAAGCATTACGTATTATAGCGAATGGTTTGGGAGCACGTTGGCAATCCTATTACGTCGCTAAAAGGAGATTAGTGGCAATGCTCGAAGTATATGTGTATACATGTACCTATATTTTACGTAATGATCTCACTGTAGCTCTAATATTACGCCATATCAAAAAAGAAGAAGCACATTAAAGACATTATGGATAAAGAATCGCAAGTATGAGTTACATTCAATATGAATTCAGTCTGTCAATTTTATAAAATGAGATAGATTTAAAAAACGTTATCGTCGTAATATAAAAACTCCTTCTTACATCTAAAACGGTGCATGTCTGAAATTGTAATCTTCGACATTCTACGTAATAAAGTAACGTCAAAGCGTATCTCATAAAACGCTAATGTTAAAAAGCCGTACAAAAAGGTTAGTTGAAAATCAATACATATCTAAGAATAACAATGTTACATTCAGCCAGATAACTTGTTTTAGAATTTACCATTAGATAAGACTACTTTCGTGCAATAAATTATGGCTTATAGGAACATTGAATGTAACTTTAGATACTGAATGATTTCTTAGAATGTAAATTATTATTGAACACATTATTACATTAAAATAATTAATACAGAAAATAGTATAAAACTGATACTAGCATAATATGTGTTTTGTTCTCGATCGATATTGCCATAGAAATAATTCAAAGAATTTAGAGGGGGGGAAAAGGCAGATAATATTTTATAATGTGCGTTATATTAGAATTGGACAGAAATTACCAACACTGCACTTACACATGGATTTTTGATGCATATTAGTTTGCATAATTTCGTACTATGAAAGATGATAATTATAATTATTATTTAAATGTGTTTATTCCCATTGTGAAGCATTTTGATTCAGAGACGAGAGCTGGCCATAATCATTCTTTCAACATTTTTCTTGGAAGAGAATAACGACATAGATATGTGATTACTAAATAACTAGCAGTTTTCTTAATCGTTCTTTTTTCATTACTCATGAAATGATCGGAGTCTAGTTGAGAGAAATTAGTTACAACCAATACGGCAAAATACGATTCATAATTCGAATCTTTATCCGAGGATATTCTAAGAGTAAGGATTATTCAGCTATGGGAGATATGATAAGAAGTAAATACAAAAGTAAGGTGTAAATATAAGTTCACGTAACTTTTGTATTAAATAGACATTTATGAATTGCGACAAATCGCCAATAAACTACAACGCCCGCGGGTAAAGCTTAAAAAAGAACGGGCATTACAACCCCGCCTGAACAAGATTTTGCATGTATTTTTGGGCAGGTAAAATGTCGACAATCGCTATAACGACTGAACTACTGACCGAATAGGGATGATAGATTAATACATATGTTGTTACGGTAATAGTATTATAATGATAATAGCTCACATTTATGACAATTCTTAAGATACGCGAAAATATAGAAATTGCGGATTTTTAAATTATTTTTACTTTTTGAAATTTTTATTACCAAAATGAAAATTGTTAATTTGAAGTAAAATTTGATATAAGGTAGAATACAAGTTATTATAAGTGTACAGCAATGTAAATTATGATAATGTGGTAATACTCGCTTTCTATCACGGAATATTGTTGACGGAAAATATATTGCTATTTTTTCACCGTGTTGTAATGGAGTTCTATTAAGAAAATGCCAACTCAATCAACTCACAATCTATGTTAGACATATGAACTAATAATACATTGGATTGATTAAATAACTAAGTATAGTAAATTTGAAAAATATATTTATTACAATTGTACAATAAATAGATCTAATTTTTAAACCAAACGTCTTCAGTCGATTTCATAAATTTAAAAACATATCTAACATAAAACAATTTTAATATACCTTACGAATTTCAACTATTCTATGAACTGATATTTCCACTGAAATCTCTTTGATACCGTGTTGAATGTTCAATGAAACACAATGCGCAATGTTCTCGTGTATCACAAAGAACATATTAAGCGAAACAAGGTACGTATCTCCTTAAGCAATATAAACAGGTAAGTACGCTTTGTAGCAGGGTAATGCACCTTTTAGTAGAGAGCTTTTCTGATAAAAAGGTGATCACCTTAAATTGTTACTAAGCCGTCTATGTTTAAATGGCATAAAAGAACATTGAACGTCTGGATCAGGGATCTGTCACATTTCATGAATAGTATACAATTAGTTAAGTTATTGAAATAAGTTAAATCACAAGTTAATTGAATGAAGAAAAAAACAAAAATGAATCAACTTATTTAAATTATTGAAACTATGTACGATGTTTATCCATCAAACACCTTCAGTCGATATCATAATTTAATTGACTTATATCTATATCTTTTCACCAAGATTGTATTTCTAACTTTAGATACTGCTGACCTTTATAACACCGACCATTAACAAAATATATTTGTAACGATTGAAGGATTGTGTTCAAATTTTATTTAATGTATATGAAAGATGGGCATATTATTGATAATATACCCACACGAAAAAAATACGATAAGTATAAATAAAGTCAGTGACCAACGTTGTACGTTCGTGTATTTACGCAAGAAATATTTTCTGCGGCGCTAAATTGAGAAATCTCGCTAAAAATGATAATAGTGGAAATGGTTTAGGTGTAGGCGGGCGAGAATCAAATTAGGCACGAGGGCCACATTGTGCCCGCCACTATTCTGGATAAAGGCGAACGAAGAAAGAAAGAGTATGATAAGGATACTGTCTTGAGAAAGCTGTAAACAAAGAGGAGGTCGATTGAAAGACTTTCGCAGAAGTCGCCCTTACCTCGTTGTTACTTGGCGAAATATTTCAATTAGCAAACAATTTCGATTCTTTAGAAATACTTGTGAGAATGAATATATGTGCGTAATGAATGTCTAACACTGTTATTTGTATAAATCTTATATAAAGAATAAGAATACCGATTCATTGAGGCTTTATTCAACAGAGAACAATGAAATAAGTTTAAAATTATTGATTTAACTGTTACCAATCAAAAATTCTAAAGAGCTTTAAGCTGTCACGAAAAAGGGTATTGATATTGTTAATATATATGTACACATTCGTACTCTAGTTTTTGTAAAGACAACAAAATATTAAAAAATGAAAACTATAAATTAAATTAAAAAACAAATTAACATAAATCCTTTATTTATTAAAAAAAAAACTGATCGGAGTAATTATTGTACGTTGAAATATTTATACATTTAGCCGCTATTATCATATTCTTTATTAAATCAAAAGTGATGAAATTGTTTATTGATTGAATTGGCATTTACTTGGTAGAACTCCATTATAATACGGTAAAAAAATAACAATGTATTTTCGTTCCACATTTTTTTTATAAGATATAGTTAATAACTTATGATATCGACTGAAAGTGCTTGATGGAATTTCAATATCAAATTTGAATTGTTACAATTCAAATTAGTTAAAAGCTATTTCGGCTCACGCCATTAAGCATCATCTTGCCATAGTTATGACGATGAAAGAGCCGAAATAGCTATCAACTATATCTTATAAAAATTTTGTGGAACTAAAACACATCGCTATTTTATGAGTAACGGACGAAATTATATTTTGCTTTTTCCAAAGCAAGGTCACGAGTATGATATATGTACTATCTAATTCGCATGATTTTCATGTTTCGTTGTTCGTGTTTATGGTGGAGAATCTATACAACAGTATTAACACTAAATTGTTTTAATTTATTTCATCTTTAAATAGATGGAAATTACTTTTGTATATTTCGAAAAAGATAAGTATGTCTGTTTATATTGGATAAAGGTCATTTCCTCAGACGTTAAATTTCTTCGTATTCATACATATTTATTACGTATTTCTTTTTCGATGCCAATAAACATTTGTTGTTTCTGAATAATAAAATCATATTCTACAATGATTACAGCTGGAACTAGTATTAATTGTAGATGATATCGAAGCTGACACGTCTTGTATTTCCTATAATATTCTATAAGAAAAATATATCGAATGCCCCTGATATTGTAAACGTTTTTGACATTATAAATAATCTACGAATGCGCAATTTCGATGAAAAAATAATTGATTCCGAAGTAATTATGCAAAGAGTGCATGCAATAAAAATACGAAACAAAAATTACGAGATGATCGGTAGAGTGCTTGATGGAATTTCCATATCAAAATTTAATTGTTTAGGCTCTGTATACGTAGGACTCGAGTATAAGAGAAAATTTATATTTTTTTTAATTCAAAAAATATTATTCTTCACCACATATTCGTAAGACATATGATAATAAAATAGCTGGATAAACCCTACACGTGGCGTCAAACACGGTGCACAGAAGAAAACTAAAAGTATTTTTTTTTGTACTAAAGTAGTAGTTTTTTCTTCAAATAGATTATAATTGATTTTGAGAGTGATATAAAATAAATTTTATATTGTTTTTGTCCCGGTGAAAAAATGAAAGCCATTAACAATGCGAATTTCACTTTGACGGTAGAATCTAATTCTCTCGTAATAGTATCGTAAGAATGCTAAATAATTTAGTAATTTATGACGAAATAAGACAGTGGTATAAAAAATGTATTCATAATTTCTTTGAATACATACCTTAAAATTTTTAAACAAATCCGACATTAGCAATGTTTTGTCAGTAGTAATGAAATCAGCAATAAATTCTATTTCTTTAATGATATTTCATATTCTATTCTATTCATTCATAATTAGTATAAATATTTATCACTTTTAAGGTGTTAACTGTCACTTCTTGATGGAAAGGCATTATATTTTAAATAATAAAAACAAATTTGTTTTTAGTACTTATTTCCACAATATATTTTTTGATCAGGACCGGTTTCGCTCATCGCGAGCATTATCAACTGATAATGTCAGTTGATAATGCTCGCGATGAGCGAAACCGGTCCTGATCAAAAAATATATTGTGGAAATAAGTACTAAAAAAATGTGTTTTTATTATTTAAAATATTTATCACTCAAAATTTGCACATTAAGGCAGACAATATATATTGTCACTATAAGGTTGCTTTTTAAAACGTGTTATCTTCAATAATTCAATAGCACAGATCCAAATGCGGGAATGGACATATCTTATGAATTCCCAACAATTTTAATTCGACAAATTTTACACAATTGTTATTTCTTTGTCAGTTTGAAAAAACTTTTCGTTAAGATGTATTAGAGAATAAATTATCTTATAACAAATTATAGCACAGGCTATGACATAATAATAAACCACCTGATGTATGCGTTCACCTTTAATTGAACAGTCGATAGCTACGTAAGAAATAAAATTTCGACCGAGTCCTCAGCTCAAGCGAGTCTATAAATATTTAATTCACGTAAATCGATAAACTTTCAAGGCAAATCGTCTACACGAAATAAATATAAATAATACATTAAGATTAAGACACGGGTAAAATAATACGATATGTATTTAGTACGAAGTCCAACTGAAAAAATCTGTGATAACATGATATTACCACACTAGTTAGTGCCTTGGCGTTTCTAGTAATAGAACAAGGAAGAAAATGAGTTAAATATGTGGTATCCGCATCATTATTTGGCGACATGAATAAAGTGATATGTGGGTAATCAACAATAAATGATTGCCACATATTTTCCGTCTAACTAAATCTAAAGTTCAAATATCTAAAAAATCACAAATGTAGAAAGGATAATGGAAGTGAATTAAATGTGGTCAAAAATATACGATAAAATTCGCTTTCAGATAATGGCTGAAAATATATCTTATCTTAATTGATTAATAAAAATTGAAGATTTACACAATTAGTTTGTTTCATAAATTTTTTACCGGGATATGAATTTCGAATAACTTTTCATAGATTAGTAAAATCTGGTTGATAGTGAGTGTGAGTGATATTGTAAATAATAAGATTTACAGGCAAGGTTTAATTTTTTCCATTAGAGCTGGAACACGGAATTTATATTATGTAATAAATTAAATAAACACTGTTTTATAAAATACGGACATTTATAGAAATACCATATAAACATATAGATTGGATTATGAATACTTTTCTCTTTCTTGAAATCTGTTTTATAGAAAATATGTTTACCGCGTTTGGGCATTGCTTAATGATTTCAAGAATGGCAGTCTATAGCAGTTTTCAAAAAAAAAAAAACACATAAGGTTTATTACGATCTGATACGATTCGCCGACACGTGTTCAAAAAACATTTCGAAACTCGTAGCCATGAATTAATGAGAGCTATTATCAATACATATTATTTTATACATTGAAGATATTATAGGCTTTGATCGGTGAATAGATTAAAATACTAAATGTAAGGAGAATAATACCCGTAAAAGCATGTGTGCGGTCGGTGCAGAATTATCGTTCGGGATGACCTTTAATATACTTGAGATATTCATCGTTTGGTTTTCAAAGCTCCTTAATGCTTCTTTGATTCTGGGGGCAAGTCAAATTTGGTTTGACGATTTTTTTTTTGTCTTCATCGAAAAGCTTTCGTCTTTTTTTCTATATTTTCAAAATTAAATCATTGTGATAGTGGTTAAACCGATAATTGTATTGATTCATTATCATCACGCAATACTATTGAAATAATTGAATTGATTTCGAGGGTATCTTTCAAAAATTGTAATGAGTCTGAAAGAGACAAAAGGAGTTCAATAAATGATGCAATCCAAGGCAACGAGGAGAGTTAACAAATATTTAGATACCTGAATTACGAATATATATTAAATATTTCACCAAATAAATGATAAGAAATAATATTAGATAATAAGTTATAGAAGGCTATGTCGCGTTACCTAACCTTATTCACTAGTGTGTAACAAGAATAATAAATTGAGAATTAAATCAATAACGATCAAAAAGGAGACAATATTGTCACGTCTAAATTTTGACTTTTATATATACACAGCAGAATATATACATACTATATAAATTAAAGAAAAGTCAAAAGGTTTTGTTTAGATGAAAAATACATGTGTTATCGTGGATTTTACTGAAAAGTATTAGGGTCACAGAAAATCGAATGGAAGAAATGCAATATATCGTAAAAGCAAATTCAACGTAGAGCTTTTCTTTGAATTCACTTTGGACATATTAACCCCATTATGGCTGAGTTAAGTGTATTGAGACGGAACTCTAATACCAATGCACCGTGTGTATATTGCAACATTTGTTTACGTGGTTGGAAGAGATAAACTGAATAAATAAACTGTGCATCGGCGATATCCTCTTTGTAATTTCGTGAAAAATAGAACTTATAATAAAAAACTTATAATAGATAGTGATGAACAACCGAGTGCAAAAATTATTTACGTTTAATTGCTTGTATCGAGTGCGCAAATTTTCCAACAATATTTTTAAAAAAATCCGATAACGTATTTAAGCCCTTTAACAGACGGGATTTTTAGAATTACTACGCACGGTATGTTGCGATTCTAGAATATATGTATAATTAATACGTAAAATTTTATGTATAATTTTAACATTAACTGATAAAATACCCTGCAGACTGCTAAAATACACATGAATACTTTATTAATCATACAATTAGAACGAGTGGGCTCTTCAACGAGTTGAGATTACTAGACCGTTAGGAAATTGGTGACATTGGGTCACATGACAATGACCTGATTATTTTAAAACTACGTTTTTCAGTCCATTTTCAATGGCAGGTGGTAATTTTTAAGCCATGTGTCAATACACAGTGGTTTATCTGTGTAAGCAAAACTTTTATTTTTTTTGACAGAAAAATGATATGAAATATTATTGCGCAGCAAACGAATATTATTATAATATTACACAACAACACGAATTTACATTGAATGTGTCGTAGGACAAGTAAATGTGTAGGGAGATAGAAATATTGTTTGAACTTTCAAATTCGCACTAATTCATTCTACTAAGTTTAGTAAGCGTTTTTAATGCCATGAATACATATTTTTTTATTTAAATGTTTTTAATCTTTGGCTGATTTTCTTCTACCTATGCAAATGCAAATTGCTTCATTTGAATGAGAAATAATGTCGCTTTGGGAACAATTTACCAGTCAAAATGGTAAAAGACGTACAACCGATCGGAAGCGTACTAGCATACAAACGAAAAGTATTATTGATACATTGAAATGTATATTTACGAAACGGTTCAATATTGCTGATCGGATTAAGCGAAAGTCAGTACATTTAGCTTAGGAAGCTTTCCAACGCGTGGAAGGAAAATCTGTGACGTAGTAGACGATTTGTGTTTTCATATAATATATATGAAAGAGGTATATTGGAATTGTGCTTCATGAGTTGGCAAGAAATACTTTTTTTTTATGTCGCTTAACTGCGTAGATTCAATTATATTACCTCTTCCAGGAACATTTGGACGGGTTGCGGCAAATCGACCCGTAACACTAATGGTTTTTCATGTTTGGACTATGAGTTTATTTTACTTTATACTTCGACATGCCCAGTTATTAATATTTTCTTTATTGACAGTTGTAAAATTATAAATACGATGTTAATCACTATTAAAAATCTAATTAAAATTTTTACATTACTTTCAAAATCAATATTCACGAGAGATTGCGTTGCGTAGAAAAAATAAGTTTGATGTGATATAAATAAAAATGTAAATAGTTAAAAAGTTAATCAAATCAAATTTTTGACAAACAGAAATTTTTTAATTTTTTAGTATCATTTTTACATTATAAAATTGTGAAAATAACACTTAACATAGTGTTTCATTTATTTTAATATAATAATTTATCGTGAAAAAGCGAAACATTAAAGCGTAACATTTGTGTTCCATAAAATCTTAATTGAAGATATTACGTAAGAGTTGAAAAAAGTTCTCAAAAAGATTAAGAAAGTAGTACATTTATTGATAATAAAAAAATATTACATAACAATGCGACGCTCGACTCTCTATTATGATTACGAGTGTTTGACGAAGAAATTGGGGAGCGGTGTAGGTTGTAAAGCACCATCGGTTATTGAAGAATGATGAGAGAAGTTTGAAGAGGGGCGCACAACTTTGCCAATAAGAAACAATGCTCAAGGATTATACGGTCGGGACATCCCGATCCCGGTCTAGTGTAACGGAATAAAAAATACTATAGCAAATCAAGGAAGTTCCCGAGCCGATATTATAGATGTTGGGATCATCCGACAATGACCAAGAACGTCGCAGATTATACTACATTTTGTATTAGATAAATACAACAACAAAGAATATCATTCCTACACACAGTTGATCGAGTCAAGAGAATTGTAGCTATTGAGATGAATTATTGAAGTGTGTTGATAGGATAGCAAAAAATATATAATCATGTCAAAAAAATGTGTAAAATCAAATTTTTAGCTTCTTGGCATATGTGCTAAATATGGCCTAATTATTCCTGGCAATCTCGATAAATTTGTTGGACACCAATTACTCAATCATAAAATTAGTAATATTCTGTGTTGGAATATCTAAGAACGAATTATTTTTCCGAAAGAATAAATACTTACTATACTATAAAAATAAAAAATTAGCTTACAGTCAAAGTTACCTTAGTGATAAACATAAAGATAATCGCATTTTTGGTTCGTGTCATTGATATTGAAAAAAATTACAGCTGTTAAACAGTTGCTAATATTAAATCTAAAATGGAAAATATGCCATAACTTTATCAAATATTAATTCACGTGGTAGTCATTTGTTATGTAGGATGCGTACATTAAAAGTGATCGTTGATAGAAACTGACTCCCAACAGGATATTATGCACAGAAAAACATATCAATGAAAAAACGTGTCTTGAATAAAATTTATTCGTGTATCGCAGGCATATGGAAAATGAGGAATATATTTCAAACAATCTCCGTTGTCAACGTGTTATCTATTTCCACGAAGAAGGATGTGTATACCCCCTGTTAACGAGATCTCCATTTCGAGGACGGAGTCTAATATCTAACAAGATTTCAACACCGGATACTGTTGCGAAGTCAAAGCCTCCGAGGCTACGACTGCTACTAGCTTCGCTTTACTTATCACATTGTTTACATCCGCCGGAAAGCGTTACATCCTTGTTCGCGCGATTTTATAAGATTTCCGCAGTCTGCAGACGAAATTGGACAAAATATTGAGATTATAAAAATATCGATTAATGCTACATACGTATAAAAATAAATTTGCCAGCGTTAATCTGTTTGTCAGTTTTTCAATAACATCACACGTTAGTCTACGATGCGAAGGCATAAAGAAATGAGATGTATATCTGTAGGACCGAAAGACCTCGATTGACGTTCAAATTATTTGATTTAACAGTATGATTAGAACCATTTTACTTTAAATAAGTCAGAAAAATAGTAGAATATTTTTCTACAATCATTTAATTAAATAAATTGCAAATTCCATTTGAGTCACGTGGGAAAAAATTGGAAAATAATCTTTATTAAATTTAAGGGTCGGTATATACAGTTTAAGGATTCCTTCAGAAGACAAAACATGCGTCATGATTAGAGACACACGGAGTGAAATTATTTTCTTGCTTTTTTACTGATAAACAGCATTTATTTAAATTGTAGTATTAGAAAAAACTGTCTATCATCGGATTTGAATACATAACAATGCTCACAGAATCGACGACGATTACGTATAGAGAAATTCACACCACTACCATTCAACACACACTTTGTAGCAAACATTGGTGATTTGTAATATTAATAAACATACTTAGGAACGAAACGAAAAATCTGAGAATAAGGCACCCATATCAAGTTTGACTTCCATAAATAAATATTCTGAAGTTCAGCTCACAAATCTTTTGAAATAGCGTAATACGAAACTCAGTCTTGTGCATTTCAGAACTGGAGTTTAAATATGCTGTTAAACCTTCAGAGGATAGAGTTTAATAACTTTGAGTTTAGTAACAGGAAAAACGTGTAAGTGAAATCAGAGTTTTACTTTTCAGGAGCCTCATATTGTAATACTACCTCTTCTATACTCGTGTTTGTTATAAACTTTGGATCAACTTAAAAATGCAATTTCAAAAGCCAAAGTGTAACTTAAAACGAGTGCGAATTTTGTTGAAAAACGAAAAAATTTATAAATAAAAATGCGAAGTTATACATCAATCCGTGCGCGCTGATTAGATTTTTTAAAAATAATATTACTCACTTAATAGTGAAGTCAGTGAATTCAATGATCTGAATTATGACAACATTGAATTGTGGTAAATAAAACATATTGTTTTTTATTGCAGCAAATCGCCACTTATTTTTGAATGAAATGAACCACGTGAAACAAGAATAAATGATGAAAGGAAGAACAAAGCTTGTCATTTAGATGACTGGGAATATTATAATTACTAAAAAAAGATTGTATCAGACGAAAATTTTCACGCTTTTCCCCATTATTTTAATGCGAATAAATATTTAAAAAATATCTAGTAATTTATTTTTTCAGAGAAGTTTCTAATAAGCTGACGTCATTGGTCAAACTGCTTCTGCAATATGTGGGCATTATCGCATATAGGTGGATAACAAGAAGCATCAACATCAATCATTCAACATTGTTACATGGAAATCAACGGAGACTTTGCGTAATTTGAAAGTATTGCACAGATAATCAGTAAGAGTAACATCGGATTTCGAATAGCAAAAAAAAGCTTTCGACAAAGCTTGGTATGTTGATGTTTGTTATTTGTCGATTGGCTTTAAAAGTAATCCATTTTGTAAGAAACCTTTGTCTAGATTCAATTTATATTGAATTGTGAATTGGCACAGAAATGTCGGCTCTTTACGTATATATGTCCGAATAAAGCACGACTTTCATATTAGAAGCCCCCTGTTTTGATTACAGCAGTCCGTAGTCAGAATAATAATAATAGCAATAATAACTGGAGAAATTCTGAGGAAATCAAATTACAATGTCTGTCAAGCGGGATGTAATAAATGATTGATGGTGGGTACGTTTCTAGGAAGATGACTAGAGCAATTCTGTTGTATTTTACTTTGACACTCAGTTATATTATTATTCACATTTTGCAATTAGCAAACATCATTCAAAAATATATTTACAATAAAAATAAGCCAAAAGAATATTTTATGATGTAAAAATATGAGCTGGATAACTGCCATTAGCGTTCTACAATCCCGTAGTCAAAAGGCCAGCCATAGATATTTTACATGTCACGCTTAAATACTTAATATATAGCTTATGCAGACTCTCGCAAAGTATAATATTAAGTACGCTCGATGACATTTTTAGGAATCATGTTTAAATATAATACTTAGACGCGACAGAGTTTGAAATATTATAAATATATCGATTTTAAAAAGATCTTCGCTTCAAGGCGAAACGCATTTTTCTGTAGAATTATCTTACCTATCACTTGCGCTATAAGATGACAACAGGCGAGAAAGATATTATGGAGAAAAATTAATGCATCAACTCTTAAGACACATTTTAAATACTAGCTTTTGATCAACAATAAACCATAACGCAGAGAATCAAAGTAAGTCCCTACATAATGATTGAATGAGGACACACTTTAATGTGAGGGAAATTCAATTAGGAGAAAACAAAAGAAATTTGCAAGCGCCTCGTATAACAAGTATATTTTATGAACAAACATATTGAAAATTTATTGAAACTGGTTGGGTAATAAATAATAATAAACGATCCATCAAGACTGACGTCATCCGCACAAAAGCTCCCGCTGATTATAGCGAATTTCGCGAGCGGGAAAATTGATTTTGTTTCGACAAAGGATATTTTATAGTGTGTATGCAAAAGCTACTTTGAATTGACCGACGGGAATAAATTAACGCGAACTTGATTTTCTTATGGGACATACATTTTGTGATAAAACTATTACATACAAAAGAAAATTGTTTGAAAAGCAATAAAATTTAGGAAAACGGTAATAATAGTCTCGGCCTCTAGGTAAATTAATCATTAAAATATTACTTGTAAAGATTAAGCTTAATTAATTAAGATTGTAAAGATAAAAGCTTTATTATCCTCGTATGCTTTCATGCTCTTTCTTATCGGGTAGTAACATGTCAAGACGCCTAAACATAATATTGAATTTTAGTGGTTTTTTGGAAAAATACTTTCAAATTCGCGAATTGTTAAGTTTACACTGCAGAAGGGCTTATTCCTAAACTGTATTTGTGAGAGAAACCGATAATTTCATATTTTACTGGTACTTAAAATCAGAAGTAAATTGCAATTTGATAACCTTTAACCAAGAAATTCTGAGATGGATAAAAGGTAAAACTAAATTTTAAATAAAGGCGGAAATGAGTTTTGTTAAAAGTTGGCTAGATCCGGTTGTAGAAAATGCAAACATAGCGCGAAGGACATAGGTAAGGTATAAAACGTTTTTATCATTAATGGTTTGCCGAATGAAATTACATTTGATGAGCGTTTTACAAATTTAGAGGCTAAATGTTTTGAGGGATAATTTTCCATTTTAAGAATCCAGTCTATTTTCTCATTAAAATTACCCTTTCGGTTGTTCGCACGGGCGAGCAGCCGGGGGACGGGGTATGCGGAAAAGCTAATAAGGAAATTGAAAAAGTTCAACTTTAACAAATCTAATTTTAAAAAGTTCCACAGAATGGCTTTCTAGGCACGCTTCGATCTTAATTGAAAAGCGTTCAAAAGAATTTTACCACAGCTTTTTTTCGTTTAGTGTGACATTTTCAACCCCAGCATAGGAACTTACGCTATCAGCTGTATAATTTCGTGTTATTAACATGTAGAAATGTCAAATTGAAATTAACCCGAATTTTTATGATAGGGAGATGTATCAAATAATTTACATAATATATTTAAAAACGTCGTATTGATAAACGGAAACGTAAACTATTTTTGTCAATGTTGTTATAAAGTACATACTATCACATAACCTAAGGTATTGTTGAAACATAAGTGAAATAATTGAGATAATAATATAAAACGTATAGCCTCGATAAATTCGCTAGTAGTTGCTGTCTTTTTGACGATCGTAAATAAAACATGCTAATTGAAACTAATAAACTAACCAAGTCTAACAACGTCCGATTTACTACTTAAGGCAAATTCGTCAAAGTCAGTAAAAATTTATTGATTGAATTGGCATTCACTTGGTAGAACTCCGTTATAACACGGTGAAAAATTAGCAATTTATTTTAGTTCTACAAAATAATTTTTAACAAATATAGTTGATAGCTATTTCGGCTCACCCATCGTTAGAACTATGCTTAAACTAACATTCGCTTATCTATATATAGCTGTGCAGAAAAGGCACACAACACATCCTCTCTCCTGTTCCAACGGCCTAGCTTGTTACTTTAACACAATGACACTAAATTTTCAAAATTCTAAATGAAACAATAGGTGTCTATGACAATAAGATTATATGTGGGATGGAAGTGGTCCTTCTGGAAGCAAATCAGACCACCCCTTTGTACAACGGCTGGACAAGTAGCGATACTATTATGTTAGTTTGTTCGTTAAGAATCCTTTGTGATAATTGGTGTCTATTGATTTCCAACTGTTCCAAAGCCGTCATTCTCCGGCCCTTACTACAAAGATGCAAACATTTAGGGGCTGAGTTTGAATTTATATTATGTGATTCATTAATAACGTGACAGGTAATATAATATTTTGAGTAAATTTTCGAAAACAAACAGTTTTTATCGAATTATAATCACGTCCATTCTCATAGACTATATTGGAGCGCAAAATCGTGATGGTGAATGTAGGCGGAACCAAATATTGTAAGGGTTAACGGCCCTGGTCAACTCGTTTCTCGATCGCATCGCCCAGCCGAGGCTTTAATTCGAATTAACGTTTTATTACGGGCTGTTAAAAGCGGACAGGCGGTATAAACAACGTACATCCATATCGTTTTAATAAGCACCACGGTGTACGTGCACACAAACTGCCTAATAGTATGTAATACATGACACTTATTCCAATAAACAAGATATATGACATTTTTGTTACTGAAAACAGTTCAACTTTCTTCTATAGATATGATTCAAATAATTAACTAGCAAGTGCTGAAAACATTCTGTAATTACATTTGTATTTATTTCTATAAATTCATATAGAAATTAAAATAACATTCTCAATATTGGGTCCAAATATCGCATCGTCTAATGTATTATAATAAATATATATACAAATATAATAACAAATTTCAATTGTTACAACTTTGTACGATTCCACATGTTTTGTCACTAACGTTTTTAACCAAGGATTCGCCTTTCGGCATTTTCAGGCATTCTATCACACGGATGCAACAGAACTAACAGTTCTCAATCGAATGTGGAATTGTACAAAGTTGTAACAATTGAAATTTGATATTGAAATTCCATCACGTACCTTCAGTCGATATCATAAATAAAATACAATAACGTTTACCGCGATGAAAAAATTCGATTTAAAATGTAATTCATTGTCATTCCATTACTGCCATGGATTTCTATTTAAAATTAAAATGCTTCTATGAAGGTTATGAAATGATCACTACCGACATTATGAAAACATTGAAAGATCAGTATTGCCATATACGCGGTATTTCAATGTTGTACATGTTGGAAAGAAGGTCATATATTACAGGATCCCATGGGAAACGCCCACATTAACCAGGCAAGCACGTACCGGCTATTCTTTTCCTTTACCAATACGGCTTTTGAGCATGCATCTGCATAATATTAAGGTAAGTATTAATACAAAAAAAAGAACACGTGTACAATGGAAAGCTTTGGATTTATACTTGTTTAGTTCGTGGGGTTCGTATTATAAGAATGAAAAATATTATGGCTTTACATGTATATAAATGTATATCTAAAAGCGCGTCATAGATCTTACCACTATGTCAATCTGATAGCAAAAAATATATATTACTAAAATTTATAGATTACTCCATCACTTTACCTATCACCACTGGCAACAGTGTGAGTGTAATGACGTCATTGGTTGGTGACAAAAGTAAAATTGGATGTGGAAAATAGAAGAGAGACGTCCTTTGCTCCTCTAAATACATATTCAGACTACATAAACATTAGAAAGACACAAGGACACAAGTCTCAGTTATTTAAGATTGGCCTTTCTCGATAATCACAATGTACACAACTTAAGGCACTCTTTGTCAAAAGGTCGAAAGATGTAAATGGTAAATTAGTAATATGATATATAAATTTAGTTAAAAAAGGAGGGTCGGTGAAATTCGCATACACGAAAAAGGACATTAAGTCCATTTTAAATGAGCTGGGTAAGATTTTACGGCAAGGAAAAAAGCGGTAAGCAACTTATGTCAAAAATTTACGGGAAAAGTTGCAGTTTTATCTAGTTTTGATTAAGAAGAAGATAAATAGTCATTTAGACAAACAATTTTATCACGAAATTTTCCTTTTAAACTGAAAAGGAGATGAGGAGAGGAGAAAACTATCTTAAAAGTAGGTTTGTCAAATATATGAAAATAGGTGAATCGATACACTTTTCATTATTTTTGTGTCAAGTATATTTTCCTGGAAAACACAAACGTTTTGAATTTAGTTGACACGAAAGGGCACATTAAAAAAGAAAATGAAGAAATCAAAGAAAATCTTAAAAAAGCAAATATAAGTCTCGCGAAAGGAAACAAGTCACGAGCGAAGAAATTTAAAAGCATCTTAATGTCAGTTTTTCACGGCCTTGGATATTAAAGACGTTGGAAAAACAGCTACGAGAATAGAGTACACGTTGGAAAACAAGGAAAGCCAAACAAGAAACGCGAAATGGCCAAATGGCAAATATGTACCCGTTGGCAAGTAATCAGGCGACGTAGGTACAATGAAGGATGAACTCGACACAAGGAATGGTTGGCATAACCGTTATAATAAACGATTTTAAAAAATGATTCGCGATCACAAACATAAAATATTTATTTATTGGCCACCTATCATCACTCTTTGGTGCAGTTTATAATTTTGCAGAATAAATTTGATTAAAATCACATATCGACTACAAGGGAATACATTTGAGTTCGATTTTACGATGCATAGTGAACGGCAAATGAATTTGAAAATCTCATCAATTTAAGTCTTGGTCTTTAGGAGGAGTTGGCTTAAAATTTTACTCAGGGTTAAAACCGTAGATATATAAGTGAACTAAAAATATAAATGCATAACAGACAGATCAATCAAGAAATTATTGTATATAAATAATCTATTGATAATTAAGTAAGTTTAAAAGAGTTTTAAAGAATACTGAAAATATTAATTGTCGGAAAAAAACCTTAATAATATTTGGACAATCTTAAAGAAACTCATAGAATTAGTCAAACATACAAGAAAGTCTTATGTTGATCACACCGAACAAAGCGTGAGTTCTATAACTCGACATCTATGATATACAGCTAAGATTTTAAGATTAACTATCGGATCAGTCTCGGTTCTATCTAGTCCGCCGCAAGATAAATATCAAATTTAGATTTTTACACTCAAGATTTGAGATCTTAGGCGCAGGTGTTTCTGACATTACGTTTTTAAAATAATGATATATTACATATTGTTTTAAATTTCAAATAGGGTGAATTGCCTACATTAGGCTGTAATGCCAAATATTAAATTAAAATTCCCCGCAATCAAAAAATTGCATAAAATGTCTTATTTTTATATGTAGGATGAAAGCTTACGCGAAATAGAAACATACATAGATGAATGATATTTGAATAAAATAAACGTAGCCACACTTTTAAGTCGGATAATTTAAAATGAAAGTATTTTACAATAATAAATGGGCGTGTGTGGTAAATAGAATGAACAATATTCGAAGCCACATTACAAAATTGGTAAATCATTTCAAGAAAAACATAATATCGGAGCTATCAAAAATAATTATTTGGTTAAAGTTTATCACACCTGCATTCCATTAGGTAACAAAATAAAAGAGAGGGGAAAAGATTCTGACGAATACCTACCTGCAATAGGAAATTGGGTCAAATCGATTCGGCACTCTGAAAGCATTGACACAAAAAAAATATATTTATTCTTGCGAATCCGCTGGATTGATACTGATTGGAGATGTGTTATTTTCTGATCTATCGATAAAATATAGTTACTTAAAAATAGCAATATATTCGAGATGAATTATTACAATAAACAACAATTTAGTTTCAATTTTAATTCAATGTCAACCAATACAAGATGTAATAAAATAGATAGTGACTAGAGAATTTTGTTTATTAAGAGAAGAAAACAATACTCTATATACTAATATAATACTAATATAGACGAACAGCCACAAATTGTTCAAAGAATAACATAGTAGTTATCGATCTCCCAAGGGCTTCGTGGATTGTCAACTTGATACATCAACTTTTCCAAAAAGGGAACACATTACAAATATTGTCATATCATTTCTGGAAGCTTCTACATAGTAGTATTAATAAAATCTGATAAACAATACTGCTTTGTAAATTTTTACGCCGAAATGTAAATTTTCAAAGGGTTGGGTTGCTGATAAATAAAGACATCAGCTTTATCTTTTTTATTTGCCGATATTGATCGTTCTAAAATCTTAATGAATTAGCATACTTCATTTAATCAAAACAGCCGGATCACGAGAAAAGATCCTTTCCCTGTCAATTTCATACGGTAAAAACATACAGGCAAAATGATTCTAAGTTGAGATTTTAGCGTAAAATATCCAATCAATAACTAAATAGTAGCTTTGTTAATTAGTTTCATTCCTACATATTTATATTACGATAAGTATTGATCATGCGTAGAGATTGGAATACCGGACAATAGTGAAGACGAGATCACGGTGTTTTGGTTGTTTTAAATAATAAAAGTACGTGTTTTCTGGATAGGGAATACCGGTACATTGGCATTCAAGTAAATTTATTGTGGCAGCATAGCTAGTACAGATTTCATTTGACAAGGTTTTTTTTCTACAGTCAAACTTATTTGTCCGAAGAGCCGACCAAGATTGACAGACTGGTAACGGATTGTTTTAAGACCATAGTCAAATGCAAATAAACAAATATATAAACTTTTTAAAGAAAATCAGCTGTTAATTACCATTTCTCTATGTAAAAATTTTATATTCAATATTGAAATAACGAAATTTCCTATTCGTCAGTTATTGAGTTTCTCTTGGTCATTTTTGGCCAATTGAGATTTAATCTCGTTATACCCAAAATTAATATTTTCAACAAGAGTGCGTATGCATTATTGCATTGGTATGGAAAGAAATTGGCTTCATATGGTTATATTTTTTTATTTCGTACAATTTGGCTTTTCATTACGCACAAAAAAATATTTTAATTTCAAATCTGCATCAGTTAACAATGCCAACAAATAAAAAGATTTTTTCATAAACTAGTATGAAAATGGGATAATCTTGAAAACTCATAAGAATTAACGGCAAATATTAGTGCAAGTAAATTGATAATGAAAAATCAAAAATCATATCAGTAGTTGTTTATATCCGACCATCTCGACCATTATGCAGATTTTTTACACTAAAGATTTTGGTAAAATTTTAAACTTTTAGTCGACGTACATTTTTAATATGAAAATATGCTGTCCTTTTCGATTCGACCAACAATGATATCAAATAAGCTCTCTTTTTTAAGTGGCGAGTATTATTAAACCGTAGAGCGGCAACGAAGAGCAACCCCACTGAGAATAATTAAAAATCCCTTCCATGAAAATTAAGCCTTCGGAGAATTCGGGGGAAGCGAGAAGAGCTACCAACGAGAATGTAAATAAACCAGAGATCAGAAACCTCTCCTGCAGTTGACACCGATTCTAGTTGACGGGAGATTTACAAAATGAAATGACATAAAAATAAGTGGATAATTCATCTGCAGTAAATAATAATTAAAAAACGTATTGATTTTGATGGAAAGGATGGATTATGGATAATTATATCATGCAACAGTAAGAAAATCGAATAATATTATCTTAACCAATAACCTATTTAATGAAATGGTACATGCTTAGCATTGAAACAATTTAAATTGATTTATGAAAATCAGTTAAAAACATAAGTTAATATTAACTTACATGTTTTCATTTCACTTTAAAAGATTTGGCTCAAAAGATCATACGTCGAATTGAATTTTATATTTGAAAAAAAAAACCGTATTTTTATTTAATAAAATGAATAGTGACTACATAAGTAATGAATTTTTTTTTATATTTGTTGTGTTCATATCATATTGTTAAAAAGGTACAGCCATTAGGCATCGTCAAAATTTTTTTTTTTATTAAATCAAAAGTTTTTTTATACGAACTTCATAAAATTGTTATATAATTTTTATTATATTTAATGATTGTCTCCCATTTTTCTGGTAATTGTTTTCTCATCCGTTAGGAATAAAAAGCCTTCTGGTTTCGATCGAAAGAATGTAAATATATTGTACAGTTTTCGCATCCGCATGTTTTTTTTTCGATTTATACATATATTTTTTTAAAGTTAAAAATAAATGAAAATCATTTAAAATCAACGATGAGAATAGTGGGGATACTTTAAAACATCACAGTTGAATTCTTATTTTTGAAAATGGAAAAACACATTAAAACGACAGAAGAAGTGAAAACTGTATGATATAAATTGTTACGACATTAATTATGACTCAACCTTATACATATACATACAAACCAATGAGAAAACTCTTATAGAATTTTGAGGATACGGTGCATGTTTTATGCCAAACATTTTTTTTTCAGATTTCATCAAACAATCTCGACAATTTAGAAAAATCGAAGACCAATTATTGAGCATCACTCTCTGTTGAAATTGATACAAGCAGACAGTATTTTGTTGAATGCTCTGAATTCTTTCGATATTAAACTTAATAACGAAATTGAGATGAAATAGAGTGGTGTCAATTATAAAAGGAATAATTTACTTTTAATTTAATACAATTAAAAGTGTCAGAATTTTTTAAAATTTAATGACAAAACGATAATATTGGTTTTTAAGAAAAAAAAAGCAATTACTACAAAACGCAAATTTCAAAATTGTTTATTTAATTTTTGTTTACGAATGGTATCGATAAAAGTTGAAATATGCTTAATTGTCTATAACGGAATATGAAATTGTAGAATCAATTTTGTTATCAACAATCAGCAAATTGAATAGCGCAACAAGCAAAAAAATATTTGGCGAAACTCCAATTATTTTGTCGCAGTTTTATTTTGGCTGTCATAATTTGAAATGAATATTGAAACATTTAATTTCTGAAATACTTCACTCATCCATGACGACCACTTAGTTTGCAGTAACAAACTATAAGCCAATTATTTCCGCGCTAGATAAATAATAATACAAAAAAAATCAACGAGAATCCCGGTGTATTTCATTGCAATCTCTATTTAATTTCGTATGTTTATACAAATAAACATATTCTCCGATACTAAATGGTTGAGAAATGTTTACTGAAATCCACTTATTTTTGTAATCAGTAGATATCTTAGTATCAATTCTCCCATTAAAAATCTGCAAACGATTCGAGTAACGCCTATAATTAAATACATTCAGTTATTGTTTTAGCTTACAGTCGATACTTTTATTTATGCGTCTAATATATAATATAAACGATATCAACTATTAACTAAATGTCAGTTCGAAAGCATTCGTGAATTAGAATGCTTAAAGATGCGGAAACATGTGCGAGTTTGAAATATTAAAATTGTTCCATGCATCTCCAGTTGATATCTTGAATTTGGGAAGATGTACAAATTAAATAAAAAGCTGTGTAGGTATGTACTTTTGTCGCTTGCACAAAACTAAGACTAGATGAAAACGAAAAGGACAAGTGAGAAAATGGCCTGCATTTGCATAAAAAGGTGATTTGGGCACGAGATATTTTAATTAAAGTGAAACGATCGTTGCAAGAATGGAATGGGAGCATCCATTCATCTTATTGCACTGGTAATATCAGCCATCAATATCCTTTATTTCGTCTAAGGAAGGTAAACGTTTTTGCCTCTTTTATTACAGAAATTTATCACGATTATTAGGCTGAAATTATTTAGAATAGAGAATGATATTAGAATTGTAGAATGGTACGTGATATTTATCAAAATTTTTCATCCATGAAGATTCTCTACACATACTGAAGGTTAAACACAATCTTTTTTCCCATCTGAATAAAACGTTCAAAATTTGTCCTTAATTTAAGAAAATTACTTGTAGCACATAGTCCACTAACGAAGATATCTCATAGTGAGATAACGTCCATACTTACTAAAATGTTAATTATTTGTAATATTCTGGATGTTTACAAACATTTCCGATATATTTGCTTTAGCGTATGAACGTTTAGAACGTAGCGTTTAAAGTATGAACGCTATTTCATAATGAGATAGTGTTCATACTTTCTAAAAAAATTATTATTTGTTATATTCTGGATGTTTATAAATATTTCCGATATATTTGCTTTAGCGACGAATGAGTTGCTTGCAATAACTCATCTACGATATTGTTGTTAGTTGACTTCATTGAATAACTGATCCAGGAAGTATAATTTTAGTATAAGAGATAAATTCTGAAATATTTTTTTTCCATTTTTAGATTTCGTAACTATCTGGAAGTTTGTTACTTTTTTATAATCAAAGCTTCAATTTAACTTGCTACTTGATACATAAATGAATTCTATAAAGAAATGCAGAATTTATTCAGAAGTGTAAAAACGCTATGAATGTTGAAAAGATTTTGATTTGTAAAACAAAAGGTTCGAGTTAACGAAACGTTTTTTTTTTACTTGAGTGAAGTCATTTGAGATTTATTCAATTATTTGATCGTAAAACACATTTTAAAAAAGTACTGTGTATTATAATCACAAGAGTAAGTCGATCCTTTGGCCGCATTTAAATTTTCTAATTTAAAGAAGATCAATTAAGAGATATTTTCTAAATATCATTTGGATAAATATTCTGATTTTCCAAATAACATTAAAAATGATATAATTTGGGCCATGTTGGCTATGGTTGAAATCAAGTCAGCGTGCCAATTTCATACAATTACAATCATTCTTTTTGGTTTTACGACTGGTAAGTTAGAGATGCTGTTTTGAGTTTTCTCACTCGAAAGCGGTTGCTGTCAGTGATCGAAACAAAACAAGGCAGAACGAATAAAAGGTAAAAATGAATTAACAAAAGAAAACAAAACATCACAAGCGGTCAATCGAAAGGTAGAAAAAGAAACGAAATGCATGTATGTGTCGGAATGCTACGCCTTCGAGAATGGTGATCAGGTCAGCGATTCTGAATATTTGTAACAAAGGTATCATTCTACCACTAGGTATATCAATCGAAACAAACAAAACATGTAGAAATATTTTAATACATAAAAATACAATCTGCCGTTTTGTTTAATAAATATTTAACGTAATATACATATATATATATATTGAAATCTGTGTATAAATCATAAATAAGACGAACCATTTACATATTTTATGAGATTATAATAGTAAAGATTTAATTGATGACGAAAACAATCAGTGACAATTACTGATTAAATTTATAAAACACCTTTAGACAAAACGTCAATAATAATGCGCATTAGTAAAGGGTTTGAAGCATAAACCGTGAGAAACAAAAATATATTCGGGAATCAAATGCGCCAAGGCAAGCATTGGAATTTTTTAAAAATGCATTAGTTAAAATGGCTAAAAACCGTGGTATGCCAATGAGAGAACAAATGAAAGGGAACCCTTAAATCTAAAACTTTAAGAAACAACGAAAAAAATGCCGTCCGAACAGTGGAATAAAACGTCAAATGATGGCTAGACTTTGAATCAAATGACACGAATACAAGATATAACATTGTATAGATACAACAATGTACGGATACACCGCCTATCTGCAAAGATTATAGAAATGATTTCGATGTTCTCATGCATTCTTCCAAACCTATTGTTGTGTAGAAATTGTTCTAAATCGCATCATTATATATTTATAGAAAAAAATAGTTTACATATTTAACTTACAATGAGATAAAACTCGGGTTGTTTAAAATAACCTTTCGAAATTTAATAAAAATACGCATTTTAGTATTAGTTGGATAGGAGATAATGTAAGATAAAAATTCAAGCCATCAACTATTCTTGTAGTATTGAATGAGCGTGTTGCCTACCAGCATAATATTCATAATGCTCAATTATAATATAACATTATTCTCCTTTGAATGGTCTGAATGTTTTGCCGCTAAATAGCCGCATTTAATTTTTCAAAAGCGTTCATAAAAGAAAAACAAAACGTGCGACTCAAAATAAACAAAAGAAAGTGAAATGTAAAAAAAACCGGTGCGTTTCGTAAAATTAAAAAGATGTCGCAGGAGGCGGGAAGAGGACGTGACGACGGCAGATAGGGACAAAAAAGGCGCCAATTCGAGAGCGCGCGCTCGTTGCCTGGTACCTTCTAATTGGCGCGGGAAACTAATCCAGTGCAGTAGTTGACTGGGAAACAGAAATTATGAATTCAGTAATCGGAAAATATGAAAGAAGTGAATAAAAAATGTTGCCAATAAAGCTAACACATCACCAAACTCTTAGTCCAAAGACACATGTTTTGAAGCATTACCAAAAACAACGCAAACAATTATTGCGAAAATATTAAGCTCACTGCACGGTCACAAAATTTAATTTGTTTCATCAAAAAAATCGGAACAGTCTTTATATATATAACTTGTGGTTTCAGATTTCAGGTAAAGTTATGTATATGATGTTCTCGTTAGAAAACTGACTTCAAAATATATTGTGTATATGATTATTGTTTCAAAAAAAAAAAATCTTGTATATAAACTTTTCAATGTACATGTGTATATTATTTTTTTTACGAATGGCGTATAAATGAAATAGTAAATGTAAGAGTCTAAAGTATTTTATATTAAAATGTGAATCGTTAATTATCCTGGAACGAGCATTTTCGAGTCAGTATAAAATATGGGTGTAGAAACGGGATCGGGTTATATTTAAATGAAATTATCACAGTTCTATGGAAAGAAAGCAATTTAAATAATGTTTTAAACTAATTTTTCAACGTATTATTTATACAAGGAAACGTAAAATCACATCACAAACCTGGCGTGCAATAATGTTGAAAGGTGATTAATGCATATTGAAATACAACCAACACAAATATACATAAATACGAAGAAAATCAACAACTCGCGATTGTGCAAAAAACTAATCCCGAATGGAACATTTATTCAATGTAAAAATATTCTATTAGGAACGGCACTGTCGTAAAATTTTGCGATGCAGTTTTTGTTTGCACATTATTGTCGGTCGATTAATAGGCGTTACGTGCAGCCCCTAAATAAAATTGAGGTCAGCAATCAGGCTGGCCCAAAAACCCGATGCGATAAATTTTGAAAGTTTTTGCACACGTGGCAACACTTTTATTGTGAATGATGAACAGCATTGAAATGTCACTCCGGGAAGTAATCGTTTTGTACATTTCGACGATGACATTGATGCGAACAATCCCAGCAAAAGTTACTTTAATCAAAACAAATCATATTTTATCGATTTAAAGATGAAATTTTTAATTTATTTCAATTTATAGTACCTACGATCCACAAAGCAGTCTAACATTTCAATCTTAGTTTTAACTGTCGTGACATTAAAGTATGCGTTTTAAATGATGCTTTCAATTTAGAGATTTAGAGACTGTATAGTTGATACTATTATTAGTTATGGATACGACGAAGAAATATTTTAAAGAAGGATTTTAGACGATTACTAGTTAGTTGCGAGACAGTCACTCGATCTAATATAATATATTGAGAGAAAGTAACAAAAGGTTGCGTTCAATTTATCGTATAAAGAATGGAATAGTAACTAATCTTTCTTTTATTCTATCTTTAGTTCCTTTTTTTTATTTTAATATTGTTCATTTATAAAGAGACAAAAAGTAGGATTTAGATATCAAAATTTTCGATATTTAACTCGGAAAAGACTATAGGAAAAGTTAAAGAAAGTAAACATGAAGATATGATGACATTATGAAACTTGTATAATTTGTTACACTTAGTTTAAATAGCAAGTATACCGGTTATTCTATAATTAGCAAACATGAATAAGAAAACGAGAAAAACAATCACACCTTATCACGTGCGTTATCAGCCTCTAGCGGTAAATTGACCTACTTTCAAGAGACAACAATTGTTAAATGGGTCAAAAATAGGCGAAAAAATCTATGCGACGCAATTTAATTTGCAAAACCGGAAACTTGCCCCAGAAAAATGTCTAAAAATAGTAATGAATTCTAAAAGAGCGAAATTATTAGAAGTAGGTATACAAATAAAAGCGTTTGTTGTATACAACCTCGCAGACAATTTTTATATTGAGTTCAAGTTGGTGCCATTGAAAGTATCTATGTATATGTGCTATTGAAGTATCTTATGACCCATGAAACATTGAGAATATTATTAACAAGCTTTTACTATGATCGATTCAATTGCAAAGCTCCACGGAGAATAATAGAATTTAGTTTCATAATATAATACCATGTATTGTTTTCAACAAATATCTATATCTATGCACGAATTGGTTGAAGATCAAATAGTAGATATACCTTGAATCAATTTGAGACATATCGGTTCGGATTACATTAATTAAAACGTGGTATACAAACATGACCATCGTCAACGTTTACACAATTTACACATTAAAGAAAAATATTCGTTGGTCACAAAGATAATTCGTCTATTATTTTTCATCATCAAAAAAAGTTCAATTCACAACCTGTCTTCGTGTTTCGCTAAAAAAATGGTCAAATATAAACGAATAGTAATGAAAAGTAGTATTATAAATGATGACATCTATTCGATTAGCGTCTACTTTACTTAATTACGAATTACAAGCCAGTCCCAATATTTTACATATAACAAACAACGCTGTAATATTTCAAGAGAGTGTACACTAGTTCTTATGAGATGAAATTTTATTGTAATATACCAAGTTGGTCAAGCCTGGAACCATAAGCTCCTCTGCTAGCAGGATATCAAAATAAAATTGATCAACAAAAAACGAGAAACTCTGAGTTCTAATAATTGATTGCAATAATTGCTTTAATTAATTATTTTTTCTATCAATTTGCGCTTTTAAAAAAACAATCTATCAGGCGGAACAGTTTAAAGAAGTAAACAGAAATCAGTATTACGATGCACAATGCACGACACGATATCTGAAGGTCTACATCTCCTGCGGCATTCTTAAAAAAATCAATTTTACATCCTGCTGAGATGGTGAAAAAATACAGCGTATATTTTAATAAACGACTACGGAGTATTAAACGCGGATAAAAACTTACTTCTCATACACTTTTTTACTCAGAAAAGGTTCACATCATCGCTTTATATTTATTTCTCGAGGCAAGACAGAAAAATAGCAAAATTTATATATAATAATATAATATACACAAATTCTACTAATATGTCCACACTCACATAATTGCCTGAGTGAAATAAATATCAAATATATCCTGCACATATCAAAGATCAAAGAAATTTATTCAATGCGTTGCATTTATTACCGTGTTGAACAGGAGGAAATGTGTACGAATTTTGCACTTTCAACTTCGTTTGCAACCCTCGGAACAGAAAAATTAAACTCACTGTAAACGAATGAATTATATTCACACATCGCCCAGAAAATGGCGTTTTGTTACCATTTGTTTGTGACACATGTATGAAAAATAGTCTGGGACATTTTTTTGAATATATAATATACGGCATAATATGGTTTCCTTGTGCGCGTTTGATTTTTTGGATATGTCCAATATCCATGAAAAATTATCACTTTGAAAAAGATATTCTAAATAAAAACCTAAGTGGATTAATAAGATGTTAAGAAGACAATAATATTTATAGACTTAATAAGTAACAAAAACGTCCATTTTAAAATGAGGAGAGCAAATATAAGATTTTTTTGAACTTTAAATATAAGATGTAAGAAAAACAACTAAGACGATATTAATACATATTTAAAAAATGTTTCAACAAACTACAGATATAGTGACTGGCTTTTTTTATCCTTTAATCTGAATAGTAGAAAATTAGCCGCAGTTTTCTTTATTTTATATTTATATTATTTTTGCAATACCGCAACATTTGCTCAATATGAATAGAGAAAAGTATTTTTTTGGGAAATTTTGAACTATGGCCTTATTTATTACGACGTAAATCAAAGTCAAGACCGTTTTTCAGTTTTTTTTCGTGAATTTTTTCCTAACGCAACACGCCATTCCAGCGATTATTGATATTTTCTGCGCAAAATTTTCATCGCCGATCAGAAGGTTTATTGACTTCCTTTGGTGTCACAATTATTTTAAAACAAAACATTTTTATTTCAAAGTGAAGTATTGTTTTCTTTTCATCCTTAAAATTTATATATTTGGAATATTATTTTACCACTTTTATTTTGATGTACAAATTAAAATCATGAAACTTGATTCTCTTCTGAGATATATACAATATCTTTGTTTCTCCACACATTTGAAGTAGAGTATACATTAATTTAAATGAAAACTTGAACAATTCAATGAAATATGATAAAATTAATCAGTCGATGGTAAAAAAAAATGGCTACGGTCGACAAAAATGGCGGGAAATAACTAAATAATTTAATTAAATGAATAAACAAAACAATTAGGTCAAATAAATAATTTGTTCGGCTCTTGCTCTAATCTTATGTGATAAAATATTAGAGATATTTATAATTTAAATACTAACATTAAATAAATAATAAGTTTTAATACATTTTGATGCAGACAATTTTTATATGAATCCGTCGAAATCTTTATGAAAGCCCATTTTTAGACAAAATTCAAATTGTCTCTTTGTGTGTGACATATTTTATTAAAAAATTTATCAGCCATTGAAATAATCATTTGATTATGTTTACTTATAAGGTGTTAGGTGTGACTTCTTTATATTATATTATTATTTAAAGTGCAATGTTTAGTACTACACAAACTATATTCAGTCACAATTATATATTTTGATGACCAGGGCCGGTTCGCTTATTGCGAGTATCATTATAATTTGATAACGTTCGCGATGAGCGAAACCGGTTAAAAATATAACATTATGGAGATAGTACTAAACAAAGTGTTTAGTATTTGAATTCTTTTGTAACTGATTTATAAGCAGGGTTGGGCAGAATAACTAATTCCCCGAACGCTATTACATTTAAAAAAGAAAATAACGTAAATGGTTTGTGAGAGTCAGCAAATAATAGGTATACTACGTCGAGGAGCGTTTATTTGTAATCGAGTTGTGTTTTGGTAGGTTCACGAAACAATCTAAAAGAGAGATGAGAAAAATAAACACTTTTGGATCTGGAACAAAGAGAGCCGGTCGCTAACCTTTTTGTAGATAACGTGTTTTGTTGAAAACGACTAAAGAAAAAAAGAACGCCTAATTGTATGGAAGTTGGCGTTTCAAGGTTTAATATGCATCTGACCTTTTTCCATTCATTGCGAATGCCGGTGTGCTTGATTAGGTCACTCACCTAAAAAAAGAAAAACAGCATTGTTAATTAGTCAAATTTTATACTAAATTAAAAATTTATTAAGTCGTTTTGTCAATAGCGGAAGAATGGAAGGGGCGTGTCGATGCTAGTAATGTAATTTCATCAGTATTTATTTTGCAGCATACCATTATAATCAGGAAACAACTTTTCAGGATGCAGTTTTGACCATGGCGTGACTTTGGCGTGGCATTTGATGCGGGTTCATTCGGAATTCAAATTCCATCAAGCACCTTCAGTCGATATCATAAATTATATTTGTTATCGTCATGATCAATGATTGATGTTCAACGATTTATATACTGAGTTGGATAAATGCGACATCGGCTTTTGTCATACGCATATGCTATGTTATATAAAAAATACAATATTTTTCATGGAAATCTAGGTTGCCATCCTGTCTTTCGTTTCACATGTCATGGACAGAATAAACGATGATGAGTTTTATCTGAAAAATTTACATTATTTGTTTCTCAAAACGATATTTCAACTTGTGGATTATACGAGATACAGTTCCATTTTTATTCAAACTAGGTATGGTGTTTTTACCGTAAAAAAAATTATGCGGCAAAACTAACTCTGGTGATATTAAAGTGGATAAATTTCTTTTTTTCTTTTTAATTAGTGAAATTTAAGACAGTCGGTATGTGTCATGTATATATTGAAAGGTCGATGCTATTCGGGCGATGATAGAATATTTTTTTAAAAACGATTTAAAGAACGCACTGTTTAAAATAATCTATGTAGCATGTAAGTGTAGGTAAACTAATATCAAGTAAGCTTACCACTGAATAATCTTGTTTGGACAGCTAGAGAATCATTTTTGCCAGGCTTGACAGTATAAAATTGAAACGAAAAATTGACGTCATAATAGTCGTGTAGGTCTACGTCACGGCATATAAGAGACTAAATAAAACCTTTTTGAAATGTTAGAATCAATCATATCGAGTGACTTTTTCATTATCATATATTTTATTGGGAATTCTCCGACGCTTGATGCGCGATCTAAAGTACGATTGAAAGAACGATAAACAAAGACTAAACAGGTAGTTGAATACAACTTGAGGAGAAGAAGATCTCGCAGAAATCATTCAATCACCATCAATCAACTGCAGACTGACATCTGAAAACTCGTATTTGAGAAAAAAATCTTGGGCAACCAAAAACGGGAGCTACAAACTTATAAATATGTATGTGCGTACAGTCATTTTATGGACTTGATATAACTATACTCAATACAAGAAATACACTTGTAGATGCAAAGGAAAGTATTTTTTCAACTCCAATTTAATGAGACACTGATATATTTAGGGGACATAACCAAACAAATAAATGGCATTACACGCCTAAGACAATTAAATAGTGAGCAAACCTGAAAGGTTACAATTATTATTGTCTGTTGCTCAAAACAAAATAATTTACAAAATACACTCTAAATAAACTAAAATATTTATTTCCAAATAAGCTACTTAATTTAGTCGAGATATTTATTGTTTGATTACCCATTCATTATTGTCTTGAATCTCTCACCATCGTTTTGTATACCTGGTAATTTATAATTAAAAATTTCATATTTTGTTGCCTTGTTTTAATTTGTATTGCGTAAATTGATAATGCTCGTGATGAGTAAAAATGCTCCTGATTTTAAGCACAAAAAATGTAGAAATAATATTAAACATTGTGTTTTATTATTTGAATTCAATGTCTTTTCACCAAGAAGTGACAATTAACACATTAAAAGTGATAATAAATGTATTTCTTTAAGTGTAGTCTTAGTTCAGTAGAATTATAAAAAGAATAAGTTTAGAACGGAATTCGTTTTACTTGGCGTAAAGATGACTCTGATGCAAAAAATAAGAAAAGTGTATTCATAAAATTCCTGCACGAACGAGAAGAGAGTGTTAGGGATATTGACAATAGGTAGAGATCGTGCGTTTAAAATTGTTTATGAAATAGCGTGAAAATCACATATCACGGATCGAATAAAACTTGACAAAGACACAATGTTTCGCGGTACGTATTCTCAATAGGAAAATCTACTAACGAGCTATGAATCGCAATCTATTAAATGTATGATATTATATATTTAGAAACATGATAACGAAAGCCAATAATATATTTTAAAAAAATACATGTATATCATTTATTTATATTTTTGATAACAGCTATGGGTTATAAAAATAATTCTCAGATATTATACACTTGGTAGAACTACAAAAATATATTTTATGGATGTTAATTCATATTTAAAATACAATAGTCACTTATATGATTTTCAAAAGTTGAATGTAAAGTAATATAATTACAAAATCATACAAATTACAAACAATTTAAATTGACGGTACTAAATATGACGCATTTTCATATTTTTTCTCGGCTCGATATTCATAATGTTTCTCGAGATAAATAAATCTTTCAGGTCTAATGAAAAATAAGTGTATGCAAAATGAAAAACCGATCTCAAATACTTTATTTTCAAATTTTCTGTGTGTGTAGGTAATAAATCGTAAAGGGCAAGTTATACTAAGCCTACGTAGACCTCGGGGGAAGATGTGACGTCACTTCCGTCCATCCGTTGCGGAATGTTTACAACCCCCAAGTGGTGAATGTGACGCCTTTCAGCGTTATCAATGTAAAGCATTGATGATTCTAAACATTTAAATATTCATAGGAATAAGTTTAAAATCGTATCATCGGAGTCGGAAAATGGTCGGAAAGTGCTTCTATCTAAATAAAAAAAAGATATACATATATAATTCTTCGATTACCCATGGACTAATAAAACAAATAAAAAGAAAAAATAATATAAAAAACAAAAATGACAGGCCGCCTATCCAGATCATCATTTATTAACTCAATCATGTAATGTGTTATATTCATAAATATGACGAATGGAGAACTGAAAGCGGTTTATCGATAATTGAAAATTGAACTAGCAGAACGATATTTTTTTATGTCACTTATATAATGTTGATCGATAAATTTCTCTCGAACCCAACTTTGAGAAGCTTAACTAACCGCCCGAAACACTCAACCCACAAAAGCGGACGAGAAAGTGTCTGACCTTTTCACTGCGACAGCTTTATAAGCGAAACATGTTAACCTTATCCTGCCTCAATCGAAGTGAATACATTGTGTTTTTATGCAAATTCACTAGTCTCAAAAATATTTCAGTTATAACTTGTGTCTTGACAGCTGTAACGTTTAATAGAATTGAAAAATACCATGCTAAATGAATTAGGATATTACACGCAAAGGATTTTAGGTGGATAATGCGTAACATACAAAAAACTGAATTGCTACGAAAGCCATCAAACAGTTGTCTGTTTTTCGAATAAACTGAATGAGAGTGAAAAATCTTTTGATTTGGCAAAATTTACATTCTCGCCCATCGTTGGTTTGACACACAATTTCAATCGATTGATAGTTTTATCTTTAGAATCCTTAAATTAATAAATAACCATACATACTGTTCGTAGGGGTTTGTATAAAAATTCTATTTTAAAATAAGAAAATAGATGAACACGTTAAATGAACTATGATTGAAAAGAGAAACGTGCAACGAAGTAAACTATAAAAAGATTTGTAAAAGGATTAAGGAAAAAATAAACAATCAACAATTGCCTTATCATCGGTAAAAATCAAATTTCCTCAAATTATTCCCATATGAATAAATTTGCTCATAATTACAATTATTTTATAATACTGAACGAGTACTGGCTTTGTTTGAATCAAGATTAAGTGATTCTCGTGTATTAGAACTATAATATAATATTCAATTTTGTTTCATATATCAAAAATAGTTCTGAATCAATTCAAAACAGTTAAATATTTTATTACGCTAAAAGCAATAAATTTCGGACACAGTAGCGTCCTAAATTTGTTTTAAATTTGTTAAGGAGTATAAAACCGAAAGCTTCTATTGCTGTTAATTCAAAATGAACGCTTGCTATTAATTATCTACCAATGATAACTGCATGCAACGGGCACTACGTAATACGGGACGAAAATTTCAATTGTTTCCCCAAACCGCGAGCAGTAATTAATAGTTTGGTTTGAATACGGGGAACTTTTAATGAAGAACGCAGTTATGAATGCAATAAAATTATTAAATTATATCGTTTTTAAAGTGTCAATGACATCGCTACTTTGGTCATGGATATTCCATGTGACTTCTACCAGAAACTTTCTTTCTTTAAAGAACAGGAAATATATATATATATATCATTTTGAAGTTGTAGAAGTGAAGGAGACTTATTATTATGCAATATCATTTGATTCTACATTATGGTTTCCCAATACTTACATTTTCTTATAATTTATGATATTGACTGAAGGTGCTTGATGGAATTTCAATATCAAATTTGTTGCATCCGTGTAATATAATGTCTGAAGATGCCGATAGGCGAAACCCGGGTCATAAGTGACAAAACATGTGGAATCGTACAAAGTTGTAACAATTCAAATTTTACATTTTCTTAGTAATACGCGCGTTAAATTCAATCAAGTAATAATGCGGTCATAGGGAAAAGGGTAACGGCGAACGTATTTGTATCGCTAAAACCGAGTAAATTTAGTCGGTTAATGGTTAGCATGTTGCTTTTGATAAATCTAAGAAACTCTCAACGAGTAGAAAATGACATACAAGACGAATGGTAAAGACCCCCTGAAGTTTTTCCCGTTAGCGCAAGAAGCTTGACGGGAAATGTTGTAACTGGTGACAATGTAAATATTTTCATTATCATAATACAGCAGCAGCACAAGAGGGTTGCATTAACTTAAATTGATTATAGTGAAAGTATCAAAATGAAACATCATGTATCGAAATGTGACATCAGGTTTTTTTCCAACATCACAATTCCAACAACAAGGTCGATACTAAAAATTATATTTAAGCCTACCAAATACACATTTTATTACTTTATGAACAAGGTTGACCGGCCAAAAAATATTATAAAAATTTATATTATGCAGCAGAAAAAATATTAAAACTTATTAAATGTCAATAAAACAAACTAAACACATGGGCATATCAAATTAAAAACAACATCTGTGTAGACTATAATAAAATGATAAAAAAATACATAGAATTGTATCGATTCATATTTTTTTTTTGTAGATGGTGAAAGTATTAAAATGGATGTAAGTCCAGTTTTACAAGATAATAGTTGGTGTAAATTAAACGACTTCGTCTAATATATTGCTTCCGCATTTTTAATTTACATATAATATCAAGGCCTCTCGCAGGAATAGTGATTTTATAAGTCGAGAAGGTTGTTATTTATTAATTTTAACATTCAGATAAGTATCATCAGCAGGTATCCGAATTCAATTTTCAATTTTGTCTATTTTTGAAAATTATCATTGAAAAAATTATTTTCTTACTGTATTCCAAATAAAATTACATTCTGTAACGGTCATTGTAAAACAAAATCTTTATCAACACATCATATTGTTATATTCTTTTTTTTTTTGAAACTCAACTCAACAAATAATTTCAAATATTGTAATTTTTTTAATAATAAAAACGCAAAATAGTTTTACAATATATTTTATGATCAGGACCGGTTTCGTTCATCGCGAGCATTATCAAATATATTTTTAATTATTTAAAATATCATGCCTTTCCATCAAGGAGCCAACCAAGGATATGTATATATATTTTTTAAGATGTTAAAAATTTTGAAAAAATCTCTGTTGTATGAAATGATGGTTAAGTGTAATGCGTAGCGTGTTTCAGTTTATTTGATTATTATTATTATCCTAGAGAATAAATATTCGATTGTTGAAGCGTCGGGTGATGGCCACAATCCAATCTACGTTATAACACAATAATATTTTTTGATGATATAAACTTGATCGAAATTCCGGCTTTAATATAAAATTTTGTAATAGTTGAATGAATCTGGCGACTTTCCCAAAGTTGCAGTATAAGGCTCGAAGATTCACAGTGATTGCGGTAAGCACATTAACTAACAGTTCAACATAGGGTTCGGTCAGTTGAAAATAATTTTATAATACCGCATATGTAGCGCTTAATATCAAGTATACATGTGGTATGTTCCCAATTCAATGAACAGCCTGATATGCAATTAACGTTTATTAAAATGTGCATTACTTTCGGGCAGTTTACTTTCAAAGGCTCGCAGGGTTGAGCGCACTAATTGCCAACAAGAGATTGATTCGACAAATACAAAAGAAGAAGAAAATAGTAAACGGGATGGCAGAAATGAGTGAAGCGATTGTATTATCTCGCCGGGAGGGAAGAAAGAAAACGGACGCAAAGTAAAATGCGCAAAAAGAGAAAATGAAGATACATTGGATAGAATGGAATTAAGGAGTCTACATTTATTTCATGAGCGTGGTTCGCTATATGTGACGCTATCGCTATATTGACGTAAAATTCGTATATTTAAAAACGTAAAATGAAATAAAAAAAATGAAAGCCTTATAATATCTTTGCAGACAAATTTTAAGCTGGGTCTGAGGTTGAATAGCCAACACCGTTCGCTACGGCTGCGATATTCACGGGATTCGATTCCATAAATCGTCTGTTTCATCGATTAGTGCATATATTTTCCAATGTATGTGATACGATCTTACTCATCCAATTCTTAAAAGATGGCATAACGAGAGCGATTAGCTAACTTATCTTGTAACAGTCCTTCAATGTAGTCACTTAAAATAAATCATGTCATGTGGAGTAATTAACATGAAAAAAAAAACACTTTTTTAACATTTAATAATAGATAATTTCAAAACATTACTAACACTACTCTCTACCCCTAGATTGCAGCAGGAACAAAGTCACAACCCATTCGAAAAATGTATGATTAGGTGAATAAAATATTTTCCTTCAGGTCGAGCAAATTATTGACTCCTAACTAAAGATAGGGCAGTTTTAAGAAAATCTTTGAGCTGAACCCATCGAGGTAGCAGCGATTTAAACCTCCGTTGAACCAATATCCGGTCTCCCGGCAGGTTCCAGGGGTGGCGATGATTGAGGGCTTCCATTCCAACGCAGCAGGGGTCGCGACTCACAGCCAATACCTTTTACACCGCCATTGTTTCAAACAATAAAAGGGGTTAATACGGGTTGACCCACTTTCACGCGGTGGCACTGCAAGGCAGTTTCATTAAAGCACCAGAAATAATAACGCAGATTTAAAATCATAAATCATAACGTAAAAGCGATTTTAAGCTTCAATTGTTTTTTTCTGTTACAATATTACAAAATGCGTTCACAAAAGCTTAAACAGTATAAAATGACAGATATCAAAGCAAAGTTTAGGAAATATAAAAGTGGTTATTTTGAATTTTAATGTACAACATTCAGTGAGTAACGCAATGCATAAATTTTTGTTTTTTTGGCAGTCTCCGTACAAAAATGTTTACCGCTTTATGCGATGCTTCATTTCTTGAATACACGATGTATTGAAGTCTAAACTAAGGCGAGAATTGTAATGTATGTAAGCCTTTCATCGAATCGGATGGGCAGTGTTTGAATGGCCGAAGACATCAAGCGGGGAAACGGCTGATTCGACATTAAAAAAATTCATGTTAGATGGAAATCAAAATTATAACTTTATCAGCGCTGTGAAATTGTGATAATGATCACACACTACGATAGCGCTTATCGTTATAGCTTATTATTATAGCGATTAGCACTTTCGATGCAAACTGATCGATCGATTAAATAATTACAAAAAAAAAAACACGAGCATGTATACTTTAACTGTTGATATTTAAATCGTTAAAATACTTTTTAAAAAGATTTATTTAATATAATAATATTACTCTGAATAATTCTAGTACGAAGAATGTATATAATTTTTACGCGAAATTATTTTACTGTTTTTATTTTGAATACTAGGTTAATAGTTCATCAAATGAAAATTTAAAAACTCTATGTAAGAAGCTATTCTCTTACAGGTGTACATACCTCTCAGTGTATTTAATGTTACTTTGAAAGTTTCTAGTAACTAATGTTACAAATGGAGCACATTTAAACCCGGTAGACGCTCTCTACGATATCATATTAATGAAGGAGTTTAGTCAAAAAGACTTTGAAATTTACCAAACCCGAGAAAGCAGCCACTCAATTCGACATTTGCTAGACGTTTTAATGTTTTGAGCGTGTACCAAATTTAACACTCAAATTGCAGAGCATACAAGAAAATAGTTTAGTGTATTTAAAAAAAGCTTTTATTGATAGATATGTGATATGAAAAAGCATTTAAATGACAAGAGTAAACATTCAAATCGTTAATTAAACACTAAAGACAAAATAGAATAGAAAAGATAAATCATTCGGATACCTCGTTAAATACTGATATATAATAACCAACATATTTTTTAATTTAATTAATAAAGTATTGATAGATTATTAGTATACAGTGAAAACATAACTTAAATGAAAATATTTATTGAATATTAATATAAAAAAAATATTTTGATATATGATTGATCGAAAGAAAATAAAATTTCGTAAAAAAGAACAGCGCCAATATACGTAAATATATGGCAAGTAAGAAATATGGCGTAATCTGTAAATAATACGAGTAAATTTTTAACTACAGGGTTTGTTTGATTACACAATTATGTTTTATGTTGTTATCTTCCGCCAAACCTTACATAATATATAAATAGTCTCCACTCTGAATAAATTCTAATATAACTCGTAATTTAATAAAAATATTTTGACAACACGATTATTGAATCATCATTCACACTTTTTGAGGCTAAAACTATCTTCTGAATAATAACGATATCATTTTTCAGATTCATAAGCATGGCCATCGAAGTGTTAGCGAGCGCGCACATTCCTCTCAAATTTTAAGCATACAAATTGAGCTCCTGTTAAATATTTATTAGGCTCGTGGGTACTCCCACCCAGTGTAACTAAGCTACGATGTAGAGGCGGATAGGCGCGTTATTTTCCTGCATTTTCGCCGAAAAGAGATTTCTAGGCTGAAAATTGTAATTAACGCGAACACCTGTCACAACAAAAGAATCGGAAGGGGATTTATTTGTTTTAATATTTTATAACGCGATTGGTAATTATTTCAAATGTCTCTATAAGAAGCTAAATATTATTTTAGAAAATATACCAAGGAACCTTCCAATTAAGACATTCAAAATAATTCATTACTATGTTTAGTTAAACTTCTCAGAATTAAGTGCCTGTTTCGGAAGGTTTGAGCGCATTTCTTTAGGTGCAATGGTGTGAATCGTGCAATGGCTTTTGGGTATATTGTTTTTGTGCAATATTTGAATTTATGTTGAGGCTGTGAAGTCGTCAAAAAGGCACGACAAAAACACGATTCCAACTCCGACGTTAACCAACGATGACACGTTCTTTCCCATTAATCAATAAACATGTGTTATCTGTATCATTTAAATTTACAAGAATAAAGAACAATATTTTAATAACAGAAGGTGGTGATATGAAGCAGCAACATAAAGCCGACAAGCAATGTATCTATGTGTAAAAAAAATCCCGTGTATACATATATTGTGAAGGAAATCTAAAAATAGAGATCCTTAATACAGCAAAAGTGGAATAAAAAAAGGTCTTAAGGAATTCAATATCTGCAACGTTGCAAAGGGAAAATATTTTTAGCCGCTAGATAAAGCACACTTAGAATCGCGAATCTGCGTGTATATAATACTTGTGATACATCGTCGTAAGAAAAAACAAAGAAAATCTCATCGAAAACGGATTCATATTATAAAAAATCAAACCTTTTCACTCTTTGAAGGCAGCCAGTGGTATGCCTATTCAGCGAAAAATGGGGTTATTTTTAAGTTAGAAATTTCATTGCGGAAAAATACACAACAGAAAGTTGATCATACGAAAACTTCATTTCGCAGAAAGATTATCACAAGATTTCCACGAACTTGTATTGTAGCCGGTCCGGAAAATCTGAAAGGTTGGAGAGTCCGCTGTTGTACTCCATTAAACGTTGCCATCATAACTACAATAACTCTTGTGTAAGACTTTGGAATTTGATACAGAGAATTCGTTGACCACGGAGTTGTATTTTGGACAAGGTTGTGAGACTAAACGATACGATTGATTATTAACTTAATAATGAAATAAATTCCATTGGTAAAATAAAATCAAGAATCATTAATGTCTTGAGATCGAGAAGGCTCAGATGGGCGGGTCACGTTGTACGATCTGAGAAGTCTAGAGCTCTTCATAAGACTTATGAAGGAACACCAGCTGGCACCCGACCTCTCGGTCGCCCTCGACGGAGATGGGCGGATAACATTCAAAAGGATGTTGAGAGGTTGGGGATAGTCAGCTGGAGAGAAAGAGCGCTCGACAGAGATGCCTGGAGAGAGGTTGTACAGTCGGCCATGGACCTAAACGGCCCCTAGCGCCATTCTATAATAAAAATAAAATAAAATCTATCCGAGTATAATCGTCATATAATCCAATGCAACATACAATTATTTTTAAACCTTTGAAACCCTTGTCGATTTCACCTTTATGAATTGATTATGGAGAGAATGACTTTTGATGTGTATATATTGAATAACTTTATGTAGTACAATTGATGCATCGGCATTTTTTCCCTTTGAGCTCGTAAGTTTATAACACTGTCCATTATGAAGATTTCTCCAAATCCTGGTCAGATGTCAAAGAAAAAAAAACAAGGAACGAGTAAGCCACTGGTAAAGATCAACGTAGCCGAATATTTTTTTTATTTGAATATATATATACACACACATTCGTTGTAACAATTTAAATTAGACCCGAGTTTTAAGATGCCACTGGTTCACCCCAAGTAAAAATGGAGTTAGCTTCTTTATCTTAGCGCTGCAGAGTGTTTGCGTGTCGTAAACCCTTATCTCCCACCCTTAGGGCCAAAAAGGTTGTTGTATATATTGACACGCCCACGCAGGTCAACACTTAGTGGGATTTCGCTCACAGAAAATGGAGTAGTATATTCCGAATCTATAAAATAATTATTATCGGCAAGGTGCCCGCTAAATGGTAATTGTCAACTTCATGCACTTTTATTTAAAATATCGATAGAAAAAAGGACACTAATAGGACAAGTCAGATAAGATTTAGTGTACTGGTTGTTGGAAGCATCAGCTGAAATAGGTTATTCTGTTTGTGGTGATTTTGAATGTATAATGCTAATCTGTTCGGTGTTCATGCAGCTTAGGAATATAAAGGTGACTAAAAGGGCACGTAAAATGAAATACAGCTGCAGACAGTGTTAATGTTCTTCGTCAGGTTTAATCATACGAATCAGCCTCAGTCATCTCTCAATGGTCTTCAAATTTGACTGAAAAGTACTAACAGTTACAAAAGCACAGAAATATACCCATAAAACTATTAGATGCTTACGGGATACTCAGCTCAGAAATATAGGGCGAATGAATTCATACTCTCTGATCCCATACGCCATACGGTGTAGTACTGGGCAGCTAGTACCGTAAGATGTGCATAACAATTGGCATTGAATAAATAACTGTTTTCAGAGTAATCTCAATAAAGTATTGATGTTTTATATAATTCAAACATCTCATTACAATAAATCCAATAATAGGATGAAATATGTATAATGCTGTGTCGTTATCAAATTGTAATATACGACGATGCCCTTACTTAACACATTGTTGTCGGGTGATTTCGCGCATTGTTTTAAGCCTGGCACGGGGCATTTTTTAGCAGCCGCGTGCGTATTTTTACATTTTCGGAAACTCGCCATAACTTTTATACTATACAATATAAAATTATGAAATTTTAAACACAGACTAACCATAAACAGTACTATCAAATGAAGAAGAAACATGGAGCATGACAGTTTTATATTCACTGGAAACTTCCGTTTATTTTTCACATAAAAGTTTTATAAAAATGTATGTAATAAAAAATCGAAATAAACACTAAATAAAACTAAAATATGTCAGAATTTGTTTTTATGAATAATTTTTCAACGTGTGATATTTCTCAAAACACGTACCTCTGTGTAGAGGTATACCACAAAACTTGCACATAAAGTAGGTCTCACTTCTTTTGCCGCTCGCACCACACACTCGGCATTGTCTTTGAACGTATTTATTTTTTCCCTTTCCAAGAATTCGTTGCACCGTATGGGCTTTCATATCCATAGAAAGTCTTCCTGGTGGATTAACTTTTGAGGTTCGCCGTGTCGGAAGTAATGCTGTTGGTTCTTGGGATTTTGATGGTCCTGGTTCTTGATTTGTGTCAATTTCAATACGATCACAAGCTATAAAGCATTTGTAGTTCGATATTTAACTTTTGTGTGTCATTTTTTAAAAAATATTTTTGTACGGTATAAAAATTCAATATCAAAATTAGTACAATACATTTGGTGGAACTGTAATAAATGCGACGACTAATAAAAAAATGTCTTTGTTAAATACCAAAGCAGTGACATCTAGCTGCTGACAACAAAAAAAATGCAGTTCAAATTACACGGATAAATACGTGAGCCGACTTCTAGCAACAGACTACAAAACCCAGATTTTTACGGGCCCCGCAATCCATCAGCAGTTCAGCAAAAACGGAAAAATCCGTGTCCCGACAACAATGTGTTAAAAGCAATATATATAGCAAGTTTTTTTTAATTTCATAATATCACCTTAAAAAGAAAATTGCGTATGGATATATCGTATAAAAAAATACTTCTCAATATCACTAATAAGACTTTTTTAAACCGGTTAACTGCCAAAAGCGTCTTAAGACGCATAATTTTCTGTGAACGGAGCGCCGCTCATCCAAAAATTACGTCTTAAGAAGCGCCGTATTAAATGAGCTTTTACTAAAGAAAATCAATTATTTAAAATGTACAAATATATTGAATTGATTATGGACAAATGACTGCACAACTGGCGCGCTCTTCATTTATTTGGTAAGTTTTATAAATAAACTTTATTACACTTTCAATAACGATATATTTAGAAGGTTAAATACACTTTCAATAACGATATATTTAGAAGGTTAAATAACCTTTCAGTCATTAGATACTGTATATTTGCCATTATGAACGGTTTGAGCATGTACTCGAGGTAGAATGCAGCACAACGGGCTGTAACATTTAGCTTGAATATGTGTGAAGATCAAATGACTTGTGAAAAGCATTAAGGTTGCGATAACCCATGAACGGTAAATTAACAACGAACTGTGATATATTATATATACCCAATATTTGTACGTGGAATATGCTAAGGATGGTTCGAGGGAAAAACGATGTACCCTACTCGGTTTTGTCCGTACCAGGCAAAAAATATTTGTATTTTTTTACACAAAACGCAACACGACTTTAAAAAGATGTACTTAACTTTTAATTTAATTAGACAATAAAATTTAACTTAAAATAAGATGAATCAGCGCGGTGAAAAAATAGCGATATATTTAAGATTTACAAAAATTATAAATATAGTTGATAGCTATGTCGGCGTACCCTAATCAGAACTATCAAAATAGCTAATTTTTATTGTTTTCTTATTAAAATATTGCCTAATGTATGAAATGTGAATTCAATTAAACATCATAAATTATTATTTGGTTGCAAAATAAACATTGAATTCCTTTCAAACCATCGTATATTTTCAATAAAAAAAGCGAAAAAGTTTTCTTTTCAATCGACGTCAAACTTTTTTACATAATCTGACTTATCGAGAGTGATCTGTGAAATTTAATATTGATTCGGAATTCTTGTTTGTTTGAATTTTCAATCAAATATATAATACTTATTGGCTTTCGACGAGCGAAGAATCTGCCGAAACAATAAAAAATAATTTGTTTCATGAAAGAAAATAAAAATCAAATATAATGCTTCCAGAGGAGAGAACATAGGTACGTACAAAACAATTTTGTGTTCAGTGGTGCAGAGATAAAAATAAAAACCGTATAGCAGTGATTAATTTTAATTGGAAACTATTTTAAGTTGTGGTTGAGTAAAAATAAACTAGGGTGGACCCTTCTTACTACTCACCTCATTCAATTTATGAACTGTGAAAATTGTAGGATGAGTTATAGGCATTTTCATTATTTTTCAATCGATCAATAAGTTAGAAAAGCTTTACATTGAGAAAGTATCGTCATGGTGTAAGAATTATAGGTGAACTTTATCGTAAATATTGGCAAAAATTTCACTTGTTAAATATTTACTATCGTCTACAAATTTTATAAACATAGCTAATTTAAATTAAATAATCACGAGATGACGTCACGTTATACATAAAATGGCAGCCGTATATTTTTACAAACATCACCTATTCTAATTTTACAGCGGCAATGAATCTCAATGTGATTTTTAAGAAAATGCCTAAATGAAATTTTTACCTGAAACAAAAAGTAAAGAAACAAATTAGAACTGGTTATAAACAGAAAAAAAATCTTTGATAAAATGCGTTGCAAAACATTAAACGGTATAAATCCAACACTTTCTATAGCATACATGTCTCGCTTGCGAGTTATCTATCGTCTAATCGTTGTGATATATTTATTAGTAAGCAGTGTAAGCGAGAGTTAACTGGAGTAATAAGTAAGACTTATCTAAATTAGTGATGTGGGTAGTACCAAACCATATCCTACGTATCTGGTGGTGGGTGGAAGAAACGGCATTAGCCGGGGGAGGTGTTGGGATGACGGTGAATTCCGCTTCAATCGTGATTGCTTAGTGAACGTCAGATATTCTAATATACCAAAGTGGTAACAAATATATACCATATCACAATAAATTGCTGTGAAGCTGTTTTGGATTAAAGAAAAACGATTATCTACTTCATAATCAATTTCGAATCTATATAAGTTAAAAGTCTGCGGAAAAAAGTGTCTGCGAATAATATCGCTAAAGGTGAAAATGACATGCTATATAATATTAAAATATGCGGTAAAATTACTAAAATTATTGAAAATAGCTTTATGGACAGTATAAAATACAAATGATTTACTCAGCTAATATTGTACGTGATCAAAACGACCGAAGAAAAATCTCTGTCTAGGTTTTAGGGGTTTAAAGGGATTTGTAAAAATTATATGATTTTTCTTACATTTTACCACTTGCTTCGTACATTTTCATTTTCCCATAACTATTATAATATTATATTTGATATGAATAGTCGATTGCGATATGAATAATCGAGTTATCAAAACATTTTTATATTTAGCGAGCCTTCTCTATTGGTACAATATACTCGAAGAAATATCACGGAGGTATAATAATTAACGTTAACAACTTATACTAAAAAAGTATATTTGCATTTTGCCAGAGTCCTGTCAGTCTAAAATAAAATTATCTATCGGGAGTCGCCAATTTAAAAAATGAGCCATCTTTGATTCACGTATGATTTCTCATTTACTTTTGTTATATTTCTCTTTTATGATTCTGATCAGTAAATGAAAAGAATGGTGCAGTAATTTTTGATGTTGTTCTATACTGGGTGTTTTTCAACCTAAATTTCTAGTCAACTAAAATCAATGTCGTAACATGTTATATAACGCAACCCTCCTTCCCAGCTCTTCGTAACTTTATTGCTAAGAGACTTAGGTGCAAAGTTCGAAAGAGAGCTTCCGTTATACGTGTGTGATAAACATCCGCACAACGTAATGAGAATGTGATCTGGCTGCTTCACACGTGAACTCCGAAACGATGTTTGAATCTAGAAGAAATCAAATTTATCGACGGTACGTTTGCCAATTCCGCTGAATTTTTGGGAACGATAGTTTGTAAATCACCAAATTTAAAATTTATCGTCACTCTTTTGTTTTACAACATATTTTTATAGTATGTGTATATATGTATTATAATATATATACATCGTAGGTTTTCATAGATATGATAATTTCTATTTTACCATAGCTTAAAGTTCTGCATTTGATTTCGAATTTATTCGGTGTTTGAATCTTTCCTTTCTTATAAAATTCTAACCGCAGAGTGTTAAAATAGCAATTAGAATGAAATTTAGTTTCTGCTTCAAGAAGTGGTGAAATGCTATTTTATGACATTTTTTAATATTTCCGATAAATTGTATTCTAGCGGAAGTAATTTCAGCAAATGTGAAGCATTCAGGCAGCAGGCGTCACCGCATGTGGGTATAGCCTTAGAACCTGACAATGCAATGTGATTTTATTTGCCAAATCGGTTGATATAACATATAAACATTATAATTAATTAAACGAAATTAGTTCATTTTGACGGGGTCTATGACATACAATAATTTCTCCACCGGAAGACGCACCTACTCGAAAAACAACATGCAATAAAATAAAAACAAGTCGAAGGATTCTTTCAGAAAGGTTAATTGCTTTCCACTCACATACAACCTCCGCGTATTGAAATGAAATTATGACACACACACTCACGTAGTGGGGGCATTGAGCTGCTAACCAATTTCAAAATCTTTCATCGCTCAAAGGAAAATTATTTGGTTGATAAAGTCAAATACCATTGACTTCGTCGAGTTAATAAGTTAGTGTAAAGGTGGTAAAGAGTGAAGGTCTAGTAACGAAAACAATTATGCAATATCGAGAATATGCTAAAGAAATACGTGTTAATTATATTTATCACTGATATTAGCAATGGCAGATTTATACATATTCAGAGAGGCTAAAAAACGTATAAGGTTATTCAAGTTTTTTAAACGTGACCTTAATAGTAATAAACAAATTTGAATTGTTGAAACTTTTTGCGATTCCAAATATTTTGAAAAAGTTGTTGAAACATGTAGAATCATACAGTTTCATTTAGCACCTTCACTCGATATCATAAACAAATGAATATTTGTTTCACCACGTATAATACAATTTCCACAAAAAGTTTCCTTTGTTTGTGTTTTTTTTTTACCATTGAAAATTTTTATATTTTGTCACTAGCTTACTGACGGGTTTCACTTTTCGGAATCTTGATGCAATTAAGTACATAGGTGGTAAACTGTCTTTATTATTCATATTAAAAACATAATATTTACGCATAAGCATATCGTTAAATATAGAACATATGAAAAGTTAAATTTGGCACTGAAATCACAATTAGGACAAGTCAATATTTTAAATTGAGTAGAATTTTTAATTTAATTATCAAAAAAATATATATATATATAATTTCATATTTTTTATTGAAAATTTATTTCAATTTATTCAGTGCACTAACTGAATAAATTGAAATGTATTCCATTACACTAATAAAAATATCAGCATTTATTACCACGACGATTATGCTTTTTGGTTTACAGCGATAGTTACATTAAAAAAAACTTGTATTCAAATTATAATGTCAAGAAATTTTGATGGTAAAAACAAAACAAAACAAAACAAAAAAAAAAACGCGTTTTACAGCCTTTCAAGATGGCATCGATCAATCAGTTTTACCAGTGTTTTCGTATTCACGCAACACTCGAATAAGCCCAAACATTTTCTTATCAAGAGCGACGAATCTAGCCATGATAAATTCATCAAGCCCGCTGAGAGAAAATGTGCGACGCGCGGTGTGGTTCTTCTGCGAATGTTTATGTGTGTGGCGGGAAACCCTGTCTGAATAGACAGCACTTTTCCGGCTCCGGAGTATGTGAAAACTTAAACAAGAACCATACGGCGCATCACCAGAGAAGTAGTAAGTATCCACCTAATCGGTTTGAGCGAGAGTCAAGTTACAAAGTTTAAGTCATTTAAGCAGACGTGAATCGCGATGTGTGGAACTAAAATTAGCAAGCACCAAAGTATGTGTACAGCTGGAGACTGTATCAACTCGACAATAATAATTAATGTCTCAAAGTCCCTCTCGGGGTAGAGTTCGCTCGGTAACTTTTAGGTTTGAATTGTGACATATACAGACTCAACTTTACTCCTTCTGTACTGAACGATCTGCTGTAATGAACAGTTCAATAGTTTGTTGATAATTTAAAACTTTGCAAGTATGATGGATAAGCGACACATTTCCATCAAATTTTACTAATGTTTTTTGATGATATCTGTTAATCATTTCAGATATATGTACAGATTACACTAGGACAGATTTCGCTCATCACGAGCATTAAAAATGAAATCTTCACAACCTTTTTTTAATTTGAAAATTTTTAATAAGTTTGTTTCTTAGTTCTTGAAGCCATGGTTGTGTATAGCTGCTACCTTTAACTCAAATATTTTGTATAAATAGACTTGTTTGTAAACTGTATTCTATCAGATGATAATGCTCGCGATGAGCGAAACCGGTCCTGATCAAAAAATATATTGTGGAAATAAGCACTAAAAATGTGTTCTTCTTATTTAAAATATTAAGAAGCCACGGTTAACACCTTAAAAGAGATTAGACTAGCATTAGTGGGTGTTTTTTCTTTAAAATTGCTTTCTTTACCAATGCAAAATATTTATTGTACGTCAGTTCTGTTGCATCCGTGTGATACCTGTAGATGCCAAAGGGCGAAACCCGAGTCATCGGTGACAAAACATGTGAAATCGTGCAAAATTTCAAAAATTCAAATTTGGATAAATGTTTGCTTCTTAAAAATCAAGGATTAGGGATGGGGAGAGTACATGCCCCTTCTCTGGATTTCCAAATGACGTCCTTGGCTAAAATATCATGTGTCATCGTCATTAACATGCATCAAATTACATATCCTCATTGAATCATCTCAAAATTCGCGATACTCGATTTTACACTCGAGTCATATACAATGATCCGATCCAGCTCACCTACACAGTTTGCCGTTACAAGTTTAAAGTGGAAGTGAAAAAAACTAGTCAAACTCCTCGAACGTCATATTGTGTACTTGTTTCAAAACAATATGCGGAATGGTCACGGCCACGCTTGGCGATTCGCTATTAAGAAAAAAGTGACGAAGAAATTTGGCAGTAAATATGTTTATATGTATTCAGCATCTTTAGTATTCGTGTTAACATAAAAAATTATTGAATAAAATTAAGGACGAATAATGAAATGTTAATCAATCAATCATACGTTTTTTAATCAAGTGTAAATCGTATAATCTTATTTATATACACATGCATGACTTTAACACCAGCGCCTCATCTTAAGGTGTAGTGAAATGACCATGTTGATTTACGGTTTTTTTATTACTTTAAAAAGTAAAAAAAATAGGTCGTTTCTGGACATTCAAACACAAATTGCAGTACACTGTATTATGCCTTCAGGTCCATTGTCACTATTACTAATTATTTGTTATGAACAGTAAATTAAGTAGTGATGACGCCTTATTTACAATAGTAATCGGTAAATTATACGAATTTATCTTCCGGATGGGTCAGGCAAGTGAGTATGTAGACACTTGGCTAATATTTTTTGCAACATATTACGGCAGAAATAGAACCTTGGGGTCCAAATCACCGCTCGAAAACAACATAATTCAAGGTATTGGCGTCATCGACTTCAGCCATAGAAATAACTCGGCTCAGGAAGTCCTTCGCACGAATTCGTACAAAAGGTGAACATTCTATAAGGTGCGGTATTCAAACTTTTTATAGGGCGTTACTAATTCGCAACACGAAATTATTGCGATATTATATCGGACGCAGCGTGGGACTGGTATAATATGGCCAACAGAGTCAAAATTCTAAATTCATGAATAAAAACGGGGCTCTTTACAAAGAGTATATAATTCAATGACTATAATATTTAACTACCCTTAAAAATTTGCTTTCAATTATTTTCATAACAAATGTGAAGAACGTAAAATCCGTTTCCTAACTTCATTCAATTTAATGTTTACCAATAAGTCAACGTTGTCTTTAGCACTCTCATATGTCATTCAATATAATAAAACTGTCGTAGCAAAATAGTCAAGAATGTTGGGTGATATTGCAATTTGCTAAGAGGTTTACGGATTTGGTTCTACAACCAATTTTCGTAGAAGTAACCTCTGTTAAAATAGTTTATAACGACCTCGCATACAATAAATAATAACTAATAGGTCTTAAAAAAAATAGTAGTTTACATTTACAATACGTAGTTAGTTTAATCAAACACATTGTCTTCCCAATTATTCAAACATTATATAACCTATGTATCTCAACAATAAACTATTTATGGGAGTAAAAATGTTCAGCGAGTTTTATTGGTTACATAAAAATATAATCATTAATCCATAAAAAAACGACCCCAAAAAGGGATCACCACGGTCTTGTGATAAAAAATATCTTTTATGCATGATAAAGGATACAAATTGCAGTATGGGTATACTTAATAATATCAGAAACGGTCAGGTTTAGTCGTGAGATAAAAAAATATACAATAGAAAGTATAATATTAATAGGGTAAAGGTTTTTAACCAAAAACATTTAGATTGTTATCTCGCACGGTTCACTCGATATTCTCCATTCTAAATCACGGCACATTCTTTGGAATTCAACCCGTCAAGTGCCGACCAATAATGGCAAACTATAATATATATAAAAAAAAAAAACGTTTATTTTGATTCTTTACACCAATATAATACCATCAGTCACAACAAGAATAATAAATTTCTCGCTTTAGCGCCTAATTTTTTTAAAGAATAAATCATAGCATTCTGCTTTTTACCAATAAGAGATTCACACCTGCTTCAGGTGAGGTTATCTTGTAGTGTAATTAATATATATAAAGAATAATTTTCGTATCAACACTTTAAAAATAAGAAATAAAGTTCAACATAATAATGCGTTTGAAATAAATTTATTAATTTTTAAGATAAATTACAAATTTTTAATTAATATTAATAATATACAAGATTGTGTAATACGATCACTTAGGTCATACAGTGTTTGATTAATGTGCATAAGATATTTGTGCGCTGTTACTAAAACCATGAAGTTGAATAAACTATCAAAGAAGTTTAACTATGTGAAAAGTGTCTATCTTTCACTATCAAAATTTCTTTAGATTCCCTTGTATAAATATTGATTAATAACACAGGAGAACATCAATTTTGAAAATTCATTATAATAATCAGAAAGACACTCAATAAAAAGCGGTCGTTAGCGGGTATGAAAAATGATAATGAAACCCAAAACGATTTCCCTGGCCCCAGTTCATTGCACCTTAAAAATATTCCTATCATCAAGAAAGAGAGAGAGAGAAAGGGTCCGTTTTTTCATCATAATATTAGACCCATTAATAAAATGATTCAAGAAATCGTGAGTCCGATTGTATTGGAGGTAATTGATTTTATCATGCGAATTGGAATTTTACAAGATTGAACTTGCAGAAACTACAATAGATAGAAGCGGGCATTCAATCAATAATAAATCATATAATATATTGAACATATCAATATTACAATCATTTGCGTTAGTATATAATGAGACTATTGAGAAAAATCATCGTCTTTTAAAATACGAAACCAATTTATTAAAAACTCAAAATCACATCTGCAATATAAAATGTATAAAATATGATATGAGAGATTGGGCTTTGTAAAGAATTCGTATAAGCCGTCTAAACTTATAAAAAAATGTATCTAGCTCTGATAAATTTGACGATAAAACTAGGAATTTGCCACTTGTGTTAAATACCTTACATTCATTGAATCAATCAGAATGCACGTGATATCGTTAATAAATAATCAAGATAGTAAAAATCTAGCGATGCCGTAAAAACGGTACTGCATTAGAATCTCAAATGGGACATTCGTTTATATGCGGTATTCACCATTTTATATACAATCCATTAAGACTAATTTTAAGCAATGCAGGTGGCTCACCTCTAATTAATTAAATTCCTATAAACATTAGCAATGCAATGATATTTGAAAATAGCATATGATGTGTTATTTTTATTATAATGCGCATTATTTTATTTGACAATTAAGTTATTTTTTTTAAATGATTAAAAAACAAAAATGTGGTATACTTTAAAGCCGAAGTAGTTATGGAATATTCAAAAAAAACTACTCATTTACTGGGTCGTAAGCTGCTAGCTAACGTGCTTAATCAAGCACCATAATAGTGGTTAATCTTTGATCAATGTACTTATGCAGTGAAGCTAATCTCTCAGGTAAGAGTAATGTATCTATATCTGCTTCATTAGTCCGACTCAACACGTACGAGCTCTATAGAGGAGTGAAATGCACTAACACACAAATGCTGATAATGGCGGAAACTAGCTCGTTCGTTATCGTGGCAGATATGCATCAACTGTGGAGTCGTTAAAAACGGTAGAAGCTGTCTTTGCCACCGCATAATACTCCGTATGAGTATCTAGTTTAAGTGTCATAAGAGTGTATTAATAGAAACTGAAATTAAATAACTGTTAAATGAAATTTTTTCGATAATCCAAAAATTAAAACGAGAACACTTTCAAAATATGAAAGTTTTCAGTGCGTCAACTTATCTCAAATACAAATTAAATAAAATACAGGCGTAACGAATTTATATAGGAGTCAAATTGCAAAAATAATAATAAATACTAATTGTAAAACATACAAAATTCGAAAGTATTAAATTGAAACAGCGATAACTGTACTACAAAGTGACCCAAAAAATTATCATATGTTTATTATTTATTTACAGGAAAAGAATGACTGATGACATCGATGATCATTTAAAATAAGAGTAGTAAAAAATACAAAAAAAGTTGACAAAACCATTTTCTCAATAAATTTATCTTCGATATTCTTTTTCAGATCCGATAGAATTTGACTACGGTTTCATAATGTTTTAATTTGATTATAAAGCATTGATAAAAATTCTGCTTGCATTTTTTATCGTTAAAATTTCTTATTCTGGTCTTATCCAATTCATGGAGGCTTTCTTCGATAATTTATTTTCACGGTGGGCAAAATCGCTCTCCATTTAAATGAGAAAGTAAACAGAGTGAACCGAACAGTAAACGTTTTTGGTTCCGTGCCATATCAGAGATCCAAGCAACAAAACTAATCTCAAAAAACGCCGCATTTTTTTTGATTTGCGTTAACAATAGGCCACGAGTAAGAAGTAAAGGTATATTTTTTATACAGTAGCTCGAGAAGTTATTGTGAGATTATTATCAGCAGCAATTTTCACATTGCAAGTGATATTTAAATATTTTTCAGATATTTTCCAAAAAGACAGACACCAGCGAAAAAAAATTAATATGAGTGTGATTCATTTTTCACTAAGTCATTAGGTGATACATGTCTGGCGAGTTTGCGTAAAGTGACGGCCTATGTTTTCCTTCTGAGTGTAGATTAAATTTAAAGTTTTACGGCAATTATGCCATTACGATTAATTATACGATTATACCAAATGAGTGATGAACATAAAAAAAATATTGTGCAGTTGAAATAGAACAGCTTAATACTCAAACCAATGAGGATGTTAAAATATGCCGATAAGAACTTAAAAGTAATAGTAATACAAGCTTAAATAACAGTTGAACATGATAAAAGATACTCAAAATATTTAAGGAAATAAAACCTTATAAACAATCTATAGGCGCGGTTGACGATGACATTTTTCCAAGAAGAAGAAGAAGAAGAAGAAATCACATACAGTTAATCCCCTTATAGGTAATGGTTAAAAAAGTTCCCCAACCGCTGCCCTATAGAGACCTTTCCTACAGCGTATGCGGCACTCCTTCGATAGCGTAGTTTTTAACAAACCGAAAACTTTTGTGTTAAAATAGAATTTTAATAAATTTAAAAAAATATATTGTTACGTTAAAAAATATTTATCAGTAGCTGTTATCAGGAAATTCACAAAATGCAATTGAAAGAACCTACGTTTATTTTTTTATGAGCGACTAGTTCTTCTATAACATAGAGTAGTCCCAATTTCTATGCTGCGAGGAGTCGACACTAATTTAAAAAGCTTCGCGAATTGTAGTGTACAGCAAAAAACAATTCAAGAATTATTTCTAAAGAAAACATGATATATTAGTATTTGTTCATGCCTTTGTTTTTTCCTTGTCAATCCGTCACCAAATTGATATATTGTAATGTGGGGGCTATAAAATATATAGAACGGCGATCTCATATCAGGAAATATGCCAAGCGATATAAAATTTCTCAAATTTTTATATCACACAAAAACGTTCTTTTCAATCGCTCAGGGCTGAATTTTTGTAATATCGTATTAAAAATATATGAATTGGCTTGCCCGAACGAAAGATTCTTCAAAATTTAGAAAGACACTTTGGTTTTACCTGTATAAAAAAGTAAAAAAAAAAAAAAACAAAAGAGAAAAGAGAAATTAACAGAAGGTATGAAGGAAGAGAAATTCGTTTTGACCAGAATCGAGTAGTTGTGACGGGAATAGATATCCATTGAAGCGAGAAATCGTAAACAAAACACAATGATTGCGAACGTACAGAACGATTCGGCATGGCAAGCTGTCTGCTAAAAATTTGAATTTTTTTTTTATTTACGATATTTTAGACATGTTATGTGACTGATAATCGCCGCCGATTAATATTAATTATTGAAATAGATAATTGATGAAATGATAAATAATATAGTTGATATAATGATGACGGTCATAACAATGAGTATGTATGATTATGTGAATCATACAATCTAGTTTCTTTCATACACAATTAATTTTCTTTGTTATAAATAAGCAGATGGAAATTGGCTATATCAAAAGAGAAGATTGTCAATTTTGAATATGTCACAAAAATTGTTGAACATTTAAAAAATATGAAACAGACATCACACATGTCAAAATAATGTTGCAACGATTTCACAGAGGCAGATTTTTATATAAATATACCTAGCCAAAACAGTCTGGGAAAAAAATAATATTATCAGTATCAAAAAGAAAATCTTTTCGTGATATGGGAAAGGTGAATGTTTTATACATACATATTTACAACGATAACATAAATAAACGGCCTGACATTTTACAATAGCATCATCATCATCATCAGCCGGGGTCGATCCACTGCTGGATGAAGGCCTCCCCCTGCTTTTTTTTTCAGGGGGGTGTTTGGACATAGTAACACCACGCTGCCCAGGCGGATTGGTGTTCGGTTTTCTGTCTGGGTTTTCCTTCCCATAGCCAAGAGAACACGGCACTCGGTGTTCCCGAGCGGTCACCCATCCAAGCACTATCCGCGCCCAATGTTGCTTACTTCGGTGATCGCACGAGAGCCGGTGCTTACAACGTGATATGGTCGTTGGCGTTTTTTTTTTTTTTTAATTTTATTATTTTATTTATTTACAATATAATATAATACAATACCCAGAAGCTTTAGGAACGTTGAGTTAACGTCATAGCGTTTTAACCAGAAGCTGTTGATAATTATTTCTATTAGATCAGAGCACTTTCGCGAAGCCCCAGCCTTTTACTATTTCAATAGCCATAAAGAAAACACTCTGGGTAGAGTTGTATATTAAATGCAGTAAAAATACTAGTTGATATAAATGGTTAAGAAATATTGACTGTTGATTTATTTTCTTATATCGTAAGTATATTTATATAAGAATTATATTTAAAAAAATAGTAGCAATTTCAACAACCTAATATCATTATATTTGTTCAAATATAATATAATATAATATAATATAATATATATTGTAGTTACAGTTAAGTAATCTAAAAGTTAAATAGTTAGGTATAATTTAAAAAATCGACTGAAGGTGCTGGATGGAATTTCAATAGCAAATTTGAATTGTTGAAACTTTGTACGATTCCACATGTTTTGCCGCTAACGACACGGGTTTTGCCTGTCGGCATCTTCAGTCTTAAGACTGAATATTATACTAGTCAACGGAATAGTGATGCATACCTGTCATTCGGCAGGTAATTCACTTGTCTCTTTATCGCTTATACCTCCACATTGATATACCCGAGGGCTAATTTAGAAATTTCATGTATGACGAATTTTCGTGAATCGGAAGTACTTTTTTCGATATATATCATTGAAAAACCGAATGTGTTCTTTAAATACAATTGCAATACAGTGGAATAGTTTAAATATAACACGGTGAAAAAAATTGCAATGTATTTTAGTTCTATAAAATTACCTCTACCAAGTGAATGCCAATTCAATCAATAAACTTTAAATATAGTTTATCAATTGCGTGGAAAAGTTTGTTCAATATGTCTTAAATTAATATATGTAAGTTTGCCTTCGAGATTGCAACTAACTTTTGGCGTGATAATTAAATTGTAATATTGGGTCGATTTTTCTCTCATTAGTAATTTTTCTAATATTTATTTGTTATTCAGAGTACGAAGTTATTGAAACGAATTTGTAGTTATTAATTATACGAATTAAGCAAATGATGATAAAAATTAATGAAGTATGACTGAGAATTGTCAAAAATAAATATTCTTGACTGCATTCAAAGACGCGTCAGATATAAATAATATTTACGACTGATCCACCGGGTATATACGGGTGAAAATATTTTTGAAAATTCATCACACATCCTAACCGCCAACATCGTCCCGAGATAATTCACACAGAGGTATATAATGTGTAGGTACACGCTCGGAACGTGGGTAATAAAAATAATGATCCGATCGAGAGGTAATAATTTATTATTCTCGCCGAGGAGAGAAATGCAATTCGATGCGTTATGTCTTACGAGAAAATTTCGTTTTATTTCCGTCTCAGCCCCGGGGCGATCGGAGTATACATAGAATACCGCCAAGAAACGAATGAGAAATGCAAATCGTAAACCGCAAGAAGAATAAATGCACAAAATTTGAAAATGTGTAGAAATTGGCTGGAAAACTTCGATAAATAGCTGCTCGACTCATGAATAAGATTTATATAAAACTTTTATCATTTTTAAAGCAATAAACTAATTATATGCTTAAAACTATATATATATAGACCCCGCCTCGGATTCAGTAAGAACAAATTGGGAGGGAACGGGGATGGCTAGTCTTTTTACATAAAATCACAACCAGTTTCACTGCCAAGATTAACCACGGAGATAGCGTGTTCATTTAAAACATATAACCAAATAAAATACTAGCAGAGCAATTGAGCACAAAATACTATTTGAAGCGTCAAAAACAAATCCGAATAAAAAAACATAGATTTAAGTAAATTTTGATTGTTAAATCGGTCACAAAAAAAAAAGTATGAGAAACTTCAACAAACGATTTAAATTTTACCCAAGGTACACAGCGATATTACACGACGTCCATTCGGGGCATTACACATTTTGAAAGTGACACATTACGTTAGAACAAATAATATGAGCAAATCCATTGAAAATAAAAAATTGGATGTATAAAATAATATAGTAGTTAAACTCAAGCAAGAAGCCATGTTTTGGTTGTATAACCTTAAATTTGTTCGCGTATAACGTCACTTTTGAAAGAAATCCCGGACATTCTCTTCATACAATAACATGTTTAATTCCATAGATCATTTAACGTGCACGAGTAAATAAATAATTGAACCAGTCAAACATTGTAACACAGACATTTTTTTAATCGACAAGTCTATTCAAGTTTATTCTACTGGCCTGTTGGCTAAACTTGTTTGAGGAAAATATTCTGACTAACTGTACTAAATTTTATTCAGTACAACGATGGAAAATGCTTTTAATGAATTAAGCAAATTAAGGGTGGTGGGACTATTTATTTCTACTGGCCGTAAGGAGGCGATAAGCACAAACATTATAACACTTTTTCCAAATTTTATATTTATAATTACCACTGCGTCGTGTGTCTCAAGTCTCAAGAGAAATAGTTTTAATAGTTGTGAGACACATATCTAATTTAAAATGTTTTAAAAACAGATTATAAGGCATGGTTTCATAAATTTCGAATAACTCTCAGATTTTAATTCCCGACGGAGTGTTTTAATATTATTGAAATATAATAAAAACTAATATGAAAAAACTTCATTCTACTGTTCATCTCCTTCCCTGCAAATGATAAATTAACCTGAAAATTCCCAGCATTTATGAAAAATATATAATTTTAGAAACAAGAAATACGATAATCACGATTAACGAACTTTTTGGTCTGAAGCCTGGATATGTTCGATAAATAAAGAAAATATAAGTTGCCCTTTGACAAGTGAGAAGTGGAAAAATAAACTTACTAACTTCTGTAAGAACCATGTTCGCAGCGTCGATACAATTCGTAAATATGTATCTCCCTCCCCAATACAATTTCAAATGAAATAATAGATCAAGATAGCATTGTAATGACCTTTTCAGAATATTCAAAATAAAAAACGTAGGCATGTTCTGGTTTCAAGGATAACAACACATTCCTTAGCGGGATTGTTAGACGGAGGTAGGTAGATTAGTTCAGCCCAGGGAAATAAAATACAAATGCACAGGTACGAGGAGTGGCTCGTCGGCTGGTTGGTTACGCCGTCCTATTGATCAGTCATTCAAAACCCATTCTAGACAGAGATCGAGTGGAAAAAAACAGTATACCTAAGATAATACAATATGGAGAGATGGCGGCTACATATTGTACAGGGATGTTAAAAGAAATTTGTAGAAAACTTTTTTTTATCATCACGCTATCGTCAGTACTAGAAAAAGTATTGACAATAACTTGATACGAAATAACTCTGAATAACGTAACATTATCCTTGAAAAAATTAAAATACTTTACAAAATTATAATTTTATACAGTTTTAAGTGTTTATAAATTCAATGTGTATATATAGTTTTACCATAACACATGAATATCAATTTAATCAGGAATATGATGTCTTCTAAAGCTGGGTTCATTGAGACGAATGAAAATTAAAATATGCAGTCTCTACATTGTTTTATGTATTGCAAGATAAAGTATGGTGGATAGATACTGTCGCATGTCGCTTTTGATAACATAATATACGTGATAAATGAGCCGGCATCACAAGGAATATCTAGAACAACCAGGCATCTTAACATGATTTTATATGCTTAATTCGTATGTAATAAAAATCTGTTAGTAATTTCATTTAGAAAACAATAGTAGAAGTGTAGGCTTTAGAAACTCTTGTTTTTTTTCAATAACGACTATACGAGTTTAAACTAAGATTATCATTATAAATATTATTATTATAAAAAAAATGGTAAAGTTGATTAAGCTAACTCAAATAATTATTTGGTTTACATTTTAATGAGGCTGGTTATGAATATTTAAAACATTATGATATAAAAAATCTTACTGTGGTATTTAATTTTCTCGATATTTGCCACTTTTTAAACAGCTTTTAAAATGAACTTCTAAATATTAAAGTAAGCATAAAACACGAAGAAAAAATACTAGTAGTTTTGTAGGGTAACTGATTACATTGTAATACACTTATTATGAAAAATATTATACGTTCTGGGTATTATAATTAAATTTTAAATATACAGTATAGGATGTTATATGTTTAGTGTTGATATAATGAATGAACAAACGTCAAAAACTTTTCCGTTACTCGCGTTTTTATAAACGTTTTTGAAAAGTTTGGAGAAAACCAGTTTAAAAAAATCGCGGTTTAAATCATCTGATATAAATATCATACGTGGAAAAACAAAAAAAGGCAAAAACTGAATCGCAGAGATCAAGTCCGAAATGGCCTCGAGGCGAATACTATAAAATGGCGCACTTCAGTCCAAGAAAAGAGATCTTCTGATTCCCATACATGGAGCAGACTATATTTATGACGAATATTAAATTACACAACGTGTGGTTAGTTTATTAATCGCATCGGAATTTCCTCGGTATGATTGATTACATTTTGCTACCACGAACATTAATAAAAAAAAAACGTTTTAATTGATGGCTGTATTTTGTTAGACATGTTAGAAGTTTTTTTTTAAATTAATACATTAAATATAAGTATGTGATAGCATAACATTTTAAATAATACATAATAGAAGAAATGACAAAAATGATTTCTTGAAATAGTAATTTTCTATGAATGTGTGTAGGTTTGACTTATTTTTAAATAAATAATTTATTCGGCAAAGATATTATGAATACTCAGTACAACAAAAATGTGTAACACTGTTCATGTAAAAGCCCATGTTGTTTGAAGAAACACGTGTTTTTTTTCATTTAAAAATCAATCGATATGATGATTGACATGACTCTAATGATTCATTGCTGATATCATACATGAAAAAAGTTTATGACCGAAGGACTGTATTAAGAAATCAAAACCACTAACTTCGGTCACATAAAATATTAACATCGATAAATATAATTTGCTGCCGCGAAAAAGTAGACGAAACAGCGTTCAACTACACGAGTAAAAAAACTGACGAATAGGACGGCAATATATTGTAGTTCGATTTCAAAAACGCTTTAACACGCGTGAGTGCATAATGAAAAGCTCACGTGTTATACCTGTGAATAATGTGAACAGTGTATAAAGATATTATACATTTACATGTGTGTATGTATGCATCTTATTTTTAAATAAAAACTACAGATTATTGTTCGAATCCCGCACAAAATTAAGGGTCAAATATAATACATTTACCGAAGGTAGAAACATCAAAATATTTAAAAATTACATAAAAACATACAAACTAATCTGATTCAAAAGTTTACTGGTTATCGAATTGTCTGCGTTCATTTCAATCGAACTCGATAAAAACCAAAATAACATAAAAAATTATCCAGTAGAAAGTGATAAATTTTACGAAATTTCGAATTTTCGTAGAAAACTTATTCAGCAAATTTTCTGCTCGAATGGACCGCATCGCTGTACTTCTACCAACAACGGCTGTGTCAAAACAATATCAGACAGGCTGCAGCGATCGTTTCTAAATATACTTTGAAATTCAAAGTTGCTTTGTAAATTTCGGAATGAATTCAACAGCAGCTATTTTGAAGAAAGCTTGCTGATTTCAAACAATCCACTTAATAAGATATACTTCGCATTAGAAATAAGGACACACTCAATTTTGTAGTTTCATTTTTTATCGAATTCATATATTACACAAAGCATATGAAGAAAATTTTAGAAATAAATATATTAAAACAACTATGAGTGGCTCATGATTGGGGTATTAAAAAAGCTAATTAACATTTATTGTTGTGACTAGGCGACAAAATATGAAACCTTGCCAGGCAAATAATGATTTATCCATAAAAAATCACTTACATTCCCGAACATCAGAGTGGACCAAAATAAAGAGCAAGATTACCTGAAACAAAATAATTAAGATTATTAAGATGTGAAAACTGTGAAATATGAAATCAAAACAAATGTATGACATGGTTTAACGAAAGCAATAAAAAATGGTTTATCAATTAGTAACAAAGTGATTGTTGCGTTCAATCAATGCAATTTTGGCGAACATTGAACGAGTACAGTTTAGGGAATTTTCCTTGATATACCAGAAAATAATCGTGCTTTACATACAATTTTGAAACTGGTACATAATTTTATAGCAATTAAATAAATAAATAAATGGAGTTGATACTATATTGAAGAGCTGAAAAGGTTTTGGTTTTTACAAATTAGTGATAAATGTTGATGGGTTAGAATAGCTCAATAGATTACAATGCATTATCGTACTCACGTAGCTTAAATAAGCCGTGTCCTTCGCTATCAAAGACCATTCTTAATATACTAAATAAGCAATTAAAACCGAATTCTATTTTTTAATTTTTAAATCTGCATTGAATGCAAGATACCTTTTGAGGGAAGCCGTGAAATTTATGGAATATTTCCTCTATACATCATGGTATGTACAACACAAGATTTCTGATAATTAAGAACTGTGTATTAAGCAAATGGACATGCTTACTGTAAAAATATTCATATTTTCCAACACGGAAGCGGGCTTGAATAACAAAAACAGAGACCAGATAAAAAAAATATATGCCTAGGCAGCCGGCGACTTCAAAGATTGTACATGAAACAAAAGTGAAAGAATGGTTCACTTTTAAAAATAAATTCTTAGCACAAAGAGAATTTCGATACTCTGTTAACATTCAATATTGCGTATGATAAATGAAATACAAGATCGAAGAACGAACTTTATACCTATTGTACATGTTTCTTAATTTCACTTATCAACACAGCACTCGACGGATGACTTTGACTGATTTGTGCCTTCATTTTTCACGTGGTGGGGTGCTTAAATATGTTTCCTCACGTGCATGCCTGTGTCTAGCCTTACTATGAAGTAAATAATTGACTTTGGGGAATTCTCGCTTTGTCATTATTCTATAGATGCTACAGATATGGGCACATACTATAAGCTTTGGTGCTAGCCAGGTTATGGATAAATCTTCGTACTATTTGGGATTGACGAATAATAGAAACATATATATTATAGTTCATCGAAGTTGTCGAACGAATAATCTCATATGTAAACTAAGTATATTCTTTCTCAATTGGCGTAATATGAAGATTAAAATAGAGTTTTAAGAGAAAATAATGGTAAGGATATATTTAGAAACCAGTATTTGATACTTGAAACATCTGTAATTTTTTTGGATGGGAGACACGAGTCCATAATGGAAGGCTTTCAGAATATTTTTCTTTTAATTTTTAACACGAAATTCGACAATAGAAGATACAATTTGTATTTCAAGAGCAAAGAATAAAATTTAGTACATTTTTTTTTGAATATTTGACTCTTTTTTCGACACAAATACAATACATAGATAACCAAATATGCTTCAAAATGAGCAAAAAATACATGCGGGATTGTTTTCCACTTACACGCGAAATTATTTTGCAAATAAAAAGATATTACCAATTTAAATTCACGTTCAATCCATTATTAATATTTATTTTACCATAGCCAATTTGATTGCTTGGAAAATATGAAAAGCAATAATTTATTCTATTCAGGATTTATAATCTGAATTTTTATTTAAATTTTTTAATGAATTTTAAACACTTATATTTTGAAAAACTTAGTCCTCTTAAATTTAAAGATGTGTTCATTAAAATGTCGTTATTTAATGATGTGATGAGCCACTGGTCTAGTGAATCGATATTCGGATATCTACGTTAGCTAAGTCATGATGTGTACTTTAGTTAAGCTTTACAATCGGACGCTCTAACGAGCGTTTGAGTGGAATGTATGCTTTGAAGCAACATTTAGATTGGACGCGAGAAAGTTCAAAAAGCACACAAACCTTCCGATCACGAGTGCAAGTTTCTGCATGCAAAATCGAGGTTGAATGATTGAACGGGATCAAGTTATGAACATAATGATAAACATAATATCAAGAAAAACTTAGATTATATGACGTAGATGTCGATTATCACTCACCACTGTGGAATAGGTGACTGGAATTGCTACTTGTGGATTGTCGGCCCATGGTAAGAATTATCTTATGTAAGAGTATATAAATGCATATACTGTTATATTCAGACGCTGTATTTTTCAAAGCAACGAAAAATGTCGTCAAAAGAGTTGTTAGTGGAAGCAGCTGAAGTTACACGGAACAGCGATCACAGAGGCATATCCCTCACACCGTACATGTGAGGGACATGCATATTTGAGAGGTGAACGCGACATAAATTATTGCTCCCCTGCAAGACACTCGGAAAGCATTACCGCCAAGACGGATGAGACTGCTTGCGCAGACGCGGCATTACACTTATTCCAGGGCGAGCACAGTAAATGAACAGTACGTTTACTGAAAATCGCTTTAATAAAATCTCTTGAATTATTTTTACCAAATTTGAATTGTTGAAACTTTTTAATATTCCACATGGTTCCACGGATTATGACATCTTCAGGCACTCGCTCTATTACACGGATACAACGGTTCCAAAACATGTAGAATCGCAAAATAAAGTGCATTGATTGAATTGGCATTCAGTTGGTAGAACTCCATTATAACACGATGAAAAAATAGGAATGTATTTTAGTTCTACAAAATCGTAGTAGTTTTGTAATCGTTTTGTAGAACTAAAATACATTGATATTTTTTCACCGTGTTAAAATAAAGTGCCTTTCACCGTGATTTTCAAAAATAAGAAACATTGCAGTTACAAAAAACGATGATTGCTTTTTATAATATTTCATACAAAATTACAATATTAATCGGTCATCAACTCTAAATAATGCACATTTCGTGAGCTAAAAAGCTCCTTTACACAGATTTAAGTGTTCATATTTTAATTAAATGACTTATTTTTCCATAAGCAATTTTTAGAAAGTCCTTATTTCAATCATAGCAAAAATGTGTCTCGGTGATTATATGTATTAGATTTTACAGTGATTAAACTTTTATCAAACATGTTTACGACGTCTTGTGCCATGTCAGTTAGAGTGATAAAATAAGGACACAATCACAGGAATGTGCATAAGGAATTTCACCGTCTTTAAATTTTGAATGAATTCTCATACCAACGATGACAAACAATAATTACCGTCGGAATAATTTACTCCCCCAATACTTGAAAACATTGTAGCATACTCCAAAAACAGACACTTCGCAGGGGCAAAAATTAAAATCTTTCATTTCTTTCTTATGCTATTCGGATGGAATAATAAATAAAGAAATGGGGGTCGTTTCCCCTACGGCGGGGAATTATGATTGCGCCGCGTTTAATCTAAATGCATCGCGCTGTGAAGGATCTCTTCTGGAATTCAAAAAAGGCGATAAGGAAATCACTTTCAAGGTATTAAACAGACACTTCTTGATGATAAGGCATGTTTTTAATAATAAAACACATTCTTTTTAGTACATATTTCCACAATATATTTTATGATCAGGGCCGGTTTCGTTCATCACGGATTCGGAGATTGCTTCGTGGAAATTAGGAATTCGTTTATGTTAACATACTTCTATTGTGTATGATATCTAAGTACGTTTGCGACAGTTCGACTTATACATTTTTTAATGAATACGAAGTGTGATACAAACATTTCGCACATATGACATACCTGGAGATGCGAAATCGATACCTAATAATATTAAAAAATTGAATAAACACAAATAAAACAAATGTCTTACGCATGGATTGTTTACAACAGCGTATAAAACAGATGTGTATCCAATTCTCATGTTATAAAGCTCGATTGAAAATGAAAAATAGAATTATTGATTTGCATATAGATGTGTGAGTTTGTCAAAATAGACTTGAGATTATTCTTTTATAGCATTTCAATGCTAACATTTAAATTAATTATAAAGTATAATTTGTCATATTGAGTAATGTTTACGAAAGAGTCTATGTTTTGTGGTATACCCGCTCTTATAAATGCCATACGAGCTACATTACTTTTTTATCGCATTCTTTTGCCAAGTATACATCTTAGCCACATTTTAAGCATAGAACAAAATTTTAGTGCATGCAAAAAAGTAGTGAAGCACGACGTTTTATTTTTAATATTTATTATCTTTATTTAAGGTTATGTAATATGAAAGACAGCCATTACTTGCTCACAAAAAAAAACTTTTTGCGAAATATGTTATTCGGGATTCAATGGAATTGATGTTAAGTTTCAATAATAATTGCCGATAGTTACTGCTCTTTAAAAGATATTAATTTATTATGTGAGGATCATATGCTTCAGATAAAATATTTTTTTTTTAAAGTATTGGATCATGACCGGAATTCAAGTTTTTTCGGATATTTAATTTAAAGCATTAAAATTAATTGAATAGACAAAGTATACATTTCAAAAATCCATGGTATACAATCACTGCATAACAGAACTTTCAATTGTGGAACAAAAACGGCGCCTGGCTAAAATGCCCCGCGCTTTTGAATTATAGCGTCGTTTGGCGTCGCCGGAAACGACGCCATCAACACCACTTCCGGCAGTTACATTTTTCATCCACATCACTTCCACGCTAGGTGGCCATTGTTTGCAAATATTTGTTCCGAGTTATTGAACACGTCACAGCTTCCCTCGCTACAGTGGAGACTTTTTCAATACAAGCCACTGAAAATTTAGGTCGGTGTAAAACATGTTCAATACTTATGCCTACAAAAACTTCTACACAAAAAGATTCAAAATGAAATGGCAGATAAAGCCGTAAGTTTCTCGGGATGAAATTGAATTGGAAAATGTTTTTACTTTGTTATTGTAAACATATGAATTGGGAACTTGACTATCGCAAAATTTTAATACAATTGAAAAACAATTTTATTTATATATTCACAAAATTATGTTTTACCATGTTCAAAAATATTCGTTTATCAGTTCTATAAAGATTCTAACAATGAGAAAAACGCTTTAACAGATTACCATAAAAATATTATATTTTTATAAATACAATAAGATTCTAGTTCTACAAAATTATTTTTAAAAAATATAGTTGATAGCTATTTCGGCTCACGCCATCGTCAGAACTATGATGACTAACAGATGGCGTGAGCCGAAATAGCTATCAACTATATTTGTTAAAAATAATTATGTAGAACTAAAATACATTGTTATTTTTTCACCGTGTTATAATGGAGTTCTACCAAGTGAATGCCAATTCAATCAATACAATAAGATTCCACCAAGAATTAAGTATCACATCAAAAAAGTGGTTTACATACATATATGATATCTTTTTTACTGTGGAATGAAATACAAGGATAATAAATAACCTAGCAAACAATAGAAATAATTTGTTGTTATTAAAATGTCTATCATAATATAAGGCTGAATAATAAATACATAATCAGGAGGTAAAAGTAACACAATACCTAACGCAAAGTCCGCTGAACGCGATTGGCGAGAGGGAAATAACACGATTAGTTCTGCGTGGCGGAATACGCTTTCGACAATGAGGTGATTAGAAGGTGGAAGAGGTGATAGCGTGACGTCGATAATTCAACGTGTTTCATCAATGGCAAGGGATACACGTGTATATGCAGGAACGGGGAGCAAATTCTGTTAGAAGATCCGTCGCTAAGCTCGCAGGGTGGGCGTTATAATGTAATTTAGTATCAAAATCGCGGCTCTAAAGGGCACGTGGGACAAATTGAAATCTTACAAATAAATTTGATTTATTTGAATGATTTTGAGGTCTCGATAACAGCAGTGGTGATGACACGTAAAACAGTCATCAGCGCATCACTCCCAGGCAAAGATTTATAAATATATTGATTGAATTGGCATTCACTTGGTATTGGATTTATAAATACATATATTTATGAATTTGGTGCATTGAATTGAATTTTTTATTCAAAATCATAAAATTTCCAAGTAATCCAAAAAGAGTTTTGTATGACAAGTTTAATTTAAACTGGCAATCTTATATTTTTAAGCATAGCAACCCATAGATAATTACAAAGCCAAACTACGTTGCATATGAAAATATATGTATATATTTTCAAATACTATATTCTATTAAACTTAAATAGACATATATATATAGCATATCACTAGGAAAAGGATACCAACGAAGCATTTTTTTATTATTCGTATTATTTATGAGGGAAATTTAACAATAAACGGTCCTTTTAATGAGATGTTTATTTTCAAATGTTATATTTGATTGGTTGTCGCTATGGTCTTTCCTGTACAGTCGCCGACTTCGTAACCATTCTGGCAATTGATTTATTGTTATCTCTATTGCACCAGGTATCATCGTTAGTACCCTGGTGATGTTGTCCTTCCACATGTCTAAGGCGTAAAAGACACCAGCGTTCGAGTGGTTACTTCGTTTGGTGGTTTGCGTCTTAGATTTGGATTCCTCAAATTAACATGGTGATCATTAAATCTGAGACTTCTTATTGACAAAGTACTAAGTCGGTTTTCTAGAGGAACTTCCTGACAAAAAAATAGCACTATTATATATTAATAAATGGCCATATGAAAGAAAAATAATCAAGATATGGGTATACATAAGAGTGAATCATAGCCATCCAAAATCAACAAATAATTACATCAAAATTATTTGTTTAATTGCTATTATTCGAAATATCACATCATGCCTTAAGCTGTCAAACACAAAGATGCAAATTCGATTCGGTGACACTCTAGATTTGTAGTGGTGGCGAATTCTCGCTTTCTTCACATAACCAAGATTACATTTTCACAAGTTAGCGAACAAATACGCGATATCTAAAGCCGCAATCAAATAGGCAAGGGCTGCGTAAGTCTGCGGCACGATCACGAAGAGTAGGTACGTTATTTTCAGAAATCCACATAAATGTGCGAGACGCTTCGGACTAATTTAGTATGAATTTGAATCGACAGGAAAAAACACTCGAATAAGCCTTGCATAATACGCGCGCGCGAAACGGCGGATGTGGCAGTTTCGCCACTCGAGATGAGGTATAACTAGGGCTTTTGATCCAGAAATCACGGCCAGATTATCCAAATCAGAAATTTTGGATTATCAAATAACTAATACTTGTTTATTATACAAAATATTTTTATTTTAATCCTCTCTGCATACATGTTTTTGTTACAGCCGTTAAATGCGGAGCGAGGGAAGAATTTAGTTATATTTAATGTACAATACGAAAGAGCATTTTGTGAAGGACCACTTAATACTAATATGCAATGCGAATAAAATCAAATCAGAATTGATGGTTAGGAACAATTATTAAATTTTCACTAGCAAGAATAACGAGTGGGAAATCTTCATAGTGGAAAGTTATTATAATATATATTAAATAATAAAACAACAATTTGATTAACATGTCCAATATATATCTATATTTGGAATTTTTTCGTTCATCGCAAAGACAAAATACAATCATAACTATTTATAAGAAAACAATGAGTTAATAATTAAGAGGTTTATAAAACTAAGAATGCATTTTCAGTAAGAACTAATATGTAAATGCTTGACGTTATTTTAAATTCAAAATGGAGGAATCTTCTTGGATATTAATCGAAAAAACGTAACCTAATACAGCTGTACTGAAGAAAATATTAAATTCTATTAATTATTATAAGTCAGTATTTTATCACTGGCTGGTTCTCACAAAAAAAAACAGTACAAATTTTGAATCACGAAATCCAGTGATCATAAAAAGGGTCTGAGTTTGGAAGCTGCAGGTATAACACGTCATAAAATCATAGAGGCTACTCTCGTCGTTTCATTATTTCACTTCATTGGATGCAATTGTCATTCTAACTTGAATTCCCCCTTCTTTATAAAAGATATTTCTCAATACATTCCACTTTTAAATTTGCTTTATTGAATAAAACTCGTTTTTTATTATCAAAAAATAAAAAAAGCCATTATATTTTCGATGATATTCAAATTATAAATGACGCAAATCATAACGATATTATTTTAAAAATTAAGTATTCATAACATGAATATATGACAAGTTTGAGTATAAATAACATTGATGAAATAATTATTGTGACATGCTGTGCAAAGATCATTCGGAGATTTAATATAAATTATATAATATAATCAAGTAGCATTAAATGTTATATATAGCCCAAGTGTGAAAGTAATTCTTCAAACGCCAATAACTTATAAACTAAATTTATTTTGTAAATAAAACATTCGCTTTAATAAGGCTGTAATTCTAGACTCTAATTTATTTTAACATAATGTATATGTGATTAAAAAAAAATAGCATTGATCACTTGGTCACAGGAAAGATAAATCGAGAATAAACACTTTAGAATTTTACGAACATCTTGAAACAAGAATTTAGGCTTTATAGGCGCGTGTTGCAAGCCCACACTTTCCTACATTTAAACGCGATCGCCAAAAAATGTTCCTAAAATACCGATAGAATTGAAGAGTTCTAAAAAAAATCTGCACTCACTATAAGTGGCGAGTATCTATTTCGTAATCCAAACACATCTTGTGTGGTACAGATTCGAGTGACCAAGCGTTTTACGATCGAATTACACAAAGATTTATTCAAAGTGGGTGCCGTTTATTGGACGATTCAAGAGGTTGACAGTTTTGACATTTAGGCATGCGTGTGAAAATCTATTCAGCGATCAAAAATATTTTTATTTGCACGATATTCCGGCACCATTCAACCCTTTTCAAATCCACAATGGCACGAATCTATTTACAATAAAAGTTTCAATATTCAATGCTCTGCTTTCGTCTTGTGGCATAATCTTCTTGTCCTTTTTTCGTGTCCGCTACACACCCAAAATTTTATTTATCCTAGTATGTGAATCTCTTTACAGGCTATTTACACATTTCAATGACTATCCAATCAGATTTTAAAAAATACTAACATCTATTAATACATCACATAGATTATTGAGTACCACGAATTCATGTTTAAATATATGTTGGACGTGTTTTGTTATCAAACAAATAAAAAACAGGGTTCATTATGATTGTAAAACATCCCCATACGACTTTAACCGTGCACAATTTTCGCTGTCCACATTTGTTTCAATTGAAATATATAACCAGTTAAAATGAATAATATAAAAAAGACGAAAGCCGTCTAAATCATTTTCGTATCGTAAAACATTCTATTTTAAGAATGATAATTCAAATTATTTTTCTAAATTAAATTCCAGCTTACGGTTATGTTGCTCTGATAAAAATATCGTTGTATATTTTTTTTTCCTTATAATGTTAAATATTTTAATGACCAATCAACATTACGGTTAATCAAAATGGTTGTAATATACAATACTAGACAGTTGAGTGAAAGTGTCCAGTAATGATGACCCAAGAAGCTATGCTAAAAACGAATAATTTTCATATACGAAATGAACTTGACCGCAAAAAAAATAATTATAATATTATAAATAATGAAAACACATTTTTAGTACTATTTCCTCAATTTATTTTATGATCAGGACCGAATTTCGTTGTAGGATGATCATAAAATATCATACCTTTCCATCAAGAAGTAATATTTAAGATATTAAAAATGAAATAACAAATTTAGTTTACTCATATAAAATTACAAGCGACACCAGTCTTCAAAAATTGTTTAGAGAATAGATTCTGCAAAATACGATTCATAACACGACGCATTCACGATTAAAAACTTTCATTGTGTGAGAACGAAAACATGTGCGTGGGTGATCCCATCCATATTATTAGATAGTGGAATTGAAAATAAGTTACATTTTCATTAATCTGATAAGACAATTAAAGTAAATAATATTGTCGAAAATATTCCGTCCGCATATTCAATTGGTCTAATTTTAGCTTCGCAAAAGGAGACAGACAACGAAAGGGTTAGTTTGCCGACTGGGCTTACCCTCTGCGTGTCCTTGCCTTCGAAATTATTATTCGGAGCACACTCATTTTATGAACATCTCTCTTCATAAAAAAGAAAAATATAGAACACAGAAATGACAGTGCAAAATGTGACAACTTTTAAAGGAAAAATATTCTTCACAGATTTGTTAAAGGTAGAGATTTTCTGAGACGGTTTTAAAATATAATTCGCGCTTCTGCTAAAAAAATATTTAAAAATATTTTTAGGTAATTTAAAAAACTTGCTCTCACTCTCAATAGGTATTCGATTGGAAAATCTAAGATAATTTAAACATGATTTCAATCAACGTTTGCCGTTCAAGAAAACTTAAATAACAAAGGCCATGTCGGCAACGATAACATTTTTTCAATATTAAAAGTGTGTTCGTATCTTTTAAAATAAAACAAGTACACTATTGAAGACATAAAATAAGGTTTGATGGATTATCCTGTAATGATTATAAAATACGGGATAAGAAGCCAAAAAAACTATTTTTTTCAGTCGAGATTCATATGATTGTGAAAAATACATTCATTCTATCTCGATTAATGTAGTGGTAAACATGATTGGATAATGCTGTCTACAACCCAATTTTTCGATGAGTTTTGAATGCAACGGTAAGATTAGAATCATTTTTTTGATATTCTATTTCGCGAATAGAGTAAAAATATTTTCGATAAGACGTTGCTAATATTAACACAAAAATACAACACAAATACGTGTGCGATGACATCAAAATTCGAACAATTTTTCTTCAGCAGATACAAATATCAAAGTATTAAATATAACATACATATCATACCAAAATGTACTTTTAAGTTATTAACAATCACTTCTTGATGGAAGCATGATATTTAAGAAAATAAAAACACATTTTCTAGTAATGTTTCCTTTCATATGTAGTATACAGTAATGTCATCGCGAGTCATACCAATAATCAGTTGATAATGCTCGCGATGAACGAGACCAGTCCTGATAATAAAATACATAGGAGAAATAGTACTAGAAAATGGGTTTTTGTTATTTGTAGAATTATCAAGTAGAATAGATAATCATGGAATACGAATTAATTTTTCGATAAACAATACATATTTAACGAAACATATAATTTCTGAAATCATAATAAAAAGAATATTTATCGATTAAAATTTTATGTATAGCAAATTTTACATATATAGCATTAAAAAAAATAGATCTCTTCACGGCAAAATACTGTTGGATGAATATATAAAATGTGAATTTTATAAGAATCCGACCACTCTTTGAATCGGCTTTTCCGTATACATAATAAGACATGAATTAAAAGATATTTAGATTGAGCCAGCATACAACTTACGTTGGAGTTGGTAGTTGAGTATATAAGTATGAAATAATTGTGAGTGGCAGATTGAATCAAGAAACTTCCGTCTTAATTTCGTATTTAAATAGGACCACGTGCACAAAAGGAATAGGCAGGCAGATTGAGCAGTTCATTTTGTAAACATGTTATGGCAAACATTTAAGAGTAAATTACTTCTATGGTGAATTTATTAATGTACACAGTAATGGCAATTTACTATTTCTTCATTATAAATTGTGCTTGAAATAATATAATATTTAGTAGGCACAATATAACGTGCAGAAGTTTGAAATCCATCCCGGAAGTAAAATAAATTATAACGCATTAATGATCAATATAAAATTTTGTCAATATCCATAAAAAGCTCTTTATTAAAATTAAAATAAATTGTATGCTAACATTCATTAATTCTATAAGTATGTTTAAATAAATGAATTGATTTTATTTAACAAAGGAAAAATATAGGAGCACTCAAAATTTAGTTAAACCCATATTAATGTGGTGCCGAATATATTGAAACCTTTCTGAAAAATAAAACAAAATTATTTATTCCAACGATTCAATAAACAATACGTCATTAAGGCGTACTGTTCGTGCGTGCTATCTTTGTTGATGATAATTTAGTAAGACGGATTTTTTAAGTAGCAAGATGGCAAGCCTAAGTGTGATAGAGTTAGTAATCACAAATCATGGAACGCGTGAATGAAAAGTGAACGCTATACGTTAGATGGTAGGGATATAACCCTTAATCTAGCAGAGAAGATGCAATTTTAGAAAAACTGCCGATTGGCGATGCCAATACAACGTAACACAACACTACGACATCAACAGAATCGGAAGAGCGCCATGGTTTGGTTTATTTCTCAACAGTTTTAAACGAAATGAATTAAAAATAATATTTATTTCAGTATGATCAATACAGTAGTTGATGATATACCGATACACTACTTCGAACCTGTATTCTGAAATCGGTGATTTTCAGTACGCGAATGATTACGATTGGTTTGATGATATTGTTTGCAACGTGGTAAACGATTGAAACTTTACAAAAATAAAACTACACACAAAACTAATTCAATACACAAAAAATAGCTTATCTGAACTCACTCTCATTCCCTTGGAATACGACGTCATTCGTAGTAATCCCGTAGAGAATACAAAAAACTTTTCCAGTTCCATTGTTTACTGGTTCGACGTTTCGGAAAACAAACAATTCGTCTCAAAAAATATCAAATTTATTGATGCCGTTGGACTGAGCCCACCAGTTACAGATCAACTGTATTATAGATAATTTAACATATCGATGAAGGTGTTTGATAGAAGAAATTTGGAAGTGTACATTTTTTTTAACGAAAAATATTTATTTAAATATATGTATAGAGAGCTATAGTGACGCTCCAAATATTTAATCACACCCGAAAAAATATTTTAATAACATAAAAATTTCAATTCCAAAGAAAAATCGAAATATTAACATATATGAACACATGATTGATAAACGTCAAATGCGTCGCTAAAATTCCAGTTATGTAAATACGAAAAATAACTAAGCGTCCCATCGGCTTATCCTCAATAATCAATCGAATAAAAAAGCACCTGATATTCGCTGAAAGCATGAAACGGCAAGATTAACTTACTGCGGTGACCAGTTTATAAAAAGTGCACCTTATTTGGCACATAACCTTCTTTACGGCGAGCACAGATACGCGTATTGAATAACTAATTTCGTTAACCCGTTGCTTTGGAAGCAGGGGCACACCGGCGTGTATGTCAGCCAGTCGTGGAAGAGTAAAGTATGTGAACACGAGAACTGTATTGGCTAACGGAACTTTTCGTATCGCTTGCAGAACCGGGATTTATTGTAAATTTATATTTTATCACCGTGAACCAAATAGCGCGGATTTGAGATCATGACTGAGTAAATTAGAAATACATTAAAATTCAGCAGCCAATAAATAAAAATTGATTAAAATGTTTTTCGAAATTTACAAAAAGCAAAAATTAAAGTTTTGAGCAGCACGGTAAAGGAAAAATTATTTAAATATGTGAATAAATGAACACATAAAAGACATTTATTGTGGTGTAAAAAAATGTTTTACTATTCCTAAGAAGTTTGTCATATTGCTGAGATATATTTCGATATTAGGTCTTCGTGCTAATCGTACATGACGTATGAATGTTGGAAAGCGTAATGCGAAAATATTAATCAATGACGTAACATTATTTTTGTGGAAATAAATACAACTCTGTAGTGGTGTACTTCGAAGAGTATAATTACCAATTCTATATTTTTGAATTTACATTTATGTACGCCATGACACACTTGATGTATGAAATCCAATTATGCGACTATGAGTCGATAAAGTGACTAAACAGAATGGTTATTTCAAAAAACAATAGAATTCTCAAATACTTAATCTGTCAAAGAAAATAAATCCAATTAAATATGTTGTATTTTTTTTAATGCTCACTGTATACCAGCGGTCGGCAACTGGTGGTCCGCGAGGAAATTTTGGTGAACTGCAGAGAAATCTGACTTGTTAAAAAAAATGTATATTTAAAAGAATGTGAGGAATCCTCAAAGCAATACGCTGTTATATTGATAAATAAGCAATGCAGAGTTCAACAAAAATGGTTTAAAATGTAACTTACACTTTTATTATGTTTCAATTTTATTTAAATATGTAGTATTTAACACAAAAGTCCATTTGGTGGTCCGCCGGATCAAAATTTTAACATTTTAACCTATCTAGTGGTCCATGAGTCCAAAAAGGTTGCCAACCGCTGCTGTACTTTATTTTTAACGCCTTTGGAACACAGATTAATTATTAATAGTTAATTTAACAATCTTCTATAGAAATTTTCGAAAAAAGGCATGAGTTCGAATTATATTACGATTTATTTTCACAACTTGAGTGTAATTAATTTGAAAAACTACCACGTAAATGCATAATAATACTGTGTATTTATTCGTTCTATACGAATATAAAATACACAAAGAAACTTCTGTCATATATGCTATCTATATCGAATGCGAGATAATCGTGATAATAAATGATTAATATTGACGAAATAAAAGGATGCAAAAAATCGTTAGAATACACTTCAGTATGCGTTTGCTGACGGAATATAGATATTGGTTTGATATAATTTATAGCAAGTTAGAAGACATTCATTTTTAAATACATTCAAAAATCTACAAGACGAAATTGAAGCCAGCATATATTGATACATTGATATACTAAGTTATAGATTTTTTAAAACGTATAATGTGATTAACAATCAACATACATCTGAAGTTTTCTTCATAATTAACTGATTTGATAACGCTCAGTAAAATAACTATGATTTATTTGGATGAAAAAAAAATGATTCTACAAAATTGATGCAAGAAATGGCTTATTTCAGCAGTAACAAACAATGGTTTATAGATGACTAGCGGTCCAACAAGTGGTTACAATCATTAAAACCGAGAAAGAATACACCTATTCTGTGGCGAAAAATATCACACTAATTGATACACCAAAATTAAACGAATGCCATTATCATTCTACAATAAAAAAAACTTTCATTGCCGATATGTAATATACTTTTTATGATATCGACTGAAGGTGCTTGAAGGAGTTTCTATATCATTTTTTTACGATACATTTATACTTTGTACAGAGTTGCAAATCTTTAAAATCTTATAAAAAGCTATGTAAGTGGTTCGTGTAATCCAAAGGTTGACGACTGCTGCGATAATGCGATAACAGTAATACTAACAAGCAGACTGCTGCGATATCTATCCTTGAATTAATATAAATGTATTTGACGTTCATATTATATGCATTTCTATATATTTTTAACAACCTGGTTTTGTGCTATTCCACATCTACGGACATTCAAAAATAGCACATAAATGCACTCAAGCAGAATCGTACATATAAATAATTATACATTCAATTCGATTTATTAATGTGTATGTATGTTACAATCATTTCTTAGGTCATAGGCCTTCAGGTGGAGATCGACCGAAAAGTATGTTAGAAGATAGCGGATGTTTCTGATCCATACTCGGTAGGTTTGCGTAAACGGAACTTTGGTAAAAGACGGTCCACTTCTTCATTCGATAATCATCGGAGTGACTAATCGCGAGGTTTATGTTAACGATGAGCGATGGCGTGCACGTTGATTTGAAACAAATTCAACCATGCCCGAAATAATGTCTGCTATCTTCAGCCGACGAGCGCCGTCAGTGTCAAAACCGCCAGTGAGAGGCGAAATTCTGTCAACCGCAATGCGGTGCTGATGGTTGGATGTGGGCAGGGTGTTACGACGTCACAAAATCGGCTATGTTAACCTTGCCGGAATCGGGCGACTGAAATTTAAATTTGACTCTATAATTGTATCTAATGTTTTCTAGATCATAGTTTCTCAACTGGTGGCCTGCGGAGATTTTTTGGGTAAGCCGAAACATTGCAATTTCATGTATTTTTAAATTACACTTTTGTAACTGTTTGTTTTAATATAATATACTTAAATATTATTATATTAGCATACCGGTGTCGCAAAATTAAATATGTTTAACAAAAAATCAATTACATACATATTTATATTTTATTCCAATGTTGTTGGTCCGCAAAACATTTTTGGACTTTTTGGTAGTCCGCGGATGTAAAATGGTTGAGAAACTATGTTCAAGATAACGCAATGATGTATTGTATGAATTCGGAAAATATATTTTGCTAGTTGGTGAATTAGTTGTACACCCAGTCCTTTTTTTACGCGATACATTGGTTCCAGAAAAAGGCGCGTAAAAAAATGATTTCACGCAATCGCATTATATTTCTTTACACACCCTAAAACATAAATTCGCATAATATCCGATACACTTGTCAACATTTGGCAATTGTATGTGTATTTAAAAAAATGGAATGCTTCACAAAATTAAGTTTTAAAAATACACACATTTTTTTTATTTAAAAAAATAATGAAACGTACATGCCTAGCATCATATATAAATGTCTTCTATAAACAAATTTGGGAAAAAAATACGTAAAAACGAGCGAAGCGCGTAAAAAAATGTAGCGGTGCCGTCCAAAAAAATCGCGTATAATCGAATTCGCGGAAAAAAAGGACCGGGTGTATTGGTGATGTGTCAGCTATGTGCATCTGAAACCAAATTCGAAGAACATAATTATTTAACATATTGTTATTCCTTCAAACTATGTTATAGACAAACTAAAAAAAAACTTCAGTTCTATTGCATCCGTGTGATAAAATGCCTAAAGATTCCGAAAGGCGAAACCCGAGTCGTTAGTGACAAAAAATGTGGAATCGTACAAAGTTGTAACAATTCAAAAAAAAATTAAACTAAATAAAAACATTTTAAATTGAGGGTGGTTGAATACTTTTTACGGCTTTCTTCAGACTTTAAATTAGGCATGTTCAACATTGATAGTTCGTAAAAAATGTACCTGGCCACATATTTCTGAATGAGAATTTCGTCGTCCTCGATGAAGTCAAATTGTAGGTTCTTGATTTTTTTTGAGAAATCGTAGATAAAAGTTGTTTGTTTATAACCAGCCTGCCAATAAGTATGCCACTGGTTGGGGCATTTATTTACAATGTTTGACAGTAGAGATTCAGATGTCGACACACGACAACCCGTTCGTACTTATTCTATTGATGCGATAGTCTGTTCATTTTTATAACATGTAGAATACGAACGATGCGTTATACCTACTACTAATCCGATTATATATTTTTTACTACTATAATGCATTGTATAAGTGTTGCTACCAAACGACAGTGGTGACAAAAGCTCGAATGAATGTCCATTAAGTGGGGAATGGTTTCAATAATGCAATCAGTTTGTCTGATAGACTTTTGCATAACTTACGGATTATATGTTAATTCAAATTATTTTATAAAATGTGTTTCAATATTTAGTTTTCAAATCATTGCTTTATTTTGCAATTCATCAAATTGAAACGTGTTCAGCAAATCCTGTAAAGCGAAATTGAATTGATAACATTTGTGAGTTTATCTCGCCGTCTCATTAATATTATTGATTGATTATGTGCATATCCAGTTTTGGCATGCCCATTTCTCATAATACTCATTTTTGTTAATAATACGGGATATCGCGTCCGCCCCAGGAGAGTCTCGAATAGTCGAGATTGACGCGTGTCTAACTTTACGCCCCGGGGGAATGTCGGTAAAGTAGACATCTACAACAGAGTTCGTCTTGTAATATCGAAATACTAATATCGGCCCGACCCTTCACAACGATCGGAAATACGGAGGCGTCAAATATTTAAGATTCCACTGGGGGCGAGGGGAAAGAAGTGCTAATCCGAATCCGTGATCTATGATAAAAAAAAACAGAACTAATTAATATTATGTATGATAAGGCACGTGGCAATACCATATCTAGTAAAATACTAAGCTAAAAAAAGCAGTAAATATTATTTGACGATAAGATTGTCGAAGGATAAATAAGTGTCAGAAAATTTGAACCGAAATTTGGTTCAATCGAAGCTACAGTCAAGTGAATTAATATATTTGAGACCATAAACACAACATTTTGGTACAACAGCATACCGCTTTCACGAAATAAATAAATGTCAATAAATGTTTTCAATTTTGTAAACTGTTGAACGATTGAAAATGTCAATCGATTAAATAAATCAATAACAAGGCACAAATAATTTCCAAATCCACTTATTTTTAAAGTACATATTATAAAACAGTTTCTAACAACGAAATTTCAATTGAAAAAATAAATATAATTCACGATATCGTCTGAAGGTGGCTTGATGGAATTTCAATATCAAATTGGAATTGTTGAATCTTTGTATGTCCACTTTGTATCCACATGTTTTGTCACTAACGACTCAGGCTTCCAATTCTTGCATCCGTGTGATAGAACATGCCTGAAGATGCTGTAAGGCGAAACCTGGGAGGTTATTGACAATACATGTGAAAGCGTACAAAGTTTTAACAAAACAAATTTTAATAAATATATTTGTTTCACTATATTATTGAAAGAAATGGCAAGGTATATAAAAAATAAACAATACAATTTGCAGATATATGCAATTGACAAGAATGAAGTCCGTAGAGAAATATGTCGAATTGATTTTCGACGGGATCGTTTTTATAAATGGGCGGGGGGTAATAATCGTAGTCAGTGTTCCAAGGTTCAATGGACAGTTTTATCTATCTGTTGGATTTTTTTTTCATCACACAGCTTAACAACAGAACTTTCAAAGAAGCTACAGAGGATTGGTTCAAACAAAGATGTGTCCAATATCACAATGTTCATTCGCCTATGTATTTGAAGAAAATAATTCATTAAATTAGATGAACGATGTTCAGAAACGATTTTTTTACTATCTTGCACTGCCATACAATTGAAGTAATGTTAATACGAAACGTCATATGAGAAAATCGATGAAATTGATGTATGTGATCGTAAAACGCAACCATCGATGAAATACTTAGAAAAATGTACCGCTTAGTGTTACTGTTGCACAGTTATCGCGCAGCGAGCATTTTACAATCTGCCTAACGAATTTTCATGCGAGACGAATAAGAAATATTACACTAAGTATAAGACTTGATATTCACTATTTGAAAAAAAAAAAAAAAAATCATCGTTCATTTAGTGTAAATAGTCCTATGTCATGACGTCACGTGCGGTTTTCAACGCCCTGCACAAAATTCTCAGTCGAAAACGGCATTCTGTGAAATATTTGTGTATACCTTATTTACGTCAGTATTGGTACAGATTTTATGAAACTGAAATACCGAGAAATGAAATGAAAAAAATTGTATGTAATGTAAATTCTCCAAGATTTTTTTTCTTGTTTTTTACATAAAATTTACTAATTATGTAACAAAAAATGTTTAATATATTTACTGTTGTATCGTAAAACAGAGGTGAATTCTTGATTTTTTTTAAATAATAAAAACTCATTTTTAGTACAATTTCCACAACATATATGTATCGTGGAATTGGTGCCAAAATGTGCTTTTATTGTATTAATTAAAATATAAAGACTTTCTACTAAGAAGTGACAATTACACGTAAAATTTTTTAGGCTTAAAAGATTAAATCTGTTGTCAACCCATTCAAATGACATAATAGTCACAGTATATACAAAAATAGGCAGGTTTTACTTGAATGATGAGAAAAAAACTATATATTATTGGAAACAATGTGTTCAAAATACACATTTCAATATTAATATCACATGCTCATTTTTTTGGAATAGCATCGATTAAACTTTGTCAATAAGCTGGTATCGAGCCTTAAGAAAATCTCACTACTCAAAAAAAAAAAAAAAAAGAGTAAATTTTGTGAAATCACACCTTCACAATAACCAGTAATAAAGATTCTCAAAACATAATGGAACTAGTGTTTACTAATGTTCGGTAGTAGTTTCTAAACTATCACAGCGTAAAATATGTAAGCGTTAGCTATAACAGTTTTATTTTGAAGATATATAAGATAAATAAAGAAAAAAAGGTTATATAACCAATTCCAACATTGATTAAACTTAAGCGAAGTTATGTTCTTTAAGACTCTACGTTAATTCAATTGAAGAAATTTCAAGTCTTCTACTGTTATTTATATAAATACCCAGGTATGTATTAATTATCTATACATGCTGTTTCAATTAGGAAAACTCTAAAAGCTCTTTTGTTGGATAATTCTCAGCGAATGTTTCAGATCATTACTAAAATTAACTAGGCACACAGAACTTCTATTTTTCGTTTGCAATTCATTATTTGTCATGTCATTTAACGTTATTTCATTTGGGAATAAACGTAATACCAACGTTAAAAGATCTCATGTTTAATCATAGAGTATCAGTTATTTATCATAGAATCATGTACCTTTCATTAAATAAGCTTGAGTACACTGGAATTGTTTGGTGCCTGAATGGTAAAAACTGGATAGGGATGGGGTGCTTAGTGATACTGACGTTCCTTTTCTACCCCATCCTGCGAATTGCGAATCGAACAAACAGTAATAATATAAAAATGGTGTAATTCAATAATATTATTCCAAAGGGTGAATTTTTGTCATATAAAGTTAAAATACACTTTTCCTTTGAATACATGTAAAATTCCATGTATTATAAAAAAAACATACTATTCTACCAATAACAAGGTAATTCGTTGAACTCATAAATTAAGATATATACTAAAATGAACACACATGTCGTAAGATATGTAACATTGCCAAAGTGGCAATGTAATCATATGTTAATAAACAATGGTTTCGTGGGCAACGTTTAACCTCAAATTTACCAATTCGACAACACAATTATTGCCCTGAGCAGAATATTTTAGATTTAATATTCCAATAGGGTCAACGACTGAGCAAGAAGTCAACAACGCCTGTTCAACTAATGTATCATAAATAAATGTAGGTGTTTTCAATGCATAAATGAATATCCTATACTATTTGCTATTTTTCCGCATAAACACATCCCATATGATAAACCTAGAAGAATCCAATAATCAAACACATATATACTTTATTTATAGACAATTAACCTACGCAGTAACGCTAAATGTTAAAAATATGACAGGCATGAAATAGTGCGTGTGAACATTGCGTGGGAACTGTAATCTTTACTGTGTGTGATACTTAACAAATAAGATAATGAATATTATTTGTTTATAATAGTATTAGAATAGTGCTTTCTTAAATCAATTGCATGCTTTAAGCTTACACAACTATTGCTTTGTAAAAATATTATTGTCAATTGATTTTTTGCGAAAACTTCAACGAGTTTACCGTAGGGTGAAGATCTAAAATATTTCATTGTGTGATCGAATTTAAATTATACGTTCTACTATAGCGCTCGTAATACCGGATAATCAAAGTTCGGCTGTAATGGATGAACATGTTAACGGTAGTCGGATTTAGCTTGAATCATATTAATAGTAATGAGATCATAAACATTAAAACAAATATTCTACCAAATATATGTGATATATTGACGAGAGTACTAATTCTAATATTCGGGAGTATGAATGTCTGATACTTTTTTAACGTCGACAAAATTTCTACTTATTAATAATAAAAAATGTAATTCGCTTTGAAAAATCGTCAAAATGTAACAATGATTGTGGAACGAATTATTCATACATGAAAACAAAATACTAAAGCCAAAATTCACAACAGAAAGCGTATTCGCGCTAGATTGGATATTTTTACACGAAATTAATTTAATATTTTTGACGCGTCCACCGTTAATTTTGTGAAAATCACGGGTTGTGTTGCTAGGCAGGTGTGACACGCACTCCGTGTCTTTGAGAAGGACATTTTATTAAATTTGATTTTATGTAGAAAACTGATTTATTTAAATTGATTCAAAGCAATCAATTGTATGAAATAATATGAAAGATGAAATTTTATTTTATACCGGACACGGCGTGGTTATAACATCTCGAATTTTTGATGAGAAATATATATAGTTAGTATTATTTGAAATTCTACATTTTTTGAAGAAACATGTCTGTCAGCATAAGAAGTAATAATCCTTATAGAAACACAAATATGTGAAATATTAATTTTATTATTATTATGATGTGCGAGCGTAACACCACCCCTGTAGTAAACATAGTATATTTGATAATGTATACTATCATAAAAAATAAATTCATTTTTATATAAAAGTGAACGGCAAGTCTCTATTATTTATTTTAGCATAACATTTCGCAGGAATACTGCCAATGACAGCCGCGATGTCAAAAAAATCAAACGCACGATAAATAATGTATGTCTGTACTTTCTTATAATACTGAACCTAATAGAACTGCCACAACCAATGATAGAAACAGTTTACATCAATAAATCGTGACACTATATAAACCGAATATATGATTTTTTATAAATATGCCTGTTTAACGTTTTTTTCAGGCGTATGAATATGGACACTTCAAGGGAAATTTTTAATAAATTGAATCAAATAATAGTGTGAAGAAAACAAATCATAAACAAAATTACATTACATAACACAATACACTGACTGAGAAAATCAACAAAACAGATACATATCAGAAACATTTAATATTAAGAATATTACTAGTCACAAAATTTGGATATTTCAATTACGCTGAATTCAAATTAAGTATAACACTGTCGTAAAAGCATTTGAAATAAATATTAAATTATCTCACTTCTGCTATGGTTGGAGACCTACTTAAATTTAATATGCTGGAAAAATCCGTCAAGAGATGACGAGATAAATCTGTAAATCACTTATGGGAAATCTTTTCAAAACAAATTTAGTATAAAAACAGTGATTGAAAGTTTGAAAGCAAACAGAATACATAAGCTTTATATTTTTATATTGTATTTTCAGTTCACCAACGTACTTTATTGCTTTTCATGTCATGTATAAATTCCGGAGCTGAACCATCGACCAATTTCTAAGTTAACGGAGGCAAATCCATGAAAACGACTCTGCGATTTTTCATTCCCTGGGAATTTTTCACATTTTATTGACAAATAACACGGTTTTTGTTCCATCTTGTCGGATTTCTTTCAGACGAATATTTTCGCTTTCGCTTGTTGTTTTTTCTCTGTTTTTTTCATCAGTGAAAGATTTATTATTCAATATGCAGTCTGAAAAAGTACTAACTCGACAGACAGGGCTGTAAAAAATTGAGTATAAAACACACGTAATTATCACTTTATTATTAACTATGATGTAAATAACAAAACAATCGATCTTATTATTATAATATATGATGTACGTGTTATTTTTATTTTATATTACCCAATCTTTAGAGAAAACAATGATATGTTAAATTTCTCAATAAACAGAGATTTCAGGAAATTATTGACTTGTATTTAAATAGACATTTCGTGATAACCATAAAAGCATAGCGGCCTTCGAGAGAAAATCGTTGATATTTACAGTAGGTTCAATTATATTAGGCAACATATTTTATTGATTGGGCACTTGCGGATCCAAAATATGTTCAAAATACAGAGGGTGGCTCTCACACATTATTTGATAGTATATTTGCATACAATTGTCAGAGAAAATATGTTCAATGTACAATCAAAACTATTTTTGAATTTACATTTTCTAGTCCAAATAATGTTTGAGATGTTGTGTAAATATGGTATATCTCGACAACAATTGATTAGAACGCGGTGTAGGATGTTTTTACTGTTTTCATTTAGAACAGCTTGAACATTTCACAATACATACACTTCAGTCAGTAAAATAAATTAGCAATATATTGATATTTCCGTTTACTGCATAAACTGTAACATTTTTAATTATCTTTTATTTTAAGGCATGATTCTTTAAAAAAAAAAAATACAAATACACAAATTCGAAGTATGGCTGCCGACGTCTACACAATTTGCATTAACATCGGTAGCACAAATTCAGATTATAATGTCGTGTCTTCGTTTTACTGACTTTACCATCAACTGAATAGCAACGAAGACTAATTTCAGTGGGAGCACAAGATTGGTTGCAGTGAAAACTCGCTCCGGAATAATAATTTGAACTACTAAGCATGTCCACATAATATAAGCAACTAGGTACTACAAACCACAAAACAACTATTAAAAAATAAAATGTTCTTCCATGAATGTTAATTATATTTCCACGTGAAACAAAGAGAAAATTATCATTCAATCGGATCAAATTTGAAATTGACGACTAGGTTCTTATTTAATCTAAAGCTGTATGCACCTTGATGCGTAGACGTCGAATAAAAGTTAAGATAAGGAGTACTCACTCGATGCAGCCGACAAATAAAAACAATTAATCAAACAAACAATTTTGACTGGAGATAAAATAAAATTCCAAGGAGTACTAAATGATTGGACATGCATCCATGCATTAAATTGCAAGTTATTTGATATTTCTCGTCAATGCTGCGTTAAGTTTCAATGAAACAACCTTCGGTAATCAATACCGCAGTATTAATTAGTTATTATTAGAAGCATTGACAGTCAACACCTCCGATTCATTAATTTTAATTAAATACAGACGGTCATTGAGTTCAGAATCCGGAATGTCCTTGGACCTGCACTCTTCCAGAAAATTGAAACAATATATTTGAGTGTAGCAATATGACGGCGGAGATGAAAATGGCTCAAATATATATAATAAAGGCTAAAATATATCATCGGTTGTATGATAATAGCCATGTATATGTTACATGTATTGTCGTGCAACTCGCTACTAAACGGATAACCTACTTTTGTCTGCACAAAAAGGAGAATGAAATCGTGTTTAGGGGATTCCAAGTCGCACTCCGCTAAGCAATGTTTATAATAACTCTATAAAAATTTTGAGTTCAATCATACGCAGAGATTTATTTTTACTAGCCCTTTTGTTGATAGCAAACAAGACTATACAAACATACTATGTTATGAAATAACTTTAAATTTTATGAAGAATACTTTTTTTGCATTTTTATAAAACTAAATTGATTGAATATGATACTAAACAAATACAGATTTACGGAGAATTGAAAATTATAATAAACCATTATAATTTTCGATGAGAAAGTTTTCCTCGTAATGTTAATTGAAATTCCATTTTCGGAGAAACATTCCTACCATGTAGCTCGTCAATTTCCATCCAAAATAATAATTTAATATGTATATCATTTCCACAAACATTAAACCAATACAAACAAACACATTGCTGTTGCTACGCGATACCTTGATATATCATTTCAACGAGTTCGACATCAACGTCAATGGTGATTATTTATCTTCAGTTCTAAGCAAATTTGAATAAATTTCAAACATTGATCGATACATAATGTGTCAATATATATTATGATACAAATATACAATTCTTTAGAAACGGGGTAAAAGATTAATGTGAAAACGTATATCAATTTAATAATACAAATATATATATCAACTTACATGTAGAAATGTATTTACATATGTTAATGGGTGCACACTTAAGTTCCTTAAAAAATAACCATAATATTATAAGAATACTTGTTTCGGGCTTAAGTCCATCTTGTAAAAATAGCCGAGGTTTTGTTAGCTTATGAATAAAGATAAATGCGATTCACTATGGATATATATTTTAAAAAGCATAAATGCATTCAATGACAATAATGGTTACTGTAATTTACTGAGGTATAACGCTGACAAAATAATAGGTAAAGAATAAAGGTAAGCTGAATATTTCGGTATGGAAATATTATGCAAAAAGTTCACAGCCTCTGACAATGGAAGAACGTGTATTTAGAATTGCAGGGTCACGAACCCATCTTTTTCTCTACCGGGAATCATTTATTATTTGGGCGTTTTATTTGTTATCCCGGGACCATTCTCTATTTCTGTCTTTCTTCTGTGGTTAGTAGGCATTATGTTGTTTCTCGCATGTTTCGTGTTTAATCAAGTTCAAATATACATAAAGAAAAATCACTGTTTATCTACCGACAAGACCCTCCGAAAATAAAAGGGTCTCCTATTATAAACTCTTCTCTTGGAAGGTACTACACTGGAAGCCTCGAGTGGCACATTCAAAGGTTCATATGGAAATTTCTTAAATAAATCCTAGAAATTACAGTAGAATGAATTTTGAATATGATAATACGTTTCAGCTAACAGATTATAAGCAAATAATATATTAAATTAGCCATGCCATGAATTGAATTCAATCATATATTTTACTGCCTTCTATTACTATAAACATATATTATATTATTTTAATTTTAATGTTGAAAACTGAGCTTTGGTTTATCGAGAAAACGATGAAAACGCTGTATAGTCCAATAGATATCCTTTAATGTAAATTCCAGTATTCAGACTAAGAAATACATTATATTGTATTACATTACATTTTCGGTGAATGCTATGAAGCAACACAGGATGTTAATCTTCACAAAATTAGCGAAACCGGTACTATTAAATAGAACACGTGTAATATGCATGAACTCATTACTATGGAAACTATTCAATTAGTACATACTATACCATCAATTATTTATTTGCGTGGAAAAACTTTAATCAATCGCATAAAATTAACAGAACACAATAAAAATAAAATGCATAAAGTTTTGCACAATATTTTTAGTATTCAAGAAATTGGAAGATGGAGCTATTATTAAACATATTTTTCAAAATCGAATATTTTTAAAAGATTAACAGTTTAATGCCATTTTTTATTTAATGGCTTTTAATTACGTTGCTCTGTCAAATAGTAAAGTGAATACAGAGAAAAAAAAGTATAAGCCTAACCTTTCTCAACAACTATGACGTTAGTAGGACTTATGAGTATGTGTATTTCTTTAGTTTTGTTTTTTAGATTTTATTAATTATTATGGTAATGACTCACGTGACGTTGCAAACTTGATTATGTATGTAGCCCGAGTAAAAAAGGGATGAGAATGGCTACTTTTATTTCTTTTATTATCATATTCGCCGACTTTTTGTCACGTTGAAAGTGACTTTATATTACACTTATTGTAAAGAATTCATCGTACAAATAATCTACAAGTATTTTTTACTCTGGAAAAGGCTTTTAATTATTTCATAAAAAGTACACGGAGGACTCGACGAAAACAAAAACATAAGCTTCTCAGAAGTCGGCAAAAAAATTAAAAACAGCACCCAGAGCAGCACTGAATCCTGATAAACGAAGAGCCTAAGTGCGAAATAAAGTAAAGAAACGGGCCGGCATTAGAGCGAAAAAAAACAAACATATTCGCACACTGGGGTGAGATAAGCCAACTTAAGCCTCCGACAAAACTGACAGTTTTACGCCCTCCTTAAAGCAGCCCCTGAAGCAACAAGCCCGGTGTGTGTGCGAAAGCGTTTTGGGTGTGACAGGAGACGTCTCTCGTGGAAAAGTTTTCATTTCACGATGGAAAGACGAGAAGGTTGATTATTTTCACAGGGTGGGAATTAGTATGCTCGAGTTTTGCGGCGTCATGCATAACAAAAACACTGTCAGAACCACGACGGAAACGAATATCAAATAATTAAATGAAAACAGGCAATTTTATCAGAAACTTCAGTAATATGACATATTTAAAGTTTTCATTCACTGTTACACATTTGTGATACTCATAATGATAAATATTAATTATACGACCCAACGAAAACCCTGGTCATTCGGCTATATTTTTTTTATATCAATTATTTAAAGCGTATTTTAATGAAGACTCATAACGGTCATTTGTGATATAAGAAATTATCAATAAAAACCTAAATTATTGATTATAAACATCATAGATTCGGTCATTTATTATGAGATTTCTCCATCGATCGAACAACGTTTGAATCACTCTTTCATAAAAATCTTTAAGTTTTGAATCAAAACATGTGAGTACTCAATGAACTTGAATCCTCAGATCTCTTAAGTTTTGTCCACTTAAAAACTGTTTTATCGATCCGGAAAGGTAGTAAATTGATGGCACTGATCTAGGAATATGGTAAGGTGTTAAATTTTTTCATCTCAATGAGTTTTTTTTTTTGAATACATGCGAACACACTCAATTTATGTAGTCTACTTCGCATGTCTCCTCACCTTGCCAATTGTTTTCAAGTGTGCACGTACACTTGACCGGTGGTGTGGTGAATAAACATAACTTTTTTGAAAGGCTGCAATGCTATGGCTGTCAAAATATCCGAATCCAAAAAAATCGTCCTTCAACTCGGTACTGTTTTCGAGGCCGAAGGGTCACGAATGAAACTTCTGAAAATATCGCTTAGCATGACGCGTGTTTCATCAAAACGTCGCTACAGCAATAAATTTCACGAATAAATGTTAAAACTAAAATGTTTAATTTTCCACTTGCTAAAGGTGAAAGGGAATCAGAGTGGTGAGAAAAGTTTTTGAAATTTTTTATAACCAATATAACATAAAACACGTGGTTAGCTTAAATTAGTCACTTCAATTTTTATTTCTTAATTAAAATAATTTTAAACAAATGTTACTTTGATTCTTAAAACCCTCAGCTTGAAGTACCTACTCGACCTTTTTATAATAGAGCTTGGCTGAATATGTTCATTATGTATTTTAATTTCCAAAAGAATTCAGATATTATAGAAGAAACATGGACCAACAGTAAAAATTTGAGAGATGGACAATAGGTCAACCGCTTGCGATGATACCGAAAAGTTTAAAAATATTCAAGGAGACATTTGATTAACTGATTCCATAAACAAACCAAACTTTAAATAAAATAAATTTCAATTTAACAACTGAATAGAAACTGAATTGAAGTGAATCAATTGGCATCCATTCGATAGGGTTTGCTGCCAATTCCAGTTAATGTTTCGCCATGTTAGCTTTCTTAAGAGGAAAAAGTACGTTGGTAACAGAGGTGAGCATCTGTATACTTATTGCTTTCCAATTACACACATCATTCTTCTGAATCCGATACGTCACGAATACTCCAACAGCTATCCACTATATAATCTTTGGGGGTATCGCTCTATCGACCCCAATGAGCGTAGGTGTATCGACCTTCCGGGTTGATGGCGACAGTCGGCAGGGCGTTGTCCGGTTGATCCTGTAGTACCGGTTACAGCTGCCGTCCAGATTAAAGTACGCTGGCAATACCTTCCGTTACGGGTTGATGGCTTTCGAGCTGAAGAGACTATCTCGGCGCCGCCGGGGGGTGGATTAGACGCAAGCAATTGCTTTCATAGTGCGAATATTCGACGGATCGATAAGTTTTGGAAAAGTTTTTTTTACATACACGTGGTCATAAAGATTACTATAATTAGCGGATACTTGCGAGAAAGTCCACTAATAAAGATAATTTATAGCAATATACTTTATTTTACGATAGTATCGAATATTTCATAATCTGCTGTACAGAAATCGTATTTAATTTCAAGTTTAAGCAATGATTGAAAGCCGAACTGGTTTCATAATAAACCCATTTCAGTCAAAATAATATTTTTATGTTGTATACAAAAAAACAAATTTCGTGTGGATAAGTATATATTTCACATAATTTGCGTCGAAAATAATGCAAAATTTGGTCAATCGTATGATAAAAAACATTTTATTTATAAGAAAGAATTCACATTCCACATATTCTACATATGTGTCTGAAACATCGAATTTAATACAACTTTAAAAAAAACCAAAAACGAGCCATTATAGTCCAAATGTACACGTTTATATTGAAGACGCGTATTTCAAGCAAGAAAGAAAAAGCGATTGATATGAAAAAATCTCGATGAAAGGATTCAAATCAATTCCGTAAGTGTTGATTGAATACGTAAAGTATTAAAACGGAAATAGAAAGATTGCTACAGGAAGTAACCGTTTTCTTTGTTAATAAATGCGAAAAATATTAGCCGACCATGTTTTTATATTATTTAACAAATAAGCACGGAATTGAGGAAAAAATAATGATTACAAATAAGCTCGGCGTCACTTTTTTTAAGCAAGATCACGTTCTGAAGTAAATTATTCAAAAACTTTGTGAAATAGTATTTTTTTCCAGATTTAACAGGGGATTTGGAAAGTTATAATGGTGTCGTTTTTCCAGAATTTCAGAATGAATGACACTTTTTTTATTTCGTTTGAATACGTATAGCCGGCTTAAAGTATCAGCTTCATGCAAATATATAAAAACATTCAATTTGGGATTCTGCGAATCGACTGGGATGCTAGTATGTATTTGAAGTAAATCAGGTTAATATAATATCTATATATGTTGGATTGTTATAATTGTATGTAATGTAATGTGTATATATTTACCAATACCTTATTCTTAAAATGACCTATCCGAAGAATGGTCAGTTACTAACATTAAGATGAGCTTTTAAATGAAGCAACAAACCGAGTAGAATATTTTATATCCAACAAAGCACGCCACTTCCGGTATACCTACTAAAAAGATTTTTTGCTGTATTTTATTTTTAATAAAAATGAAAATAAGTCACTCACTAAATTTAACTAATGTTACACAAAACGAAACAAATACTGATATTTCAAAGATCGAAAAAAGTCACGTTTTTGACATCCGAGTGACATAATAGCCGCTGCGTTAAAACCGTTTTCGACAAGTGAATTTCGACAGTAAACTTTTCTAACTGGCCCGAGGGAGGTTGCGAAGGGGGCTCGCCTCCACGTCGAATGCTTACGACAGGTGATTATAAATTAATTGCAAATACACTAGGGTTAACAGCAAGACGATCCCCTAGAGAAATCGGTTTCCTATGATCTGTCGAGGTTATACATCATCGCGGATATGTATGCATCGAAATTTCGTTAGGTGTAATTTTAACGACAGATTTGGCTCGATCTTTACCTCGAACTATTTTTAATGTGTTCCTTCGTGAAATTTTACTAAGAAAAACGAAAACTGTGACGTGTTTATTTTTGGTGGAATGATATTTTATTAATACAATCATACACATCAGATTATAGGAACTATTCTACAATTTTATTTTATGTTCAGTACCAGTTTAGAATGGCACTTTTTGAAAAATATTTCATAAAAGCCCACAATTACACACCATAACCATTGAGATAATAGATATGCAAAATTTACTTGAGACAAAAACTATTTTCTTCAATCATGTATCACTGTAGAATTTATATCTGTTATCAATATAAACAAAAATAGATACCAAAACTCAGACACAATAAAAATTAGAAAACAAAATTTTCGGCTAATTCAATGAACCAATAAAACAATTCGGTTGCCAAATGTTGACGAGACTAATACATATTTAACTTATGGTTGAGAAATATTTCCGGGTATAGAAAATCTATGATCAAAATTCAATAATACCCAAATCATAAATGCTCACGTATCGAACATCAAACAAGCACGAGGGGTGTCGAAATCTGACATTTCACAAAGCAAGAACCCTATACAAAACTGTGCGATAGAGGTATTAGGTTTCATTGTTTCCCTCGTGTATTCGTAATTAAACACAAGCTTTAAGCCTGCAGTCCTTGGCGTTGTTTGCCGGAACACTAGTCTACTCGCACACTTCAAATATCGAGGAAACGACAAAATAATAATGACGATATCGCCAACAGATAGCTAACTCAAAAACACGATGAATATTACACCTAGAGTATACTAATTCAATGTTTATATAGACTAAGGCGGTAATAAATATGATTCGTACAATATTGAATATAAATTTATTTCATGCCATGTTAAGCTTGTAAATCGTCGAACAAGAGTGAACATTATTCCATGTCTAAAATCAATTGAATATTAATATTGCCTATAAACAACACTTCTTAACAACAAATGCGAAATTAGCTTGACGACATTATTAGAAGCTTACTTTAATAACTTAATTATTATAAGTTAGACTTTTTTATATTAAGTGCGTACACACTAAAGACTTTTAGGAATACGCCGTTGACAGACATAGACAGCTTTGTGTGTAATACTGAAAAAGTCAAGTCAAGTAAACTGTTGTACTTCATAAAAATTCTAATTGGACCATTACAATGAAAAGAAATTCCCAGGAAAAGAATGGGTTAATCTCTGAAATATTTAATACACAGCGAAAGCCAGTTTTATGAAGTATTAATTAGCCAATTGTATATGGATATGTCATTGTAATCAATTAGCATCGTATTTTATGAACCGTATTACATAAAATATGGGTCGTTTTGATTTTTACATAATTCTGTTGGATGTGGTTACGAGAACAGTGGATAATAATCTTTCTATATAGAGCGGTTCTCACGTTAAAGTGTCTCGTGGCCGTACCAACTTTTCTTAATGAGGGGGATATCTTTTTTGCATTTACTAAGAAAATAGCTGACGATGGCTTGAGCCGTAATGACTATCAACTATATTTTTTAAAAATAATTTTGTAGAAATAAATACATTGCTATTTTTTTCACCGTCTTATGTAAGTCATTTGGGGCAAACAACTTGACTTAATGATGAACAAGTGCAGAGTATTCAATCAATATGAAAATATTATTTTACAAATCAGTTTGTGATAAAACATTTTTTTGAATATCAATATTTATCCGAAGCTTTTGGTGGCCGCACATGAGAACCACTGATATGGAAGCTGTCTGATTATAGCAAGACTAACATTGAATACCTTAAAACACTATGTCGGTAGTGGAAAAAGTTTTTGAGCGTTGTAAGCTGTATGTTTTTTTTTTGTCAAAATAAATATTACAATCACCTGAATCTTTATCCAGTAAATAACTAGGCACAGTGAGCAATTGTGCCGACTGCCAAAACAACTGGAAAATATACACAATGTCAAGCAAAGTGCGCATTTAACCCCACCTGCGGCTAAGCCCAAAACATCAAACATAATATAACAATAAGGGCGGAAGCAACCCTCGTCCATAAATTTGGAGGTGTTTGTTAAAAGTAGCAGTGCAAAATAAACCGACTTAAGCAATTGTTTAGAATACTATTAAAGGGTTTACTTTGTAAATTAAATGTATGCAATACTTGCAATGCAGGACTACCGCTCGACATCAAATATTTTTTTCAAAAAAATCTAAAAAAGATATTGATATATAACAATATTTTGTAACGATCAGAAACATATTTCAATTGAAGCACAGATATCAACACTACACTGTATCGTTAGAACATAATTCAATACTTTTCAAAGCCTTAAAAAAATTACTTACATATTGAGGTATAGAACGTTATTTCCAGATTTCTCAATAAGGGTTGGCACTAAAGAATTTTTATCAAATTTTGAATTAACCATTATATTTCCATTTTGAATCTTACTCAATTGAATTGTTAAAATGAACGATATTTTTTATATGTTATAAATGTTATAATTTCGTCACGTATACCGATGAATTTACCATGCTAGTTATGATGATAATGTAGCAGTCCTCGTTACGTATATCGTTTTTTTTTTTTCAATAATTCACAATGTGATATTTATTTTATTTATACTAGTTCTACATACATGACACAATAAAAATAATTTTGGAATACCATGTAAATGACATTTTCAGAATTGCATAGACACTGTTGTCCACGCAGAATTCAAGTGGAAATATACGCTGGGCTGCAATAATTTTGATGACTGTCAAAATAAAAATTGATGTCTACCATGGTGGGATGTCTGCGAATTTTAGAATATGGTGAGAAATGAAGCCCGGGTCATGAGTGCCATAAAATCCAAAATTTCCACAATTTTAGTGGTTTTAATTTGATAATGAAATTACATTAAACACCGAAAACATCGATTCTGAAAAATCAACGTAGGATTTATTAGTATGGATACCGTGAATATGGAAACTAGAATGGTATAAATCTGGCAATGAAAATGCTAGTAAGTAAAACGATTTCGTAGATAATATCAGTCAAAATGAACCTAATGAAATTATTATGAGTATTTAAGCTTACTTTAAAAGGACAAAAGTACACAGTCTGTCTACAGAAAAAAATTCTAGTATAGTTTTAAGTCAGTTCGTTGACCGTCTTTAGGGGATGTAATATCCTAGTGGTGCCCGAAATCGGGGCTGGCGGTTATTACACATTCGCGAAGGGGAATTACCAACCTGCCCAAACACGCCCAGGAACCCGAGTGACTAATGTCCTTCCCAGCGACTTCATATTATTTGCAATGGGGTTTTATGGATGCACCGACGAGTAGCGGGAGACTAGTGGCGCCACTGTCGCCGAATTCCTGTCAAAAATATATGCAAAGCTCCCTCGCCAAAAAAATGCCTGTTTATTCATGATGGCATTTGAAATATGGCAATAAATAAGCAAAAAAAAGTTGGGAGATGAACTATGAAATTGTGTAGTCGTCAAGATTCACAGTCCACATCAATGTATTTTCTCGGTGAATAATTTTCGCATGCTGTATTGTATATAAATATGACATATGTGACTTTTCAATGAATTCTACAATATCGATTCTGTCTTCTTGTATTCCAAACATTATACTTCGATATGATTTTTGAAGCAGACAATTACAAAAGTTATAGTGAGATTATTTGTCTCAAAATGTAATAATATTACGATAAAGTTGTGTAGTTATAAAATTCCTCAATAAAATTATTTATTCAATTCTAATTTGGCAGCTTACTTAGAAGAACTTTTTTTTATTTAAACTGACATCTTTGTTATTTTAATTGATAATGAGTAATATTAGACGAGACAATATATATTTATACAGAGAAATTTTATTTATATATAAAAAAAGAAGTTTTATTTGAACTTGTATTAAGTATGGTCGGTTAATGGACAAATAAGCTAGGATTGATTTATTCAAAATCATTGCAAGCATATCGTATGCCAGTTAGAAAATGAACGGTTATATCTCAATTATCTGCATCACATTATAAACAAAAATCAAAAATACTGTTATTTTAGTTTTATTTTCATTTATTCAATATATAAAGGTATGCTCAGAGTTTTTTGTGTCCATAATGGAATGTGTTAAGCAAATTACTTACTATCGTCAAAGTTACGAGAGTAAATTTGAACATCGAAGTGTTTTTGTTTTGCTGTATGCATTATTTTATACGAAATATATTATAATAACGATTTCCACTGCAACATAAATGACAAGAAATAAAATAATCGTAGACTAAACGTACTTTCAAAAAAACGCCATGTTCGGTAAATAATTTAAATATATTTAAAGGCGCATGCTACGACTAGTCGACACTGGTATAATATTAAATATAACCACGGTAGTAAAATTGCAGCGCCTCTAAGGGGTAGGGGTGGAAATTGCATTCGTGACAAATCTACAAATTATGCCGGCAAGGAATAATAACAGTATGTAGTAACGCAGTTGTAGTAGGGGACTTTCATTTCGACGCGAGTTTATTTCGTTAATAATGTAAACGGGCGTAATATGCGACACGTCCGGTGAAATATGTCTGGCGATTTGTTACATGGCACGTTCCTAACGCGTTTTCATAAATTTTCATGAAAATATTCATCGAAATAAATGGGCCGGTGTGGGTGGCAAACTAGATAGATGCGTCTTAATTTATTATTTGAATATTGATTAAGGTAGCTAAGTTTCACGGCACGGGGTGAGCGATTATATGTTATATGAATGGTGTGAGTAACGCATAAAATAAAAACATACACATATACATTGGTTTATGTATATACATACACCTATCACTCGATTTACTCGGTAGATAGGTTCCCGAGAAAAACGGTTAATTTCGAATTGTATATTTTTAATGTAAAACCGTGTAAATCGAAAAGTACACCAAAACGCATAATTTGGTTGTTTTTTAAAATACATATATAAAAAAATATATATTTAAAAAAGTATAAATACACATTTTCTTTTATAAATTAAATACACATAAAGCATATATATAGAGGAACAAAAAAAATTAAATCCAAAAGATTCATAAAACAATTATTGCAACGGTTGGTGGAGTTTTTAATCATTCATCACTATCACAAATCATTATCAATCTCTTCTTTGTGACTGGTTCAAAGTTACTTTCAGCACTTGAAATTATTTGTGCCAATTCGATGTTTGAAGGAGAAATATTTACATCTCGAGGAGGTTTGGTAATAAAACCCGTTAGTAACATTTGCTTAGAATTTCTTGTTAGATCTTTATGGACCTCATCATATTGAGCCGAGCATTGATTAATATCACGTCGGAATCGAAGGGCCCGTTCAACATGCGAGTCATGTTTTGTACAAAATGATTACCTAATTTTCTTCCCAATTCGAGTCCTTCGTGGATGATTTCAGCTGTAAATGTAACTGGTTCAAATTCTGTTTCATCAATTAAGTTAATTAGACCATCTTCACTTAGTTCTTTATCTTTTTTTTAATCCGTGTAAAAGCGAAAACGTGTAAATAAAGTATCGAGAAAATCGAGATATATGTGTATGTTAACAAAAAAAATTGTCGAACAAAAAGTTATCGGCTTTCGTGCACTCTGCCATTAATTATACGGATACTCTATTAAGGTAATTCAAAAAAATTCGTACAGATAGAAAAAAACTTTCTTAAAAATGTATAGTAGGAAACAGGTGGGTGCTAATATATCTCATATACTTTATTACACGCGTGGTTTTATTGAAAAAATAATGTTTAAACAGAATGCGACTATTATTTGTAATGTGAAAGAATATGTTCGAAACTCAAACGTAATTTGCAAACATGACGGCATTCGGTGAGAACTTGAGCGTATCAAGCATTCCTAAAATCCTATAGTGATTCTCGTTACCCCGAAGCATACATGTCTCTTATTTGACCATAGCAAATTTTACACAGCATCGATGTTTGGTAATACTATTCCAGCCACTAAGCCCGGCTTAGTTGCACAGTTTAGCTGAGATACCAACTGTATAATAAATGCCGAATTAATGTTCGTGAATAGGAATACGAAATCAAACAAGCGAAACGCGGTGCATCCACTCTCGTCGTTTGCAGATGTCGCCCTTTGTGATTAACAATTTAGGTGTTGTATCACGAATTCTATTTACAAATGTATGTATGCATTTCTATTCAATACATCTATTCTATACACATGAATTTACTATTATCGTAGAATAAAATAACTTACTAGAAACAATACATAACTTGGGTTATAAATGGATGTTTTTATTAGTGCAGCAATAGACATGATGATACTACAATATTATAGGTTTTGTACAAAAAACATTCAATCGTCAGTTTAAGTTACTGGAATATTCTTCTAAGTTTCATGAATAAAAGAATAAGATACACGCGAGCATGTGAACTAAAAAAATTATGATTTTGGTGTGTTAAATATTACTTCTTTTGATATTCTAAGCAAATGTTTTAATGATACCGGTCAAGTAAGTCTTTATATTTAAAATTATTGCTCACATAGTTATACATTATGGTAACGCATACAAGCTCCATACACACTACAAAAAATATATAAATATCTCTTCGAATCTATTAATCATAGAAAAAAAACGTTCAATTATAAGGAATCGTGTTTGCTACTGGTATATAAGTAGATACGAGGTGGCTGACCAACATAGTTATTAAGATGTACAATATTAAATTGTAAAAAATCAACACTTAAACATACTTGAAACATAGTGACTAAAAAACATCTCAAATTTCCCGATTTATTGGCCCTGAGAAAATGAAGCGTACTAAGAATCCATTCCCAAGGGTAGTAGGGATGGGTTCATGAAAATGTACGAATACTTTTTAATTTGACGACATTCTTTGTTGCTAGAACTGAATACGTCACGAAACTTCAGTGGTTGTCATTCTTTTTTTAAATGTAAATATAATTTTTTTACAACAAGAATTTAAAGAATCATCAATCTTTATTTAAGCTTCTGGGAATATTCTCATAAATAATATAATACTAAAAATAGCAATAAAAAAAGAAATTTGTTAAGATGCTTATAAGAGCATATAACATGTCTAGCGTTAAAGCAAATCGATGATCGTCTTATATACATCATCAATCTCAACATAAAAATTAATACTACTGCAGTGAGAAAAAATTATTACACTTAACATTCAAATGACACAGTATAAAATAAAGACGACTTTTTATGCGACTAGACTAAATGTTGTTTATAAAATGGTAATTTTTATTATGCATGCAAATTTTAAGATCATTTCATAAAAAAAAACAAAACTTCAATTTCATACCTCAACTATGCAAATAACCATCTATGCTCATCATTCGTGATTCAGCTCGATTGGTGGTGAATTTTGTCTAAACATTTGCACCAAGCGTGCAACCCAGCCATTAATAAAAAGGAGAAAAGCAGGGAAATATATTAGTCATGAAATGCACTTAAAGTGTACTCTATAAAATATGTTGTGAAAATAAATAATCATGATTACTTCAGAATAAGAACAAAAAAAATATTACTTTGCTTACGTGACAGGCATGAGTAACGCAGTGACTAAGAAGATTTATTACATCACTAGAAGTGATCGGTACACTCTGTTCATTTATGATGACATTAGTGAAAAAATATACAATATAATAATTTTAGTCATTGTTTAAATTTACAGTAAAAAAATCACTTGTTTATACAAAGTCTATAATTTTATGTGACCATACAAATTTTAGGCTGATTATCAATTGATTGGAATGATTAGTTAATGATAATACAGGCTAATACCAAAAAAGTAGAAAACAACGACAAAATTTGATTTCTCAATTCAATAGTATCAAAATACGTAAAAAAAAACTTAAATAATTTATCTGCAGATTATGATTATTCAGTTTCATTGATATATTAATGAATAATATTAAAATTGTGAAATTATAATAAAATTTGTATATAAAGGTCCATTTGAAGACATTTTTACGATTTAAATAAGAATGAAATTTGGTGTAATATGGATACATTTGCACAATATTTATTTCATGTCTTAGATATATCGACATATCGAGGGCAAAGTGTAGAAGTATAATAATCTACCATATACACATTATTTACAATACGTTGTATGTTTTCATTTTATAAGAAATGATTTATCTGTATTGAAATATTTATGGAGTCAATAATACTTTGGAAAATTTTGATCAGTATTAGTAAGAAGTCGCAACTAAGTTAGAGATAATGAACATATTTGGCGCCGCGATGCCTGTCTACTATTGCGACGTCGCGACGGCTTATTGCCGCCACACATTGAGTCGACTCAAGCAGAAAATTAGAATAGATTTACCCATACTAAACATGTATAATTTCGGTAAAAAAAATATTTTTTAGGCTACTTTATTCATAACCACCTTTCGGATCGAAGTACTTTAAATAAACTTCCATATCTTCTATAATTAAGTTAGTTCTCCCGAACTATCATACTATAAATGTTTCAAATAATGGCAAACGTGTTGTGATAGCTTTTAGATGTCAGATGTGAACGCAATAAACTACACGTATGAAAAAAGCTGTTGTAAGCGTCACGTTATGTTTATTAAATATAAGGATATAAATCTGCCGTTTTGATGTATTCTGGATTTTGAATAATTCTTATAATCCCTTTCTCCGATAAATAAACAATTAAAGCCTTATAATATTATAATATCTTGAGCAATAAATATAATATTTGTGATATAATTAGTTACTTAAATTGATGTTTAATGGATGAATAGTTAATTTCATGTATCAGCTACAAAACTCGATAATCTACTTCATAAAATCACTTTCGTTTCCGGGTGGACACAAGTGAGTGTGCTTGACGATATAAACACTTTGACTCATCTAGTCAAAGTAAGCCCGATGAATCAGTGGATTCATTTGGATGTGCGGCAAAAGAGTCGACTGGTGACAGAGGTGACTACGACTCTTGCGCGGTGGGCGTCAACCTTGATGTTAGGATAATAATATTCCGGTATAGTATAATATAATAGATATGCGTTGCAACGCAATATTACACTATTATGACAGCGTGATTCTTTGTGTTGGTTTTGAAATTTAAAAAATCTGCTATATATTTGAAAAAAAAGAAATAAATTTAGACTTAAAAATAAGCACATCGAGACAGTGTACTTCGCAGTGATCAAAGAGACTTGAATGATTACTACATGAAAATGGTTAGAATAACTATAAACTGTTATATTCCAATGGAATGGTAATCTAGAATAAAAACTTACACATAGTACACCCAGTCCTTTTTTTACGCGATTTTTTTAAGCGAATTCGATTATACGCGATTTTTTTGGACGGCACCGCTACATTTTTTTACGCGCTTCACTCGTTTTCATGTAATTTTTTCTCCAAATTTATTTTAAAGAAGACATTTATCTATGTTATGTGGCATGTAGGTTTCATTATTTTTTTAAACAAAAAAATATGTGTATTTTTAAAACTTAATCTGGAAAGCATTCCACTTTTTTAAATACACATACAATTGCCAAATGTTAACAAGCGGATCGGATATTATGCGAATTTATATTTTAAGTTTTTCTGGAACCAATGTATCGCGTAAAAAAAGAACTGGGTGTAGTTTCTCTTTGAATAATTGAATTTTCAGAGAATAAGCGGCCAAAAAAATCAAGTGTATTTATCGTCTTGCGGCTAACGGATACTTATTTGAGAGTAGAGAAAAGATTTCATCAAAATGATACGTTGTAATTAAATAATTCTACCAACTTAATGTCAATCAAATTGTCCATCTTAATAAAATTTTGTATATAAATTACCTAGTCTCAATAATCTCGTAATTTTAGTCTCAAAAAAGTCATTTCAATATTTTCATCGACAAAATTATTTTTTTATCTATTCTTACAGACTGATAAAAATGATAAAGTGCTTAGTGAAAAAAAGCAGTAGTAATAGGCAAAAAGTATTGTAGTTCTGACAAAATTATTACAAAGATAACGTTGAATTCATTGAGGGATGTTTGTACTGAACGAGATTTTAGTATATGATATCCAAAACTGATGATTTGCTAAAACTAATACATAAAAATCGATCACTTTCTCGGATAGAAAGATTTTACATAAAGTATATACTTACGTCATTCGTTATGACAACGCTGTATTAGATATGATCTCACTTGAAATAATATTTAATAAGTGTCGGCTGGGAAAAATACCTGCAACAAAAAGAGAAAGATGGTATTAATCAAGAATTATTTTATCGTATTGACAATCAAACATTTTACTGTACATATCAATTATTTTCAATTTCACCTATGGAATAAATATAGAACTTGTTATAAATAAAACAGCGACTGCAGTGGCCTCACAATTTTCTAATTATCCATATCCAATTTGATGGGAAAGCGAAAGAAACCATTTGAATAAAATCGTTAACCTCGCATTCGATTTTCAAATAAACGTTATATCTAGCTCTGGTTCGGTTGCAAGCATGGAAGTTACGTCATTAATCCGTTCCACGTTCAAACTTCGCGTTTGAGATTCTAAATCGGTGGAATATATAAAAGATTGAATGGCAAATAATATTATCAGATCCATGAGATGAGAGCCATAAACCAAAATACAAAAGATTAAAAATAAAAATCGCCCATCCCTCTATTTATGCTCATAAAAGATAATATTTTAGAATGTTTATTATTGACATGCATTTACTCTCTTGGAGACCACTCGTAGTAACTGTAGAGAATATAAAGGATAATTGGGCGAAGATTGTAAAAAATAAAAGCTAAAATATGAGATTTTGTTTTTGAATTCGCATATAATATTCTCATTTATTTAGCAAATTACTATGTTTAATAACATTTTTATACACTTACAGAAAGTCCCAAGATATTTAATAAGCAGAAAACTAACATTATTATTTATTTTATAATCCGTTAATGGCGGAGAATGATGATGTGTCGAAAGGTATGAAGAAGGGTTGGAAATCTTAGATAGCTCACAGTATACGAATATGAATTAATAACAATAAAATAAACATCTTAGATGTCAACAAAGTGCAGGCACAAAAATGCCACCACAACCATTCTCACGTAATCACTTTTAAGGTGTTAACTGTCACTTCTTGATGGAAAGGCATGATATTTTAAATAATAAAAACACATTTTTTAGTACTTATTTCCACAATATATTTTTTGATCAGGACCGGTTTCGCAGCATTATCAACTGATGAATGCTCGCGATGAGCGAAACCGGTCCTGATCAAAAAACATATTGTGGAAATAAGTACTAAAAAATGTGTTTTTATTATTTAAAACATTCTCACGTAATTAGCATCCCAATGGAACATTTGTCAAAGGCCTTCATCAATATGATTTTTTTGAATTCATAATTTTTTGTAACAGTCTTCAAGGAAATTACATATAAAATCGATATTTACACCGAAAATATTGCCCGATTCTTTAAAAAGAAATAAGTTCTATCTTTTACAGTCATAAATTTGACATCATTTTTTTTTATAATTTAAGATATCGACTGAAGTTGATTAATGGAATTTCAATATCAAATTTGAATGGTTACAACTTAGTACGATTCCACGTGTTTTGTCACTAACGACCCGGGTTTCGCCTTTTGGGATCTTCAGGCATTCTACCACACGGATGCAATAGAACTGACGCACAATAAACAGTTAGTAACGTCTATATTTTAAAGTCATTAATTACAGGAAAACACAGACCCCAAGGTAAGCTCTAAATGGCAGCTTAAATAAAATTAATAATATTGATCTTATAATAATTAACACAATTGCCTGTGATAGTGTTTATTAACGATTAATCTTTTAAATGAGTCATTCTTGAAAGGGTTTTACAACAAATAATAATCAACTATCATTAAAATATAATTGGTTTTTTTTTAAAGAAATACCTACTTATTTCAATTTGGCAAGTAACGATTAAACTAGCGACCTAAATGTGTAAAATCTTGTAACAATTCAAATTTTTTTTTTCTGTTAGACCTGAAAAAAGCTTAAGTTTGTATATTTTTGTAACTTTTTGATAAACCTTATTAATATTAAAGTGAAAATTGATTTGACGTCTATTGCTCTATTATCATAAAAAAGTGAAATTGAAAATGATAGCGTCTAAAGGGTTAATGGAGAATTACTGTGTCATTACCTAACGACTTCGGTATAATAGAAACAGAAACTTGAATATGGAAAGTTCTTAATTTATATTTCATAATATAAATATATTTTTTATCGATAGCTCCTATCTCGCATGTATAACTAAGAACACTGATCGCTTGAGTGTTGCAAGAAGCGGCTAGGAAATGAGAATAGCATCCACCAATCACATTGCAGCGTTTTCCCGCCAAGCGCAGTAAACATGAACACAGCGGCGAGCGCATTATTTTATACTCAAAGATCATGCTGTGCAATTTCATAATAATGTATCTGTACTTACATTTTGCCTTGAAAGAATGTGCATCTTGTATTGAGATTATTCAAAATGGGATATTTTATTCAGCGTTTGAAACGAAAATTCAGAGCATATTATATATATATAATATGTAAAATACAATATAACCGCAAACGAAATTTTTAAGAATATATAAATTGATATTACTGAAGCTTTTCATCAAATTTAAATTAGACGATTGTCGCAGCTGGCATAAGTAATGGAATTGCAATCATCATATAAAATATTATTCTCTAAGGACCATATTATCTACATAAAATGATAGTTATGTTTTACGATTATTTATCTTCAGAGACAAGTTGTTGTAGAAAATTATTAAATGAGTATTTTTGTTACATTTACTTATTTGTTATTCCCATAGAACGAAATGCTGTTTAGGATGAATATTTACAAGTGATTGAATTCCATTACCAGAATTTCATAAAAACTTATTTACAAAATAGTAATGTTTGCTTTCAAACAATTCTACAGCCATTTCAGCATTCTTTGTTCAGTGAATATCATGATATGGAAAAATCTATGAACAATATTTCTTAAGTCACAAAAAAACATTAAATTTTACTGAGCGGAAGCTAGAGAGTAATATAAATGTGTTATATAGTCTCAAACTTATTCTTCTTTGAAGTATAATATATTTGTATATACATATGGTTTCAAATTAAATGTATTCAAACCTGCTACTGCACCGTACTTTCTTTCATCGATGCACCGCAGAGTGAAACAACACCTTTAAAAACCCACACCCAATCCAATCATTTTGAATGCACTTCAAGTGGCGCAATACACTTACGAATACATATAAAAGATACCAAGTATATTATTTTGTTTCACCATGTATTATCTTCCTCATTTGAAAACTCAGCATGCAGTGCTTAGTTATTATTTGAATCCAACAAGAATATATCGAATTCGAACACATTGAAAAGTGTCGTTATGTTTTCAAAGAATATCGAGGGATACACTCCCTGCTCGAAGCATTTGACCAACTAATGATTTATCACACATTCTCTGTGCCCCGCCAACCTACTTACATCCTCATAAGTCATTCCGTCGTTCCTTAGCCACACAAAACAAATCCTATTTAAGGTCATCAGTGATCTCCCTCGAGGAAGGAATCCATCTAGTATGTCTAAGAGAAAGACATGTTTCAATCATCCTTCGGGCTTCCACAATACATTTTCGAACCAGATCCATTTTATCTTTTATATCTAGGACATGATGATGGCCTGGCTAGTTCGCCTTCTTACCTCCGAGTTACGAACAAATTCAAACCCCTAATATTTTCCGCAAGCATCTGGTTAGAAGCCATTGTTTTCGTGTGCCGCTTACGTACGTAATGTGCAGTGACCCGCAGCCGTAAAGCAACCGTCTTGGGAAGCATGCATTTGGTGCTGATCGAGTAAAACTGTTAGCCCTAGACTTTCTGCATTGAATAGAACGTGGCTCTAGCTTTTCGTAATAGGATATTGAGCACGTTATGCAAAATACTGTCTCCCCTAAGTAACTGAAGCTCTCTCGACGTTTTACCCCACGGACGTCAGAGGGTAGTCTTACAAACACCGGTACAGAGTCAATTGGCTTTCCACGCATTGACCTTAACACCAACGTGACGCGAAAAGAAATGAAGCAAAAAAAACGATAACACAGCTTAAGCAGAAGTCACAGCCTTGTATAAATTCAGATTAGAACCACACTGTAAAGTAATAAATTCATATTTATTAATGCTTCTCTCTCGTGTGTATATTCCACGATGAAAATAATCTTAGTTGGCATTAAAATAACGTGATAACAGTACTGCTGTCTAAATTGCTTCATATAAATAATATTTATTTCACTACCTTCAAACAGCCACACACCGATAATTTACAACGGTGATATATTAATCACTCGCTACTTCTTAACGAGGATGGGATATAACCTTTTGTTTCTCCAGAAAAAAAACTTAAATCGCATGTTACTGAATTCCAAAGATATAATTAATATTCAATCCATGGTGTCATTTATCATTTATGTTGCGATTAATGTGAAGGTAAGTATATTGATCGAAGAGGGAGATCATTCAATATTAGATTTAAAATATAAACTCTTAGTTTGTACCAAAAAGACGATGAATAAACACAAAATAAAATAATGCTAACGATGAGCGAAATCAGTCATGATGTTTATATTATAAAATTTAGAAATAGTTCAAAGCATTATACTTTAAGATTTGAATTTTATAATACATGTTATGGCATTAAAAAACATCACAACCAAAGCAACAACCAAGATATGTTTAAAGAAAGTCATTTCGTGATACAACATTGTAAATCAATTACCATGTTCTAGATGTCACATTGCTAAAGCATTTAATATATGAAAACCAATATTTCTCCAATTCGCAAGAATAATAAACAAATCTTGTTAACATACTGTTAGTCACATCGATAAGGAATAATGGAAACGAATTAAATTGTAATATTGAGCACTCCATGCAAAAGTATCTACGAACATACACGAATATCATCTCGGTGGGCCCACGGGATTGTTTTCATAATAATGTATAATATATAATACTTTTCGTATACACATTATTGCTAAGTCATATTGGTATGTTCGGTGGAGTGTGCGCTGAACAAGTAATGGATTGCTTTCGTCTTTCATGCATGCAATTTCATCAATATTGATACATGTACAACCGAAATACTTTCATGGAGAATCTTGCGGAATTTTTCGTAAATAGTTGAAAACACGTCATAACTTGTGTTAAAAAAATTATTTTAGATAAATAAAAACATTAATACAACAAAGCGCATAATTTAAATAATAAAAACACAATGTTTAGTACTATTTCCACAGATATATGTTTTTAGGATCAAGACTGGTGAGGTGTTTCAACATTAATCAATGCTATTACTTCGGATTTTTAGAAACTCGTATTGGGCGGATTCAAACTAGAAACATTTTATAAACAAAATTTTTTAAATATTGTATACAATAACATGGTCAATATATGTTATAGCTTTTTTTTGGTTTTTATCATTCGTTACACTTTAGATGTAATGAATCTATAGTTATTCATTTTGGTAAAGTGTAGTTATATAAAATAAGTTTGAAAATATCTCTCCATACTAATATTTTATTGTATCAAAGCCTTGAAAGCAAAAAATAATCACTGGACAACCGTTTACGTCGTTTTACAAACCACATTCATGCATCGTACTTAAGTCAGTAACTTATCAAATTGAGGTTGTCAAACGGCAAAGAAAATTCAACGCTGTCTGGAGAACAGTATGTGGATAATAAATGAATTTTACCCCCAGTATGCAAAAAAATAACGGACATAACGTTCGATAAAAATATACCTAGCGGTGAAAAATTTCGCTTAGGTACTAGTATTGCTGCCTCCGGCGAATATTTTCATCGAATTTTCCTGCAGCATTTACGTAAGCCATCTCATTGTATTTTATCCACGAGAATGTGTTTGAAAACTTACTTCCATACCAGTGGCGCAAAAGCTCCCCGTGAAATTCAACTAAAAACAATCGACACACTGCATCAATCGGGTGTCATCTTTCAGCATCTTAGAAATCTTAAAAAATACTATTTGCATTAAATCCAACATTTGGCAGACAGTAAGTCCTGTTTATTAAAATATATTATATTTCAAAACAATGCACACATATAACACGCACATTTTTTTTTTGTCTTCGTAGAGAGTTTCATCGATTACATGATATTTTATTTGAGATAGTGGCCAATTTTCCACGTGCAACTCTTTAATTGAAAATTTCTATTTTGTCTGATAAAATAAAAATGCTTTGTAAATTAACGATTTTTTTACTTTTTTTTAGAGGGTACTCTCACAAATCTCTTTTTAGTCTTGTTCATCTGAGGCAGATATTTCTTTAATTATTTTCTCATCATACAAAATTTGGAATCCAGGAACAAACATTCAATGCGTATTAAATTTTGACGATTACTGCCCCATATTTTACACAGGACTTGTTGGAACAATTGCATCAAAAACATATGCAACGATCAAAATGTTAAGATTGTTTTCCAACATGTTCGTAAACAGTGGACGCAATTTTCCACGTGCATATCAGCAAATTCGTGATATTTATGTTTGTTTTGGCTAATCCGGATAATCGAGGTGACATTGAAAAAGTAACCTTATTTTCCTTTAATAAAAAATACCAAATTATGGAGTCCATGTTCTCTACACAATACAGAAAAAGAACACGTTAGCGAGGAGCAGTTAATTTTTTTAGTAGACGCCACTGGGCGATATAATGTACGTACATTATGTGCAGATGGGATTTCTCGTGTAAGTACTTGGTGGCTCGGGTTGACAATATGGAATGGATTAAAGTAAAGCTTCAGATGGGGATTCTGAATTTATAGGAGCCGTTCGTATATTGATATGCAAAATACGAATAACGAACGCATGAATTTATAATAATTTTACATCTCATGCGGCGGTCGATGTCGATTATTTCAACGAACGATTATCTTTGCCTTAATTTAACAAGGTCTCTTCGAATGATAACTTAATTTCAGACAGTATTGGTTTGTCTGGTGGCTTCAACTTTAGTAAATTCAGCAAGTTTCGCAACGTTATTCTATTTCCTTTATTGCTTCAAAGTTTTCTTAGTAAAATGTTGTTTTTTTTACATAAAATAAAAACTGATGACAGTAATTTTTGTTATGAAAATAAAACATATTACTTACTCAGCTTTGCTAGGAAATTTCCAGGACCGTTTTGGTTTAATATCAATGGAAAATGCCAGCGATTAGTAACATATAAGCAATGCGCTTGATGTATTTTTATGTAACAAAAATATAATTTGGTATTGTATTATTGGAAGCGACCAGGTGCTCTTTTATACGAGCATTGAGAAATCCTTGGGTATTCTTACTTATTGAAATTCTAAGAATATATCTTAATTTTATCCCAACAGGAATGCATTTGTCGTCTGACCCTTAAGTTAAAAAAAACAATCTAGCACGTTTCTCAAAAAGTTTGGTGACCATTATTATAGTACATATAGTATAACTATGTGTGGACACGTGGTTGACCGTACGGAAACGATCATTAGACTCGATATCGAGCGAAAGTGAGCGGCTACCGTGACAAAAGATTTATCTCAACAAACTAGCTTTGAGACTAACAGAGCGTTGAGCAATATAGTCAGGATGTAGACCATGCATTTCAACGCTTCTTTCTATATTATTTTTTATTTTATCGTTATCATTCATTTGTAACATACTAAAAATTTAAGCAGGCGTAAGGACGAATGAAAAGGGTCATAATAATTAGTTACAAAATATTCATTTCTGTAATGGTCAAATATTAGCAATGAAAATTAAAGCGAAATGAAATAATGCAAACAAGCCCCACAGCGTTTGCAACCCTGTCATGTAATTAATACACGGTATTAGTGCAAGATCCAAATAAATATTTGCTCCACAACTAACACCCCACGGGTCACGTAACGAGGAGATGCATACAAATATTCTCTCGCAACTTCTCTTTGACCTGAACTAAAAGCGCTCTAGAAAATGTTACCAGCAAATAATGAATTGTCAGAGTTTGCGGCTTATGTCGGCGTACAACGATTAAAAAATAAGAATATTTAATATTTGTAATAGAATATAGAAAGCAGACATGTTGTACGTTTCAGACCGACACTATCAGCAGGTGCAATATTTAGGTATCCCGCTATAATCTATTCATAGCAGGCTGCTGGAAGGTCACTCAAAACTTATGCGCATTGAATATACCAATATGTTGGGGGAGTTAGGTACTACTAGGGCAGTGGTCGGCAAAGTGCGGCTCCATAGCCGCATGTGCCTCTTTGGCTCCTTAAGTGCGGCTCTGGCACAAATATCCAAGGAATAGTTTTATTTAGTGTACTACATATTTAGTGTAATAAAAGTTTACTAAACAAGCAGATTTGGCTCCCATTGTTTTTTAATTGTTGTAATGTTCATATTTGGCTTTTTGGCTAATAAGTTTGCCGACCACTGTACTAGGGTATAGCATCAAATGTGCGAATCGAAAAAACGTTCATCAAAAAACGGATTGAATTAAAAAAAACACTTTTACATTAATTAATTACAGTTTAACGTCTAATAAAAAAAATCGGTGTTAAATTTACATAGTTATGCAATAATAATTTATGAAACCTTCCCAGCTAACAACCATTACATAAATTATTTCAGTAAACGTATTTACATATTATACTACACATGCTTATCCAAATGATTAATTAACAATGATTGATTATGATGATTTCGCATGCCAAAGTATTTGGGAAAATATACATATTTTTAAATTAGCTAATTAAATATTTAAATAAATCAAATCCTTCACAAATTTCAATTCATTACTTTTGATTTTATATTTATGACAAAACACCATTTTCAGATATAAGCGATTTATGTTTTCACGTATATTATTTTCAATCAAAAAATATATTTACAACGTTGTCAAAATGTCAGAATTTTTTTCACGTTTATTTATGTATGCATTTTTGGCGAATGCAGTTCTGGAAACTCTTACATAATAACGATGCAATATAATATAATACCAATTATGTAAATATTATAATCACTGATGATATTACTATATATATAACAATTTTCACATCGTCCACTGTTTGGACAATGGTGTTAAGTGTAATGTCATATTATATATGACATAATGTATTTTATAAAATGTTAATTTAAATATAAAAGCTTGTCAACAAAGAAAAAAAATACTTAGTCACATATTTACGAAGTATATTTTCAAATATCTTTTGTCCAGCCAAACATTCTTACTTTTAAAATTACACCAACTCAGACGGATAAATTAGTCGCCCAACTTATCGCATGAAAGTTTAAAAGGCGCGAGCCCATTTATAAGTTAGGACCTGCAAAGCGAGAAAATTTAAAAAAAAAAGTTCAATCTAGGCTCTACATCCGCCCAGTGAAGAACCTTTGAGGTGCGAAAGATTATCATAATACAAAAAAAACCATCAACTGTCAGCCGATAAAAGATTTTATTTAAACGTAGAATTCCAACCTAAACAAATCGCCATTATAAATCAGGTTCCATGTTTATAAATACCATATATTATGGATGTAACTTGTATTTATTTGGTAGAACCCATTGTAACATGGTGAAAAATAGCAATGGATTTTATTTCTACAAAAATTATAAGGCATACAGTTGATAGCTATTTCGGCTTACTCCCCATCAGAAATAAAAATATTGTAGTTACATTGCTATTTTTTCACCGTGTTACAATGGGTAATGTGAATACTTTTTATTGATATGATAGCTTAGCCAACATAACTTTAACGATGATAGAACATAAAATATTTCAATGTAAATTAAAATTGACAAGCCTGTGACTTGATGTGTGTTAGACGTGATTAACGTTAAGATGTGAGATGTGTTTCTTCTTTGAGAAACATCTTCACTTTAACAGAATTGTAGCCTTAAAATACGAAGGCGAGCAGTAAATCTAATTAATGCCTAGTAACACACCGAGTAGAATAAAAACATAAACTTGCATAAAATTACAACCAAATACATGTAAAATATTTCGTATACAAATTTAATGTGACATTAAGAAACATGTGTATGGAAAGTTTTTTTTTTTAATTTCGATATAATAATATTATTTAACTATTTAAAACTTAAGGAATTTTACGAACGGCACTGGTTTAATCCGCGAGAAGCTGGAGAAGAAGTCTCATCTTGTGTGCCCTTCACAAAAGAGACGTCGTCAGTAGGCGATGGCAACATCAAAACGGAATGTTTTTTTTTCTTCGTCGCCATTTCCAAGAGAAGAACAGTGAAAACTATAAACGAGCACTTCGTTAAGCCGATAAGATTATTCCATACAATCTCGCATCTGATGAAGGCAGAAAAACTAGACAATAGATAAAAGAAAAATACATTCAAATGGTTAGAAAATTATAATCACCACCTACCTCTCTACAAATAGGAATAGTGATATTTCAAATTGTTTGGTTTCTTCGAGGATTAGTTTTGGGTCATACAATTAATGTTTAAATGTGGTTTGTTGACGAGTCATAGGACCTAAATAAATAGATTCCTTATTCAATACGGTTCCTTTGTTGCCAAAAAATAAATAGTTATTTTTTTTAAGCTTGCATTCTTTCCTTTCTCAATATATACAATTAACTTTTTTTGTATTTCATCCAAGAATTAATAATACCAGTTGTAATATGAGAATATACTTAAATATGCAGAGCAGTCGTCAATATACATATTATGCTTATCCCGCATTTAGTTTTACTAAGACGACAATGCCAATTTGACAGGTGTTTGAATTTACAATTATTAAATGGTTAAATTAAAGATAAGCGATAACAACCGTGTGTATCGTATGATATCCACCAGATTTTGAATACATCCCGTTATAAATATAAAGAAAAAAACAAAATATTTTAATATACTCGAGGCAAGTTGATGACATTTTATGCTTTACACTAAAATGCATATACAAACAGGATAATAAATTGTATTAAAAGGAAACAGTTCCATTATTACTTAGGCGAAACATTTTTACTCAGATGCGACTGAAAACAAACCGTTATTCTGAAGAGACATGTTATTGTTTTGACTAGATTCTTCAATTGTGAAAACAACACGTCTCTATATATTATACGAGATATTTAAATTGACGACATTTTGTTAAGTGTAAATGAATGTTGTGAAAACGACGTAGAGATTGCAAAGTTTAAGGTAAGATGTATAGAAAAATTAAATTTTTGATAAAAGTTTTACACTTATGCGATTTTGTCAATCAACAATATATTATGAAGATGAATAATTTTTATCACGTCCACTTACAACATAACGTATTTGGAGTTTTTAATGAAGTTTTAAGTGAAGCATAAGATATTAAACGACAACTTGAAGAGATTGAAGAGAGTCAGATATCTTAACATCCCACTGAACCGAGAACAATAAAAAGATAGGATAAAGAAAGTACAGGTTGTTAGACTTTCGCTCGTGCAACAGTCCATTGTAAAGATTTAAAAAAAAGGTTTGCGGAAAGAAATGGCAAAATATCATATATTCATAGATTTGGGCACAAGTTTCTGAATGTCCCTAAATGCTATAAAAATATTAGAAATCTTCCTGTTTACTATGATTACGCGAATATGTCAACAAGCGGTGAAATTGGGATGTATCGATGTAACGATCTTGAATACCAAATTTTGACTGATGAGAAAATAATTAAGGAAATATCTGCGTCAGATGAGCAAGACCAAAATGACGATGAGGAAAATCCAGAAGAGAAGATTATTGGCTCTTCACATTTTTAAGTCGCGAAGAAATGGTTAGAGTAAACTTTAATCCGAGAAGATTTACGTGTCTCGAATGTATTCTGGCTTTTGGAAATTTCAAAAGAACAGATTCCTCGAAGACCATACAAAAAATTAATATAAAGGTTAAATGTGGGTATTTATGAGAGCATATTAGTAAGCGTCTATAGAAAATAGTCAAGTAATTGGCTTCCCGTTAGCAAAATATATTTTGAGTAGAGTTCAATGTATTGGAATAATGTAACACAACCAGCGACGTTCACAAAGAACAATAACAATACTAGGACTAATTACTAGTGAGACGGTTTATAATTTTACAGGTAATCATCGTAAATTGGTTCGATCAGCCGATGATACGAGGACATGACGAATGCAATGTAGCACCCACTAAATTGTCGAATCAGTGTAAATCGGTGAATACGTAAATAAATTATTGTTTCAATGCTATCATTTGAGGCCAATTATAGGTCTAATTTTAGAGCACTAAAATACGTGTTAAATAACCGAAAAATATGTATATCACTGTTATTTGGTTATGTTTCGCGCGCACACGTATCTTTATTTTCTGGATCAAAATATTCGTGAACGTATAATTTAATTACAATTTCTTAAGTAGGGTTTCTGTTGAATGCGAGAGATACATATTCTACAAATGCATAACGTAAAAGACCACCACTCGGGTTCGACTGAAATAATGAGAAGTAAATGAAACAAAAATATTCACCAATGAAATATGAATAAGTGCAACGAATCGGGGGATGATGGGATACAAAGTAAATAATTATGACAGGAGTGTTAGAGTGTTATAGTGCGTACAGGATTTGAAAAAGTTTTTAATGAGCGGCAGAATTCCGCGAATAAGCGGCAGCCATGCCCAACCGGCAGTAGACTAAACATCCAGCGCCCCTTCAAAACACTAACAAACCCATTTCGGATTATCTCTTTCTGGTATATTAACTCACTCGAGTCGAGCATATACTCCGGGTGATAGGGAGAAATGGGCATGCAGGATGGCGAGTAAGTTGAGCGACGCGTATCTCTTTTATTTCAAAAGAAGGGTATTACTCGTCAGCAAACACAGCAGATAAAACGAAATAATCCATTTAGGATTCCCGGAGAAAACATTCAACGTATGTAAATACCAACACAAACGCACAGTAAAAAGTCTTGGAGTAGTATTAGAGCTTTACGGCTAAAACTGTTATCGCGTTACGTTTATTTATAAATAAACTAACATAGTTTTACTACCCAATTCCGCCTGGAATTTAGATTATAAAAATTTCTCGTACACCAGATTTCTTGTACACGAAATTAAAATTTGCTAGCATTGTAATTCATGTTCAATGTGTTGATGTTTAATTATGCTGTCCGATTGTGGAAATCGTACAAAAAAAAATGTATTATTGAAAAATAATCTTTTTTATAACACTGATTGTTTGCTTGTAGTAGAAGAGATGAAACACGCGCAACAAAATAGCACAACCAATTGAATAAAAATAGTAATAATTTCAACACGGTGAAAATTTTTTTTTCACCGTGATTGATGGAGTGTGATTTATAGAAGCGGTTATCTTGTATTGGGTTCGGGTAAATGAGTTTTTTAGCTAGATTTAATTAAAAAAAAAAAAACAATTAAATCTACCTAGAACAGCTGGAAATCAATAGACACAAATTATCACAAAGGATTCTTAACGAACAAACTAACATAATAGTATCGCCACTTGTCCAGCCGTTGTACAAAGGGGTGGTCTGATTTGCTTCCATAGGACCACTTCCGTCCCACATATAATCTTATTGTCATAGACACCTATTGTTTCATTTAGAATTTTGAAAATTTAGTGTCATTGTGTTAAAGTAACAAGCTAGGCCGTTGGAACAGAAGAGAGGATGTGTTGTGTGCCCTTTCTGCACAGCTATATATAGATTTGAAGAATTAGAAGCGAATGTTAGTATAAGGATAGTTCTGACGATGGCGTGAGCCGAAATAGCTATCAACTATATTTGTTAAAAATAATTTTGTAGAACTAAAATACATTGCTATTTTTTCACCGTGTTATAATGGAGTTCTACGAAGTGAATGCCAATTCAATCAATAATAATTTCAATATTCGTGGGGCGGGAGTTTTCACTCTTCGGCTTTAGCCGGAGATATATATAATTACGATTTAATATTTGTCGACCTGAAAATAATGGCAACATTCATTACTGAATGAACTTTAAGTATATAATTCTATATTGTGTGTTGTCAATATTGGTCAAGATGACTTTACTTTGTATAAAATATACTTAAAAATGGTAAAAAGAAAGAAAACAAAATAAACGTCAAATAGTTATTTAAATAAGTACATTTATTCGATATTCGGTATTCACAAAGGCATTGTATTAAAATGATACAGAAAATTTGTCTTAATAGCTATGTCACGAACTTTGATCATTGTCAGTTGATTGCGGCAATCAAATCATGAATTCTAAGCGACAGCTTTGTCGAGGTCTACGGTTAAACGCCTTGACTCCAATGAAGACACATTAATGATCATTTCAAGACATCAGTGTCACTGTATACGAACATACTAATTGATTTGGTTTATAAAAACAAGTTAAAATTATTTTAAAACGATTCCGAGTGTATAACATCGCTTTTGAAAACCAGGGCCAATGCTCAATTTGCTTAAACCTTTTTTAACATTGAGCCTCAGGCTATAAAAAAATATTTCATACACTTTAAATTGTAATTCATCTATCGGAAATTATTTCAGAAGAATAAAATTTATGATTTCAATAACCAAGGCGGTAATAATAAATATAACAACATAATTTAAATAAAACAACATAATTGAAATAAAACAGAATTAATGATATCAAACGTGCTTGGTGGAATTTCAATATCAAAATTGTATTTTTGAAACATTGTATTATTCCATGTTGTACATTTGTCTAACGTCCCAAATTTCGCGTTAAGGAATCTTCTAGTTCATTTAAATTTAATTCAATGAATACAAATTACACGTATTGTCATATTTATCAGATACAATGCATATGCGTTCTAAAAAAGTGCGATTCATTTTTTGAAATTACGATATTTCATAAAAAAATATTTTTTACTCTATTATACTTCTCGTGAAATTATTGAGAAATGCGTGTCACCACACCATAAACATTGTCACTAAAATAGTTTTTCACTAAAACTATTTTCAATCACCGAAAAAGAAAATTTTGATGATTTGTGAGTAAAACAAATATACGAATTCTGTACTAGTTTACATTTCTACCCTTACACAGAGATGCGGGCTTTAAATAACAAAATCTATTTTAAATCGTTTGAGATACAAGTAAATAAAGTATAGTAGACGTACTAGCAAAATAAGATACAATATTTATTCGACATTCCTGAAAGGCGGGAGGTCGCTACTCTGAATTATTATTACATGCAACAAATATGGTATAATGTCGTTTTCTGTAGCATGCTCGCATTAACTACACAAATGTGCAGTACTGCATTTTGTTTGCTGCGACAGAGAACTGCGAAGAGAATAAACAAAAAGTCATGGCTAAAGTGATAGCCGTTAAAAATATTTATTTTTATTGAAATTTAAAAATAAAAGCAATGACATTAATAAATACGTCAATATTGCGAAGTATTTATGTTTTGTCGAAATGTGTTTGATTAATCAGACAAAATGAGTAATCTGTTCAATGTTAGTTGTTGCGTTGTTTTTTCTTTGAAAATTCGACAATATTGATAATTTTGCTGTTCTAAAAAAGTTACTTTTTATAGATCAAAAAAAATGTGGAAATTGTTTTAAATATGTAATGTCTTTTCACCAAAAAACTGACAGTTAACCTTAAAAATAGCATATTAATATATAATTAAAACTATGCGCACTGCTCCGTATTATTGACGTTGCTATGTAGAACAAACCATGTGAAAATATTATGTAGAGTACGAGTAGGATTTTAGCTAGATCGGAAGTATAAAACACGCTTCCAGAATTTGCCTCTAACATTTCAGCAGTATTCGCAATGCATTTTTGGCCGCATTCTGTGCACTAGGAAACGAAACGAAACGACACGGCTAAAGTATATTTACATTCCGTGAGAACTTTGCTTGGATTGTTTGCTTGATACCCTTACATGTTACATGATCATTGCAGCATGCAAATATATAGTGATAATACGACACAATCAGCGTAGAGAACCGAATACATTTTGGTTTTTATATGATTCAATATTAATCACAATAACACGCCTGTCCCGCGCTGCAAATTATACAAATTAATGTAAACACAGTTACAATATGGTTCCATGGAATTGTCATGTAAATCTATGTTATACGATCTTTAAGTTTCACATTTCATACATTATTTTGGAATGCAAAACATTGTTTTGTCAATAAATCGTGTAACTTGAGTTTTTTCAAAATTGCAACACGACCTACATTAATAGTTATGTTTATTCTCACTGACAATTAGATACATTAGACTCTTTTTATGATCCGTTGTAGGATTTCTTCGATAGAAAACATTTCTATAAAACGTATTATCCTTTGGAAGTGTGTGAAAAGGGGCTTAGAACTTTTTCTTTACTTAAATTTTAATGATCACAGTTATCAGACAATCCCAAACCTTTGTTTGGATTTATAAAAAAATCGTATTTCTTTGGAATAATTTTCTGTGTTTTTAGCTTTATAAGATTAAAATTACAATTTTATTAGCTCTTCTTCGTTGAACATGTGACAGTATTATTTTTTGACATCCCAAATATTTAGAAAAGAAATCACCCCGAAGGATGAACACTTTTGTTTTAATTTCCAGAACAGAAGAAAATCTTAATTAATAACTCAATTCACCGAAATATATCGAAAGCATATTGCTTAAGTGTTATTTTATACGACGGTCAAGCTATACTCAGACTCCTTTTTTTACGCGACTTTATGGGCGTCACCGTTACTTTTTTACGCGAGTTATTCGTTGTTATGCGTTTTATTTCGTATTTTTATAGAAGTGGATTACTCAAATAAATAAAATTATTCACTTTGATCAAGAACCTGGGTTAAAAGCATTTCACTGAATGAGTCTGGGTAAAATTCAATACGTTCGGTTGAAAAATCGTGGACGATTATATTTGCAAATCGACAGCAATAGCAGCGAATAACTCCTATAGATGAATACAATTATGCATGCATGTATGTGTATCAGTTTCTCATTGTATTTTTACAATCATTAAAGAAATAATACTTTTATGTAAAAAACAACTGCGCGAATTTGAGGAAAAAATATTGTTTTATTCATATATTTTTGATATTATTGTACGCGATTTCTTACACGCGTTACTTTCCGAAACAATATATCGCGTAAACAAAGGATTGTATGTCTTGATATGATTTGAAGTGTTCAGATAGGTATTGCTTTTCAACGATAATACGATGAAGAGAATATTCTTAAATCTCAGGATTTCTCTCAGTTTTCAATAGAGATTAGTTGAAATTTAATAAAATATCTAAAAGCAGCTTTCATTTTCAGCGCATTCCGAAGATCAATAATAATTGAATAGGGAATCAATAAATCATGCTTGGTTGTTTCAGCAGTTGACATATTCTTTCGTCAACAGCATGAAAGATGTTTTGCCAGGCCAATACCCACGAATGATAGTTTACTCATATCCGAAGAGAAAATTCATCACACGGTGACGAGGCTTTTATCACCATAAAATTTTGAAATATAAATGTATTTCTACTTCATTCCCAACTGGGTACAATGATTGTATGCATACTGAATATTCCACATAAACACAAAAAAAAAATAGAATCTTAGAAACATTTTTCATTGAACAATACAACTGTACTCTTATGATAATGTTTTTTGATTAATAATAATTTATGTTTAGATTTAAGGTGTTAACTATCACTTCTTGGCGGAAAGGTATGATAATTTAAATAATAAAAATACAATTTATGATATCGACTGAAGGTGCTTGATGGAACTTCAATATTAAATTTGAATTGTTGCATTTACGTTAGAGATAGGAGGCAAGAATAAAAACTTTCTTGACCTGAATATTAATATTGAAAGCTGTATATACGAATTTAAAATTTTCCGCAAACCAACATTTTCGGATGCCGTTATAAACCACAGCTCATTACATCCTTTTTCTTATAAATTAGCGGCATTCAATTCAGATATCCATAGATTAGTAAACATTCCTCTAAGTAAAGTAAATTTTACATGTGTATTAAACACAATTAAACAGATAGCTATTAATAATGGCTATGATGTGTCTCTTATAGACCATCTTTTGGCATAAAAACAAATTAAACAAGCGGAAAAATTGTTATACCAAGGTATAATGCCTAGGGAATTGGATAGCACCAGATATTGGTGTAAACTAAGTTTCTTAGGTAATACTAGTCTCAAAATTAAAAAACAACTCGCTGTTAGCGACAGCGTATCAGACCTGCGTTTTATTGCAAGAACTCACTGGCCAAAACTTTAGTAAACAACAAGGACAACATTAATTTTAGGGATAAGTCCGGTAATTATAAATTACAATATCTGGATTGCCAACACTTTTATGTAGGTAATATCACGCGCACCATAAAAATTAGAGTTTCAGAACACTTAACTGCTTATAGATTGATGAAGGATACTTCTACGTTTGCAAACCATTTGTTGTCGGAGGGACATTCGTTTGACGCGGATGAGGGAGTTCAATGGTTGCATCATAACACGGGGGACCATAAATTGTTTTATCAGGAGATTTTAGAAATTAATAGAGGCCAGTTATTAAATTCGAACTTCATTCTTAACGATCAACGCAATCTTCCCAACTCCCCCTTGTTGTACCCTTTACGTGAGAGGTTCAATGAATCGACAATCTCATGACGACAATTTTTATGTCTCATCACTAGATGTTTGATATTAGGTATTCTTTAAATAAAAGAAGACACATTTATAGTTTAATTATTTGATTTAAATTTGTTGAAAACCCCATTTCAACAACGACAACTCATTAGCAAGATCGTTAATGAAAGTTGTTATAGCTAATTATTATTGGATTAATATTGTTACATTCTTTTCAGCTGCAATCTTTTGCTTGCCTATTGGTAAGTAGATTCCTGTTAATAATGATTTTAATATATTATATATACGATGCTAACTGTTTGTTTTACGTCAGTTATGTTTCATCCGTGCGATGGAATACCTGAAGATGCCGAAGGACGAAACCCGGGTCGTTTGTGAGAGGACATATGGAATCGTACAAAGTTGCAACAATTCAAATTTAATAAAAAAAAAACAGTTTTACAGATCAGGACTGGTTTCGGCCATCGCGACCATTGATAATACAAATGCCGTCTGTGCAAAAATCGAAATTTGGAAAACTTTTTTTCGTTTAAATCATCTTGAAAGTGTTTATTTGTAAGTATGGGGTACATTTTCAAAGTTCCACAACCTATTCATATACATTCAACCATCAATTCTTATCGCTCTTTACTTCTTCAGGAAGCAAAAAATATGGGAGATTGGGTCCTACGATATATTCGAAATAGTATGCAGATACCTTTATCCTTCAGAGGCTCCGAGGCAATTCCCCTTTACAAAAGAGCAGCGCAGTAATTTTCCATATTATGAAGAAGATTTATGTTGCCTTAAAAAACTGAAAAGGACATGTAGACTATATTCGTGATCGAAAATAATAAATGCACATACAGTCCACCTAATACAGGGAAAATAATAACATAAAAGAACAATAAATCTAGTTCATTAAATGGCAGATTCTTACCTTTTGTATAAATACGAATGGTTAAGAGTTTAGTAACATGATTTTTGCGGTAACAAGAAATTTAAAATTCTGTTGTGATGGCTGCACTTTCGTAATTTGAAAGCCGGTTTTTCAAAGTGGTAATGCAATTTCAAATATTGATATTAATATTCTATTTTAGACAAACATTGAGTTAGCAAGAATATTGATTGAAAACATATCCAGTATATATCCAAATCTCTGCAAATGAATATAGATGATGACGAATATTCCAAAAACGATAATCAGAATGTTACTCTTAAAATTACGTAGAATAAATCGATAAAAAGATTAATTGACTATCGACTAACATATTTTTTTACTCAAGTTACAAAAAAAACCTCAGAAGTGCGAATTAATTTACGAAGATTGTAAAGCAAGATTACTTAGACTTCCTTTTAGCGAAAGATCCTTAGAGAGTATACGAAAGTGAGTTGTTGACCATAGAGCGGCATCTTGAAATATAGATCCAAAATTGTTAGACTACTTCGCCTAATGATCTAAAATAATTGGTTAGAGATGCACATATATATAAAAGGAATTTCTCTGGAAGCTATCTCTCCCTATCCAAATGAAGAATAACGCCAACAAGAACAGTGATGTTCAACCGATAGAACATTTTAGATTGTTTTGCAACAGTTAAACAAAAAATTCTCTCATATAAACATTTTTTAAGCTTTAGTTAACTTAGTTCTGAATACAGTCGACGACATGTGTAGAAATCATCATTGGGGATATAAGTATTTCTTGACTTCTTTTTTAATTCAGTCAAAGTCCGTAGCGTGCCTCTACATCACGCTCGTTATGTATTGTAATTATATTTAAAAAAATATCAGACGCTATTAAAATCGGTTAATAATTAAATGATATTTGATAACAAAATACATAAAAATACACTCCAAAGAGGTCATGGCGTAAAGCGGTCAAAAATATCTGGAAAACATGTTTCAACTCTGACAATAAAAAAATCTCTGATGGTCGGCACAAAATGTGTATTATATATCGAACTTGATTTCATTCCAGGAATAAACACTGGAGAGATCAAAATTTATTAAGAGGTAAAATATAGAGCACAACCTTTTATCAAACAGTAGACAATAGCTTGTTTCTTTATATTTATCTATGACATTCTGCTACTTAGAATCCCGCTCTTTTATATAAAGCTACTAATTATCAAAAAATACTTACAGTACATTCTAACATATCCATACTATTTACGGCAGAATGTTGTAAATTATGTACATAATTGATGTTCAAATATCTTTTAGCGCCGAAAAGATTAAAAATAACAAGGGTTAAAAGTTTTAACGTGACTGGAACTAAAAGATTCCTAAGCGCTCGAACTGATCGATCGTAAATAGCATAGTAGACAGAACGCAGAAGCGGGTTAGATGTAACATTGAATCACATTTCTTTCGTTGTTTCTTTTTGGATGTGACTGTTACATAAACATCGTAACCGCTTTAGCGTGTGCCACTGCCGTTGCAGCGAAGCGGATCTGGCTAAATGCCAGGATTCGTGGAAATAGACGACTCTTCGCTGCAACTCAACAACGACCGAATCGCCAACCGACTGACACCGTTTGTTACAACATTACCGGATAACCACTATCGAAACAACTGCTAAATACTGACCGACGATTTGATTTTATCTTGTCTTCCATCCGATAAAATTGTGTTTGGAAGTTAAAAAAAAAACTTGATACATATCTTAAACAGGAAAGTCGATAAACAAATGGTAAAGTTTTGTTAAAATTATTCAGTAAACGCCATTTACGAAAAGCTTTCATTGCATAAAAAGAAAGTTGAATAACAAGCAAATTGTAAAAATAAAACAATTTGAAAAGTTGGTGAATTGGAAACGAATAAAAAATCATTTCCCTATGGATTCTCTTGTCTCACACACATTGAATTATATACATATATCGATGAAAACTATTTTCATTAGTTTAACCGCATATGGATTGCCTATTATAGGATAAAACAGACATGTTACATTTACAAATCAAACACAGATGAAAAAGGTTTTATTTCAAAGATACATGTAAAAATGGAACGTTTCGTAAATGTTCTTATATGTAGAAAAGTTGAGAAATCTTTTTGTGCCTCTTCTCTATATTTGGTAAATATTATCACCTTTTTAGATTCATTTGGAACCATATTCATAAAAAAAAATCGTTTCTATTTATATTTTACAATCGATAATTTGAGCGCACCAAAAAATTGTAAACATTGCCACTAGGTGCGTTAAAGTGAGAGTTAAAATGTCTTGCATTAGAAAATGTTGCCCACTCACGGTCAAGCGTAAAGAAATGTTTAACGGTTTTAATTATATTTATTTTTAAGTGAACGTGCATACAAAGTGTAAAAATATTAAACAATACAATAGATATTTTAAATATACAGCCTAACCAAAATATTTTAATTGTTGAGTTTTCATTTTGTGGTTCATATTTCAAGATTAATTATGAAATGAAATCTTTTTGTCTCAAGAAATGTATTCGCATGAATACCTACAATAATTTCACGACGACCGATTAGTTGTCATCAAAACTTCGCGGCATAAACATGAGCTGTAGAGTTTAATAAGTATCTATCGCTATGCAGTGTTGTAACTGGAGAATCATTTTATACTGGTGTTAAATTATATCTTTATGATAATTTTGCATTAAGCAAAATTCGCGAAAAAAAAATATTTCTAGCAGAACTAGCACCATAAAAAATCTACTACAATGAGTCTGACCTTTTTACGCTTTTATCAAAAATATATAAATATGACTCCCAAATGATTTAGTTGTGGTATTGAGTCAAATTAACTCCGGTCGATTGCAACAGCAATTTTGACACGCTCTGTGTCTATTACGCTATTTTGTATTGTTTTTCTATCAAGGTTTTTTAGACGTGATAATGCTTATTCTATTTTGTATACTTGAAATAGACCGAGCCATGAAGTAATTTCCCTGTTCGAATTTTCCGGAAAACTGATTCGAATTATTTTGGCTTTTAATTTAACATCGACGCGGTCTAGGAGTTAGAGTTACATAAATACTACTGTAATTTAAACTTTTGATAATGGGGAAATATTAAATCGTTGGCATTTAACTAACCTCTGAAAAAATAAACTGTCACTTAACGATACAAAAATAAACTTATATTGGCCAAAATATGTATTGAATGATTAATTTTGGTGTTAATATGTAATGATTTTACCAGCCGAAAATTCTTGCTTTTATAAATAAAACACACATATTACAATTGATTTTGTTACAGTTAATAATTCGAATTTCATTCCGAAATTTTAAAACAAAAAAAACGATCAACATTTATACAGAAATAATGAACGTTGCGTAATTAGGAAAACTGGTGTTCAAATAAAATCGAGTGACAATCGGGTTAAAAGATTGTACATAGTACAATACAACAACTGCTGATACATTTTATTAAGCTATACACCGCCTGCTAAAATGTAGTTAAATCAAAATGCAATATGCCCCAATAAAAAAGTACTATTTATGTTCTCAAATTGACGTGAGCGCACGTCAACTATCAATCAGTTTGAAAAGCCTTCATATAAAGCAGTCGAACGGCGGTTTGTGTTAAACTATGTAAGTGAACAAGTTACTAGGTTACAGACGCTAGAACCTTGTATGTCACGGAAAATCACAAACTTAACATATGTATTCAAAATTAACGAGACCGTACTAATTGCTTGAAAAAAGCATTGACGTACAAAATTCTAACAAGTGTACAAAAACAAAAAAATAAGCGCTATGCTCCGGGTGCTTTGACACTAAAACAACATGTTGTTTACATAAAAACCTGTCCGTTGGCGTAGTAAGTTGTATTTTCATAAAGTCATTCAACAAATCAAGAAACAAAATACTAATTAACAAGCATTGCTATAGAGACCAGAAAACAGGTTTTGCAAAATCCAATTTACCTTAATGATAATAATATTGTGTGACGAGCTTTCCATTTCTTGACCTCTACCTTGAGGTGAAGTCAGCTTTCGTGCAAAGATGTTAGTGTTATCTTACCTGAAAAACAAGAAAATTCAAGTTATTAATATGAATTATTTATATCATGGCAACATAACTGTACCTTATTTTTTCAAGGTTCGAAGATATTGAACATTTAAACATAATATATTCGTAAGATTGATAAGATTTATTCGTCAAAATACATCAACACACGGGAACACCTTATGTTTTTTTTTAATCAATATCCATATTCTATTATTTTTATGTGTGGAATCATTTCAATTAAAAAAATAATAATTTTTGTACGATTTCACATGTTTTGTTCCTAACGACACGGGTTTCGCTTTTAGGTATCTTCGGCAGTCGACATCATAAATTTAAAAAAAAAATCTACCTAAAATTTGAGATTTACGAAAATAGAAAAATTTACAGAAAATTCACTACATAATATGCAATCCCTAAAGCACTGTAAGCTTAGCGAGTACCCAATTCTAATTTCTTACTATATTACAAATGATGCATTGATTACAATACTAAATATAATGTGTTTCACGCATTTTGCTATAGTGATAGTATCAAATTGCAGAGGAAACATAAAATAAGAATCTAAGTACGTTTTTATAACATTTTGAATTAGAGATATATGTATTTATCTTCAGAAAGATCTAATTAGTAAATGTAAATAGAAATGTATGTTTTCCGTGGTTTTTTCAAGCGTCAATAAAAAACAAGATAAACAATTCTGTAAGCTTTCATAAATCAGTGTATGAATAATGGCTGCGTAATGTGGATGCTTCTGTATTATATCGGCAGTAACTTTGGTTTTCGCGTTTTAAAAAGTCGATATCTTCCTATTGTGAAATGTTTGTAAACGCAAAAATGTGTATATAATGAATGCTGAAGCACTCACTTCATTGCATTGTTCTCTTTCAAAGGTATTCCATATTCATTTTAAATGTAATATTCCAGGTAAGCGAGCAAGCACAATACAAACGCTTTAAATTCTAGGAGGGTATGAATTGTACTCGAAGTCGACGCAATTTAATTCATTTGTACGTTCTACATAGCAACGTCTTCTGAGCTGGAATCATTGTCTTTGTTTCAAAGAGAAGTGAAGACAGAGCCACTCGGGTGTAGTTGTAATATGTAACTGTATTCGTGCGACTGCTCTTACCTGTGAAAATATTTTCCCCCAACCGCATTAAATAGGAGACAGAATTTACGGTGACAAAGTGCATTCGGCGTAGCGATTGTTCAACTTTTTTTAATATAAATTATGTCTCTTTGTTGACTTAAAAGTTTTTTGTATATTAATCATTTGGCACTAGCAAAAGCAACACAACAACTAACACTACATTGTTTTTTTTTTTTTTAAATCGGTTCTGGCAGGCCATTGCCACGGTCGGCGATAGCAGTAGAAATTTTCGTAAAATATGGAAATATATTTAATATTGTAATTAACTACACATTTTCCACTGCTATTATGGCATTGCTGCCTAATTTGACTTTGGTTGCCGAATGTTTTTTGTGTTTTTTAATTAATTATACTAATAGATAATAATTAGCCTAGTAAGTCAGATCATGTTGCATTAAGGAAGAGATTTGGATGCACAAAATGAGAGCATTACTATTTCTTGATTTTTCTTGCGAAAAATGTGAGAAATTTATGTGTAATCTTTTTCCTAAATACTATTCGAAAGATAAAGGTTACACTTAAGCAAAGAAAAATAATTCACTACTCTCTTAAAATAGTGGGAAACTTTGAATTTAATTCTCGCATGAACAATATTTCCCACGGAAAAAATTCAGTGTAATCATCAAAATGATATTATGTAAACTTTCTCATGTTACTTGGAAGCCTAGATGTCTGTTATTTTATAGTACAATCATGTTAATATAATGCCAAAATAATAATAAAGAAATTATGACATAAAGTGTCATCTTCTGTAAGTATGACTAAATTCTATTGTAATATGAACTATCTTATTCAACTGTTCTGTTGCAAAGACGTTTTACAAAATTGTTTAATTTTTTAATAAAATTTTACATTCTTAGCGTTTGTGAAATCGTTGGAAGCCCTTGGTACTTTCGTCTTTTTAAGGTTTCAACTATACCTTATTTCTGTAGAACAGTTTCAGATGGAAAACTTTTGAAGAGCGATCTTTTGAATTAGGATAATGCGGACATATTATACGATTTAAAAAGTTTAACTTACTGCTGGTGCTTTAAAACGTATTTAATCAAGCGTTGTTGTGTATCACATAAGACAATACTTCTTTATCAGTATTGGGTAATATTCTTTTATTTTTTAAGTGTAATATCGACATCAAAACAGCGGTAATTGACTATTTAATTTTAAAAATAACGCCTTTAGTATTTGGCAGTTCACCAAAACGTTACCCGAAATCGTTTTATAGTGAAACGACTACCTAGATTTATCTCCTTGGCTATGGTTAAAATCCACCGTAAAGACATTTTTGGTTGCATGAAATCTATAATAGTTCGAGTCTTATGCAACACCTTAATGTCAGAAAGGTTTTTTTCGACGCAAATTTAGGACGGGGAACTGACTTCCAGGCCCTACGATTCTTACCCATGTCTATTCATATGGCTTCCACGTATCAAAGTTTTTAACGTTTTCTACCGCAGCGAAGTAGTGAGAAACTGTCACCATACCAACTTCCAGCACACACATGTGGACTCAAAGTCGATAATAGATTATTTGATACCATATTACTCAATCTTTATCCATTACTAATTTTGCTAGTCTTAAACAGCGGTGAACACGGCTGACATAAATATCGCAATTTAAATAAATTACTGCAAACATAAAAAGGTAGAGAAAGCTCCATAAACGTTGCTTTACTGCCTGGGTTATTTTAGTGTCTAGCAATTTATAAAAATGTGAATAAGACCGCAGAATTGGTTTGGCTTATCACTAGTATTATCAACTGATCCAAAAAATAGGGCAGAACTATTAATGTATATAAAATCACCTTTGAATATGAGACTGTACAAGACAATTTATGTTAAAAGAAAAATACTAAATAATAATAGGTTATCTATGTTTCAAACACTATATAAAAAAATTCTTAATTCCAATCTACCAATCAGTGTTTTAATATCATTCCGCAGAAGTAAACCAAAATTAATAAACATGTAAATTTGTCCGGTGGATTGATTCATTTAAATTTGGTTAGAAATAAAATTTCTCAGTAGGCAGTCTAACAAAACGGTTATTAATTATAATTGTGCATGTGCGATTTTCACATAAACTCACTTAAATTCTTCCGAAATTCAACCAGTCACCCTCGGAAGCTAGAAGTAGAAATTTGAAAACAAGTGGCAAAGTAAGAGATAAGACTTTTCTGGTGTACGTTCAAGTCTTTTGTGTGGAGGAAATTTATGAGAATTTATGCAGTTGACGTGAACACATAGGTAGCGAATAGCCAACGCTATCAGCCACTGAGCTAACAAGTGCTTCTTTCCACTTTGCAAGCAATTTAGAGCCGAAAGACTCTTTCAAAAAAGTATCCAAACATTTTGAAAACTGTATAATATTTTTTAAACCGGTTCGCTCTAATGTGTTGAATACGAAATACTACTACTAGTATGTTGACTAGGTATTGCAATACCGGCATAAGCGAAACCGTGAATAAAGTCATATATTTTAATGTTGGTAGTCAGTATGAAATATCGATAATAATAATAATGACGTATGTAGTGTTGACTATCATTTCCTGGTGGAGAGGCATTATATTTTAATTGTAATAAAAAAAAATACTTCATTTAGATATGCATAATATAATAAGCTTTAAATTATTTTTTCAGATTCTGATCGTTTGCTATTGTATACATAAATAATATATAAATCAAAATTTTGTATTAATAGTTATGACAATGTTAGCGATGTTCGGAACCGGTCCAGATTATTAAAATATAAAATAGTAGAAGGAGTAAATGTTATATTATTATTTAAAAAATAGCAGTTTTGATTTATTTGTATGTTATTGCGGCGATCCCAGTTTGACAAAAATATGATTATTCGTTAATAGATTTTAAATCATTTTCGTAATAGCGGTTCGACATATTCGCCCGGTATTTAAATCCCCACCATATTTAATTTCAAAAATAGATCGGTAAGAAAAGCACGAAAATATTCTCTTTTTTTTTTAAATAATAAAAACACATTATTCGCTCATCGCGAGCATTATCAAATGACTACAGTTATAATGCTCGCGATGAGCGAAACCGGCCCTGATCAAAAAATACATTGTTGAAATAAGGATAAAAATTTGTGTTTTTATTATTTAAAATGTCATGTCTTTCCTTTAAGAAGTAACAGTAGCATCTTAAAAGTGAAATTGATACCTTAGAATTTATAAAATATAATGGAAAGTGGTCATTTCATCCTTAGCAACTGTTTCAATATAATAAATGATTCTCCTCTTTCAAATTTATTTCCCTTGGGACCTCCCTGCACACACAAGTAATTAGTAATGTGACAAATGTTCTGTTCCTCTCTATATCAATTTGAAATGAAAACCTTACCACTCCCTAGCACACAATTCCTAGTACTTTCAATGATTACGGCAATATAATCAATCCTTACACATTTATTAAGTCTGGTAATGCTACGTATAGAAAGGTAACACATCATATACTTGATTATAAATTGATTGATAAAATAACTAGGATAATTAGATTATCTGATTTAAATGTAAAAATAATAAGCATCGTAATCGCTCAGGACTGGGGTAGTAAAGGAATGAACGTAAATTGATTGCAATCTGTATTCAGTTTTAAGGGCCAGAATAAAAAAAAGAAGAGGTGAAAGCATCACAAAATTCATGTATTTGAATACAAATCACTGAAAAAATGATGTACGCTAGTTACCAGTATGATTTCTTAATTGTGAAAGCTTAAAAACTTTTCGTGAAAAAATTCAATCAATAAAAACGAATCTTTATAAAAAAAAACATTTCCCGAAGATAATATACTTACAAAATTCTTAATATTTGTTCATGCTATTCATAGAAGTTTTTGAATAAACAAATATTATGTGTAGTCATAAAACATTGGTGGTGGGTCGCTTCCTTTGAGCATGTCATCATCATCATCATTTGATCACCGCCGCGAGTGCTTAATATATTCTCTCGAGTCAACAGTTTTTACAGTACAAGATGTTTACACACGTCTAACATTAGCTGACAAATTTAATTGAAGAGCCAAGTTTGAAAGTTGTCAAACATGAGACTGTATCCAGAAACAGCTGTTCTCTTGTGGTTTTTTTGAACGCGTCTCGAGCTTCTCAACCTTGCATGACAACGCGTTTTTTATTGTTATTATTAAATCATGATACACAATAGTAAGAACCAAATGCATTTAAAAAAATGACAATTACAAAACATAAGTATTTCACAGAACATAAAATTTTATTTTAAAATGCGGCTTGTAATAAAGGTCAAGTTTTTAATTTTTATTATCACCGTATCTTCGCACTTGTACCAGACACGAAGTACTCAGTAAATTAATAAGCATTGTTCATAAAACAGGAAAAATTGTTCTTCAAAAAAGGGGAAATAAACACATAATACAGACTTCTGTGATTTGATCAGCACTGCTTTGCGACTTATTTATAGTTGATTATATTTTAAAAATAAAAAAGAATCTTAATAGTTTTGCAATATAGACATATCTGATGGTTTTCCACGGTTGTCATTATTATATGAGAGCGAAAGATTCAGAAGCTATGGAGAATGTAATCCAGCATCGGATATTGTCAAACCGCAGAGGAAGCGAAATATCCGTTTGTCAATGAGTAGTAATTTTGAATTAATTGTTTCACAATAAAGTAGATCCTTGTTTGCAATGATAAAACTCATTATTTCATACATAAATGTTTGCAACTGTCTTTATTGCAGCGTAGAATGATATTTGCATGTAAAATAATGAGCAGTCATACAGCTAATATCGAAAAAAATACGTTTACAATTCGCTATCGTAAAATATTTTTTGTTGGAATATTTTTGTGAGATTAGCGATAAGAGCTTCAAGACGTGGTTGATGGGGCGCAATGAAGCCTTTTTGGACTGGCCATAGGCACCAACTACGAGGAAATTTAAGGCGAGTTAATAACGCAAGTAAACTATTATAATAGCAGCAGGAGATTAGTTTGTTAGCCTATGCAATGTCCATAAGACGTCTCTGATACAATTTCACAAAACCAGGGTAGAATCGTATTGCAGTCAGCTCGCTTAAATTGTCAAAAAAGTCAATGAATGGTAATATACTACGGTATGATGTCACTTGGTCGAAAGTCTTAGTATAATTATAACAATAACTACGCTAACTTAAATTTATCTGCCACCATAATAACTATACTTAGTGCAAAAGATTTCTGTAAACGAAATCATGTCTGATTACATTGTTATATTTTTTTACTGATACGTATGTGTAAGATTGGAATATCCTTGTGCACAAGAAAATACATGTAAATCTAACAAAAATAAACTGGATGTTCGTGAATCGGAAGAAAGATGTTACAACCATTGATGCCAATATAATATGATGATTAGATCCTTGGGGCAAAGACCTCTCGATATGAAGATTAATTTAGTTAATTGAAAATGCGTGACCGTTGCACTCTCGCATGAGAAACTAACTCGCTAACAAGTAACTTACCACAATCAAAAACACTTGATCGTGTGAAATGATTCATATCATCGCGATAAAAGCGGTAAAAACAATAATGCAAGGCGTTGTGAGATGAATAATAGGTGAAAGTGATTACACCACCGACATGATGGAAAATAAAATAAAATAATACATAATTTTAGATGTTTGCAATTTTATTAATTACTAGCCATACTCACTTAATACAGCGACCAATAATAAAAATATATCATATAATGAAATTTGTATTTTTTTAGAAGAGTTGTTATTGCGACAAGATTTACGAGTGTGTGTCACGAAAGGCTTCGATTATTGAATCAACCAAATGTCAACCGTTGTCAGATATTTTTTTACTGTGCTCGTTTTGAAGCTAAAATAAAAATGTGTGAGAATGTAAAACACGTTCCGGCTGTGAAAAATAATCCATTATCAAATTTATATTTAAAATAAATTGCGATCTTATCAAGAATAGTAAACACTAAAAAATATTAAAAAATAATATTGTTTAGAAAGTGGAAATCAATTATACGGAACAGTTATTACACTTTCGGCACAGATTCTAAATATTCCAATGAATTGTGTAACCTTAATCATGTTTGGCATCAACTTAAGTAAAAACCTAATTGAAATATCAAACTTAATATGAAAAAATGATATGGCACGTAACGTGTATAAATGATTGCGTGGTGATGTGGATTTCGTTCATGTCGTTGCAAAGCAAATTTCCTATTAATACTATTCCCAGATAATAGAAAAATAGCTGCAGTCTATCCTGTATTTGCACAAATAATATACAAACTTGCAAGACTATTTGCGATGCCCTAACTGAACAATGAATATCTAAAATGTAGGTCTTAATCATGACGATGGGTTTATATACAAACAAGAATTCTAGCAATCGAGCATGTAATTAATGTACTACACAAATTACAATTAAAACAATTTCGTATCACGAATGATTCTAGGTTAAAAGACCGGTTTTGTTTAGTAAGTATAACATGTTCTTGTTTTCTAAAAGAATAATTATTTTAAACGTAATATTTAATAAAGTCGTATTTAAAAAAAAAGCGATAACTGTATATTCTATTAATTGGATTTGGACATTAAATATTATGTTTAGTAAAATAGTTACACGTCTATGTGAATGTTAATCGATCCGCTTTGAAAGCAGGATGAGCGTTCAATAAACTCTCGAACATCCTCCCCGCCCGCGTGTTTGTTCGAATGATAAGTTAAAGGCAAGGCAGGGCAGGGGATACACCCTTGATTTGAGAGCGTTGCGATCTGTGTGTTTGTGTACTTTAGCGAGTAGATACGTTCGCACGGAGCGGTTTAATTGCCAATTTAGCGGTTAGGTGGCTCTCGGAGCAAGTAAATTAGTCGACTCGGCGTCTGCAATTAGCGGGTTCGCAACCGAACACCGACGTCGGATATCGTTAGCGTTAATCATTGCCCCGCGCCGGTTTGTATCGCACTTATACGATCGCCCATACACAAGTCACGGCGTAACTATGAACGTCATTTCTGTAATCTCGTCAATGATGGTTACCAGACTACAAAACGTCGTTAAATGGCTCCACTGAAAAAGTCACCAGTGTTCGAAATTGCAAGTCCTTAATTATCTATTGTCGGATATATGCCTTTCTCAACTGCCGGTATAAAATGCAAACATCATTCCTAAACGTCCGCTGTAGTAAAACGTTTTTCTTTATCGGTTACTCACCACACTTACCGTTTCTTCTTAAATCCTCCCTGATATTAGAGCATAAAAAATCTGTGTAATCCATTCTGTGACCTTTATTTTTATTTATTAAGTATATACGTGTTTAAAAAACACACAGAAATGCTAGAACCTTTCGATTATAAAATAAGTTTGAGGCTAAGTCCGCATCAAAATTTCAAGAAAGTAAATGTCATGTGATAGTTCTCCTCAGGGTTAAACAGAATGTTGCTTTTAAAAAATAGCTTTATAAAAGCTTTAATTGGATGTCACGTTCAGACACTCGATCTAAACTTTCAGAACTCAAATTTAACGCTCCTAAAATTGCGACGCCCGTGACAGATGCCCTTTCCCTTCCAATCCCTTTGATATTACACGGTTTTATAAAATATAGAATAATTATACAAAATAATAAATTTGTAAGCGCGCCAGATATTTTACATTAACACAGCTGAGTCAGTTCTATCAAAAGTCCATTCATATTCAATTGACTGATATACGAACAATTTTCATACAATACATGTGAAGCACTCTCGTTTTCTGAAGTGTTGATTTAAAAATGGAAATCTAAAACTTGATTAATATTTCTGTTGAGCAACCATGCAACGCATTAATAACACATTATTAAGGCCAGTTAATTGGATTGACATCATTTTCATTTCAGCTGGAGTCTAGTTTACACCGATTATGAAAAGCGATTATGGATTGTGCGTGACTGTTAATAATTTCGATGTATTTAAATACTCATAAAGCGATATTCTATCCGTTTACTTTCGTTTCAATCCATAGATTTGATTGAAAATGTTATGTTTAATACTAATCATTTTTTTTATTTTTCCGATTAGGAAGTACCATGTAATATATGTTACCATGTACCACTAAATAAGTTACAGTATTATTTTGAAGACAAAACTAGAGATAGTGAATGTCTCGGCTATTTAACATTGTAGAGATTGAAAAATTCATTCAGTGAATATGGAATATTTCTATAACATTCATATTTATAAGGAATATCGTATACAATTTTTTATTGGAATATTTCTGAATATAAAAAAAAAACTTGACTATCCCAAAATAATACAGAAAAATATATGAAGAATTTAAAAAATATATAGAAAAATTGGCGGCAACTCAAGGAGTAATTTAGATTTTGATAAAAAAAAGTTACATATAAAACTAAGGCAATCTTTAATTTATGCGATAATCTTGTTCATTATTCGACACGAAATGTTTGGTGAAAGTTTCTCTTATTCTATGTCGATGTTCTAGATAAATGTTTTTGATAAAATTCATTAAAAATGTATATATAAAAACGTGGTTCAGATGAGCCTATTTCCTTCACGACTGAAAAGTGTCGATGATGAATTTTCTGTAAACGTCACCAACAGTTTTATAGAAAATATTGATCTTTGAAAAACTTTGTTTTTACAAATGAATTTGTAAAATTATTATTATTTTAAAATTGATTGAATAAACCTGACTTATCCAGCATCCAGTCGAATTTAAGTAAAGAACCGTTTTAATAATAAAACTGTTCAAAAATTTTGGTCGAAGTTATACGTTGACCATGTATCAAGTCAATATATAGAATTAACAGCAATTGTTCTATTAATTTTGTCGATTTTACCTACAACTGTATATTGTGAAAGATCATTCAGCTTAATGCACTATATAAAAAAAAAATATCGAAACTATTTCCATCACATTTGGTGCGGCTACGACACATTTCCATGACAGTTGATGTTTATAACGCGGCCACAGTGAAATTTCACGTGAGAACCACTGGTATAGAAGGAATACAGGACATAATGTGTGAATTTTGAAGAAAAAAAAACGGATTATCATTTCATTTAGAGTAATATGTATAAAAGAAAGAAAAAAATATTCGCGAGATTATCAAATTATTCAGGATTTTCGATAATAATTTATACCAAGCATAACAAACTAGCTAGGTATAAAAGATCATATGAATCATTTATTATATATTTTCAAGACTTCACTTTATATTTCATAAAATAAATCGTTATATTTGCACACTATGCCATAAATTCAAGCTGTAGACTTTCTAAGATCGAGTTGCACTGTGTACCAGAACAAAGCAATCGGAGGCCGACCAGGAGAAAGTGGACGGCGTCGTGTTGCGGTGAAGTTTGCTGGATTGTTTTGGTTCGAGTGTGCCACGGCCCACAAGTCGGCTCTGCTCTAAATATTCATTTCAACTCTAAAAAAATATACTGTTAATCTTCATAGCAGTAAAAAATGTATCTACCGACAAGAAATAAAATTGTGAAGTGTGTATCATTACTTACTTTTATTTTAAAAATAAAGCACAATATTTAGTAATATACCCATATTTTTATATTCTCTAAAACAGGTCGTTATCTGAACAATATAGAATTGTAGAAATAGAACGGGACACTGTGCTTCAATATTTAAATAGAATTAATAATCTAATAAGAATTGACAGCTTTGACATTGAAAGTCATTACTTGTAAGGAACAAAATGTTACTTTTAAATATTATTTTGACTATTTATACTTGTTACTAAAATTCCATCAGCTAAAATTTAAAGGAAACATAATTCGACTACATATATTTTTTAGCAATTCGAATCACAGTCTACAGATAAAAATCATTAATTGATCTAAGAATGATTCGATTCCAAGATGCTTGACTGAAATGACGAAATCCAAACAGTATTGACCATTATGAAAAACTATCATTACCAAGTATGAAAAAGAAATATGTGCTCTTAAAACTGACGAAAACTGATGAATCATAAATGAAAATGTTTATCTAAATTGAATTTTGATAATTCTTATTGAAGACTTTTGCTCTAAAAAAATATGAAATCATCCGAATACAGTACCAGAATAAGATGTTATGCGAGTTTAATTCATAATAGAGAAGTATGCATTACAAGGGTCTCCGATTGTGTGAAGCTCTAGCCAGCTCTCTGGCGCGACCCAATGCTGCCGACGAAGATAAGGGGAACGATCAAAAACCAGTTTACAGGCATTTGTTTAAAATGAAATGTATTCCACAAGACTTGAACGATCACACACTGGAGAAAAAATTAGTCCAATCATATGTACGTTGTTTAAAGGACACAGAATATTTTAAATAATAAAAACACATTTCCAGAACTATTTCCACAACATGTTTTATGATCAGGACGGGAGCGAATCATTGCGAGCATTATCAACTGACTTTATTTAACACTGTAAAGGATACAGTCCCAGTAACCAGATTATTACTAAGTTGTGATAGAAAATATAAATATTCAATATTCGTTTAGTCAAACTTAATTCACAAACATACTGTTTAACCAACTTGAAGAGATATTAGTATTTGAATGGCTAATATATTTAAAAAAAATATAGAACATGAAGTAACATTTTTTCCCTTTTATACAAAATTAACAATAAAACATCGACCGAGAGTACTTTATGGAATTTCAATGAAAAATTTAAATAATTAAAATTTTGTGCACTTTCATATGTATTGTCACTCATGTCCTGGATTTCGTATTTCAGCATCTTCAGGAAACGACGATTCCCGGATCTTGAATGACAAAAAAAGTGGGAATGTGCAAACTTTAAAAAAATGGAATTCGATCGATAAATATTTCTAACACCACGATGAAGAAGATAAGTTCAAAAATATTTTGATATGGCAATTTTATTTCACCCTGTCTTGAGCTTGTGTAAATTCGGCCGATCCACTTTAGGATAGAGAGCCCCACTCGAAAAGAAAGTAAAACATTACGATGTATTAAACTATTTTTAGTCTTTCGATGTCGGTGGACCTCCTCCGGAGTTAGACTACGCGTAGTTACCCAGTAGGTACTATGTGGCACTTCACAGTGTACGATGCCACTCTGCCTATTCTCAATCCACACGAACAATTCGTAATGAGCGCCGATGACTTGCGTCTTGCATCTAAATAACGCAGGGACAGCTAACCTTCGCGATATACCGCGTATCATTAATTACCGGGATCTTGGTTTTAATGAAATTTTAAATATCTGACATTTCTACGTTATTAGCTATTTATTGATAGCAAGAGCATAATTTGTTTATACAAACAGCTATCTCATTTTGAAAAATAATTTAGTCTACAAGAGCATTGAAGTGGTTAACCGGATTATCAATTCTCAATAACAATTACCATTTGAAAAAAAGCAAACATGCATCAAGTATTACGGTTGATTGCTAAAATACCATATAATATATGCAGAAGAATAATATCTTATACCAAGGCCATGTCCGAAGAACTAAAAAACAATTTATCCGTTTCAGAATCGAATCGAATCTTTTTTATCAGTATGTATGCGAAATTCTCAGGACTAAGTGAAGGAGGACGGTTATACTCCACTCTAAATATTTTTTTGTTTTCTAGCCGCCGTTTTCTGGTGAAAGCAAAGCAATTTCATCCAGTAATAAATAAAGACATAACGAATAAAGTTCACCGTTCAACAAGAACTGTTATTCAATTACACGAAATAATCGCAGGTTTAATTGTATCTCCATATCCAGATAATATTCAGAGAAAATCGCACCCAGCACATCTAAGTATCGGACCGTTTATCTGATTTAGTTAAATGTTTTCCACCGCTGTCAGATTGAGTATCAGTGCAAGTATTTTAACTTCCCGGTGCAGGTACCCTCCCGCTCATATCCTCGGCCCGTTCATTATGTTAAATTACAAAGATTTCTCCTCCATTCAAAGTCGAGACGCATTGCATTAACGCGATGAATATCTTAGATAAACGTTTTAAAGTATCCATTCTCTATGGATACACACGTAGCTTTTTACTAATTCAAATATCAAAAAGATGATTTGGAATTATAATATGACAAAGTATTGTGCGATGGTCGGGTGTGCACTAAAATGTGAATGGGTTCAAGAAAACTGTCAAAACAAGGCTATTTATGATACAAAAGAGAAGATCCACGCCCGTCTTTTGTGCGGTATTTTGCCCCGTTAGACACACACTCTTGTCTCTCAAAAAATAAACGGATAGGTGAGTGAGTAATGTTGCTAAAGTTCGTTTTCATATGAACTGGTTAGGTAGCGTCCATTTCACAAGTATTTACAAAAATGTTTTTTTTATGAAGAAGTTTCAATAAAATAATACGTCCTCACAAAATAGACTGAAAGAACAGAATAACTGACGCGATATAGAACTTCGAGTTCATTATTGTACCTAAAGGTAGAGGCGAGGTAAAAAAGTCCGCAAAACTTTTACGAATAATGTGGATAAAGAACACAATATCGTCATTCATTTTAAAGGAAATTGAAAAAAAATCGAGAATGACCGATATACGACAGATAAACAGAGCAAATATGAGCATAGATGCGAACTACATACAAGATGATGACAAGATAATTTTTATGATTCTGTTGCACTAGGAAGCCTCGGCAGATGTATACCACCTCAATTATTTGATGTCGCAAGCATAATTGTGTATATATAATTTCAGTGAGTCATTTCGGAGAAGTGTGCGACACCATCTGTGAAGCGGTTCGAATTGCGCTAATCTTCAAACAACGTAAAAAAAAACGCATAATCATGAAAGACACTAATGGTACCGTTTTTGAAAATCTAACTTCAGCGGGTATAGTAATATAGATATATATCACATTGTAATTTTCCATTCAAACAAATTGGTTAATTAAATTATCTCGCTATGCTGATATTTCAATTCAGAACGACAGACCATATTTGAATGGGAGCTGTTACAATAAGTCTTGCTCGTGTGACTAAAAAACCAAAAATGTTTCTGGAAAACATTCTAACATTTATCGAACGACTTTCTTCCTCGTTTTTAATGCTTACGATATGTTAAATAATAAAAACACATTTTTTTTAGTACTTATTTCCACAATATATTTTTTGATCAGGACCGGTTTCGCTCATCGTGAGCATTATCAACTGATAGAATACAATTTACAAACAAGTCTATTTATACAAAACAAAAATTAATTTGAGTTAATGGTAGCAGGTGTACAAAACCATGGGTACAAGAACTAGGAAACAATTTACATAAAATCATACAATATTGATACAAATAAAGTAAATTAGTATAAAAATTAAATGTTCACAATCACTTATTAAGAATTAAAATTACAATTATAGGTAAATCAATAATCCATTAGGAGCTCTAAACAATCAATAAGGAAGTAAGGAGTGGGAAATTTTTAATGACGAAAATAACCCACAATCACTACTTAATGGAACAAAATAAATTAATACATGAGAAGTCGATTAAAGATGAATCGATGAGATGGGAAGATATGGTCAGTCACATTTCACATAAGTTGTCAACTTTTCATTCTGTTATTCATCGCTTGTTGACAATTCCTATGACAGAATCAAATTTCAATTTAGAATTAAACACCATTAAACAGATCGCACTTAACAATGGATACGATGCAAAGTTGATTGATCGACTTGTCTTTAAAAAAACTAAAAAATTAGCTTTATTAAATGTAACCTCGAGCTTGATGATTGATGTTCCCTCCGTTGAAAAACGTTGGGTAAAACTAAGTTATTTAGGCCGAGTTTCTGAAAACATATCCAAGAAGTTAAACAAAAAACTTTTTAATGTATCTTTTTATAACAATCATACTCTTAGTCGAATGTTAGTTAACACGAAAGACAAAATTAATATTTTAAGCCAAAGTGGTATTTATCTTCTAAAATGTGATTCCTGTGAGGCTAGGTATATTGGTCAAACAGGAAGATCCTTTCATACTAGATTTAAGGAACATTTAGCTTGTGCCAAAAAAGGCGATGAGATTTCTACTTTTGGAAACCATTTGTTTCAAAATAAACATTCATGTGATTTTACTATAAACTACAAAATCCTGCATTTCAATAACAAATCACTGAAATTAGATAAACAAGAAATCCTTGAAATTAATCGATATAAATTTTTGCCTAATTCTAACCTTATAAATGAACAAACTACTTTTGCGTCGTCACCATTGTTATACTCATTAAATTAGATTAATAAATATATATTTCAAATAAATATTTTTTTTTTTTTTTTGAAAAATGATATTGCCTCCTTTTACAAATTTTTTTTACAGAAAATATTGGAACGCCCCTGACTGACCATATCTTCCCATCTCATCGATTCATCTTTAATCGACTTCTCATGTATTAATTTATTTTGTTCCATTAAGTAGTGATTGTGGGTTATTTTCGTCATTAAAAATTTCCCACTCCTTACTTCCTTATTGATTGCTTAGAGCTCCTAATGGATTATTGATTTACCATAATTGTAATTGTAATTCTTAATAAGTGATTGTGAACATTTAATTTTTATACTAATTTACTTTATTTGTATCAATATTGTATGATTTTATGTAAATTGTTTCCTAGTTCTTGTACCCATGGTTTTGTACACCTGCTACCATTAACTCAAATTATTTTTTTGTTTTGTATAAATAGACTTGTTTGTAAATTGTATTCTATCAGTTGATAATGCTCGCGATGAGCGAAACCGGTCCTGATCAAAAAATATATTGTGGAAATAAGTACTAAAAAAATGTGTTTTTATTATTTAAAATATAATGCCTTTCCATCAAGAAGTGACAGTTAACACCTTAAAAGTGACTTACGATATGTATTGGCCACGCACCAAGTTTGAATGAATACAGACATTGTGCGATGTACACATGTGTATATCAACAGTATGGAATATTATTTTAATGCTCAGACCAGTGTCATCATATAAAATTTACCGTTGTCGAGCACACAGGTAAAACGGTTAATGCAAAAAATGTATGTGAATATTTTTCATAGTTGAAGATTTTCAAAATGATAATTAATATCGATGACTCATAGATCTTACATAATTCATTTTACGGCACAAAAGAATAGCAGCAATCATGATTTTTTTTTAAATATTTTGGCGATTATATTATAAAATAATACATAAAAAGAAAAAACATTATAACGAGAAAATAATGAAATTACATGAATAAGATTAAGAAACGCTGATGTAGTTGAATTGTTGATATATGTTCAATGTAACATGCATAATTATACATTCCGTGAATTATCTAAGTATTACTTCGATACGATGCTATCTTAAACAAAACTAACAAATGTTATGTTCGTATTATTGTACACGCATTCAAAACCAAACCGGATTTTTTTTAAATATGTTACACAAACAGATAAGGTACCGGATATATATGGGTTAAAAATTCGTTAGGAGATTCCAAGAAAAACTGATTTCAATACCCACTGATAACGTGAACATGGTGAATAGAGATTAATCTAACCAATGTCGATTAACTGTAACTTAATAAAAAGTCATACAATTGGTAGGGAAATGCACTGGGAATAGCAATGGCCTAGTGGGTGAGCTGGAAAATTGTTTTTGTAAAATATATAATGTGAGGTAGTTCTGATGAAGGCGTAAGCCGAAATACCGGTCAACTATATATCTCATAATTTTTGTAGAACTAAATACATTGCAATTTTTTCAGTGTTATAGTGGAGTTCTACCAAGTAAATACCTATGCAATCAATTTATAATGTTACTTTGACGATATAAATAGACCAAAGCTTTGTTGAAAACAAAGTAAGCCGTTATGAAAACACTAGATGACTAAAAATAACGACCAAAATTTGTTTACTCGGCTCATCTGTGCATCTTACATCATAGACTAGCGGAAAATATGTGTACTTGCTAGTTGCGATTTCCAAGATTTAAATGTAAAATACACTGCTGAAAAATTATCTGCCAGACAAAAGAAGCAAAAACTTTATTGATTGAATTGGCATTCACTTGGTAGAACTTCATTATAACACGGTGAAAAAATAGCAGTGTATTTTAGTTCTACAAAATTATTTTTAACAAATATAGTTGATAGCTATTTCGGCTCACGCCATCGTCAGAACTATGCTTAAACTAACATTCGCTTTTCTATATATAGCTGTGCAGAAAAGGCACGCAACACATCCGCTCTCCTGTTCCAACGGCCTAGCTTGTTACTTTAACACAATGGCACTAAATTTTCAAAATTCTAAATGAAACAATAGGTGTCTATGACAATAAGATTGTATGTGGGACGGAAGTGGTCTTTCTGGAAGCAAATCAGACCACCCCTTTGTACAACGGCTGGACAAGTGGCGATACTATTATGTTAGTTTGTTCGTTAAGAATCCTTTGTGATAATTGGTGTCTATTGATTTCCAGCAAAAACTATTCGATTAATTATAGAACCGAACTTAAAAATATATAATGCAATAATGTATCCAATATATAGGAGGTTGGTTGTAACCACTTTTCTATTTTAATAAACATTAAACCATTTTGTTTTCATTTCACACATATATATATATACATAAATAGGGCATGGGTGTGTTCCACGTGCATTCAGTCCTCAAAACAGCAGGTAAGAGAGCATGTTAATAACTTTAACAAATTAAAGACAAATTATCGATCTAATTATCAAAAAAGGTGGAGATAACTATGAGGTGAAATGTTCCATTAATAGTCGACATGCTCTCTACTGGGCACGGAAATGGTTAAAAACAAATTCTTACATTTTAACCTAATATAATATTATCATGGCCTCGCCCACTAACGAAAGATACAGCGAAAACGTCTCGGAGACGTTTATGAGTAAAACGGTACATGGCATAATGTCGGCTACCGCATACGGCAGAAGAGCTATTATTGTGTGCGTCGCGTTTCGGTTTTATTGCATCGTTCAATACTGTACCGCATGAAATAACCCTGTAACGTGAGGGGGCTACTTTATTATTGACTTTGAATGAGAGATGAGTGATAAAATACGGCACAAAATTATTTCAGAAAATTATTCAATTATCAAACCTCAGCTTGCCAGAAGTATTATCAGTTTAGATAAATATATACGTCGAATTAAACACTGATCAATCGCCTTCGTTCTCGCATTCTCAATACGCTATATAGTTCTGGAAAAATAGCCACCAGATCAATACTTAATAATCCCGCATTGGTTCCGTTACATATATAATCCCCGATTGATCGCTTTAGTCGAAAATTTATCATTCCGCACTGAATAACTATTAGCTTGGAAGAGACCAATCCGAACCAGGAAACACTTTTTGAGACGGCATTTAATAAATGAAAATAAAAATTTCAAGAGAAAAAAATGATTAAATTGTTATGTAAACAGAATCAATGCAAGCTTTATTCAATTTATCGTGTTTTCTTGCTTTTAGTTGGTGCTTTGCGAATCGCTAATGAATTTTCAATTTTAATGGAAATAGAAGATATTGTTGAATAGTGGACAATCAAAACATGCTGAATTATCAGTCTAAGCTGAATTGAGGACAAAATGCAATCTAATAACTAATTATTTCCATAATAATTAATTAACTTTGTATTTTTATAATAAAAGAAACACCAAACGATTGTATATTTTTGATGTTTTAAAAACATATCAGCTTAAATGACAGAAATGTAAAAAATATAGCTATTCAAGACATTATATTTATAATTATAAAAAGGTAATTGGTTTGGTGATGGTTAATCAAATAGGTTTATCACCTCGAAGGAAAATTTAGAGGAGCGCATCGAGCGACAAAATCTGAACTACGCCACTGATAAAGTGTTCCTATAGAAATATTATAGTTTGTTTCTTTGAGCATATATGTACATACACCCAGTCCTGTTTTTACGCGATTTTCTTTTACGAGAATTCAATTATACGCGATTTTATTGGACGGCACCGTTACATTTTTTTACGCGCTTCACTCGTTTTTACGCGATTTTTTCCCCAAATTTGTTTTAAAGAAGAAATTTATATATGATGCAAGGCATGTACGTTTATAATTTTTTTGCACGAATTTCAAAGAGCATATTTTGGTTTTTCATACGTTTCTGGTACTTTTTCACGCGATATTTTAATTTTTGGAACCAATTTAACAAATTATATGAAAGTTGCGATTTTTTTACGCGCCGTTTTCTGGAACCAATGTATCGCGTAAAAAAAGGACTGGGTTATAGTGGAATTATAGCTACTATATAGCAATCGATCAAAAAATATTTCTTGCGATGTCATTTCCCCGAGGATCGATAACAAGCAATATTCAGCTTATTGTAGTACGCATTTCAGAGAAAGGATTAGCGAGCGCTCACATTCCTTCGGCAGTCCTGCAGCAGTAGTACTCTGTAGTAAGCTTGTGGTAATAACGTGCTCAGATATTATCTGGCACATATAAATTAATTTAGCTCTCCAAATGTTTCTATATCTTGTCTTATATGAACAGTCATGCCTCATGGTTAATACTTCCTGACACTGAATACAGAAATAATAAAAGACAAGTAAAACATTGCGGGGATCTGAGCGTAAAACTGTACCATTATTCACTGCGCAGCCGAAGTATGAAACATTGAATTAGGCAGTAAGTAAGGAATTGTTTCTTTTCAAGCATTAAGTTTTAGGCTTCTCGTTCGCACAATATAAAATACATATAACACGATGCGACCGATGCGATTCTACGTGCAACATTGTGTAAGTCACTCAAGAGCGACTTTGTTTTCAGTATTGTATCTTCACTTCTGATATATATTTATTCAATGTCAATGATTGAAAGAAGATAGTAGTTATCTACAAATAGACGATGTTCCAAATGCTATCAATTCCCTTTGGTTAACCAACTGCGTGGCTATTCTGCGATTAGATATTCGACAACTTAGAATTTTTTCCAACCTAAAAACATTTATATTTTAGAATATGCGTATTGCGCAATCACAATCGAACAAACGATTAGCCTATCCGCAAATACTCACAATCATATACCAATACTATTCCTTAATAAATTTTAAAAGATAGTTATCTGAAGTATTAAAATCTTCACGTGTTTTTCAACATACATATTATTAAGTATATATGTGTATGAGGTGCACAGTAGGAAGAATATAACCTTTCGACATAAAAACGATTTGACACGTTTGAAATCCAAATTCACTTTCTACAGTCCAAAACGGTCATTATTTTGATGAGAGGAATATAAAAAACGGTATCCAATTCCGATCGGCGTTGATCTTACAATGGGTATAATAAATAAATAACAAAATGCAGTGTTTCTACACCAATAACTCATCCGTTAATGAAATGCAATCGTCGATTGCAGAGAATCCAGCGTTCGATTCTCGCTCGGCGGGAGCAATTAACGCGATTTATGATTCGTTAATGTCAAACGTTTACTGCGGTCATGTCGCGGACCCAATTTATGACCTCAGTTATTATTTCGAAACGGTCGCATTCGGTGCGAATTACTATTGCATCTATAACTGCACGTTGTATGTAGATTAAACACACAATAGCCGCTACATACATCACAAATGAAACTGATTAATGTAAGAAGACAGCAGCATACACATACAACAACACCCTGGACTGGAAAAAGACTGGAGGTACTCGATGGAATTTGAATTATTGTAATCGTACAAAGTTTGAACTATTCTAACGCTGGATTTCCGTATCGTGAACAAAATATAACGGTGAAAAAATATCAATATATTTTAGTTCTACAAATTTTTTATAAAATATTATCGATAGCTATTTCTGCTCACGCCATCGTCAGAACTATAACAATCTTGAACATCCATATTATTTGCATAAAAAAACATTAAATATAAACATAGAGAATTATTATTCTAAGATTACAACTTAGTATGACTGCTTCTGTAAACGTTGGGGAGCCATAGTAATTTCTGTATAGCTATGGTTAAAATAATTTTATAACAATCATTGGGAATGAAATCATATCAACTGTTTTCAACAGATTTTGCAAAAAAATATGTCATAATAAATAGATGACATGAATTATCAAATAGAACACATTCAACGCAATGCAGCAGTAATTTTAGTAATATAAAAACTCTTAGAACTAATATACATAATTTATTTTATGACCAGGACCGATTTCGTTCATCGCGAGCATTATCCTATTGATAATGAGCGATCATAAAATATATTTTGGGAATTGGTTCAAAATTTTTATATTATCTTAAATTTAAAGCATTTCCACCAAGAATAGACAATTAATACCTTAGCAGTACAGCAGGGTCCACTCGATGATAAGTGATGTGGGGAAAAATTTGCAAGCTTTCGGGTGCCAGCAAAAGGAAGAGCAACTTTTTCAAGACATCCGAGGTCATATTGCACTTAGTAAATATTCTGAAACGTTGTCGAAGTTCGCTACACCACAGGTATAATCAGACTAAACGAGACGGGAAAATATTCTTTGTTTAGTAACGTTACCGGTGAGTCTTTAAGAGATGCAAGTTACAAAAGAAGGTTAGTCCGCAGCATCCGCGCAACACAACTAAAAATTAGTCACTAGAACAAACAATGAAAAAACTCTCAATGTGACGATATTTATATGAATATTAACTCTCTTGTTTATACACATGCATCGCTTAATTCACAATGAAAACACAAAACCTCTACACGTAATTACCGCAGGATAATTTCAACCAAAATTATCGGTCCTCGGTGGGCAGCATTAAGAGAACTAAGCACCTATTAAATTGTACTTTTGGCGCGATATTTTCGCAGCTCCAACGGAAGCCACTGACAAAATTTCTGCACAGTTTCTGCAAAACCTCACACAGTGAAGGTATACAGAGTACCCCGCATTAGCAATTTTCTCTCTGACTCAACTTTCTAAAATGCTCCTTCATTACTAAAATTATTGTGAAAACTTCCGACCATAAAATTGAACAAAATTTTAGCTTGGCGTAATTGCATCCAACCTCCGCTGTGATTCACCGTGGAAATAGTAATTTTTGCTCCTTGGTAGTTGTTAGTAAACGCGATTTCGTCATATTCGGTTTGAAATTGAATGAAGTCTCTCTTATTTCGACCTTCGGATACGTAAATAGACGTTTCTCTTTCCTATTCTTCTATATTACAAAAATATACGATTATTTTACACGTCTGAACCATATATAATTATATTATTATTCACAGTGAGTTCGAATGCGACAATGTACATAGTAGTGTTTTGATAATATTACACTCCCTTTAATCATCTGCTTCATAATTGAGTAGTTTAGATAAATTGTTTTGTTTTATTCAAAAAACATCCACAACGACCGGCGGTAGCCGATTGCACAAATAAACGATTTTGGAATTGTGATGGGTAATTATAGGATACTGGTTTGAAATATTTTCTTTCAAAGTAATTCAAAGAGTTTTTTTTAATAAAGCCTTTCAACCAACAATTGAATATTAACAGCTAAAAAATCATCACTACCGGTTATGTATATATATAAGCCGCCATTCATTATAGCCCCTGACAACACATTACAAATTAATAGACGAAAGCAAATCTGTGTCAAATATACGTGATACAATACACAGGTTCAAATAAAAATTATGTCTCTGCGCATTTTAATGCTTGTTTAAACATAATAAGAGAAAGGAAAATTAATGTGCAAGAAGTGTTTTATTACTTTTATTACCTTATTATCTACCAACCTGATGTAGAAATATTTACTTTAGAGACTGACAAACAGTACTGAGGAAACGATTTACATGTATAATTTAATATTAGGCATTTATACAGTTTTGAAGTAAGGATAACAAAGAAGAAAACTATTCTATAAAAAATGATACCAGAAAAACGTCAGAGAAAAGATTGTAACAGTGTAGACATGCCCGCATATGTTGCCCCCAATTAAGGCACATAAATTTCGATGATTCGCAATATTCCTGGCGGATTTTCGTTGTGCGAATCAGTACAGTTAGCCACGAATGTGGCGCCGCATCCCCCGGGTCAGATTCGAAAGGGAATTCACAAAACATCGTCATAAATCCGGTATAAGTATCGGATTAATAGGACCGGATTATCATTGGGAGAATTTATTACTTTTCCGCGGCATAAACGCGCCGATCGGTTTCGATTCGGAATGAAAACCTTTTTTTTTGAAACTTCCAACGATAGTATTATTTATTTTTTATTAGAAAAAGTTTCCACGCAAGCCCTTTTTCACATGGCTGACTTCGGTTACATTCAGAATCTAAAAGGTTTCGGTAATGATAATTCAATAGCTAGGGGTACGTGCATAAAATTCAAGAAAAAATCACGGATGGAAAGTTTGAGCTTAGCATTCCAGTGAACCACAATATTTCACAGAGAATTCACTTAAAATATTATTGATAATATAAGTTTTTTATATCGTGTCCCCTCTTCATGCAGGTATCTATAACTGTGGTTGTTCTACGTGGACTGCCGGTTATTTAGTCGCTAACCACATATTTTTTTTCCAAAATAGCAAAAATAAATGGATAAGGTTTTGCACATCGTGGTAATAATTTCGCAGATGTAAGTATTTTCTTATTCACTTTTAAGGTGTTAACTGTCACTTCTTGATGGAAAGGCATGATATTTTAAATAATAAAAACACATTTTTTTAGTACTTATTTCCACAATATATTTTTTGATCAGGACCGGTTTCGCTCATCGCGAGTATTATCAACTGATGCATATTCAGTTGATAATGCTCGCGATGAGAGAAACTGGTCCTGATCAAAAAATATATTGTGGAAATAAGTACTAAAAAAATGTGTTTTTATTATTTAAAAAAATTTCTTATTCGGTAATCATTTTCACCACTAAAATTATTTATTAGTGAGAAGAGACCGATAATGAAAGACGAACTTTCTATACAGAGCGTAGCTACTCAAAAATGATATGCTTTTAATATTAGCGATCTTACACACACGTTACTCTGAACAAACATGGATAAATCAATAAAATTTATTAAAATTCTCGCACGAACATGTGAGCACCGTAAATGATGAACAAAATCTTCACCATTTGGGTATAAGCCGGAAGCGAAAATTAATAAGATATTAATTATAATTGACGATATCGACTGAGGGTGCTTGATGGAATTTGAACTGTTCCAAACATTGTACAATTCAAAAAATTGTGTATATATTTTATAAAAATACTGCCGTTCGAAAATTCTGTGTTGTTATATAATATAAATTGATGTCATTTTCCTAATCTATGAAGTGACGATCGCTTTAGTCGAAATTTACCGCCTTCGTCGTATGTGTAGTGCTTGGTTTGCAATGACAGTGGTTGATTAAATTGATAAAATATAACGTGTCTTTAAATGAGACAAACAAAGGGAAAAAATCATTCGATTTTTTTAAAATTCTTACAGCAACTTCACCCCTGATGATAACGTAAGTTCTATTTATATTCTTATAAAGTATCAAGTTTTATCTTGTCTGTCCCTTTTTATTGAGCAAGAGAAGAAAAATTTATACTTCTCGAAAACCGACATTAAAAACTAAGAAGAACCATCATCGAGGCGACGATTTGTTAGAACCAGCAGCGAAAGTGAATAAAATGGAAACGTAAAAAATAACGCACTCTCTCTTTTGTCACAGCGCGAATAAATCTTCTAATAAAGCCGGTCGGAATTTCCCCCGAAAAGGTCGCGAAAAAATTACTTCACGAATTTCTCCGATGCGATGTAACATTGTCGAGCGCGTAATTTCAAAACGTGTGAAAAAAGTTAGATTCACAATCGCTGGGAAGTTTTCTCACGATATTGTTTTTCTCCAGCAGATAGATACCTGCGTTACATTATTATCCAACGATTTCCTTACGTCCCAGGTAGGCATACAAATATGACAAGAGTTGCGAATTTGTTACCTACTCATAAGAGATAATTTGGCAATACGATTTTTAAACAATCAGTTGCACGTAATCGGCGCAACGCTAGCAATTGTTACGCCAATTACAGTTTCTCAGAAATAATTGCATATTTAACTTAATTATAATCCAATATATTATTTATGAATGCTAACACGATTGTTTAAAAAAATGTTTAAGGTAATAGATACGATAATAACCAAAATATTTCTATAAAATTAAATATACTGATTTTGAAGGCAAATACAAATTTATATAATAAATCATTTAAGGTAAAAGTTTGACGACTTAATCTTATGTCGTCTCACTAAATAAATGATAAAATTGTGTCAACTTAAATTATTAATTCACTCTTCTATAAGAGGATATTAACGTGTCCACATATTATATTAATTCAAGGATACACTAACTAATCCTCATTTAACAAAAAAAAAACATATTTACTCTATTTAGGCATGAAACTTTTTAGCGATATCCGTAGCTAACCTAGAGCTTGATGAATAGTTTAGGTTAATTTTAAGGCGACGTGCTATTTAAAATATGGCCGGCATTACAGCTAACAGTAAAACCATCAATGATTATAAAAAAATTCAATCATTGAATAATATCTATCTTAAAATGGTCTACTATCTTTTTACTATTATACATGCAACGGTCTTGTGAAATTTCGAGCTTAGGACTTGGTAGAACTCCAAGAAAACGATGTTGGGTGTTTTAATAATTTAATGTTATAAGAAATAAGTCTACATAATAAAATAATGAACACGTGCATCCGAATCACAATGAATGGAATTTAACATGGTTGTATTATTGTGAGTAGACAACTTAAACAAAAGATATTGTAATCAAATATTTTTTTATAAAAATATTATCATTTATGAACAGATAAACGATTTATCAGTAGTTGACGTCCGTAATAAATAGATTCTGAACGACTGACTGATAAAAATATGTTCATTAATGATAAAAATCATTAAATTAAAATGTTAATTATAGAAATCATGAATTTGTTCAACACTCAAAATTACATATTATTCGAAAAATAAATACAACGTATGTATAATTAAAAATATTCTATACAAATGATCGCAATCGATTTAAGTTAATAAGGAGACACTATTGGTGGACTTGACAATAAATAAAAAATATTTCAAATTAATACCGAAGATTAATGATTTTAAATAGTGTGCAAATATTGAGTTAGCGTTAGACTATCTAGTTGATGGGGAAATTATATTCTGAACAATGGTGAAAGGGAAAATGGAGGAAAAACAGGTATGAAACCAATGCATTTGTAAAAATATAAGAAGATTTTCAAATCAAACAGTTTTTTACCCATGTTAAAATCTATTTTTTTTTTTTGATAATTCATAATTTGCTGACCTCATTCTGTATACTTTCCAGTCATATGTATAACATTTATCGCCCAAGCGAAAATTGAATGTCGAGGGCGTTATATCCGCCTAGTGCGATGAACCGATATAATTCAAATGACATGCCTATCAACCTTATACATTCAGCATTTTCAATTTAACATATCTACTTCTGAACATAAAAAACAAAATGTCAGGAAAAGAATTATCAGGAATATTGTTAATAATATTATTTTAAGCGTATTTCAATCTCAATAGGGACATAACACGATTTTAAAGTAGAAGGTACATAATAAAACGTGACGCATTTAAATTACTTGAACCTTACTTTTCTTCATATTTGAGGAGTGAAAAAGAGAAATAATCCTTAAACGACAGTCACAAAACTAATTTTGACATAAATGATTTTGCATGGCTTATCAAGAATTAAAAGCTATTTATTTGTCCTCTCATTCTATTTGAGATTTTAAGCGCTAAGTAAATCAATGAAATCCGTCAAAATGGTATGGTCCGTTAACCAATCGATCTCCTCTAGTAGTTGAAAGTCTATAATAGATTCTGTGAACGTATTCCCGAGAAACTAGATTTTTTAAATTCCCTTGTAAAAATAATATGAAAAAAGAAAACTTCCTCACCCAACACTATACATACAAAAATAAGTAAAATATCATTTAATTTACGTTAAAAAATTAATACTGATAATGTATGCAGGATATGCAAACAAATACCATTTTAAAAACGCGGTATAGTATTTTTTTATCACAAATTGTGATTAAAACAGCGTATACACGACTGAGCATTTCGACAATAATGACGGTGCCAGATTTATTGGTTAAATTTTAATTAAGCTCAATTCCACGTGCATCACAGATTGCAGTCATCGGTAACATTACACTGATTAGCTATACGACGTTCCCAAATTAAATATAGGAATACTAAAACGTAATTGAGGACGACACTGATTTTTAAGAATGATTGTCATAAGAATCCTAATACCTATCAAGTCACGAGAAGTGATATAAATCATACAAAATTAACTCATAAATATTGAATTATGAATCATTGATATATTTGAACCGATTTCCTGTTTGGTCTCTTTTTTAAGTTATAAAAAGATACGTTTAAATAAAAAGGTATGTATGGTGATCTTATCTAAAGCAGTGATAGTCAATCTGGTCCTTACCGAACACAGTGGGCGCTCTTTCGAACTTTCACGATGAGAGGTAGGGGTTTTAAAAACATTAAGTAAAGCTACTTCACTACTTTATATTTTACAATTGCTGTGGAGCCATTGGGGGGTTAGAAAATGTTACTACTAAAGTGGGCGATAGTTATAAAAAAGTCAACAACCCCTGGTCTAAAGCATTTCGACTCCTAAGATGGAAGTCGCTAAAGAAAGAGATTTCATCAAATCAAAAAAGCTTACGAAGGCTTGTATGTATATAAAAATGATTATAAATAATTTTTAATTAAAATAAATTGTAGAATCATGAAAAAATAAAATCATGAATTTTCATGCTAATATTTGGTGTAAAAGAGAACATAAGGTGCATTACCGTAATTAATAAGAGTGTATTTATAATACCTCTCGTAAATATGTTTTCCCAGCTGCTTGTGACTTTACGAAATTTAAATTTTCCGCTCAAATTGTTTGGGTCCTTCATTTTGATTGACGACGACGCTTTCGGGCTAATGAAAATATCGCACGGTCTAGCTTTTGTAGACGAACTAATTAAAAAAAAAAGATTACAAACAAACGTAAGCTCAGTATGAAAAAAAGCATGGCAAAGCGGGGATACATTGCAGATATTAATTCTACGCCTGCACAGCGTATTACAATAGAAAATATTTCATTTTTCACTCGATAGCAACAGTAACATTTTAATGGTATCTCGACTCCAGTTTAAATTATTTTTTTTTGTTTTCAATAATTAAAACATTTTATTTCATTCGTTGTAGTAGCTGGTAAAATGACAAATGTGTGTGCCAGACAAGGTAGGTATAAGAAAAACATAGTCATCGTCTGAAGTTTTTTTAATGGTTATGGTTAAATTAACACCTCTAGAAATAATATACAATATATTAAAAAAATGGTTATCTGAAGGAACAAAAGACTTTTAATTAACTACCTACAAAATATTTAGATCGACTTAGTGGTTACGAGAGATAATTAAGAAGCGGAATAACGATCTAGCCGCACAGTTAACGAGAGAGGTTATATTGTCGAAGCCTATCCGCCCCCTCGCGACCGACACCCTCGGTTTTCGGTCAAGGTTATCCAGCTAACGCAGTGAAATGCAAATGAATGTTAATTCGGGTAGTTTGTTCGAAATGTATGTACGCCCAGGGAAAAATATAGTGCCTAGCCAATGCATAGCCAAATCTAGATAAATAAAGAAAAGAATCGAAGACTAGATTTCGCTGCAAATTTAAAAGCAGACAGTCAGTAATTACAGTCACACAATGTTTCTCGTAGTATTTCGCCTAAATCACCGTACTGCGCCATTTTTTGAACCTTTGCGATCAATGTTCGATAGGATGTTTCTTAAATTGTGTCGACAAATTATCAATGCCAAAATATATCGTGAGAATGTATAGGGCCACAAGCGAGTCAATAAGTCCTGAATTGGGAACCAAAAACAACACAAGAAAATCATGAAAATGAACTTGATGTATGAGTGAAATTGTATAGAAAATATAATGACAATTTTAACACGTAATTTCAGTGTATGAATTTTAAAAAATATACACCTAAATTTTGACATTTGACACACTATTTATCAAAGCAAAGTTATGTCATATGCACCATGGGTCTACATTTCATAGGAATTAAAACAGAATTTTGAAATAATAAAGACAATCGTTTATCTTTTGGTGACAAAATAGTATTGGCGAGGTGTATAAACCCAAGTACGCGCCAATGGTGGAGTCCATTGAACCTATTTTGTATTGTATAGGACGCAGCTTCCCTCGCAGATATTCGATATCGTTGTTTGGACACCACGCCAGTTCACTAAGTACAGCGAAGATACAAATAAATCCAAATAATTATTTCCAACATCAAGTAATAGGATAGCGACGCGAGTAACGGATATTTAACGCGATCAGTTTGAAGAGAATTCGGGGTCGATTTTTTCCCACATTAAAAATCAAGTTAGAAAGTACAAAACAAAATGAAGAATCATTGTTTTTTTGAAAAATGTTTTCTTACACACGAAAGGACTACAAACTAATCATCATAATTACAGAAGAGTACTTTGGTATGTGCTCTTTACATGTAGATATTTATGGATCAAAAAAGCTAATGATCACGTCAGTAACCAGCTGTCGATTATGATAGATTTCCGGATATTAACACATATTGATAAACTATGGTGATTAAAATAATTGTATTACTCAATATTCACGCAGTTATTATATTGAATTTTAGGGCTTTAAAAATGTGGTGTGCCACGTTACGACTTGATTGAAATTGTATAAAAAATATAGCAAATAGACCAAACAAACTTACTTGGGTATATTTGAACGGTTTATTCCGATAAAAGAAAAATACAAGGAGATGGCTCCGGTTAGAACCGAATGTGTTCCTTCCGTTTCCCGAGCGTTTCGTCAATTCATTTAACGTCATAAATATTATAAACTAAATCCGGCGCAATAAGAATGAGTTCAACAATACAACAAGTCATGGTTTTTGCAATTCTAGTTCTTATATGAAAATACTATGTGGAAAATTGAAGGTAACATATTTTCATATTTAGAAAGCTTTGGTAGAAAAGATAAAAATTACACTATTTTGGAGAACGAAACCGCATTCTGAATAATAAACAGTATGACAGAAAAAATAAAAATATTATACATACAATTTGTAGATATCGGCCAGACTAGCGCTATTTTCAATAAATTGATTATCTAAAATGTGATTTGTATGTAATGTAAATTAAGTGCATTTTTTTAACAATAGTGTTAATTAAAAAGGTCATCCATAGGTTCACACACATCGCATAAATAACTAAAAATATTTTTGGCCTTTGTTTTAATTAATTGCACTTGAAAAATACTAAAATTCATGCATCTAGACTAGAATACCCCCTTAATATATAAAACAAACAATTGGGATATATTTCGTAAATCTTTGAAGCTCGATTCCCATTCAGATATTTGAATATTTCTCTCATTTTTGTAAATGAGCTCTAAACTATTGGCTATCAATCAATTCATTTGATTTTGTATTTATATACTGCTCTGTTCTGAATCAAAAGATTCACGACCAAATGTTTAGAAGACAAAAAGCTGCAATTCATTTTTTCTTGGTATATTCATTCATACATAATTTCGACAACACAAAATGTATCCGAAAATAGCATGCAATATAATGTATTTACTTATCTCTCTACGTGTAAGTACTTGATAATGCGAGTTTCAAAGTATTACTACGACAAAGCGGGTGAAAATTCAACGAAATGGGGTGGAAGTGAGCAGATAATGCTTGCGAAGGGAAAATGAAGTCACAGAACAGATTTTTAATAAATAAATTTCAAAGGAATAATACGCCTGGAATAACAATGTATAAAACTTTAATGGGTATATTTGGGTAAGGATACGTTGTCCTGTAATAAAATTATACGATATGGAAAAGACCTAACACATTTTAATAGAATAAATTTAAAATCCTAACGTAATACAAATTTGGTAAATATTTATATTATAACATTATGAAAGAATATAATAAAAACTTCTATAAGAGGTGTGGGAAACAGATTACAGAGTAATCATACACAAACAACTTTTTCATAAGTTGAAATTATAAAGAGTAAGTACGTATTACAAAATATATATATATATATTTCCGCATGCATCTTTAAGAAGAGAAATATGTTTAGAGCCGTTATTTGACTAGAATCATAACATGCCCTTAAATACTGCAAGGTTGACCTACCACGCTATAAAATCATTTTTATAATTCGAAATAGGTAGTGATAAAATCACGTTTCTAAATGGTTCAATTGAGAAATGAACAAATCAAATTGCAGGTCAAAGATCGTGCGTGTACGGTCAGAAACCATTATTCGAGTCAATATATCCCGTTATTTGAGTCCAAAAAATCAACGGCAATTACAAGAAAAAGAGCCGTGGGAATAAATGTCATGCCACAGTTAGACGCTGGCCAGTAAAACAAAGACCAAACAAACAAAACGATGCAAAAAAAATGTGTTGAATTATTATAATGATTGTTGTGTAGCACTAGCGGTACCAAGGCGGTCGTTCTGAATACTAATCGGGACTCGAGTTCCGGAACCGGTTCCGGAAGTTAGTGCTGTGATCATTGCAGGTCAAAAATTTCACTAGCTTCTAAGTAGATATCTTATTGAGATGTCCACTGTAAGATTTCGACGGCGCTAATCATTAAACAAAAATGAGTGGAAGTTTAAAAATCATAGCTCATCATGTCAAATATTTGTTATAATCATTTTCACGACGTTCGGTTATGAAAGAATAAGAGCAGTTTCTAAAAGTGACCAAATACATGGTGTATTGATTATGTCTTATCCGTGTAAACTGATATCCGAATGATTAAAAAATAATTTCAACTGCTCCAGTAGCATTTACAGCAGATCTTATGATTTTTTGTTAATATGTGAAGGTGAGATATGAATACGTATTGTTCTCTTAACTCCAACTGAAATATATCACAGCAAATATATGCATTATATATTGAACCAAATTTCCAACCTTCCAGGTTTGGTTATTTCGACTTTAAATGAAATCACTATAATCAATTGAATTAAAAAGGAACAGACATGTTTTTTCATTGATACGAAAATCATTGTCTGTACTGTATCACAATCGGTTATCTCTCATCGTGAACATTTCAATTGATGAAAAATAAAATAATTTGATATGAATAGCTCATGAGAATTAAAAGAAACACGCGGTTCCTATAATTAACGAGACCTACAACAAACATATTATCAACAAAGTTGACTGACTGCTGCCTGACTGAAGGTTGACTGTTGTCAGTTCTGTTGCATTCGTCTGATTCTGATCTGATGAATTTCATAAGATGCCGAAAGGCAAGACCCGCGTCATTAGTAACAAAACAATTGAAATCATACAAAGTTTAACAATCCAAATATAATAAACACAAATTCACGTGTCATTGCAGTACAAATATCTGTTTAAACACCATAAGAAAATGCTGGAATAATGATAAGTTTTCAATCGTAATATTTATGTCGTTCAGCATTAATTTTATAAAGAATTTCATTCTGCTTCTTTATTGTCATATTAAGATTCAAAAGAACAATGTTGAGTCATATGGTAAGATATTTCGATATCACGCTATCTATATTTTAAGATATGCTATTTTTAATTCTAATACAAATAAATTAGTAAAATAGATTATAATTATAAGGAAAAAATATAGACTAAACTACAACGTATAGGATACTTTTGCAGTGATTCGATGGATCACGATATTCAATAGACTAGCAAAAGCTCGTGTATTTCGTCAGTCAAGTGTTTAAACCTACCTGGTCGTATTAATATTATGAAAAATATAATAAAATTTTTGCATACTATATAAAATTTGCAAACGTCCAATTTGACAAATCGAGAGCCTAGGTGCAAAGCCAGTAAAGTCGTTTGGGGGTTCGATTCGAATTTGAAAAAACACACATTGAACCCCAAAAAAGTCATGAAAAATATTGAAATAACTGAAATGATGCCCCTGTTAATTAAAAGCTGTATTAACTACAAAATTCCAGGCCCATTATATGTATAGAATTGACATTAAAATCCGAATACGATTTATCAGTCCATAACAATCATAGTAAAATTTCATTTATATTAGCCATAAATCGTCAACCAATACAAAACAAAATTCATGAAAATTCTACGTATGTATTACAAATACATGCCATGTAGCATTCATTTTTAAAAGTGAATACCTTGGGTCTAGAATTAATGTATATGACTTGAGTTAATCAATTCAACAAATCACTTGTTCGTCGATCCGAAAAGGGATAAAACTTTCCCTTGTGAACATTTGAAAACAGAAGTCTCCGAGATGTATGAAATTTAAATAGTATAGATGAAAATGTTTTATTACATTTCTAATTTAAGATTTAGATAATTTATTATCACATATCGTGACTTTTTCTTCATATTTTATAATATATGATATTAAAGTAGGTCGAATTCAATTCACAGAAATGTCAAAGAGGGTGGGGCGTATTTAGCCATGAAAACAAACCTTATCTGCAGGGATATTTTTAGAAGCCATCGTGGATGATGTCCAAGACGTACTCCAAGTCAGAAGACGACGAGAGATCGATTAATCCACGTAATTTAGAAAACCTTCACAGCTGTGACAGCCAAACACTCGACACAATAACACTGTGTCTTCGTCACTTTTCCATCATAGTGGGTACACACACAATATTTAGGAATATGGAAAAACTGACAACCACATCTTTATGTTTTTGATTCAACACATATTATTATTTAGTAGGTTACCTATCAAAACTCTCGAATTTTCACAACACAACATAAAAACACAGCTACTGTCAGAAGCAAGCACGTAAAATGGCGAGTGAAACAACCCCCACTTTTTTCAACTTTTAGTATTTATCTTCATTCAATGATGGCAGCACTTGTACTTTTATTCTTTTCTCATGTCTAAAATAGATGGCACTAACTACAGTAATGTCGTTTACCAAAGCCGGTAACGGCTGAATATCGTAGGATTTGATGACGTAAACTTTGCCGAAGACCGAAGATAATAGAATACCGCAAAATTATAAATCACAACTTTTTTCTATGACTATAAATCTAATCCATTGAGAAAACATAAATGTTTATTAGTTCCATCAGACAATATTTCTAATGTAAATAATTAAAAAAAAAAGGGTTTCTTTTATCGAAATTGCAAAATTCTGTCATTGCTTTATGTTGCTGTCTATGATTATGTCATTGCCATAGACAACACGCTCTAATACCAATGTGTAATTTGTGAGATATGAATCCAAAGGCTAGTATATTGCGTTGAAGTCCTGTTCTTCTACCGATACATAATAAAAATCTCGAAACATATTTACCAATTTTTCAATGAGTAAAATTTCTAAATATAGATCTTCATATGATAGACTTCTATCGAAGTTTATCTCAATGCACTTATTATTATACGAGAACTGCTTGTCATTTAGCTACTTTTTAGGAAGTGTATTAATATGAAATTACAACAAAACTATTAGTGCCAAGCTAACCACTCTCGCCACTTCGTTGTCAGAATGGGATAGATGAGAAAGAATCTAGAAATCAACGTCTTTGAACTTAGTTGTAGAAAATAAATTAAAGACTATGATGGTGACAATGTTGCTTATGGCCTGGGCCTGTCATGATTATTTTTCTTTAATTTCATACGCATTAAACGACTCCCTGTTCTCAGTACATTATTGAAAAATAAAAAAAATATTAAATAATCAAATAGAAGATTTTCTTATGTAGGAACGAAATCAAAATAAAATGGCAGTAAATTCTAATTGTTTTAATATAAAAATTCATCAAAAGTTGGTGAAAATCGCAGTTGTAATTTTATAAAACTTCTAATGTTAGGAAGTCTCATGCTTTTTGGCATGGAGTGTTTAATGGAGTTTAAAAAAAATGTTTTTATATACATTCTGGGTGAATCCATCTGGAGACCTTTTAATTTTCTCAATTATAAGTTCATCATAAAGTACCCTCTAAAAAATATTTTTAACTGTGTGGTAGGCATAATCAATGAATATTCCCATCAAGTCATCATAAAGAATTATAAAGAATTAAAAAAATTGAAACGATAGAACAGAATTAATTAAAACTAAAAGATGTTTCGTGTGGTTATAAGCTGTATTGCTAACATATTTTTGGTATCACGGCCATCTATTACATACGAATATATTTTTATTTGAGAATTGAGAAGCATTAAACTCATTGAAAAGATTATATATGTGATTATACAAATCTAGTTTTGGCGTTGTCATGGTAAACTGCTCGGTAAATGCAACTTTTGTTTAAACTTAACATGTTCTTTCCAGTGTAGATTTTCACTGGATTACACAAATTTTTATTCTGAATGTCAATACGATCATAAAACACAAGAAAATTACTTTACAATGGTATCCCATGTAAGTTATTATGAAATGTCAGGTCCTATGGGCGCGCTTAGTATGTACACGGCTATTGCAATAATGCTCACAATGGAGCATCAGGAGACTATACGATAGCAAATATTGCTAAACATTTCCATATCAAATATCAGTTGATAATGCTTACAATGAGCGAAACCCATCTTGACCAAAAAATATAATGTGGAAACAAGCACTAAAAAATGTGTTTTTATTATTTAAAATAGCATGCCTTTCTATCAATAAATGACAGTTAACACCTTAAAAGTGATAACTCACAGTTCATGATTTTTTGCAAAACTTACTTTCGCTTAGGAAATGCAGTTTTATAAATATAATTTTACGATGTAGAAACTAAATTTTTTTTTTGATTGGAGGTTTCAGAAAAAAAATGCTCTTGGTCAAAATATTGATTTAATAAATACTAAAATATAATTGTATATCCTTACTAACAAGTGTATATTGTATTAAATAAAGATTGAATTATAACAGAATATGAAGTGCAATAAGAGTAATTGCAGCTGAAATGTATAAAATATCACAGTGATGAAATCACGATTTTAACTAACTATATTTATGTAATTAAAGGGGATTACATTGATCAACTTTGATTGTCAAAAAATTGTGTAATATGTATTAAACGCAATTTATGTTAAATAGGACAATTATAAACATATATCACAGAAATGTATAAATATTACTAGCTATACAGAGACATGATTTATCTGTATTACCTCTAGTATTTGGCAGAACACTTTTTTTTTCAACTTTAACGTTGGCAAACTTTATAGCATAATGATAGACCATTAAGCATTAATGCCCTTTGAAGATAAATAGTAAACACATGTTGACATTTCATTCATGATTACACAACCTATCAGTTTATTAGTATCGTTGAAGTGTATTATTTCACACCATCCTTAATTAAAAAAAATTAAGCTGACAAACTAAATCATAGAGTTCAGTCTCAATTCAACATCCACAAGTAGCCATTTATATAAAGTTCACATAAAAACTAAAGGAATTGACTTGCCATCGATCTGACATATTATTTTATCCATTTATGAAATTAATATAATATGCAATGGTATCATTTCTGATCTTTCCGCATACAATTCAAGTAATTTTATAACAATAGAGGATCAGTAATGCAATAACCTACCGACTAAATTAGATTAAAAAAAATACACTGAAGACTAGTTAGCTAGTATATACATAAAGTAAAAAATCTACACAGTACACATTCACAAAAATATATACCATAAGATAAAAACAATATAACTTACCTTTGTCGAATCAAACATATACATTGAAGAACACAGGCAGGTGTCACAGTAGTATTTTAACCATTTTTTGGATTTTTGTGATTTGAAACATGATATCACTTTGGAAAATTTTCACGGTAAAACTACTGTGTTGAACAATTTTCAACACTTTAAATTCTGACATGATTAGACTTGTTGGAATTATTTCATATATTTGCGTTTATGTTTATTTTTAGTACACACTGTACTTAAGACATGACACTATTATTAAAAAATGAAGAAACAAAAAAGTTCAAATTATATAACTTGGAATAATTCACCCTTTGATAAATGAGTCAATATTTTGCATTCTAATAATAATGGAAGGAAGTGAATTTTGAGTGTTATATTTCATGTTGTCATATTCGTTATTAGTTTTAATAAGTTTATTTTCATAAAAAAAAAAGAAAATGAAAATCGGGATATTTGTTTACATATTCACTCAACACTATTTGCGACAATAGACTGAAGGCGTACTGTATATTCATACTTATCAAAAGGTTAATGCCAAGATCAAATTTATGGTATTAAGCCAATAAATTGAAGAATAACATTCTGAAATGACACTCATGCATATATGGTACCCAAAAATTTGATATAATCCAGATAATCAAAATTTGACAAAATACAGTGTTTCTTTGAAATATACGGAAATGTATGGGTTTGTGTGTATCAAGAATGTTACTATTCTATTTAAGTGATAAGTTCGGTAGCCAATACCAAGAAATACATTATGAAAATGTGGAGACATAATTACAGAAGTCTTTCTAATTGTATTTTTAAGACAAGCCCTGCATAAAATTGAATGTCTAAATATTGTCAGTACTAACTGTTAGAGAAAAACATTAAATACTAATGTTTATAATGAATTTTAATGGTTACAATATAAACGATCAGAAAATAACACCTTGAGTAACATTATTCCTACATTTTTTCCAGCAGTAAAATGTGCATCATGCAAAATTTATGTAACTCACACACAAAATATTACAAGTCCTTGTAATATTTTGAAAACTACAGAACTTTTGAGGTGGATAAATGTCATGAAAAATTATTTTTCTCGGAGTTATCCAAGCAGATAAATATGCTCACATAATATTGCCATTAAAATGTAGTGAAAACCAATTTTGTTAACATTAAAAGATTCAATTTAGATAGTGCAACCCCCCATCACTTACAGAGAATATAAAAAGGAATGTGTTATTCATTGTGATTTTTATATTAACAATTTTTAAGTTTATTAGTAAAATATTAAAGGCAACAGATTTCATTAAGTTTTAAATTGCATCAAGCTTTCGGTATGATTTAATGTTATCAGTGACCTGACAAGATTAGTGGAACATTTACAAGATTCCACATTTTTCAATCACAAAATCGATAAACACATATATATCAAGTTTACAATGTCCACATAAATAATTAAGAAGTTGTATTTTAAATGTAATGTTCTGATATTTTCCATTTTTTTATAGAAACCGGATGTTTACTAAGATATAGATTATCAACTCAATAATGATAAAACATATAACAGTAATGGACTGCAAAACTGAAGTATGTTTATAGTGTCACATCTGAACAGTTTAAATTATAACAGCGCAATCAGAGCACACTATTCAGAAAACATTTAAAACAGGATATATATATACACACACTATTCAGGTCTACATAATAAATGAAATCAATTACATAGTATACAAACTAAAATATCTTACCATTTTTAATATGACCTTGAATATCTTTGTTTTAACCTAGACAGTCTCATCGTTTTCTTAAGTCTAATAATTTTAAAGTTTCCTTGATGCTCTGCATATATATGTGTAGCTCGTTCATAATCTCGAACTGAAGCAGGAACTCTTATGACTAACTTATTAATATAATTAAAATAATATTAAGAATGCATACCTTCTTTTATCTTGAGTATTGTCATATTATTATAAAATTTTAGAATAGAAAGAAGAAAATATGAACAATATCAATTTGGTTGCAAGAAAATGAACATCAAACCAGGGTTATACAAAATATTAAGATATTTATGAAAAATAAATTTACATTATATATATGTAAATACTGTTTTTCTTTTGAAAATATGAATATAAATTTTATATTTGTCTTACCGAGATGTTAAAATTGTACATTGGAGAATTAGTAGAGGTGATATCATTTATCCACAAACATAGAATATGAAAACAGTGCAGAGAAAAATAAAGAGTGAATAATAATCATGGGTACACTTACATGAATTATAATAAATTTAAGTATGTGATTTTTATATTATGGGAAATATTACAGCAAGCATTAACTAATATATAATAATTTCCTTGGTATCTTAATGGTATTATCTTTATGAACGATTTTTATAATAAATAAATTGATAAATTACACTTTACCCAACTCCATTGGAATATGTACTAAAGGAAAGCATCTTAAAATGTTAACATTGTCCGAAAATTACGAAAAATGTAAGACAATAAATTCTACAAATTCATGTTTCAAATCATAATTCAAAATTAGACCACAACCTCAAGTTCAACGCATATTTATAGTCGAGATATTCCAATATTGTATAAATATAATATCAATGAATATCAACCAAATATATTGAGACTATTTAGATTTTTAGTTTGTATTCATCAAATTATTATTTTGGGAAGACAGTGCTGAATTAAAAGCCTTTGAAACTAGAAACAGTTTTGTAACATTACAATATCATTATCAAATGATACCCTGGTGGAATACATAAATGTCTATTGTATTGAATTTATTCATATAACTCTGACACATGTACTACATTTAGTTAACCCTTTGAGTAGAAATGTATTATGTTCTCATTTTTTTTATTGCATTACTATATCTTCAATTGTGTTATTACACATTATTTTTATTATTTTTTTCAAATGGACAAAAGAATTTTGTAAAACGATTGATATTTCGAAACAATTTAGTAATATGATTGGACTAAAAAAATCATTATGGTTCAATTCCACTCTTAGAATTAACATCAATAGAGAACCATATTTTAACAGATGAAACTTTATAAAGATTTAAGTCCAGTTGGAAGAAATTGTTAACCCATAAATTTCAACACAGATTTGTGTAAAGTAAAAATAATCAAAACATAATTTAATATGAACAGCTCGATTATCAAAGGGTTAATAAATGTATAATATTCAATACACTTAAAGATTCCAGTAAGAGCTCAACGTAATAATCTTTCAAGCCAGGTGGTAAACATAATTCTCAGAATATTTTTTTTTTAGGAAATTTAACATAAATTTATGAATAAAGGATTGCTCTATATAAAATATAATATGGTGATATTATAGAAAGAGATAATACTTTTTTTCCTTGGCTGTCTATTAACTAATTATTGCATAACTCCTCGTCTCAAAAGGTGATAATTTATTGTGTTTGCTTCTAGGAGTGTATTTTGGACAAAACTCGACGTTCTAAAGCGTGATAGATGAGTTTATTTTGGGTTGGATAGAACAATTTGGATATATATACACTGGAAAATAATTTAAAGGTGTACTGTAGAAAAGCATCAATTAATCAAGTACTTGCCTGCCTAGTATGTTTTAAGACACTTTTCAAAAGAACATATAAGTAACCGATAAATTTAAGAAAAGGATTTATAGCAATGATATCAGACGATCAGATTTATCAACACAACCGCAAAAACGTAGATAGACCGTTACAAGGGATATGAACAGTATTTTATGAAATTCTAAATAAATTCTAGTCGATATTTACTTATAATCAGTTAGATATGAAACTAGACATATTCTGAAATGTTGTTTTTGCTCGCCATACGTTGGCAATGAACTGTTTTACAAATAGACTAAGCAATTCTCCAAAAAAAAATTTCTATATATTAGAAGAAAATTATTTAATGTCATGTACAATGTGTATGAACAAGAAAAGGAATCATTTCATAGCATTTAGATTACGCCGGGTGGGTTACAATTACTTTTCATTAGGTATTGATTAATACCTACAGGTTGAGAAGGGCATGAATATGAAAATTACTAAACCTGATTATTTATTTTGAAAATTTTCAACATTATTATGATTATTTTTATCTAATAGGATAAAGCTAAAATAATCACTCAAGTTCCCCTGTGATGTTATCTAATGACAATATTGCTATGGACTGAGATATCAAATGGGGATGATGCAAGAAAATGATAGATCAAGTATATAGTGAAATTTACAGGGAGATTTTTCGATATCTAAAACTAGTTTTTTCATATTTACACCCAGAAAGTCAATGTGTTAAAATAATTCTTCCTCAAATCACAATACATTTTCTCTATGGATATATGAACAGGAAAACTGGTGTGGCTTTACAATAATTGCAACATAAAATATTGAACGTTGATTTGTTGCTAAAAATAATGATAGCCGATATATAATTTTTTTTTTAAACTGTAATATACGAATTTTAAGATTAACTATTTAATTGCCTATGTACATCAGTCAATTTTTAATCATTCATATGATAGTAACACCCAAAATATCATTAGATTTTTTTCCGGAAAAAATACTATTTACCATCTATTCCACATTCCAATATACTTAGGACTATTTTATTGTTTATTTTTGCCTAACAGCAGGCCAATATTTTCTATCAATAATAGTACGGGAGCTTCAAGAAATATTTTTTTTTAATTCACACTTATAAAACAAATTTATTAAAGATTAGACCAGATTTTCTAAGTCAAGAAAATTTTTCCCAATTTCAGCAATCTTTTGTAAGAAATTGCGAAATTAATAAACAGTGGTTGAAAGGCCCAATAATTGCCTGGAAAAGGCATTGTGCTTAATACGAATGAAGCATTTTACCATATTCTTCATAGAACAAATCTTTACATGAAAGCTATTTTATGTCTCAAAAGAAATGGGGGTTAGGTAAGGTTGATTTATAATTATAGCCGTATTTTCATTATAGTGAATAATAGTAGCTTAGAGATAGAATGATAAAATCTAGGACAAATCGATTTATAAAAAATCACATGTGAGCTGGTCAAATTCAAACTCACACCTGTCCCATTTATATTAAAAACAGTAGTAATGAAGCACTATACAAAATTCATATCTTATTGAATTCAATTGTGTGGTAAATTTACACAAATGGTGATTTGGATTTTGGTAATTAGCTTCTTAGGGTTGATAATAAATGAATCAAATTCACTATCCATGAAACGATCACCTTCCAAATAAAATAATTGCCTTGCGCTATGGATATATTATTCATTATTTCTGCTAACTAGCTACACATAACATATTTAAGTTTATTACTGGGCATATTTTCTTAAATATTTTTTCCAGTGGAAGTCCCACTTAATTGGGGTGGTTGTTGAAAAAGAAATCACAGTTACTACAATAATAATCTATTGGGTATGGAAACAGAAAATGATATAATTAAGCGCAGTCAACCATATATCTCTTCTTTCAAAGTATTTTCTAAGTGAATCATAAAATTAATATAAACTATAAATTTAAAAATGTAAATTTAGAAAGCTGGAATGATTTTATATAATTTGCAGTGACATTTTAGATCAAAACTTAGATATAATGATGTATGCAACTTTGTTTAATAGACATTATACATTTTTTTGAAATAGATACACGAATCTCTCAATTCAAAAATTTGCAAATGAATGTGACAAAAATTTGTATGTCAGGAATGTTGAAAATATTTTGTAATGGCAGGTCAATTAAAATGTAACGAAGTTATCACATTTACGCTATGTTTTCCAACGAATTATACATATAAAATCATTAGCTTGGTTCTAGTGGATTTACTCATCACTATCCTTGTATGTTTCACCTATTTATGTACTTCATACAAGGCCCATGTATGAAAATAATTCAGATTTATAATTTAGTTTTGTATAAATAATATTGTCATATATTTCCAATCTCCATCATGATCAATCACTGGTGTTGAAATTGCATGAATAATATGAAATTGCAAAGCAGATTTGGTTGGTGTATAAAAATCCAAGAAAATTTGGACAATTTTATTAATAAAATCGGGACTGATTTCTCATGGCAAATAAACAGTCAATTATTAAGTATTTGATCTACAACATGAGAATAGGGTCCTGGTATCTTTTGATGCAATTAAAGTCAGAAATAGGTTTCACTGCAATCGTAGGATATAGTTTGATTGAGGATTAATAGGAAACAATATTAAAGATCTTTTGGTGGACTGACATTGAAAATAGATGACAAAACTGTGTGGCCCCATTGTAAGGCAATAAATTTAAATAAGAATAATCAATGAAGTAACAGAATTATTAAACTCAGTAATATAGTGTTAGTAAACAAAAGACCGTAAAATAAAACACCATATTCAGAATCACAAACATACATGTGGCTGCTATTATAATTGAATGTCCATAAGACGATTCCTGTAAATCTAATTAAAACCGCTAAAATGAAAAATACGGCTAATAGTGCAGCAGATATTTAGGTGAATATGACATTTCACTGGTCTAATTATTTAATTATTCATTGATGATTAGTATCAACTTACACAAGGAAAATTACATAGATGTTATTGACCAAATTGACATTTACTTGGTAGACCCCACTATGTTATGGATAAAAATGGCCAAGCATACAGTTCCGCAAGAAGTATGATAAATGACTATTGGCCATTTTACATAATTTTTGTGGAACTCAATACTTTGGTATGTACTTTCATCATAAGTGTATATGATTTAAAATAGAATTTTACATTACTATGGAATTATTAGAAGCATGTGTTTTCAAGAAAATGCAGCTCTAGCCACAATATACATTGGATATAGGGCAAAGCAGCATGAAAATTATAATTTTTGATTTGCCAGTTTTTAAGTTAACATTATAATTTTTTCAGGTGTTATAATAAACCGTAAATGGATAGGGGTTATAATAAAATATTTATAAAATCATACTAATAAGGTTCCATATCAAACAATAAAACAAAAATACAATAGTAAAATACATTGAAGGTTTTTCATAAATGTATAGCTTTACTTTCTAAATACACAATAGTAAATGAAATTACATTGGTTTTTAATTAAATCATATTCTTCTTCCAATATTCTTCTTTCAGCATCTCCTGGAAATCAGTCTCCGACATTCCGTAACACCTAATAATAATTATAAGCTTAATTTTATAGTTAAAGGGTTTGCACTTTGCTTACTTCTATAGGTTCACACTAATATATAAGGAGAAAAGAAGAGAAAAATGGAATTGCCGTCTCACAACTGAAGCAGCGAAAGATTAAAAATATCCATGAACTAAATATCAACGTTCAATTAGTGTCCAAATTTATAATTCAATTTTGACAGCTGGGATATCTTTAATTTAATATTTAGGGATAAGTGTTAAAAATAAAATAACAAAATAAGATATATCCCAAGGATAAAAACATTTCTACATGTTCAACCTGCCCAGCTTATGGTAGAATCAAATACCGCCAACTTTAAAATTGATGAATAAATGATCAACATTGATTTATAAAAAAGGACAATTTCCGCCCTTTCAGTAAATTTAAATCAACAGTTTTTTGAATGAATGCCATTAATCAGTTAGTTATTTAAAAAATCCAGGTTTAGACTGCATTGCAGTGAATTAAATTGATAAAATTCTTTTTGTTTTCATCATACTTTCAAAAAAAAAAAAGGTTTGTACTTGAATGAGAGAATCTATTCAAAAACATTATATACTTTATTTAATAGTTAACATTTTGATACTTTAGTCCTAATGTTGAACGATTCAGGTATTTCATTGTTGATACCAGTTACGTTTAAGGATGACTAACTGTATTAGTGTATAAAAGAGAAATCTTAGGCTCAAATAATATAATAATTTAAGTGAGTGAGCATATTTTAAACAGCTTATTTTGAACACAAGTCGTCAAATTTTGAAAATATAACTATGGTTATATTTCGCATTTTGTCATATGATTTTTCCTGCAAAAATAAGTTGCCAAAAAAAAAAAACTGTTAAATGTAACACAACAATAACTAAAAACTTGGGGCATTTGACGCTGAAGATGCTCACACGGCTACATGTTCAGCACAGAAACAAGCAAAAGTAAAAAAAATGAGAAAATAACAAGTTCAATTTAGTAAAACAGCCAAGAGATGGCCAACGCAGTAAAGTTAGTGTCTAGAGCGGTGTTCCCTCTCCCTTTCTCTATCAGCGGGAACTTCCCTTTCTCTTTCCCTTCCACTTCCGCCCCCTCCAGCCCTTTCCCTGTATCTTTCTTCATAGTAACTGCCTCCAGTTCCTGAAGACGGAGCGGCTCCCGAGCGAGATTTTGAAACTGATTCAACTACAGCAAGCGGTTCTGCCCCAGCACCAACTTCAGTGGGAGACTTGCGCACTCTGGAAAATTATTTTTTTCACATTGGTGGACATACCAGAACATGATAACAGACTTCAGGGATTCATTATAATCATCTAAGGTTATAAATAATCAATTCAAATTTTGCTATAGTATTGGCAAAAAGACAGTCGATGTGTGTATACGTTTTCCTTCTGGATCAGAAAAACCAGCACATCCCACAATATTAGATCACCTCTATTTGTTAGTATGTGAAAAAAGATTAGCTATATTTACTCTAATGAATGCAACTAAATTTTCTTGATAATTGTAGAATTTTTAAGAATCAATGTATTACTGTAAATAGTGATACAACTAAACTGCAAAAAAGAAATCACAAAAAAATAATAGAATTCTTCAGATATTTTGGACTTATAAATAAAAAATATATATTTATAAATAATTAGTATCTTTAGAAGCAAATGTAAAAAGGTGGAAATTTTAATTATAAATGACAAAATTAATTTCATGAGCATTTGATTTTGAGTAATGATTTAGATATAATTCCGAGTTCTTTTCAATACCAAATATACTATGCATGTTTATATATTCTGGTATAAAAAGGCAATTGTTATGTGTATACATAAACACCTAAAATGCCTAAAATCTGCAATAAGTTTTTGATGGACAAATTAATGTCAATGGTAATAAATATTCATGTCAAAGTTAAGTTGTTATTTCAACAAATAAAATACAAAGTTATTAAGAATATATTATCTCCATTCATAAAATCCATAAAAAGAATAAATATTCACTTACTTATATACAAAAAAGATTAAATATATTCTTATAAAAATTGATTTCCATGATGAAAGCCATTTGAAAAATTTCAGATTGGTTGGAATATCTGATTTGAAATTCATGGTTAATTCAATAATAGATATTACCGTTATTTGAGAGGAGGCAAAGAGAGTGGTAATGTGAATATGATTAATAAAAATTATTTAAACCTTACAAACCTTTTTTACATATCTCAGAATTCATGAAATTTGTAATTATCATAGTTCTCAGACCATTTGTCTCATATACCTGATTATCACTTTTGATGTGTAAACTGTCACTTTTTGGCGGAAAGATGTTATATTGTAATAATAAAAATATATTTTTAGTATTATTTCCATGACAAATCTATCAGAACTGGTTTCACTCATCATGACCATTATGAACAGATAATACTATATATTGTGGAAATAATACAAAAAATGGGTTATTATTTAAAACACCTGATAATTATTTATACTCAGTTTCATATAAATGGCATTAAGATTAATATTTAAATAGTCATTAGCGAAACTGGTCCTGATCATTTTAATATAAAATGTGTAAGTGAAGAAATTGTATTATATCTATGGGTCATCAGTTTAGGAGAAAGAAGATAATTATAATACCTATGAATTAAATCAAATATAATTTGAAGATTATTTTCATAAAATATTTTTGATTAAAACTTAACAGATCATTGTGATATTGAGAATATTTTGATACAAAATAAGACAGATTTAAGCACGAAACTAGATTGAATTGCAGAATTTAATGTATCAAGCAATTTTGAAATATGGTAAACTCGAAAAGGATTACCTTTCTTCGCGACTATGTGCTCTGTAATGATCTGTTCTATCGCCCCGAGAGCGAGACCTTTCTCTCTCCCTATCTCTGTAACTTTCACGGTAATACCTGAAAAAGGGAGAAATTTTTTTATGACAACATGTTCCAGAACAATGATTTTTGGGATAATTTAGTAAACGGCGCATAGTCATGCGTCTTGGTAAACAGGAATAAAAATATTATCTGAATCGTGTAAGTATCAACAAGATTCTAAATAGCAGCACCAGAAAACAAGGTTTTGTGGATTACAATATTCCTTGTGTCTTTGAAATTTAAATATTGTTTGAGTGAACCGAGTGTCAAAAGTAAATCTAGTCATTTATACCACAATAAAAAAACTGCACGGAGAAGGCAATGAAGATGTTCACATATTATTTCACAACTCTAGTATTTTCTTTTTGTCAGTTAATTATAAGGAAAATATGAATGAATGATATTGAGTACTCAGACAATGTGTTAATCCCTGTTTTATTTCGTCATATGTGATATATATACTGGAAATTCATTGAGATGTCTTGAAACCAAAGTAACCAATGTATTAATACAATGATTAATAAAAAAATCATGGATGATAAATTGCAGTATGGTGAAAATGTGATGAAATGAATCAAAATGAAATATGCTGACACAAGATGTTAAAAATCAGTTCGGCGTTCAGTAAATGCATTGTGGACACATCTAAATAAAAGTAGTCGAAACATTTATTTGGTGTATGCAAATACTTACGCGTCCCTATCTCGATCTCTCTCTCTTTCTCTAGATCGTTCCCTGTATCTGAAAATTTAATAAGACAAATGGTCAGAATAGCCATTTTCAAAGTCTTCAGTGTAGTAGAAACTACTTTAAAACAACAAATTGTTACCTTCTACATCATAACCTTAGGGGCTACATTTTACAAGTGTGAAACTTCAGCTTTACCGATTTTCAAAATGGAATTGAAACAATTTTACTATTGTCGTGATTATTTTCGGATTTTTAGAAAGAAATAATGAAAAATAAAATAGTTTTTGCCATATTTATATGGTAATAATTTTTTCCATATCCAATATTGTTCTCAAATAAATAAAACTAAGCATGTAAGGTTATACATTTTTTAAAAGGAAGTTTTAATGATGATTTAAATGAATGATATGAGTTTTATATGGCTTGTCCATATATTTATAGATATCATCTTACCTTAAAAAAATTGAAACAGCAACAAATAAACTAACTCTCATGTCCTAGTGAAAATAAAATGAACTAGATTGCTTTCAATCAAAGAATTACACCTCATCCTTTTAACAAGATAGATTGGTTCCAACAATGAGAATATAAAAAGAAATTGCATAAAAAATACACATTTACAAAAAGTTGTAAAATCAAATATATTAAAAGGCATTGATTCTAAAAATAAGCATTATATTCTCTATTACAGACCAATGGAATTTTGACGGGCTAAGTCAACAAATGAAGTAATGTAGTACTTTTACAAAAAAGGAATTTTAACATGACAAATAAGTTATTCTTTAATGCTTTCACTGCTAATGTAAAATCTGCATTATTTCAAAGAAATAAATGCGGGTGTCGGTGGTAAGTACACATAACTTGAAGTAGCTGGTTTTGGGTCTCATATTACAGATAATTACAGGTAATGGTGAGTGTTTACACGTGTATTTATTTTCAATTACATTTTGGTTTTAAAAAAAAGCTTTTGTTCTATCCTTTTCAAATTACATTTTTTAAAGTTATTTTGAGTTTGATCGTTGGGTATTTGGCGTAAATAGAGGTACCCACTCTTTTTTTATCGACTGTATTGTACAAGGTATATATTTTTTCAAACACATTCATTTATTATATCAGTATAAGCTTTAATATCATCTTAAGAAATTATTTACGCTTAGATTTTAGATTTCTCTACACTGAGCTCGCCATAACTGTTTTTTTTTTTTTATTATTACTTTTTGGTGTGATTAGAATGAAATTTTTTGTTTTACATATTGAATTGTATGAATTTTAAAAACACATGTATGTATATATATATATATATATACAGTTCAGTTAAATTTATAGTGAATTAAAAAAATCAATGTTCATGCCAGTTTGTGTGGGGCAATCTGGACAAAAGAATAATGACGCATTACTTTTCATAGTTGTATTCCAGCATTGTTTTCATCTCCATCTTGTCGCCTTACTGTCTCTATTGCAAAGCTTCGGCAAATGCATAAGAATTGTCTGCATTTCGTAAATAATTCCAAGAGTTTAGTAATATTTTATGGATTATATGAATGACTCATTCTTATACCATCGTAATGAAACAAAGTAAAATAAAATTTCATTGTTAATATGTACTATACACACAAATTTCTACACTACATTATTCAAAAAGCACGTATTTCATACAATTTACTAAATTAATCAAACTCGGAAATAATCTAAAAAAAAATTACCGTAGCTAAAATCTACATAAAATAATTATTCTGCGATGAACTTTTCACAAACCACATTACAGAAATAGTCCATTTATTTTTTTATTTTCCAATTGCTAAAAACAACAGTGTAATAAAACAGTGAGAAAAAAACTCAGCTTTACTATACAAAAAAAAATGTTATGCGCGGTAAGATCTAAAGGCAACAAAATTTAATATAGGAATATTGTCGGCTAAATACAAACAATATTAACAGGACGAAAATTTTATTTTTTATGTTAAGGGCATGAACACGCTACAGGGGTCCTGAGCACATAATGGATATTAGTATGGAATGATTTAATAACCAACAATTTAATCATATGAAAAGAAATATTCTACATCATTCTTTATTTGGTTTAGTTTGAGAAAAAGCAAACTTAACCCTTTTACGCCTAGCCTTTTTTTTTGGAGACTTGCTAAAAGCACCAAGAGGTTTTAGAAGTTTTTTGTGTAAAAAAAAAATTGTAAATATCTAGTTTTTAAGGATTTATTTCTGTTTTTTCTCATTTTGCATTTGATATATTATAGTTTAGATAAAACAATTATAAAAACAAAAATGAGTTTACACGATCGGCCTAAAAAAAATAAGAAACATGAAATTTGCAATAATTTGCACAAAATTTTTAATTTTGTGATAAAAAAAGAGGTATTTTTTGTAAAATATTTCACATGCCTTTGATGCAGAATATTTTTTCGAACTATCGTCTATCAGTAAAAACATTAAAAAGCTTAATTATTCGATATGTATTTTTATAGTCTAATAAACTAAAAATAATAAAAAGTCAACACTTGTGTTTTCCGATACATAATGGGTGAAGACCCTTTTCACACTTTGCACAAATTAGATTTGATCCTCTAATAGGCCCTCCTTCTATTTTGCTGCATACGACCCATTCTCTGAGATTTTGTCCTGGTAAGTTTTTTAAAACCTCCAGATTCTCCAATCTCGTACTAGATGTTCTTTGGACTGGATTTTTTTTAGGTCTCCATTCATCTTCTATTGCCTCAATTATGGATGATGTAAATTCTAATCTTGTCATTTTTTTACCAGGCGTATTTCTTGTGTAAATAATGAATGCGTTTACAATCATTCTTCCAAAAATATGAAAAGTCACCTTTTTCCAATATTTCAATGTACGTCTTTCATCCAGGTATGTATACATTTGATCTGAAGTATCAACTCCTCCCATATATTTATTACATCCGGTTAATTTGTCTCCCGATTACGTCTATTTATTGCAGTCATTCCTTTAGTCGATGCGTAGGAAGATGCAAGTATCACCGGTTGTTTTTGTAACTTTTTTTCACGGTATCCGCAGATAGTTGCACCTTTTTTTGTATAATATTTTGCTTCATCAATATAAAATTTTGTTTTTTGTAAGTCTGGTGGCATTCCTTTTCCGTTGCGTCTAACCGTACCGGTGTAATATGTATCAATTGATATCAAATAATTGAGCAAAGGGATGCTTGTAAATAAATTGTCTGCAACTACATGATAACTTTTATTCGGGTAACTTCCGATTTTTAGCAATGTTGTTACAACGAAAAAATGCATTGGCATATCGATTGGTTTCTGTGACAATTAAATTCCAACAACCGCGCGAAGTAAACAGAAGAATAAATATCATGTATACATAACTGAAAAGAATTTCTCCTTCAACTTGAAAAGCCATAAATTAAAAGAAATTCCAGTAAATACATATGTCCAGTGGCGGGTTATCCATAAGAACTTCAGACTTGCAGTATCTTTAGAAAAACAAAATAACCCACGAAATTTCCAATCAATTTCGCATAAAACACAGGTGATTTATTTATGATGAAGAAATTATTGATAAAAATATTAAAGTTTTTTTCATTCAGGGAGTGAAGTAAATCAAGAATTTCAATGGACGGGCTGCCACTGTATGCAAGTTTTTTTTCTATTGACGCTTATGTGTGTTGAGCAAATAATAATAAGATTTTGTATACAAGTGTAAGGAATTTTATGATCTTTCTGTTAAAAAAGTGATCAATGGAATTTTAAAAAGGGTAGATATTTGTGCCATTTCCTATTGTTCGCAAATGCCCTCCATATTTCTTGAATCCATGATAACAAAAAAAAAAAGACATTTTTTCTAAGAAGTATATTCTATTTCTATGCCCGATTCGATATAAAATACATGTATTATATCTATCATGTATTATAAGATTGCACAACATATCTGTTATTCAATAAATACTCGGTGAAATATGAGCGCGTCACTAACATATGCTCACAATTTTGTTTTATCATTAAAAAAAATATTTTTGGGTCAATAAATTTGTGGATTCAATTTTGTCAATCCTAAGAACTTACATGATCCACATCATTCATAAATTTTAATAAAACATGTGTTAAAACACTTCGAGTTACGCTTGAGTGGAACATGGTTTTCGCAGCGTGATAGCGCTTGCCCGTCGATTTCGCACAAGTACGAAGCAGCGCGATCGCGCTGCTTCGGCGTAAAAGGATTAACAAAGATTATGGCACAAGCGATAAAACTTCTACAAATATGGCTGAATTCCAGCTTCATTATAATTATCTAGACCAGCGATATACAATAGAAACTGTTCACTCGGTCAAACAAAATAGTATTTGCCAAAACAGCTGATAAAATTTCTATGTGACGGACCAAAGCCAATTGGTCTTGAATAATAGCAGGTGATCTTTTGGATGTATTCATAAACATTTGCTATATATATTTTTTTTTAAATAAATGGTATATTTTACAAACTATATTCAGTAGCAAAATCAGGAAAATATATATTTCGAGATTTTTTAAATTAAACAAAATACTTTCAAAAATTTATGTTTAATATTTTATTTATTTTTGCAAAAAGGTTGCAACCCATGACTAGAAATGATGATTTGATTATTTATATGATATTAAATAATTGTTATAAAATAAGGAATAATGAATTATAATAAGATAATTTTCATAAATTCATGAAAAAATTGCTGACATATTTTTTAGAGATTTTTTCACTTTGTCGTTTTAGATTTTTTACATCTAGGAAAAATCTGTATAACATCCATGTTTTGTTGGTTTTCTTATTCAAAAGTCATTATTATATTTATAAAGGTTCAAGCTTGAAATTTATGATTTTTTTATTTATATTTTAACTGATATATAAAGATTACTTATTATTCTTCGCACCGTAGAAAGATTACCACAAAAAGTTGGACTTATAAGATAAAAAAATAAATAAGAACTATTTTAATTTTGGTAAATAAAAATGCTTGAGACTCTGCACACACCAGGCAAAATAGGCTGAGATTAAAAGTGTTAAATAAATCAAAAACGTTTTTTCAATGACAATAAGGATGGTACTATACATAAGATGGGTAGTACTATAACCATATTTCCAAATCAAATATGCTATGCTTTAAAAAAGTTTAAAGTTATTTTATATATTTTTGTGTTAAGCTAGAAATGAGTAAAATCGTAGAAAGGCGACAGATTATAACTGTCAGTTTTTTATTAATCTTGTCTTCACTGTGAAAATTACTATCTACAAATTTTATTCTATTTTTTTCATTAATTGGTATTTTATTCCTCTGATCATATTTTCATAGACTAACCATTTTTAGAAAACAACATTGATATTTGGTCCAAAATTCAACACTAAGTAATGCACTTTGCCAAATTTAAATTTTCCTCCGAAAATAATCTTTATTAAGGAAAATTTATGACAAAACCCATGTATATTTCTTTCACATATGCATCTAAACTCAATTCTTGATTTCACAAAAAATTTTCAGTTGCTGATTTCACTTTATAATATTGTGAATATTTTTCATACTTCTGACATGAAAATCTGTTCCAGAATTCTTGAGGTAATTTTGTGACTTTATTCAAATATCTTGAAAAATCTTTTGTGTTTGCATGGATAGTATTCTCTCTTGCCGTAGAAATTACGCATCATTATTTTATAATTTTTCTGGAGGAATAATAACAGATACATTATTGTATTAACAGATGCGTAATATTAAAATACTTTTTTTTTTTTTGGAATGGCAATTCTAATTCTTCCAAACACACAAAAGTTGAATGACCCGAGGCAGAGTCTCCGCAAATCATTTAAACTTTCATTATGACGTTACTTAGTTTTTACTGACTCAAAAATATGCCAGAAGTCATAAAAACTCTTTCTAAATAATCATTGGATGAACTTGCTGATCTAGATTATTAAAAATGCACTGAAAAATTTCCCTGATATAATGATTTACCACAAATTTTTAAGCAAATTAAGTTTTTAAAGAAATAATAGCATGAAGGAATATTTCCATTTTAAAAAATTATAAAAAACGCATCAGGTGTTTGTTGCTAATAATTTTCGCAATATATATAAATAGTGATTATCTGAAATAAGTAAAACATTGAAGTAGGTCAACTTATTCCTTCCTATAAATATCACTAGAAAATGTAAGTTATAACAAAAATTGTCAAAGACAAGCCAATAAATGAAATGATGATACATATTATTTGTGCATTGAAAATTATTCTATACTTGATCAAAGTTTTAGTTGTTGCTGTGCCTATGCCATTTGGATAAATTTAATTACCTTTCTCTGTCTTCCCGCTCCCTGTCACGGCTGCGATCCCGATAACGTGATGCAGACCTCTCTCTGCGGCCAGTCCGTCGGTGAATTCTCTCACGAGATCGTGAACGATCTCTCCGAGATGATGACCCGTAACTTTTTGTTTCCACTCCATGAAGAGTATCTTGTAGAGATGATATCAAAATCTTGCAACGATCATCATTAGATACCTTAAAAAGGGAACGAGGTTTTTTTAAATATACAGGAAATGAAGAAAAAAAAAAAATTTATAACATGAGATATTGCAATGTCAACAAAATAAAAGTTTGAAAACAGTATTAGCTATGATTAATCACTCTTTCGATACAGAAACTAACAACAAAAAAACTAAAAACTAAGCAAACTAGAATATATTATAGCATCACCTTTTCTGAGTTCATATTTATTTTTACCTCAAATCTTCTCTTTATCTAAAAACTTTATCAAAAAATAAAAACTATTTTATATAAAGCCTACAGAAAGCAAAGGGTTAAATTTAGAGTTCGCGGTACAAGGAATGCCATTGCTGGTTTGCTTAAAAATTGAATTTGCGGATTAGGATCTTAAATACTGCCAGAACAAACATTTCTAAATTCTCTACATTTGATTCCTTTCAATTAATCCTCAGAGCTAAGGAGATTAAACTTTGAAAATAGGGTTTACTGGCTGTTCTTATTAAAGTTTCCAAATTTGGTTGAGTTCTGAGCATGTTCCTCTTTAATTTGTGTATAGAAAATGGTTAATTCTGTGAGTTATTTTTTGGCCGTGCGCATATACTGTTCAACAATATATATATATTTATTTCAAGTCAGTACATCTTTTAACCTTTAGGGGAGTATGGTCGTATATATACGACAGTGCATTTGTATGGGCGACTGGTGTGTTTATGCTTCAAGTATGAATTGTAATGCCATCTGTGGACAATATAGAGTATTATTTTACCATTCCAAAACAGATTCCAAATTTAAAAACCGCGAAAATCTACTTTAACGAATGTCACGTGATGTTTGTATGACGTCACACGAGCAAGTTTCAACAAGTCATATATTGCAAACCAAAGATTTTTGTGCGCGCGTTTTTTCATACTTTTTTCGCGATATTGTGATGTTTTACTGTTTTTTAGCGTGTTCTAGTGTGATTTTGTTGTTTTATATTGTGTGTTTCTACAAAATTCTCGTAAGGTTCGGAGGTTTATAAGTGTTTTACGTAGTTTAATGTGAATTACAAATTTATAGTGTTTTATCATACTTTTCTTGCAATTTTTATAAGTTTTACAGTACCATACTATATTTTAACGTGATTTGAAGTTTTTTATTATATCGCCTTCTGTGTTTACTTTTGAATTTTTACTGCCGTGATTTATTTTTACCGATCTATATTGCTAAAATGGAAAGAGACTTAGGAATTGAGGACATATTTATGAATAGTGACAATGAGGAAGAAAACATCGAAGATATTGATGATATATCAATGGAGTTTTATGATTCTTCTTCTGATGATGATGAGGAACCAGATATTCAACCTAGTGCAAAACGCAGGCGGGAAGAATCAAGAATATGGAACAACTCCAAATTTACTCTTCACGATTTCGATGGGTTTCATTCCGGGGTAAAAACACATTTAAATGTACAAGGGGATTACGTCGAGTTGGAACTTTTTCAGCTCTTTTTTACCGATGATGTTGTCAACGTAATAGTTAGAGAAACAAATATTTATGCCGCGACTGTATCCCAGAAAACACCTGAATCGTCCAAAATGAAAAAATGGGTAAACACGACAGCGCAAGAAATCTTTGTTTTTCTGGCCTGGATTATCATACAAAAAAACACTTCTAAGTTAATATTGTTTTTATAACTGCTTTTTTATTTATTTTGTATACCTACTATAATAGTGAAAAGTGGAGTGTTTTTAGTGTGTATCGATGGTTTGCGATCCCTGAAATCCGCAATCGATTTATGAGTAATATTTTTTTTACTATTTTCATATTCTTGTATCATGATTTGATAATAAAAAAAAGTTTGTATTTTCCATGTCAAAAAAACTCACTCCCCATAGCTTTTACCATATAAATTATCCTACTCCCGGAAAGGTTAATTCATTCGCAGAGCGAAAGTCTAGAAATCTGGACACCTAAACATACCTTCTGAAATACATTTAGTATTCGGCAAAACAATATATGTTTCGACAATATACTTCTGAAGCAATACCCTCTATTAAAAATATATTGACAACACTTTCTTATATGACAATACTGTGTCGATGGCTCCATCATTTCTCCGATATTCAGCCACAACTGTGACATATCGGCTTTTGGCAATATAATTATTATTGCTGAAAAATGATTCTCAGAATTTGACATTTAACTCATATATAAAATATAATACATTAGACATTTATTGCCAAGGAGTGTCCCAGTGTTGTTTTAATATATTTTACCTTAATATTGTATCTTTACACAGTGAGAAAGAACACTGAAAATATATTTATTCAATGGTAAGTAATCATAAAATTATTTAAGCACATACTTTGCTCTGTTTTATGAGTGATATAGCTGTCACAAGCGTCTCAATAGCACTGGCGTATTCCCCAGCAGCTGCATCCGACACGGCTCTAGCGATGGCGCTACTTGAAACTGTTCGGTTTCTTCCCATTACTTCTTCAAATTCTTGTTCACTCATGTGAGTAGTAGGAACCAATGGAGCTTCGGTCCGGCCATCATATGCCCCCTAGAATTCATATTGTGGAATTGTATAATCCTGTTTACACTACTTTGTTGGTATGCTTTTCTCACAAAGCATCAATTATGTTTTGTTATGAAAATAAATATTTCATGTTAAAATATAATTAATGTACAATTATATAGAACATTCAATAGAAAAGGGTTCACTAGGTTTTTTGCAGAACTTAATGATATAAAAAACAAGTTAGTCTACATTACTATTAAGGCAGTAATGGTATCAACCATTTCAATTGTCTTTGGCCACAAAATCAAAACCTGTTTGATAATTAAAAAGGCTAAAAAAATCTCACCAAAGTATGCTGCTTTATATTTGGGATGTATGGTTGGTTAAGTTGATAGACTTACAGGTGGTCTTTGATAAGGTTGAGGCCTGGAGTGGTACTGTTGTCCTTGAGGTGGGAGTAATTGTGGAGCAGCCGACGGAACTTGCGGAGGAACTCCAGCACCGGCTGTAGAGGTGGCCAACGGAAAGAAAGCCGGGTTCACATGAGGGGCAGGCTGACCAACACCTGCTACGCCTGTAATGACAAGGCCAACTATTATTCACTTAATAATCCCGTTGAAAAATTAACTGTATAGAATTAAACCACTATCAAGATTGAAGAATATAAAATTATCAATGCGGAAAATAAGAAATTTTAGTATACTATACAACTAACCTGGAGGCATATGCTGTGGGGGAGGTCCCCTCGGTGGGCCTTGGGGTTGCAAATGTTGCTGAGGTGGGGGCGCTCCTCCTGCAAAATGGTGCGCTTGATGCGGTGGCTGATGAGGCTGATGCGGAGGTTGTTGGAGTGGTCCACGAACACCGACACCACCTCCCCAGTCTCCGGGACGACCACCGCCTGGTCGGGCATCTCCAGGGCGACCTGGACCAGGACCTTGGAACTAAAACAAACAACAACAACAAATTCAGTAATTTCCATGAACAAGTATTGACCGTCGAATAAATATTAAAAATCATGTCTAGCTTAATATTTTAGAGACACAAATTATCACAACGGTTATAATATAGTTCATATGGAAATGGGATAATAATTTCATTGCTCCATCATCAATACAGATGTGTGAAGCCATTGGCTGTCAAAAAAAAAGTGGTAAGTAATAAAAATTTAAACAATACTTACAACGTAAGGCGGTGGTTGCGGGTGATGGTGTGGATGATGATCAGGTTGATGCTGCATAGGGGGCGGAGCAGGCCCTGGAGGTCGAGCCGGTCCTGGCGGTGGTCCCGGCCTAGGACCTTGACCCCCTCCGGGCCCACCCCACTGTTGTGGGGCATGCTGGAAGCGAGGTGCTCCCGGACCACCTCCACCATGCATGGGTGGTCCCTGCAATAATATTATGATTAATTAAATACATAAATTATCCTTTCTTTTGGGTGTGTTGTTTGTCGGATATTTTGTGATGCTATATTACCATTTCCAAAATTATGCACTCTACTCTTCCAATATAATTTTTTGTTTGAGGCAATATTTTTTTGGCTATAAATTTAACATTGAAATCAAACATTTACATAAATTTGAAATCTATTCATTTTTAATCAAATCATTTCGATAACTTTTAAAAATCATGGAGAAATATTCATACTGCCACAGGCTACAACACGGCTGAGTAGTAGAACGATAATTTTTGTTGCATTTTATGTTTATCTGCAAATACACATACAAGGTTTGGTAAAAAGTTAGAAGAAAATTAGAGAAGTGAACAGGATTTCTTTATTCATTGGGATATCCACAAATAAAAACCATAACATAAATAAAATTTTACAAATGGGACCCCAAAGATAATCAAGCTTGGCAAAATAATAACAGCACATACCTGCATAGGAAGTCTCTGAGGCTGGTGATGACGTGGTGGTGGTCCTCTCATGTTCTGTTGGTGGGGTGGAGGTAGCATCATTCGTTGTCCACCACCGGGGCCCATTCCACCACCAGGGCCCATATTGTTGCCAGGTCCCATGCCACCTCCAGGACCCATATTACCACCAGGACCCATCCCTCCGCCGGGGCCCATTCCACTGTTGTTTGGTCCACCAAAATAATGATCTAGAAGTAAAAGTACTGGTTTAAAACCTACATACATATTCACCGGAAAGTTTAAGTACTTCTTTTCCGTTTAAGTGCCATTTCAAAAAATACAATTTTGACAGTTATGTAGTAAACGATGCGGCAAATTTGCTATGGAAAAAATATTTGATAAATCATCATATTTTAATTGTAAAAACGTTATATCAATATGTGAAATTATGTATGTTTAAACATAGTTTTGATGATGGTTTAAGCGAAAATAGCTATCGACTATATATCTTATAAAATTTGCAGAACTAAAATACATTGCTATTTTTTCACCGTGTTATAATGGAGTTCTACCAAGAAAATGCTAACTCAATCAAGAAATATAAGTAAGTTACCGCCTGGATGTTGATGCTGTGGTCCAGTAGGTCCGTTGGGATGAGGTCCTCTCATTCCCTGGCTATTGGGGCCAGGTGGAGTAGGTCTTGTTTTAGACTGACTTTCAAATTGATTTAAAGCCTGAAATTACAAGGTGAGAATGAAAGGGAAATATTGTAAGATAGCCGGAATAAAAAGAAACAGGTCTAAGACTTATTTTGCTTCTGGCAGGCTGTGATCACTTAACTCTTACCACGCTACGGTCAGAGGGTCTGCGACGGCATGATACGTGTCCAGTGTGCGAGTGTCGCAAGTTTCAATGGTCATAATGCAGGATTTTTTTTGCATATATGACTGATTTTTCCTATTACTGCCACCTCCATAAACTTGTCAAAAGTATAAGGTTGAAATATGTTAAACATTGATTTTTCAATCTATCTAAATTTATCGTGTTCACCCCAGTCACAATCAGTTTGAAATTTCACGCCGGTCTGCAGCTGCACAATAATGACACTCTTTGACACAGGAAAGTAATGGCAGTTGCACATTCATGAAACATTATCATTTGGGAAATACCATGCGCGAATTCATATATAATGATATGAACGTTAAAATTTTCATGATCTTTATTTTACAGATTTTTATGTCATATTTAAGAGCAAAAATTTTGAGAAAAACTAACAATTCAAATTAATGTAAAACTATTGTGTTTTGTTATTCTTATTGTACAAAAACTATTTCTTTACCGTAATTTATGAGTTGTTGACAGTAATCATTAATGTAATTCAGTTCAAAAATTATTTGCGTGTGTTTCAAATATATTGAGTGTGCCCGAACTTTAATTGTGCGAGTTTTTTTTTATGGTCAAAACTTAACCAATTTCATACTAATTAACTGTAAAAGAAATTGTGGCGCAGTAGATGTGGATATCAGAAAAAATGTGAATGAGGATTTAGACGGTTATAATTGATTATAATTTATGAAAAGATGAATTAGGGCAACAGGACAGCGACCAAGGTGTGAACGATATGTTTGTGGAAATTCAACGAAAAAGGATAAAAGAAAATTTTTGACTCGTTTTATGTACCAATATTGTAATTTCACTCTTTCAACTTGAAACTACCAACCCAATTATTTTTTATTGCTGTATTTTTAACTCTACATGGAAAGAAAACATTTCAAAAAATAGGACTGGTGACAGATTTAATTTGAATGAAAAACTGTCATGTGGATCCCATTAAATATAAACAGATCAAACAGACATAAGAGTAGTTGGTGCTCTGCTCCACTAATTGAGAAAACTTCCCTCGTTTTACATATGGACCCATGATTCCACAAATAGTCTAAAACGAGTTTTTCATGATTGTTTCTGAATTTGGATGAATTTTTAATTTGGAATTATTCTGATTACAAATCATTAACATTTTATTTGTAAACTATTTAATTCATTTGGATGAGCAGTATATGATTGTCTTTAATTGTTTTCTCAGTTTTTCATACCTGCTAATTATTCACTCAAAATGTTGTACAAATAACCTTGTTTTTAAATTGTATTCTATAAGTTGATAATGCTCATAATGAGCAAAACCAGTCCTGATCGTAAAATATATTGTGAAAATATGTTTTTGTTATCTAAAATAATAAAAATCACATTACAGCAGAACACTCATACGTCATAAAGTATTATTTTCTGTAATTTGACCACTTCAATCCTAAAGTTACACCAATGTATATAAATATTAATATGTGTTCCATTCACAAATAATTTACAATGTAAGATTTTTCACATAAACAGTTAGATGTGATTCTAAGATATGTGTAAATGTATATTTCACAAATCCTTAGAACTTCACTTCAACGCGATCATTAGTTTAAAGTATTTAAAATTTAGATTACAAAGCCAGCCCAGATTGATAAATGTTTTGATTGAAATCAGAGGACAGTAAAGTGTTAATTCAGGCATCAATAAAAATCGTAAACTCTTATGCATGGACAGTATAAACTCACTTATAATTCACAGTGAAAGAACATCTGTGTACATGTGAAAATGAACAAAATTTTTTTGTTGAAATTCTATCGATCACCCTCGGTCAATATATTCAATATAGTGTTGCATTGTTGCAACAAACAATCGTTCAATCAGAGTTGGGCATTTTGCTTAGAGACAGAAAGTAAATAATAGAGATAAATTATTACCTGTTTTGTTGGTAATGTAACAACTGGGTTCTGTCCATGAAGTTCTGTTTTGGGCATTCGATCAAGGCACAATCTCACAGACAACTCTGATCCAAGTGAAATAACACAAAAACCTTTTGATTGCCCATTTGCACGATTTTCAAAGAATCTTACATCCATAAAGTCGTTTACGCCAAGATTTTGTACTGCCATGGTTATATCTTCATCGGTAGTCCACTGTGATAATGAAAAAATGTCAAATTACTTTCCTTCTTAGACTTGAAACAATAGAAACTAAAGAAGGCTAAATTAAATTGAATATACTAAGTTCATGACACTATAACAAAGTAATGATGAATGAAATGGACTGTATATATGTAATGCATATTAATTAACAGTAATATTCAGTGAACTTTTCATTAATAGAAAATGGAAAATAAACAAGAAATTTTTCAATATATGAAATGCGGAAAAACAGAAATCGGGGAGCATTTACAAAGGTAAACTATATATATATATATATATATGAAAAATTTCATTCCATTTTGCTGGTACATGCCAAACTGATATTACTGGTTATATGTGTCCATAATTATGAAAGTGGTCTAAGTCAAGAAATTGAAAAAAATGAGTTTTTCATTTATTTCGGTTTACATTGATGTAAAATAATATAATTTATGTGAAAACATAAAAAAATGTTATAAAATTGAAACAATAATGCAGAGAATTGTTGTCACTTTTCGCGCTCCGCCATTTTTGTTCATTTTGACACTGGCCTAAGTCAGTTGTGTGTCCGCCGCGTGTCAAGTTGCATCATTATTTTTACTGTGTTGTTTAAATCCTGAATTTGACTTAATTACCATTATGTCATCAGATAGTGACTCTGGTAACTATTATACATCTTATATAATTATATTTGAGATAATAATAAAAAAAAGATCATTATATTTAAATACGACTAATTAATTTTTGTACGGTTTGTAGATATACGACCACAATATCCAAATAATAATTCATAAAAATGGAAACGAATAAAACAGTTATCATCTTCAGATGAATCTCACCAAGAATCAGAGCTCAATATTCATTCTGAAACCCCAAAAACCCCAGATATGACGCAAGAGAAAATGAAAAAAAGACAGAGAACGAGAAACGAACTTAACTATGTACAAAATATCAGAAAGTTAAAGAGAAATAGTGGGGAAGAATACATATCAAGAACATTCAAAGTAGTTATCAGCAGATAGATGGATTTTGTTTCATCAAAACCGTTAGAAGATGCAATTACAAGAGCCAAAAATGTTGCCGGTGAATCCGTTTCTTGGCTAAAAATTCAGTGGATGCGATTTTAGAAAAATGAACCATACAAGATGATGTATAAAACTTCATTAGATGATGGGGCAAACTTCCATATTTTAGAGCTTGCACCTAAAACAGGAAGGACAAGGATTTACGAAAAAAAATAACGTTTTACCTCTATACTTCACCAAAATAACTATATCCAAAGAAAAATATGAAGACATGACAGATTTACTGCCTTATATTCCACCAATTTACCACGAATATTTTAAATCCCTCAAAATCAAAAATTCAAGTTGAAGTGAAATCAATAACTTGTAACCATTAATATTAATGTTAAATAATATACATATGAAGCTTAATAAACAGCTATTTTCAAAAACACTTTTTTCTTGTATCAAACAAAGGTTTAAATTTCGTAAAACGCATGAAAAATGACTTAGACCACTTTCTTCACAATTAACATAATGCATCCTGCTAATTTTGAAAACAGTCTTTGTTATTTGAACCTAAAACAATATACTTTTCTTATAAGCTGTATGAAAAATTTATATGCCAAAATAAATTTTACACCCAGTAGACTACAAAAATTCTTAAACCCTGTATGGTTCAATATAAAAATAATTTTTAAAACATTAGAACGCAAACCTTTAAATATCTCAAAACGAAAAAAACATGACTTAGACCACTTTCATAATTATGGGCTCATATGTTGATGAAAAATTGAATTCTTTCAGTTCTCGAAATGTTTCTGGCAAAAATAAATGTATTGGAGCTTCTGTTGAAAAAATAATTCAATATTAAAAAGCACACCCAAGTAAGATTTCCAACATATAGTTGATGTCTTCGTCCCATATGACCGTGGTGTCCTTGATTGCTATTGTTCCCATGATATCCCCCGCCCCCATTTGTTTCTTCAGGCGGATGGTGTTGGGATGCCGGTTGATGCGGCGCCATGTCACCATCGTCAGTTTTGATTGGCGGGGCGGCAAGAACATCATCGTATAAGTCTACGTTTTCTCCAGCAAATTCGTCCTGAGAAATACAAAAATTTAACTGCTGTCCATAATCGTGTACCAAAATCGGTTTTACGTTAATGCATTAGGAAATCCGACGATGCCAATTAAGCCAAGGAAGAGTCGAACATTGGAAGATCAAACAAGCAAATTTTTACTTGTGTTAAAGGTTTCCTTTCTTTCGTCACATCGAATTATCATGAAACGTAACATTATATATCAAGTAACGCTAATATAACTTAAAAATTATACATACTACCTGTGAGAAATCGGTTTCATTATCGTCATTGTACAGGTCTATATCAACGCCGTCGGCCATTTTCGACAACATGTATTCGTTAAATGTCTATGAACATGCTATGCAATGTCGCAATTGAAGTTTGATGGTTTATGGTTGCAAGGTTTATATAAAAATAACCATGCATTGTGTTTTGCGAACGACACATATATATATAAATAAGTTCTTTGAAACGTTTGAAACTCTGGCTTGCAAATGAAAGGTACATATATCACTCCTGTATGTAACTTTATATAAACTAATATATATCTCAAATTATCTCTAAAACTTAATGTACTAAGTAATTTAAATTTACCCACCAAATGACAAATGATTTTCAAATATATGGCTTTATATAATTTTTAATTGACTGAAGATGATTGATAGAATTTCAATATCAAATTGGCAAATCGTACAAAATTTCAACAATTCAAATTTGGTGTAGTTTTATATTCTTTATACTAAAAATAGATTAAGTATATAAAAACTATTGACAATTGTATACTTTTTAGTGATCCATAAGGTATAATCCAAAAATACAATATGACAAACATTTATTTTATTATGAACGGAAATGAACATTATTTGCTATGAAATATTACCGATGACATCAGACAAGCAATTATATACACATATGTCAACTTCAAAAATTGTATCAAAATCATTAAAATAAAAACAATTATATCAACAATTTTAAAGATGATATTCATTTCGTCTCATAATATTGGTGATAAAGCAATATCGACTTTATTGTTGAATTTTTCTTTTCATTTCAATATATAATATAAATCTAAATGTAGCATTCGCAGCTCGCCGATCATTTAAAGTTCTTCTAGTTTTAGCTCAAAGGGTATGTGTTATTATTTAAATAAAACGCCAAGAAATTTAAAACTAATTGCCATTATAGAACGATAATATTTAAATATCTTTAATTTGTATTGTAGAACTAAAATAAATTTAAATTTTTACCGTGTTAGAACGATAGGGGTTTACTGAAATGCAAATACAATGCAGTCACGTACTATAAATTAAGTATACATGTCTATAGGCACTGCGAAAGGTGTCGATTTTTTTTTGATCTTAATTATTTATTGTACTACTTACACCGCAACGAGTGGATTATCCATAATTTTTATAATATCTATGGTTAACAGCTAGATCCCGCTTGGCTTTTGGTATAGACAAGAACTTATTGGCTTCTGGTAAAAAGCATCGTTTGACACTTATTGAAATATTCGCTCCGGCTTTTACAGGCAAATTGATGCAATGATGAATTAGCGACACTATTATTTTAATTAGTAAGTTCTCTTTAAACTTATCAAAAATGATGATAAATTTTCTATAATTTTCAACAAGCGATACTTTCGAATTCACTGTCACTTGAGACTTTTATTCGTTTACACTTCTAGTTTCACAAATTGAATCAAATATCACTACGAAAGGTTACTGAGCTGCCCTTAATTTTTAGTGTTATTTATTCAATTCTTTCATGTAGAAGGGACCCGTAGGCTCAGTTATTGGGCTATCGTTTTTTGTTTTTTTGTTTTAATGTCAATGTATTAAAATAAGTATCTCAACTGATTCACTTGTAATGTAGATCCGATTGTAACGCAACTTTAATACTTAGCTTCTCAATTTTTTTTCGCATATCCAGCCGAGTGATAGTTATTATCATAGTTAATGTGAATTAATCTACATATATTCCAATGGTTATCGCTTAACGCTTTGCACTGGTAACGAAATGCTTTTGATAAATGCAGAATTTGCTAAGCAGTCATTCTATGTTGCATTTGATTTCCAGAAAGGGAGGTAGCTTACATTTTACTAAGATAAGATTCTTGAAAACTAATATCAGAAAAGTATTCCAAATTTGAATATTTTATTGGTTAAGTGTCATAGTCCCATTGAAAATATTATTTCAGTTTGATCGTTCCTTAATGGTTTATCATCCTGATCAGAAGTGTCCTGTTTAAAATTTCGTTCTGATCTATCGTGGAACATTTATTTTTTCATATTTATATATGTGTTAATGGGTGGCCGGGACTACCAAATTAGTGAGGCATGTGGGAATTATATATTAGAGTTCCACGCTATAATAATAGTAATATTTCCCAATATTGAAGATTTGTTTGTGTAATTTACGATATCCGATGAGGATACTTGATGAAATTTCAATGTCAAACTTGATTTTTTGAAACTGCATACCTCCACTTATTTTTCACCAAGGTTTTTTGTTTTGGCGTCCTCAGGCATTTAAAAAATATTAGGATTATATACAATACAACTTACTAAGACTCAGACTGTGTGAGATACATAAAGGTGAAACCCATGTTGTGATATTCTAAACATGTGGAAGTATACCCAGCTACTTCAATTCAAATTTAAAAACATAATGTGTACAGTATATATGTAATATACAAAGTTGTGGAAAAGGTGATTAAGAATGACCTAATATATTTTTTTTTTTTGTATGTTTTGACTTTCTTTACTAATACTAAACATTTTTCTTTGAGAAGGGTCAATCTGCACAATCTATAGCCGTAGATTTGTCTCCAAATATAAATATTTCAGAAAATGCCTTTGTTCATTTTTACTAGTAAAACATTCAACAAGGAAAATAAAATGACTGCCAAAAATCAGTCGCGGATATGTGTAGTATTCATATCTAAAAAAATAATAATAATGTAATGTAAATAGCAATTTATGCTATAATGTAATACATATGCTGCCATATGGAGAAAGGGTTAATATGCTTAAGGTTTATAGAGCGAACGATTTTGTTAACATTATTTTGTTGTTTTTTTAGTTTCCTGTTTTGAAGATTGACAAATTCTGGAAATGGCGTTACCTAGTAATTACAAACAGATAGCCATGGCAATGCCGAGTCCGCAGAATGCTACACGTTTGTATACTTAACTATAAAAACATGACAACTTTTACAATTTAAATGTTACAAATAGTGCAATATGAATCCTCTATTAACACATTGTTGTCGGGTGATTTCGCGCATTGTTTTAAGCCTGGCGCGGGGCATTTTTTAGCAGCCGCGCGCGTATTTTTACATTTTCGGAAACTCGCCATAACTTTTATACTATACAATATAAAATTATGAAATTTTAAACACAGACTAACCATAAACAGTACTATCAATTGAAGAAGAAACATGGAGGATGACAGTTTTATATTCACTGGAAACTTCCGTTTATTTTGCACATAAAAGTTTTATAAAAATGTATGTAATAAAAAATCGAATAAATAAAACTAAAATATGTCAGAATTTGTTTTTATGAATAATTTTTCAACGTGTGATATTTCTCAAAACACGTACCTCTGTGTAGAGGTATACCACAAAACTTGCACATAAAGTAGGTCTCACTTCTTTTGCCGCTCGCACCACACACTCGGCATTGTCTTTGAACGTATTTATTTTTTCCCTTTCCAAGAATTCGTTGCACCGTATGGGCTTTCATATCCATAGAAAGTATTCCTGGTGGATCAACTTTTGAGGTTCGCCGTGTCGGGAGTAATGCTGTTGTTTCTTGGTATGTTGATGGTCCTGGTTCTTGATTTGTGTCAATTTCAATACGATCACAAGCTATAAAGCATTTGTAGTTCTTTATTTAACTTTTGTGTCATTTTTCAAAAAATATTTTTGTATGGTATAAAAATTCAATATCAAAATTAGTACAATACATTTGGTGGAACTGTAATAAATGCGACGACTAATAAAAAAATGTCTTTGTTAAATACCAAAGCAGTGACATCTAGCTGCTGACAACAAAAAAAAATGCAGTTCAAATTACACGGATAAATACGTGAGCCGACTTCTAGCAACAGACTACAAAACACGGATTTTTACGGGTCCCGCAATCCATCAGCAGTTCCGCAAAAACGGAAAAATCCGTGTCCCGACAACAATGTGTTAATATTCATAGTAAATTGTTACACATGAAAGTATGAAAGAAAACATGAAAGTTACACAAAAATATTCTTTTTAATCCATAATTTTTGATGATATTTTAGCATTAAAAACTGTGAATTATATTTTTTTTCATTCTTGGCCTCTTCAAGTGACAAATTTTACTCACAAAACAATAGTATGATATAAAAAAAAGTTTTTACTAATAAATATTTTTTATAAGGTGTTTTAGATTTGGTTTTGGTACGGTTAAGTTGATGAATAACTGAGTACTCTAGTGAAGAAAAAAATGCTGCTTGTTTATGATCTAATAGTCAGCTATGAGAAAATGGCTGTCAATGTTTTTTTTAAATATTGAATTTTCTAAAATAGTGAATACATATTCTAGTCAGTCAATTTTATTGAATGATACTTTAATATATTTCAAAACCAAAAGAATCTTTTTATCCTTTGTACTACAATATACCATTCCTTTTCAAAAGTATTTTCTTAGTTCCCATCTCTATTTAACTGGTGTCTAATGCCGAATACTTTTGCCGCATGTAATGCCAAATATGTAGAATGCAGCTTAAACTAATATAACCTCTTATATTTAAGCATTTCTGAATTTGTTAGTTGCCTGTACTTTTTGCTTTAGGCATTATAAATTCATGTTTATTTTAAGATTTTTTTCAGCAATGCATTGATTTAATTTGGCTGAGTGATGCTTTCTATTCAACCATAGACTTTTCTTGATTTTTGCCATGTTATAGTTGGTAGAAATGATTTCATCTTGTTCACCAATGTTGACAGTACTGGGTGAATTTCAGAGTGATACAGATCAGAGTAAATAATTCATCTTACAATACAATCAATACAATTGTGGCGCTGGTAGTGATACATTTATTTTAAAAGTATTGTTGACATCTCTTCAATGTTTCAAATATCTGGATATGATGCATTTGACAATAACCCGCTCTCTGCTCAGTAGCAAAAAGTTATTCATCGTCTTGGTCAAATTTTCAGTAACAACTATTGATTGTAGTAATACAATAACTATAGGTTACATTATGATTTGAATTTTATGCTGAATATGAAATATTGCATAAATATACAGACTGGGTTCATGGGTCCAACTTATCATCATGTATACACAAAGGATGGACAGTGAATAGTTTTAGCTATCTTATCTGCGTTACTTTGAAATTGGCTTTTTATTCAAATTTTCATTTATCAAGTCAAAATGAATATCTTCTACAGACTATTTGCGAGATGGTCCTTTATCACTTGTAATGTGCTAACTGTCACTTTTTGGTGGAAAGAAATTATATTTTAAATAGTCTTTTATCTTATTTGTTAGTGTATGTAGATTTCAAGACTGCCATTAATAATTCTATTAACCAAATAATAACTCGGCTTGCATCCAATCTTTTAAGTTTCAGTTTGTTTCTTTTTTTTGTTCCATGATGTGTTTGTTCAGACATGATGACTGCCGGTTCTCCTATGACTTACAATTTACTAAAAGGTAATCTAGAATTATACTTTACATTTTGTCACGTGAATCTAATGTTAAATGAAGTTAATTTATTAATCATATTTATGACAGATGCTGTCATCTTCTGTTTTATAATTATATGAGGTTATTTAAGGCAAACATTGCAGCCATGAAAATATTTGTTAAATTTAGACCAACAATTTTTTAGTTTGTGTAGAATAGTATGCTAATAGGTCTTGACGCTGCATTGAATTTATTCCCAGATAGTTAATATGCATGAATCACACAAATAAAACTCACTTTCAAAGAATTCAAAGAAATATATGTTTAGTTTTGCCTTGGGAGAAAATATTTTTTATCTTACTATTACTCAGCAGTCACTGCTATATAAATTATATTTGTTAACTTCATAGTTTCTATACGACGGATAGGATATTAATTATGCTTTTAGTGCAAATAGTAATTTAGTAATGCTGGAATAAATAGCGGTTTAACATGGTCGATACGATCAAAGGTAGAATTTTCAGATTAATTAAACTGATTTATTTTCTTATTTGAATGCAGAAATGTTTCTTACATAAACAAGACTTATCTTGAACCCTTAAGGCTCAGATGAAGTGCACAGCATGTGCATCAAAATTGTTTCCAGGGATGTATGCGTGCTGTACATGTGGAATAGCAATCTTTTTTCTCATCTATAGAAAGATGTCAAAATAGATTCTGATTCGTCATGTCCATCCCTGGTAGCGGTTTTGATGCACATGTTGTGCACGTTATCCAAGCCTAAAGGATAAATAATTTGAAAGTTCTGCCAAATTCAAAGATATATTATAAATATAAGTACTTAAACAAATGGGCAGTTATTGGTATTTCAAATATTGGTCATTCACATGATAATCGTGCCCCTATAATACCATATATTCAGTTTTTTTTATTTGGCTTTGTATCCTTTTTTTGTTGTATTTTTAAGATATCAGTATATATATCAAAAATAATCTTATGTCCATTGTCTATTAAATTCTATGAAATGTTATCTCATTGAATTGGAAATGTTATGAATAAGTAAAAAGTCCAATTTGTTTTAATTATCTAATTTAAGATATCGACTGAGAGTGCTTGATGGAATTTCAATATCAAATTTAAATTGTTCAAACTCTTATGATTTCATATGTTTTGTCACTTAATGGCACGGGTTTCGCCTTTTGACATCTTCAGGCATTCTATCACACTAATGCAACAGAATTGACTGTCAGTTCTGTTGCATCCGTGTGATAGTGTTCCTGAAGATGCTGAAAGATAAAATCCGGATCGTTAGTTCTTTAATAAGTAATTTTATCAATCACGTTTCATATGAATATATGGTATATTATAGTTTGAGAAAGATAGTAGCGCCCAGAAAAATAATTTTGAATTCCTTTTGACTGCCATTGAGGACATCCAAACAAAGATGTGCAAAAAATAAATATTTTTTATTTTACAATGATATAATGGTTCAAACATGTATTCCTCAACTTAAATTTGGGTCCATTCCAGGACGTTCAACATCAGCCAAAAAAAATTTATTTCAATTTAGTTATTGAAAAGACCTGTTTTGGAAAAATATGTTGATATGTATATTCCCCTTTGAATTGAATGACCGTTGAATGCCTTCCTAAAATGAAGCTTTAATTTTCAATAGAATGCCATGAAAACATTGAATTGATTTAATTTTTGGTGTTATTCAAATTGATGCTCTTCATTTCACATATACTTATCATAACTGTTTAATATTGGTTTTTAAAGTCTCATTTCCTACCTTATGAAATGCGGTATTGTTTCCACAATATTTAATTGATACTTATAAATTAAATGATCACTTAATGATATTTTTTTTTTCAATTATCTACAATTCTCTCTGTCAACATTCCAATTAATGGTATTCGATTTAGGTCAAGGAATACCTGTAATATTTTAAACACAAATTCTTTCGAAAATTAATAAAATGCCATGATATATTTTTTGTTTGGATGTCCTATGAAAACTTACCTGTCTATAAACTACATATTTTCTACAGCTTGTTTGAAGTTATAGAATGATGCCTTGCTTTGAAAATCTAATGCATTGGCTGTATTTAGATAAAATTTTGGATTAATATGGATCATATTTGGCTGCTTTTCTTCTGTTCTGTTTTTTGTTTCTTTCCCTTCACATTGCCCTCCATTATGACATCTGTCATTACAACCGCCATCCTCGTCTTGCGCATCCTTCTGTCCTTTTCCGTTTTGCACCGACTTCACTGAATTGGCATATGAAGGCGGTCTAAACGGTCCAATGGTTGCTTGGCAACGTCAAACAGAGAGACTACGGGCCAGCGGAGGAGGGGCCTCTCAGGAATCTCGAGGAAGCTCCAAGGAAGACAAGGGGAGTCCTTTCGTTACGACGCCTCATTCGCACCCAGGATTCACTCCACAGAAGGTCGGCAAGGGCTCTGCAAATGTGAGTGGACTTATTAACTGAATATTATTTTTGCAAAATGAAAATTCATTATTGCTTGTAACACATGTTAGAAAATTTCAAAATGAATCGAGACTGCATGATAAACTATAAGGAACTTTATAAAGAATGTAGAAATCCAACTGAGAAGTAATTTTTATTGTAAAGAGAAATGGTACACCATTAGATCACCGAACAAATCCATTGTGATAATAATTGACTCAGGTCCTGATTATGAATGCATAGTACTAAATAATGTGTTGTTATTATTTAAAATATGTAATATGTATTTCAAGTTTGCAGCATTTTATTTGTCTTGACTAAATTTACACCTGATTCAATCAAATAGTTTTTGTTTCATGATTAGCTCATGTAATTGAAATAACCTATATTTATCTAAATGCAAGTATTCAAAAGGACACTTTAAATGCTAACTTCCTTTTCATTTCTTGTTCAGTCTGCTGCAAATGCCCCAAAGCCACCGAAACCCCCAGAGAAACCGCTGATGCCATACATGCGATATTCTCGCAAAGTATGGGACTCTGTCAAGGCAGCCAATCCGGAGCTCAAACTGTGGGAAATTGGCCGAATCATCGGAGGAATGTGGAGAGATCTACCTGAACAGGATAAAACGCAGTTTGTCGATGAATATGAAGCTGAAAAGGTAATAAATAAATATTTAATCACTGTTCATTTTTTAATTTACTACAATATAAACCTTAATACAAGTGATCAACTAGTTACTAAATTTAAAAGACAGTAACAAAAGACATAAGTTTTGTGAAAGATTTGATTATATTTCAAAAAATTGTATCTTTTTATTAAAACAATAAGGAGTTAATGAAAAGTGGTGCTCTTTGTATTGCATAAGACATTTATAAAATAAAAGAATCTTAAAAAGAACCACACAAATGGTCAAACAACTCCATGACTGTCAAAATCAATATATAAAAATCTATGAAAAAATCTCTGCCTTATGTTTAGGTTTATATGTTAATATATTTATGAGCAAATTTTTTTACCCCAGAAAAACAGGAATATCAATCATTTAAAAAGCAACTGATTGTATTATTATATTTTAGTATTTAAAAATCAATTTGAATAAAAAAACTATATAAGAGTGGGCCGGCAAACATCTACATAAGTCTACTTTGTTATGAAAATTACTGTTAAGTAAACGAAAATATTAAAACCTCTTGGTAAATATATACATATATATTTAACTTAGACCCCTTCACGAGTATGTGTTGTATGTATCAGTTAAAACTATTTTTAGGATACAATAATTGGGAAAATGAATACAAATAAAGTATACAAAAAATTTATAACAGAAAAATAATTACAATGTGAGAAACAAAATTACTGAAAATATTCTGTATCTTAGGCTCAATATAATGAGTTGATGAAGGCTTACCATGCTACTCCGGCCTATATTCAATGGATGGCGTTCAAGAACAGAGGTACTAGCACAGCACTGCCACAATGTGGTCACTAGCAGAGGGATCTGTTGACAGTTTTAATAGTTACACCGCTTTCTTATTCCAATCGTTGTGTTATTTTTCACCTTATTTGTCTATTCTTTTATTATTTCATAAACACTATTTTTCTCAAATAAATATTTGAATTATGTAGCTTTGAAATGATGTGGAGTTATAGAGTGGTGTGTGTTGCATAAGACTGCCAATAGATTGCCCTGAGGGTTTGCCGGTAGGAAGATGATATTCCCAATGCTAATATGAACCTCTCCTTGCTTGGACAATTCCTCTGGGTCATTTATGAACACCTTTGCTTTTTTCCACTGTAGGTTTACAGCAAACAAATACATTTTATTAACACCAGTAATTCTTCTGAATTTATCTAGAGTCACCACAATAATAAAACACTTATGTGGATGCATATGAAATAAATTGAGGAATATTACAAAAAAAATATGATGGCGATAAATATAGTCAAAATATTATATGTCCTGTATATAAACCAGAATCTGTGTGTAAGACTTTCAATCAATCCAATAAACCAAACTGCTTTTACATATTTTTGTGCTGGCATTGAATTCGGTTTCAACACTAAATTTTATAATCATTGTGTAATAGTTGTCTGCAATTTGAAATTCATACCATAGATATCCCAGGATTGAGATTGGTCCATTACTCGGGCAAACTATTGTGGCACAATTTGCTTAAAACAATTTTCATGTGTTATTTATTTTTATCACTCACAATATAGTATTTTATTTACCAAAGTTTTAACGGTATACATTCTGGTATTGTTATTCATCGATTGACCAATCACAGTCTATAGCACATTCCACACCATCCCTTTGCGTAGCAGTGTGCGCAAAATAATTACTAAACACATGTACAACTGTGAACACTCTTTCAACGACCCCGGTGCGTTACGTTTTCCAGCTGGATTATGAGAAGAGCCTGAAGGCTTATCACAATTCTCCGGCGTATCTCGCGTACATCGCCGCAAAGAACAAAGCAGCTGGTAAGCGTAAGTGTTGCGCGCGCCCATCCAGCCCGCCCTGCTTCTTATTACTCACTTAGTATTCATACTTATTTTATTTAATTTTAAACGCTGTCTACTTTGCTGTATTAAAAGTGATCTTTCACTTCCATGATTGAGAGATATTCATAGAAGTGAATAATAAAGATAAATTGATTGACTGCTTGCATTTCATTTTTTTTCTGAAAAAAAAGTTTTTCAAATATTTTCTGTTTAATATTAATATGTGTATTTTCACAGAGGTAGCACTATAATTCAAATTATTATTATTAAACTTAATATTGTGCATTTATATTTTACTTATTAAATTCAAAATCAAAATATTTTTTTAGTCTGGGCAAACTTTTTCGTTGAAAATCTACATTGAAAATTCAAAATCAATGGCAAGCCTCAAGTGAAAAGTAATGTTGATATAAATTATTTGATATGATACAAATGATGATAATACAAAAATATTCTTTGGGCCACAGTTCACACAAGCTCGTACAAAATTATCAATTAATGGACAGTGAGAATTCACTTTTGTATGCAATTCAATGAGTAAGAATAAGTACATCTTTAGAAATAATTTTGGTTATTGTATATATTTTTTTTGCTTATTCCATCCATTTCCATGCATGCTGCCTATGTGTTCATGGTTGTGTATTATTTAACATATATTTATCAAACTTATAACCTAATTACATTCTTAATTTATTAAATTAAAGTTGCGGTTTCTGTGGTAACGTTTTACATATTATTTTTAACTATTAAATGACTCATATTTAAAAAAAAAATGTCAAATTCGCTCGCTCTACATAACTAAAATACATTAGAAGATATTTTTTACAATATCTCTATAAAGCTTTTCACAGTTGAAATTTGATCTGGTTAAACATTACAATATTTGATAAAGTTATTAATTTTAACAACTTAGAGATTGCCTGTGGAAAACGGCAGAAATTTCCAATACTTTCTTTTATATGAAGACCAAATCTTATGTGAAACCGTTTCTTTATTTTAGTAATGAATCTGTCTGTTTTGTCACAATGATGCTTAATAATCTAAATCTTTATTGTTTCATAAAAAAAATCATTGCAAAATTATGTTGCTTTCTGTGTCATGTATTTTGATTCGTAAAGGTGCGATTTGACTGCAAAAAGTATGGGAAAATTAAGATCTATATCCGTACCCATGTAGGATATATTCTTCCGTATGTATTCATATGTATGCAAGGAATTGCTTGGACTTAAACAATTTGCCATATCATATTTAAATTTTAACAATATAAGCTGCTGCATTTAATTTATGTTGAGTAATCGGGCATACATATTACATAAGTATACATTCATATGTATAGGAGACAATGTTTAGTTAAATTCATACAAATGCCAAAAAATATATGCATGTACAGCAAATAATTGAGCGTCATGAATGACAATCTTAACTGTGATAAATATTGGCAATATTTCATAAATTTTTTTAGTGTAAAATTGTCTACTGTCTGAAGTAATACTCAAAATATTTTAATTCTTAAACTCAATATAATACATGCTTGGATCAAAGAGCATTCTAATTATTTTTGCAGAAATATTTCACTAGTGAAATCATTTTTTAAATTCTATTTTTTTCATGAATTTTTATTTATTTGTCTGGTGCCTTCTTTGCTATTTTCCATGATTATGGCTCAGATACTGACAAGATCATTATTTTTTTATATTTAATTTATTTTTTATTTTTTTCCTGCTTGGGCCCAACACCAATCCCCCCATTTAACATAACAATACATACATTAACTAACACATTGATTAATTATTATAATTTTTTATATAAATAATGCAAATATATTTTACAAAATCTGTATGCCAAATAATACTGAATATCATTGATGAAATCTCTTATCCCAATACTGGCATCAATTAATTGATCTAACTTTCATTTTGAAAACACTAATTATTATTTATCATAAAAAAACACTCATATTAACATACACATAAATTCCTTTCCTCATTTTTACCGACAATTTAAAAACTGTCAGTGGTCGGAGGATTGGAAGAGCGGGAAGAAACGGGAAGCGGAGGAGGAGGTGGAGGCCGATCCGGAGGCGGAGCCAAAGCCCAGCAAGCTCAACAGAACCAACACCAGGATCGGAGAATTGATATTCAGCCTGCTGAAGATGAAGAAGGTAGTGTTTATCGATTCTTCATATTTACTTTTAAATTTGTCATTTTATCCACTGATTAAAAATCCTCACTTTATTGAATTTTATAGGCATGGTTCTTAAGATGTAATTTATTATGAAAGACAATTCCATATCTTTTTTTGCTTGTATTAAAAAAATAAATGTTGAATGTAGCATTTTCATCTACACTCACATAACATATCAATGTACACAAACATAATATGTGATGTGATTGAAATAATTACATCTCTCATCAAGATGTAGTATATTAAATTGCAATTATAGGTTTCCCTCAAAATAAATTCATCCACTTGCAAAGGGGGTAAAAAAGATTTTAAGGATTGGGGGTTGTTTTTGAGACCGTTGATAACCAATATAACACATCAAACGTAATATGTAGTTGACAAGCACAAAATGACTGAGAATTGAAAACAATCATGAGTAAAACACCACTTTCCTGATTTAACTGATAGTTTATTACATGTTTTTTAATATTTCATATAATGAATGATGCAAAAATATTTTGATGGAAAATCGCTATTGCATGAGATTTACATGAACTTATAATTTATTTTTATGTATATCCTATTCTTTATCATAAATCCCTACTGCAGCAATATTTTCAATGTTGTAATTTGGTTCATATGTAATTTCAGATCAAGACGATGGATTGTCTCAAAAGCATATTGCTTATGCTCGCTACTTAAGGAATCACCGTCTCATCAATGAAATATTTTCTGACAGTGTTGTTCCAGATGTTAGATCTGTTGTGACCACTGTAAGAATGCAGGCAAGTTATTTAAAAAAAAATGTTAAATGTTCTATGCATTATTTATTAAAACTTTCTTATCGAGGTAATCATTGTTTTTACAATGAAAATATGTCGAACACTTTATTTTTCATTACAGGTCCTTAAGCGCCAAGTGCAATCACTGACAATGCATCAAAGGAAATTGGAGACAGAGTTGCAGCAGATTGAAGAAAAGTTTGAAGCAAAGAAAAGGCGTTTTCAAGAAACAAGTGATGTTTTTCAAGAGGAACTGAAAAAGGTAAAAGACATTTTTTGTTTTATGTTGACATGTAAAGATTAGACATGCAGTAAAATATCTTTAGTTGATTGATACCATGTATTTTTTATAAGTGGTTGTTGTTTGTATTCAGCACTGCAAACCTGCTGTGGACGAAGAGGCGTTTGCACGTTTAGTAGAGCGTCAAATGGAAGTCTTGCGCAGAGGCGGACCGACTCTACCATTGACTTCGGCGGCAGTACCTCCGCCTCCTCCTTCGCCGTCTGCTCCTCTTCCCAATGCCCCCACTCTGCCTGACCAATCACAAACACCGGGAACTACTGATGAGGTGAGAATTGGTTTTCCGCTTACCCTGTTTGTTTTCTTTGCTGGTACCTTTATTTAAATGATCAGTATCAGATTGAAAAACAGTATACCTGCATTTTGGAATACTGACTTCTGATGCCTATTGAAATTTCAACTGAAATAATACTGTCTTAAGTGAAAGTTTCCAGTAGAGTAGTGTGTGTTTTCACTGTTGCCATCATAGTAAAATGGTTCCCTGTGTGAATATATCAAATAATGCAATTTCAAAAAGGTTAGTTTTCTAAAAATAAATGGGGTAGTAGGAAAAGTAAATAATTAAAAATAGTTATAAAAACTAGGCCTTTTTGCTGCCCAAGTTTTCATTGTATAAAATCTAAAGTTAACACTGTTTTATATTTGTCAAGCGATGCTTTTGTGAAATTCATCATTAAATACAATCTATCGATAGGTTTTGGGAATAATTTTATTGGAGTTTATTTTGACTATTGAATAATTCTACAGAATTTGAAGAAACTGTTTGAAAACACATGAGGAATTTGAAAGACTATCAGCACAAGCCAAAAAGCAGAGTTTCAGTTAATTGAAAATTTTCTGAATGGTGCCCTATGACTGCATAAAAAATATTTATATAAAAAACTATGAATTTACTGTGCATGTTATGTCAGAAAATGTTAGATTGGTGTATTGAAAATTTCAAAACCCTATTTTTTATGTGGCTAAGGCCATTTTAATATTAAATATCAATGATATTGCATTGTCATCTCGTGATGTTAGTGAATATGTAGTTGGTTTGGGTTTTATCCCATTTATGAATTATTCATTGGAGAATTCAAATATCGGCTAAACTCGTTCTTTTAAAAATGTGGCTAGACTAGTCCTTTCATTCTCTCATTAATGGTATACTTAAAAAAAATACAAGTGGCCATGTCATTTTATGAAAAATATATTGTGTGAAAAAAGGAAACATGCTTTGACGATACTTATATTTTTGTACTGTTTAGCTAAAAATAAATTAGCTGAATAATAGATGTAAGAAAATTATGAATTTTTGTTGTCTTAGAATAATTTCAATCATGCTAAACGTCCCATCTTCATATTTCAAGAGCCAATTTGCCTTTTTAGTATTTGTTTGTTCTTGTATTGTGATTGTGCAATTTGTTTTGTGTGTTTCTCACGCGTGCATCTGGCACCCATAGCAGATGCTCGTGCTTCACTACATCCAGGTAAAGGATAAATGAAATAACTTTACTTAGACTTCCCAAATAATTATTTTACTTTTTTCGTGCAACGCAAACACAATCATAATATTTATAATACACCTGTTCAGTCCTTGAAACCGATACACCACTTGCTTATTATTATTTGATGCTTTTATTCTTTTTTAATTTTTGTGCCTGATACTTTTTCATTATACTTTGATTGTATATTGAGTTACATTTATCACACACATGCTTGCAGTCTCACAATATTATTACTACGTGTAACATTTTATGTAACAGATCATTCAAAATTGGTCAAGAAAGAAGATTTAGTTTTTAGATTTAATTTCTTCATAGGCGAGTTATTCTTCATTGATAGAAGAATAAATACATAAAATTAAAATATGTTGGATTGCATCTGAAACATAATTGCTGCAATAACTTTGTTAGGCAGTCTTCATTTAATTTAATATGACTTTCATGGATATTATTTTTATGAAAACAATGGTACAAGCAAATTGAATAATTTGAATCTTACTGATAATTCAAAATTATTTTTATCATATAAGTTACTCGTTTTAAGTTAAGGTTAGGATAGAAATTTGTATAAGATTGTTTCACGTGAAGTTGTTGTTTTTGACTTGACTGGAAATAAACTGGGATTGAGTCAAGTAATATTTTGCTGTTTCAATGTTTGGGAAAAGTACTTAAAAGTTGATTTTTTTCAAATATCAAGCTTCATTGCACTAAAAAATAATTATGATTTATTTATGATATCGACTGAAGGTGCTTGATGAAATTTCAATATCAAAGTTGTAACAATTCAAATTATGATTAATTTTCGGTTAACAGCTAATAGCCAAAGTTATTATTTTTTTTAAGCAATCATAAGGATAACTCATATCTCAATATTACATGTGAAAAAATAAAAGAAATGCAGTTTACACTAATGAACGAGTATGGCCTGATATGGCTTCATGATGATGATTGAACACATACATCTAATATCACTGTTAGCAAGTCAAACTTTTTCAATTTTTTTCCATCATTCAGCAGATTTTCAACAAATTTTTACCTTATTCGTCACGTGGAACTGTTCTAAAGATGTATGGCATAAATTAATTAGAAGGAAGTAATACAGGCCCTCAATGAGTTAATGGACTCTAAAACTGCATATTTTTGTTAATATCAAATATTTCCTCAGCTTCTTCGTAAAGAGGAAACTATATAATAGAATGGTTTTTATTTCAATTGTACACATTCACAATTACAGAAAATATATTTATTGTTTTACTTACATGGTCGGCAATTTCATATGAAACAGCTTAATCTCTAATATATGTCTATAACACAAGCTTGCAATATCTTAGGTGTATCATTAAATAAATTATAAAAACATGATTGCAAATTCCATATGAATGGCATTGTTAATTTAATGCTCATCTTACATTGCACGACTGGCAAAGCAGATTGTGGGGTTGGTTCTTTTTCAAACAAACCAAATACTTGTTTTATTGATGTTATTTGATTTTTATTTCTATTTATAAATGTGAATTTTCAACTGACCCGTAAAATTTTTGAAGTCAAACATATTATGGCATAATTCAAGCTTTACTTATGTCTATTACTGTTACATCAAAAGTAAAATTTTTCACCAAACATTGTCAGCTAAAACACTAAGTGACTAAGCTATGTTACTTTTATAATGTTTGACTAGATATTTATATTAATTGTAATCTTGATCAAATTTTATGCATTTTATAGTTTTTTAAAATTACCTCAAATATATCATTTTGTGTGGGTAATTTAACGCAATTATTGTCATCTCACAACCATTCTTACAAAATTTTATTGTGAGTTTTATCTTATGAGCATATAATTAACTGATTTGGGCTAGGAATTCATTTTGCCAATTTTTGAACAATGATTAGGACTTCTAAATGCATGTGAATAGTGTTTGTAAACATTACCCCTAGATGTGCAGATAAATTCTGTTTATTTATATGTTCAGATGTCCCATGGCTCTTGAATGAATATTGTTAAATAAAAATTACAAAATTTTCTCATACTGTCATTGTTTTATTCAGCCAATGGAACAAGAAGGGCAGCCTGTGAAGAAAGAACTAGATGACACTAATGTTCTCGAAAAGCCTCAAGTGAATACATCAAGTCGAGATACCATTGATAAACCCTTTAAAGAAAATATGGAGAAACCAAAAGAAGAAGATATGAAAGAACCCCAAAATACAGTAAGTGTTGAAAATTCAAAATTAGATGTATCTAAAATAGAAGACAGCCAAGATGAACCGATGGTGATGAAAAAAGAAGGTGAAGAAGTACAATCGGAATCTCAATCGGTAAAACAGGTTCAAGAAAAAATGGACACTGAATTGCCTGCACAACCTGAGAGTGAAAAAGAACACGAAAAAAATGATGACAAATTGGATACTGACAAACCAATTGCAGGAGAAACCGCAAAGCCTGCACCGTTTGAGGAAGATGATGATAAAATGGAAGAGGAACCGATCGCTGTTGGAGCTCCGATTGGAAGTTCTGTTCCAGCTTCTGCACATCCGCCTTCAGGACCACCTGATGCAGAGAATTTGTCACCACACGGTCCACCACTTGTCTCGCCTAGCCCACATTTGCCACCGGGAATGCAACCACACCCTATACAGGCAATGTCACACCATGGTGAGTTTTTAATCAAAATTATTTGTTTGAATTGTTAAAATTTTTTAGAATTCAAACTTGATATTGAAATTCCACCAAGAAATCTCGGTCCATATTGTGAACTATAATTATTTTTACTAGGAAAATTGCTTTATATATTTCTTAAATACTCCATGCTTTGGAATTTTAAAAGGAAGCTTGTTTATTTAATTCTATGTTTCTTATTTTAGGTATGCTTCTTCAGCATGGACCAGGACAACCAGGAGGGCCACATCCACAAGGTGATTAAGAAAATAGGAATAAAGCTACCCATGTTATACATTAATTATAAAATAATTTATATAAATTTTTTAATGATTTTCATGATGCACAAATTTTGAGTCAAATGATTTGTTTGCAGAGGTTTTTTAAACACTATTTATGTATGGAAATATATTTTTATGACTAACATATTATTATATATTATTAATAATACTTTTCAATAGGAATGCCAGGAATGATGCCTTACGGTGGATATCCTCCACCTCCTCGACATAACTATTACCCTCACTATCCACCCCCCTCAGGACACCACGGCCATTATGGACAATATCCTCCGCCTCCTCACCCGCACCCTTCTCACCCTCCAGCAGGTCCTCCATATGGTGGAGGGCACTTTCAGCCCGGCTATCCACCACCTTTATCTCAACCGCCACACGGACATGAAGGTTATCCACCGCAGATGCCGCCTGCTGAAGGGCAGCCTCCTCTGGGTTCAGGACCTGGTCCTATCTTAGGTGAATTTCATACAAAAATTTTTAAGGCATTTATTAACCAAATACATCCTAACTATCAGACACAGCACATCATTGGTAAATGCATTTGTCTTGACAACTATTTGGCATCCCTAAAACCCCAATAATTTTGTTTGTTTATTTGTTCTGGCAAACAAGACCAAATAATGTAATAAAAACTTTTACACATTTTATAGGTGAATTATTTTGAAAAATATAAATAGTATTCATAACTTCATAAATTCAGTAACTTTTTATTCACACATAATTTTAATGAATATATAAACTTAACACTTTGTGGTCGGGCCCCTCGAGCAATATACTCAAACCCGGAGCGGGCGTTTTTTGCGATTAGCGCAAAAAAATATTACTTAAAATTGACACAACTTCTAAACCAAACAATATTTTTGATTGAAATTTTCAAACAAATGATTGAAATTTGATCTTTAAAAATAAATTATGAACACTCTGATTACACCTTAATTTCATTATATTTCTAAGCTGAATATAAAAACCTATTCTCAATTATGTAAATGGCACTCCACATCTCATCAATATTAAATTTTTAAAACATTTTATGTAAAAGATAATATATTTATTCTTACTATATAATTATATAAAAAATTATAATACATACTTGCAATTCCTGCAAGTTTAGAGCCACTGGAAGTTTGAAATCTGAATGACTTAAATCGAGAAACATGCGTCTCCGAATAGGAACACTCTGGTTTATAATAATTCATGAGTTTTATTGCCACAAAAAAAGGTCTTTGTCGTATTGCAGTGCGTTTTGTTTCACGCCGAAATTCAAGCCCGAGTGAAGACGGATCCTCCAAACCACCGACAAGATACAAAAAACGAATTTTATCGGGTTCCGCAAACAAACGAAAGTCTGCAAAAAACCAAATATTTCGTTTCCCGACCATAAAGTGTTAATAAGAAATGACATCACAAACGCCAATATCAAAGGTCTTGAATTAAAATTTGATGTTAACCTTGTTGCTATTGGAAACCAGACCCATCTGATCGCCGGGGAAACCTCTTAACTCTAGGCTAGTAATATCAAACAATATATTAAATTCATCATACCTTTACTGTATTGAACTAATAGTGTTTGTGATGATAGCTGTGTTGGTAACATGAGGCAAATATTTTTCCTTGCCACAGCTTCCACTGATATAAACGGCTCAACTGGTTTTTTAACAAAGAATGAAATTATTGCATTATCAATATCTTTAAATCAAATTATTATACTAGGTAACCATGGATTGAATGTTCACGGTGTACATGGAATCGCACCACCTTTACAACCTGGGCCACTACCTCTAGTTCAACCACCACAGCATCATCAATTGCCAGCTGCAAATACTGGAGATGCACCAGGTTGGTTACACACATTGCTTCCAAAGTTATGTGTTTTATTTCAATTGGAGTTTACATTTTCACCATCTTTTTTCCATTAGATTCCTTTACAATTTTTCGATTTAAAAGAGTTAATTACAAAATATTTTATGATCCTAATCGATTTATAGACATACTACTTAGATGTGTATTGAATAGTAAATTAATGTGACTTATATTGATGTTATTTTAGATACCAAGGTGGATACCGCTGCTGCACCACAGGAGAAAAGTCAACCCGAATAAAGGCATTGTCCACAAGATAATTATCATTATTTTCTTAACGTGTGCAGTTTAATAAAACATAATATATGGGTGGTATTGCATATTTTAATTTGAAAACATCTTAATTTCTATTTCTAAGTTCGACTCTAATTTTGCACTCAATATTATTTTGAAATGTCATATACAATTTTGTAAAGGTTAACCTTTTTTTTAATTCATTGAAAATTGAAAGAGATGATTTCATTTTTTTTTAAATGTATGTGAAAAGTTATATAGGTTGTAAGATTGACAAATTTAATGGACGCTTTAAAGGGAATATTTTTTATTTTAACAGATAAGGTCTAACAATCCAAAAAAGCAAAAGTGTTGAATGTACGTTTTTATTGAAAGTAATGATGTAACATTTTTTAAACAATAAAATTTATTGTTATAAAGAATATAATTTGTCTTTTATTATGTTATATATTATAAAGAAAAAGTTTTCTAGCTTGTGCCCTTTTTCCCAAATTGGATGATTATTGGTTTGCCTTTTAAAATTGTTCCATTTTTTTGCAGCAGAGCTCTGTTAGCAGTATCTGCACCTAAAAACAATAGAATTAAAACAATAAAAAATACAATACACATAGTTATATTATTAATTATAACTATGTCAAAAAACACCATGAGTGGTTCTCAGCTCTTGTGGACTATTTTCATGAACAACCTTCTGCTGATATCCCTTAAGATTAATGCAGAACTTATGCCTTAATGTGAATAGATGTGGGTATCAATAAAGCGGCTAATGAGGCATTTTAATCTATTTTAACTCCAGGGAAATTTTATGATTCGTTGGTTACTTTAGAAATAACCTTGCGATACAGTTAGTATGAAGATGTTTTACAAATAGGTCAAATAATCATGCAGCCAGCGGATAACAATTAATTTTTTATTGAAAATGACTTCACACAGTTAGCACTGACTTTATCGAAAGATAACTTCAGTAAAATATCCCCTTCCCTCCAAAAAAAGCCGAGTCAAGTGTATCCTTGCACTTGATAGACAAAGTTATTCCATTATTTGCACGAGAACTACAATGGTAAAACTTTCTAAAAGGGCTATTTAGCAGTTATCACTGCTTTATATTGTAACTCCTTTTCGGTATAGTAAGTACGATGTACCCTGGGGAATCTTTTTAAATAATGTCATAACGATGAAATAAACAATTAAGCATACTCACAATCAAAAGTAACAAATGCTTGTCCTTTCATTCTGCCCGTCATCAATTTGATATTGGTATAGTTATTGAACTCGCGAAATAAATGTCTTAGTTCATTTTCTGTTAAAGTGGTTGCAATATTCTTGATGTAAAGTGTCTGTAAGCATAGGAATCAGTGAAACAAAACTGAATATACAGTTAGAAACGGTGAACATGAAATTAAGGGAACCAAAACATTTTTTGTGCAATTTATACGAAAAAATATCACCGTTGTTCAATATAAAAATAAACTTGATTTCCTGTTAAAATTAGCATTACCCAGTATATTGATAGTCTGTATATTGTCCAAACACATCACATTATGTTTGGTTTTGACAATATTTTTTTTTTGCGATTCGGCAGTGTCCACTTAACGCAAACAGTAACCCGGGCAGTGATTACTTGTAATGAAAAAAAAAAGTGCGGACAGTGGTAGTTTCAGATATAATTTACTCGTTAGAGATGTAAAATTTTGTTTCACGTTAAAGAAAAATTTCATGAAATTATATACAATTTTGTCATAACCGGATCATGATTTCACGCAAAACATTTTTGACTTTAGACTGCTTTTTAGGTGTTAAGTGTAGGGGTGTAAATCACACTAGAGAGACATCTAGTCAAACAGGCATTTAAATACTCAATTGAAAAGATTAATTTTGAATAACAATCTTCATTCAATAAATAAGGTTCGAAAAATAAAAATAATATTACTTTTGAGAGGGCACCAGTTTCATATTTTTCAAATTTAGGTAACATTTTAATATCAGCAATGCTTAGTTTGGTTCCTTCAAGCAACTCCTTTTCAGCTTTATTAACAGGCAATTTTATATCGACTATATTAAATTTATTGAGAATTTTGCTGTGAGAAGACTTTTTAACATCATCAGTATTTTTTGGTTCGAGTCTAACAATTTTATTATTTTTAATTGTGTACAATGTTTCTGGAGAACCACCAACTCTTTTGAAATTATTTGTAGAGCTTATATTAGTATTGATATTTGAGTTTTTTTTTAAATATGGTTTGACATCTTTTTTATCCTTAATGTCCCATTGAGAATTTGGATTTATGTGAGGCACTTGTATAGAAGGCGAACTGATACAATCAGAAATATTATCTGTAGTTAGTTTGATAAAATCATTGTATGAAATTGTTGCTTTCATATCAAAAGACATATCAATTATAGGCGGCGGTTCCGGTAGAGGTATATCTTTTGCATATTTTCTGGCCATTCTCCTGGTAAGTTTTCTTTTCTTATTTGAAGGTATCGTGTGTGCATCTAAGTGTCCAAATAAATCATCTTCTAATTCAGTCAGGTGATTTTTTGGGTGGTCTTCATGTACGATGCTACTAAGTTTTCCAGGTGAATTAGTTATTTGAAAGTTTGGATCCATTGAATATTTTTTGTCAGAATTTTGAGATGTACAAGGGTTGCTAGAAAAAAGAGAAAATTTCGTTGCCAGATACAATGAAATTAATTGGGGAGGGGGGTTTGCTGAACCCAACTCTATAATCATAGAAAAGTGAGAGGAAAAAAAACAATACTCAGCCATATGAAAGATATTCCAACAACGATTATTTCAAAAAAATTCAGCAGTGTTAGTATTAACCAAACTAATGGAAATTATCAGGATATGCAATATTTCAATTAAAAAATTAGCTCTTGTACGAAAATTTGTCGCTGTTAACTTTCTTACATTTTTAAGAGTCAACTATCAACATGCTACAATCAGCTGTTCCAACATTTATGTATTAATTGTATGATAAGACATTATTTTTTTATGCTTTGATTTAAGAAGAACTTATTAATGACTTCATTGATGTATTTTTCATCTTTTAAGAGGATTTTTTCTACATTTAGAGTAAAATATTTGGATCATGGATACTGATATTTTATTTTGGTACTTTTAAGTGAGAATGTGTTAATATTATCTTTTTCCTTCACATCTAAAATTATGAAAATAAATATTTTTATATAAAACAGCATTTTAGTAAATATATTGGTGTTTCAAAAAAAAAAATATATCCTCTTGATAATATTTGGTTACTTTTAATGATTGTAGGTCTCAAAATAGGTTATGCGATTGATAGCGAGTTCATGATCACATAAATTGAAAAAAAATATATTCAACTCATTACATTGTACCTTAGGATCAACTGTGAATTTCGATAGATAATTGAAGAAAATGTTGATTATATATTCAAAAATAAAACTCTAATCAAATAAAGCAACAATAGGAGGAAGTTCATTACAGAAAATCCAATTATTATTATCATTGAAATTGGTAACCAATATTTTTTTCTATTATTTTAGTTGATAATATTAGAGTCATTACCTATTGATAGAATCATTCAGTCTTAAAGGTACTATATTAGTATCACCGATTCTTTCAAGGATATTCTGAAGAGTTTTATTGAGTTCTGAACGCTCCATGTTTTTATGGACGTATTCTAAATATGATTGTCCTTTTTTATAGTCCATGTATATCTTTATTTCAATATCAGATAGTCCCTTCAGCTTAAGTGTCTCAATTTCATTTATTTCTTCTTTTATCTTGGAAAACTGCCCGAGACTTACTGGCCCCGCAGATTTTATGTGTAGTCTTGTAGCGATGTCTGTATGTTTTATAGATTGTGATGATCTGGAAAAAAAGTTTTACGGTGTAAAGAAGATTTCCTATAATTCCATAACCTAAAAATATTCGGAGGTAAATACCCAATGTCATCAGTATTTCTATTATCATCAACCATCGTATAGTATGTGTTTGAACACCCCATTTTTATATTATTAATGTTTAACGTAATATATTTAAAGTACACGGCTATAACTGACAGCTACGACTGACAGTTAAGATTGACGTATCAACACATAATGTAGCCAGGATCTTTGCACCATAGGTTATACACTTTGTACACAGAGAATAAAATACTTTATGGGGAAGTAAGAAAAAATCTGAATATTTTCGAAAATCACAAATAAAAATATGTCAGAATAGTTTGTGTGTCTGTTCAAAATATAATTTTTATTATACGATATATCATATTGATCAATAGTTAAAACAGTTCAAATTAAAATATTATTGACCACGGAAAAAACGATATAAGATTTTTTAATAAAATTATATTATCAAAAAAAACTCTAAAAGCTAAAAAAAAACGATAGATATAATGTGACCGATTTTTAAATTGATTATGAAAACTTCCATTCGATTGTAAACTATATCGCAATATTTAACAGTCCAACTTTAATAAATCTTTTAATTCTATCTTAAAATTCTATATAAAAAAAATAGCTATCACATATTTATCTCATTGAGTACTCGACGTCACGATTACAATTTTGCATAAAGCTTTTTACCGTAAAGAATAAAATTTATCCGCTTTAGAATGATTGCTAAAATTAACGAAAGAGCAATTTTTACAGCTTGATTGATACATTGATTAAAGCATTAACAATATTTTGCAAATGAAAAACTTCCATGAATCGACATCTACTCGTTCTATATAATCCTTGCTTCGGCCTAATCAGTGTGGCATTAGATGTGATTATTGAGAAAAAATATTGTGTAATAGTTGAAAGACAATATTTTCATAATAGTATCACTATCAACTTCCCTAATAAAATAATCAAACCATGTGATATTTTTAATAAAAATCATGAAATTTCGGGTTTGTTAATGTTACAGTAATTGATTTTTCAAATAAAATACTTTGTGACTAAATAAATCGTATAACTACCTCATTTTCTTAATAGACTTCCCTAATATTTATAAGTTTTGGGATCTCTATACATTTTATGCTCCGTAACAGGATAAGCTAAGAAAAAATAAAATTGATTAGTATCTCATTTTAGTTTTCGAAATAATTTATACAAAGGAGATTGAACTAACTAAGCATACAGACGAAGAATTAGGTTGCACTTATATCTACTAAGAATTTATATAACTACAGCCTAATATCAATATGAAAAATTTATGTAAAAATTAACATCTATAAAAATTTTATCAAATCAGTCAAAGATTTGTGGTATTGATGACAACATAAATATAAACGATATTACATTCTAAATTTTAATGGCGAAAAAATATGAGGCCGAATAATATTCATTTCTAATAACTATAAATGAACACAAATTGAATGCTTGATATATTATTTAAAAATTAAAATTACGTAAAACGACCAATCCTGAGATATTGTAATTGAAAAAGTGTGAACCCTAAAATCCCGGAATCACTAAAAGGGTATGCGATTGGATAAACAGCAATATGCACATCATAAAACTTTGTGAGTCTTATGATGTGCATATAACCAAACCTAACCTATTCAGACGTTTTATGCATATTCAGGATTTCCAAGCATATTCGCCTGACTCTGTAGGCAATAATGAACTTATTTGTTTAACAGTCATCGGAATTCAGAAGATGAACGAAACTTCAAAACAATTCAATAGCAACAAAAGGGGTGGTTAATTGTTAGTTTAAAGATGCGTAGTTCAGAAAATTCCAAAGTACTTAGACAGGAGCATTTATCACGAAACTATTGTTTAGCCAAAGTTTGCGAAGAGGCAGTCTCGGTAAAAGTTACAAATATCCACGATGAACCAATTGAAGGCCGACGGTTTTCACAAGAATTCAATTAACTTCTCCTTTTGCCCAAAGGCCGATCGCCCACTGATTGTACAAGCGTTAATACCTTTATTCCGTTATTGGACATTACTGAAAGGGGTGTAATCAGAATTTTAGTCAAAAACTTCACAAATGGTGTACGGTATGGCTTGTGATTATCAATATTTTGCATTATGTATGTAAAAAAAAAGTTTTAATTGTGATCGCTTCTGGTGTAATTATAGTATATATAATTTTCTTCTATGTGTATTAATATGCATATCATTCATCATAAAATATTTTTTTTTGCGGTAGGAAGATTGATTTACAGTCAATATTAAAGAGATTTTTTTACAAAGTTGTGAATAGCTACTATTCATTATCAAAATATTTCAACGCACATTATTATAAAATTTTATTGTAAATAACAAGTGCTTTAACATTTGTTATCAATAACGAATAATTTTATTAAATCCTCACTCGGCAACGTTCAAGGTGTAACTTAAAAAAAATACAGTTAAATGCATACATGTACAACGTTATTATTTATATGTGTAGAATAATTTCATAGGGCGAGTTATACGTTATATCAACGACGTGAACCTGCGTGTAGTGTCCACTATACAGGTGATTTGCTATTGAAAGAAATTTAAATAAAAAAAAATGATTTACATTGCAAATATGTATTATATATTGAAAAAACATATATTCGTTTTGATTCTAAACAATCACCTCACTGCAGAGTGTTATCTATCTTGTGAAGAAAAACGTAGAAATAAGTACTAACAATTATTATTTTATGTCGCTAATTTTGATTGAGAATAAAATTTTTAAGAGTACTAGAAATATGTTGTTGGTAGTAAATAATTATCATTTTATATATAATTTATGGAACTTAGGCAATGCTTACAGTTTTTTATGAATTGCAACAAAATTACAAAATTTTCTCAATCATGCCTACACATAAGTAAATTTATCGCAGATTACCAAATAACTCTATCGAGAAAAATCTATAATTAGAGGAAAAATAAACACTAATATACAGTAATTTGGTTTGTACTTAATAAATTTTATAAAAAATTCAAGAATGATGTTTTCATTTTGATAAATGAGGTATTTCAAGAACACTGACAAACAACAAATTAATAATATCTCGTGACAAAATTGCCGCAGGAATATCCTTAAATGGATCGTTAATCATTTACAAGATGGACATTGTTTTTAACGTATACAATACTAAGCCAAGACACTGATGAATGAAATCCAACTTGAGGCGTCTTAGAAATCTTTTATATTCATGTTTCTTCTCATTTTATTCAAATATGAAACAAAACAAAATATACTTTGCTTTACAATACTTAATGTACAATAACAAGAATTTTGACTCTAAAAGAAAAACACACACAATGTGATATTTCATAAAATTTTAAGCTTCAAAGAATGTTTTCACTAATCACTCTTTGTACGATATTATACGCCGTATGTTTGCAACCATATCAATGAGCTAATACGAAAACAAAGAGAAAAATAAATTTGATACGTGGAAAAAATGATTCGATGAAATTAAATTGTTATTTATTTTATATTTTCAATATTATTTACCGATTTTTGCGCCGCAGAGTAGAGATTTAACTACAGGGTTTACATGCCGACATCTATAAGGGGTAAATCTGTCTAGAATGGAAGGTTTAAATGGCGACATTTTTGATGAAAAGGAAGAATATAGCTTAAAAAACAAAACGTAGAACATGAAAATTATGTGTATTTTATTACATTTAAGATAGTTGGGCGACTTCTAAAAATATTGATAAATAATAGTGAACTATGTCACATCAAGCGACAACCGACGGTCATTTCCGCCGCACATATAATATAAACCCTTAGAATAGTATGGTTGTACCTGTACGGCGACGTATTGTGTCATCTACTATTGGTATTTTAAAATTTTGCATAGAGATATGATTTCTTCAGATATGGTACCACGCATATCAATTAATGATCTTATGTTGTTAATATATAATTATTATTATTTGCTTGAAACGAAAAAAATGATAATGTAAAAAAGTTTTATGAAATAATACGATAGTCATTAATATTTAATGTAAAAAATATTTCAGCCAGTACTCATTTCTTAGAATCAATGACGATAAAAAACGCCTCTTGCTAAGCGAATAAAATGAAGTCCTATGACAGAATAAAAAATAAAAGCTTTTAGATAATTATTTGAAAGTGAAAGTGAATGTTTGTTTTATAATTTTCAAATATGAATTTAAAAAATTATATATAAATATTCACTTCTTGATATGTTGGGAAATATTTATCCCAGATCAACCGATCAACAGATCAACAACAGTGTTGTTTTTTTATAAAAATATTCTATGCAAAAAAACCTATTAAGTGAAGAATAGCTCACTAATCAAGGGGCTAATACCTCTGTATCTATGATCCAACGTTTTTTACAAAGCTTTGATCAAAAGGTTTATAACCCTTGTCCAGTGTGTTGTTATAATGGATTTATTCACAATCGCTTCAATGAGCGATGGTGGGATCTTAATGAATATAATAAAATGTTAAATAACAGAAAAATGTTTTAAATATTATACCAAGAATCACTAGCAATAGCAGTACAACAGCTGTATAATAATGTATATATTTAAATATTTAAAAAAATATCGTTTTCAATTTAATTCAGGAAAGTTGGCGTCCGCGATCAGTGATTTTATGAATTCATGATTCATCCATTCTAGGATAAGCTATCAATATGAAAAATAAATAAAAGAGGCTAACATAATTAACGTGAAAATTTTTCTCAATTGTATTTTTAGAATGTAGATATAAGCAGAAAGACTTTAGAAAAAAACATTATAAAACATTACAGATACATACCATTAGGATTAATTACTATATATATGTAAATTATTTATAGATTTGTTTTTATGGATATCTGTTTCCTAAAATTCGTTTCCACTCATACGATCCTTAAAGTTCTGCGTATGCGAGTGATTAGCTAACCAACGGTAATGCCTTAACCCCATACTTATATCATTATTTAAAAAAAAAAAGAACTTGAGAGACTGAGCTAAAAGCAGTAGTTGCAGAAAACTTTTCTAATGACGTACAATGGTGCATATGAAAGAAGTACAAATTTAACAAATTTCTTATTTTTCGCGAGACGCAGAAATTATTATAAATTTGATATACTATACCACTCCAGACAAACATTTTTTTATTTTTAATTTTATAGTCAGAATATTTTAGAAACTACTTCAATCATCATCAGCAGTGCGTGCTGGCAAAAAGAATTTTGATGTCATGTTCAATGTTTGTGGTTGCTTATCTTCAGTATGGCACTGAGGTAATCATTGTTTGTAGGATAGAAAACTGTTTTTGGGGAAAACATGTTTCAAAATATTGCATTATTTTTTTGACAGTGGTGATTCAGATTATATACCTTTGCTTATGTATAATTTGTTAATATATCGAACACATATTTTTTTTCTTATTCATTGAAAAATTTCGTGATGAAGTAATTGTTATTTTGGGCCGTGGTGTGAGCACCACTGCTTTATTGGGATTCCATATAGGAGAGTCAATGACTTAAAAATTTGATTTATTTATTTGTTTATTCATCCATACATGGAACATAAAATTACAAATTCCAAGTTTATTGTCGAAATATTTAAACATTTAATAATATAAATTAAAAAAATAAACAACAAAATAAAAAATAAGGATAGCAAGAAAGTCAACCAAGCATGTTTACGAAAAATCTACTTCAACACATTAAACATAGTATTCGCCTGAACTCACTTTCGTCTCGATGGAATACATCGACATCCGAAGAAATACTACAATATTACTACCGCTATGTAGACGATATCTTGATTTGTTGGCAAGGCACAGATAGACAATTAGATAAATTTCTACAGAAAGCTAACTCTATACATAGTAATATTAAATTCACACTAGAGATAGAGGTAGACAACTCCATCAATTTCCTGGAATTAACCATTAGCAGAGTTAAAAATAGACAAATTTTTAGAAAACCTACCTTTTGTGATACCACAATTCACGCAGTCCCTCCACTCATGGAATCATAAGCTTGCGGCTTATAACTCCATGGTCCATAGGCTAGTAACTGTACCTATGAGTCAGGCAGATTACGACAAAGAACTGCATACTATAAAATGCATAGCCCGTAATAATGGTTATGAGATAACGACGATAAATAATTTATTATATAAAAAACAATTAAATATAGCTAGAAAACTCATTTACCCGAACCCAATACAAGATAACCGCTTCTATAAATCTATTAACTACCTAGGTAGCATTAGCGAAAAAATTCATCGGGAGATTAAAAACTCAATAAACGTAGCTTTCAAGGTCAACAATAACTTAGGCAGACATCTTAAAAATAGTAAAGATAAAATCAATAAACTGGACAGAAGCGGTATTTATAAAATGTCCTGTGGCTCATGTTTATCCGTTTATATCGGACAGACAGGTAGAAGTATATCTACTCGAGCAAAGGAACATGTAAGATCATTCAACAGTAAAAAACACAGAGTCACAATTCGCTAATCACGTTATTAATGAATCACATAATATAAATTCAAACTCAGCCCCTAAATGTTTGCATCTTTGTAGTAAGGGTCGGAGAATGACGGCTTTGGAACAGCTGGAAATCAATAGACACCAATTATCACAAAGGATTCTTAACGAACAAACTAACATAACAGTATCGCCACTTGTCCAGCCGTTGTACAAAGGGGTGGTCTGATTTGCTTCCAGAAGGACTACTTCCGTCCCACATATAATCTTATTGTCATAGACACCTATTGTTTCATTTAGAATTTTGAAAATTTAGTGCCATTGTGTTAAAGTAACAAGCTAGGCCGTTGGAACAGGAGAGAGGATGTGTTGTGTGCCTTTTCTGCACAGCTATATATAGATAAGCGAATGTTAGTTTAAGCATAGTTCTGACGATGGCGTGAGCCGAAATAGCTATCAACTATATTTGTTAAAAATAATTTTGTAGAACTAAAATACATTGCTATTTTTTCACCGTGTTATAATGGAGTTCTACCAAGTGAATGCCAATTCAATCAATCTATTGAAAATTGCTAATACTCTTACCATTGGCATCCCCATTGACAGACTGGCTCTACACTTTGGAAAAAAAATCATTCGGAACGTACAATTTGAAATTATAAGGGATGGCAGAATTTTCATTTTGACCTCAAACGAATGATAAAATATCTCAGCTAACTATAAAAAAATAATATTGTATGTATTATATATACATAAACGAGAATTTTTGATGAAAGTTGTATTTATCATATTTCAACCCGATATTAAATGTATCTAAGACCATAAATATTTAAATTCATGTCAATCTAAAACAATTATCATAGTATCAACTATTTATAGTAAAATAAATCTACTTAATGACATACAGAATAACGTAATATTACTAAGATTTTCTATTTGTATATATTTATAGGCAGAGAGAGTCAAAATCAGTGACATGGTTGCTGACATAGCTTTCATTGTCTCGTTTATTTTTCTTTTTGTTTATCTGTCTAATTTCTATATAGACGAAAAGAATTATTTTAACGATCATCAAAAAAGCAGCAGGAAAAATGTTTTTACCTTACAGGAGGAAAAAGTGGAAAAACAAATATTAATAAGAATCGTACGACGAAGACTTACTCCAATTATTAAAAAAAAATATTTTTTTTTTGATCTGAGTGAATAAAAATAATATTGATGGTTTGAAGTTAACTCTCACAAAAAAAAATTCATGATAAAAATATATAATATAATATAAAAGTAACCGTAAGTAATAGTAACAGTCGTTATACTTGTTAAGGATCCGTTATTCTATTTGATTACGAAAGAAATATTATGGGTTCGATATTCGGTAATAAAAAATCAATATTATTTATGTATTAAGTACTATTAATTAATTTTACCGGTCTATGACGCAATAGCCAACATCGTTGGCCTTAGTTAAGGTGTTTAATAGTTCGAATATTAACACGAGAAAAATCTTAAATTGAAATATTGATTGATGGACTACTGTTTAAAAGCATGGATATCTGTGTACAATCAGTTTGTTGTTAACCAGCCGTGGCAAATTAACCCAGTCAGGATTGAAAAAATCCTGAGGTCCCCATAACTATACTTCTCATTAGAGTCAATAAACTCGTCTAAAACGATGGCCTCTCATTTTACGGATTACAAACATAATACTTATTACACGGTGAAAAAATAGCAACCGTGTTATAATGGAGTTCTACCAAGTGAATGCCAATTCAATCAATAATACTTATTACCGATAAAACTTTAATTCTTAGTAATGATTGAAATGGCTGAAGTAGTCACGCCTTTTAAGTAGGGTTTTTTTACTATTTTTCTCAAGTCCATTAGTGTATGTCACAAATATTTTTCGTGTAATTCTTTTCTGACCATCAATGTGTGGTTTTTTTTTTCCAGTATCGTTGCGAAGTGCGGCCTTTCAAAATTGGTCCCATATACACATCGGCTGGTGATGGGAAACCAATTCACTATTCTCTTACCCATCCGAAAGGAGTGTAGCGAGAACGATTACTTGACTACTGGTTCCATCTTATTCCCATTATTTTGCCTTACCCTTTTCCGAAAAAAAAATTGATGGGTTAAATATCATCCAGTTTTTGTAAAACACTGTTTGCGTAAATATGTCCCACCAAGGAAATGATATAGTTTAAAAAAATACCTACTCTTCTTAGCATTCTTCAACAACCAAAATGGTTTGAGAATTATAAAAGAAGATTGTTATCTCAGAATAATATCTACAAAATAAATAGTTTTTGCGAATTTTTCCCACTTATTATTATCACCTACTTAGCGAAAAGAAAAGCTTGCAAATGAGTCCTTGCCAGTGACAAAATTTCGTGGCATAAGTACACTAATGAAATATTTTTTTACTCGCAATTCACATAATATTTTATTCAAAAATAAAAGTAAGACGAAGACGAGGACGAAGAGAAAGAAAAATTAGGGAAACAAGCTCCAAATCACATCGCATTAAGGTTTTATAAAAAGTGATCCTTTAAAAATTTTCAATTTATTATTTGAATAATTTGTAAATGCGATGTAAAACAGAAATATACGAAGTGTTTATTCATTGTGAAGAAGGGAGCTGACAATTGGTGATAAGAATAATAAATTGATTTGTCTGAAGTTATAAAGCAGAGTTCAGAATCTTGAGATTCATTAAAAAAAATCGCTAGACCACAATTTGGCAACGCTCGATCGATCGATTCATATTGGACGACATTTCATATGGAATACTTCTTACCGATATGGTAATTCAAAAATGCATAAATGCACTGATATAATTTATGATATTGACTGAAGGTGCTTGATGGAATTTCAATATAAGATTTGAATTGTAGGAATTTTGTACGATTTCACATGTCTTGTCACTAACGATCCGGGCTTCGCCTTGTAATAGAATGCGATGAGCGAAACCGGTCCTGATCAAAAAATATATTGTGGAAATAAGTACTAAAAAATGTGTTTTTATTATTTAAAAAAATATCATGCCTTTCCATCAAGAAGTGACAGTTAACACCTTAAAAGTGGTGGGATATTTATAATAAGAAGAAATATAAAATACTGACACATCTAACAAATCTATTTTATTGTATGTGATTTAATTATGTACATTATAAAATTCAATTATAGGTTTTTAGCTTATAAATATTAAAGAAAGAATAGACGTATATATTAATATTAACTTTATATTATAGATAGATAACAAAAATTTCTATCACCTTCTCGGTTTTGCCAATTATAATAGTTGTGTTGATGACGAAGAGATTCTGAAGAGTTTATCCATATTTATACTCGTCAAATTTTGTAGTAAATACTGTATTTCTGACATGTATGTAATTTACAAGTATGATCGAACAACCAGAAGGACAAGCCCAGTATAAACGATGCTTCTCATTACAACACATATAACTGACAAAAAGAACCATATAGAAATTCAAATCATACGCAGTGTGTAAGTTTGTATTTTCGTATTTATACGTAAGCGCCTTTCACGTTGATTCAAATCCAGATACATAGAAATGTTTATTTAATGTGCGATCAAAAATTTGCTACGCTAAAGTCTAACAAAAAGTCTAAACTTTGTTTGGAGTTTAATTTACGTTGAAAAGTTTCATTCGAAAAAGTGTGTGCTGAATATTTTTCTTCTTACTCGCACATTACTTGGGGGTATAGGAAAACTTTTAGAGTAATTTATTGATGACGTTTTTGGGAGATAGAATATAATACTAATATAAAGCTTTTCTTGTGACTTTCACTGAATTTGTGGTGCATGTATCAAACTTTGAAGTTATAAGCCTTTTGTTTGTGTTGAATTTTACCCTTTATTGAATCGTCTATGATTGATAGCACTCAGTGGAGTCTCAGAAAATACTTTTCAATGAGCGCCCGCAATTTTTTTTTTTGTAAATTTAAGATTAATAATAACACAATTAGGTGCCAAAATCATTCAAATCGAATAATCGTCCATATGTAAAAATATTACAAATAATAAATATGATTTTCTATCAGTACATTTATAAAAAAAATCCAAAGGTTTCTCTGTTGAAAAAAATCTTATTTTTATAATCATATGATCTAAATTATTGAATAATAGTTATTGTAAAGATTTAAATTAAATGAAAAAGATATTCTAGGGCAAAACAAGATATAAAATTAAACGATTCATGACAGATTTTGTTCGATTCGGTTGACTAAATAAGGACTTTATGCAGCACGGTTTAAAAAAATGGTAAACATAGCTCCATAAATTTTAAGTGGGGTTGGGTTATAGTATTGATTTTGGGTGAACCTAAAAAGATGTCTACTCGTGTTATCCGCTGGACCGGCCTGAGCAGGCTTATTATTTAGATATACAAAAAAATACATAATAAATCGTTCTTGTAGTTCAGTGGATACTACATTGTCGGCTCTGGTGTGGGTCTCCGCTAATGAAGTTAATTAATGGTTTCTGTTGGCTCGCCGGGGTCACGAAGCCTCCCCCGCGCTACGCTAGATGCCGATGGGGGGCGTTTAATTAACAGTCCGTGATGTATGGAGCGCCACGACATTTTGTCGATCGGAGAAATTACAACAGCGGAAAACCGAGAAAGCTTGTTTTCAATATTGTTATACATTTTCCATAGACACGAGATGAGCGATAAAGAGGATTTACTTCCTTCTTTACTACCACGATATTTAGACTTAATTTTATGTAGCTAAATAAAATAAAATTCACAATATAAATAACTAAGGATATTCTATTGTATTATATTGTATTGATAAGCACCAGTAAAGATACTTGCGGAGAAATTCTTGCCAAAATATACATTCAGATAATGCACGCCAGAGGAAATCGAACAACGCTACCGAATAGACATATATATATATATAGGATATTTTTTTGTTGAACGTAATTAATCATTGACTTTATGATACTGAAAAGTGAAATCGGAAACTTTAGGTAATCATCGGAAAGACTATGCTGAAACGACAATTGATTTAAAAAAAATCATTAAGAACTTTTTTCGTTTGTCAAATTGACGATGTCTAGATAAAAGAAATATTTGTATATAATTTTATAGACTTATAACGGTATTACAAAATAGTTACCAATAAGACTTTTTACACAATGGCTATCTTCTAACAAGTCAAGATTTGTACTTTTTTATTGTTGTAGATTTTTTTGTAAAATATTCGAATGTTCTCACGGTAGGGCGGAATTGAGAATTCGTAGGCGTCCGTCGGCGTCGCTTTGTAGGCGGACAGGCGATGATTTATGCCCAGACACTGAGTAAGAGGTTTCCATTCAAAAGAATTCCAGCCGATGTATAATATTATGTACATATTTCCCACTATATACTTTCTAATGATTCGTTTATTACTTACTCGGAATAAATCGCTAGAATAATCCCAAAATGTACATTATTATATACGACTGGAATACTTCATAATATCTGTCATTGAAGTTAATAATATTGTATTTCTAAATAAACCAACGTCAATTGGATGAGCACTGTCTGTTATATTATATATTATAATCACCAGGTAATTAAAAGTCATATATTGATAAGATACAAGGAACTTAAAATCATTATAAAACAGTATCCACTGAATTTGAGTGGAAAATATATTTTTTAACGGATTTGGAATGGTCCAGCATCATCATATCAATAGATATCAACTATCAGAAAGGATTCTTAACTAACAAACTAATATATGCCCGTCACCATTTTTGACTCCGCTGACTGATGTATCTTTGTTTCGGTAATGGACCATTTCCGTACCATATGTAAACTTATTGATATAGCTGCCTTTTTAGTTTCATTTACAGTTGCTAATTTTATTGCGAACAGGAAACAAACTAGGTCGTTGAAACAGGAGAAAGGATATATTGTGTACCTTTTCTACACAGCTATATATGGATAAGCAAATGTTAGTTAAAGTATGGTTCTGACGATGGCGTGAGCCGAAATAGCTATCAACTATATTTTAAACAATAATTTTGTAGATCTAAAATACATTATTTGTTTTTCACCGTGTTGCTAATTTCTTAATACAACTTCTTTAAGAAAAGGCGTAGAATACATATCGGTCATAAAAATATACATAATTAATTTTGGAAACGTATAACAAAAATTGTACGCGAAAAAAATATGGCTAGACGTCAAATAGTATTTGTGTATCTAGAAACAATCGATTGACCAATATTTGGTAATTTTCGAAATTCCGAACTTGACATGTTCTCATTCTGGGTGTTTTAATAAGCACGGATTGTCGAAGCTTTATTATACGATTGATTTATGAAATAGAAAATTTTTATGCATTAGTATTCAGGAAAAACAAAAAACCTAACCTAACTTGACATGTTTTCATTCTGGGTTTTTTAATATGCACGGATTGACGAGGCTTTATTATACGATCGATTTATGAATTAAAAAGTATTTATGCATTAGTATTCAGGAAAAATCAAAGAGGCCGCCATTAAAAATAATGCCACACATATTTGTACGCAGCTATCTTTCAATCTATTAATAAATCACTTGAAGCCGTAGTGCAATTTGGAAATTTACAAGCTCACAGTCACATCAAAGATAAGTTCGATTTATAATTGAAGTGGAACTTGAGAAAGTTGGGGGAGTTGGTGAAAGTTTGTCATTAGAGCCGTAATAATGATTGAAAGCACGCCCCGGGTGTTTGTTATCAAAGAAGAGCTGCTTGGAAAACATTTTTTTTATCGTAAATTAATCAAGAAACATAACTATACGATAGTAAAATCTCTTAAAAGAAGATGTTTTATAATGTTAAACAAAGCCTTGCTTGATATCGATTAACGAATGAAAAGCATTTTATTTTAATTTCCATTAAAATATTTGAATACTTGAAATTTTTCTGCTAGGTATCTCGTTAAATATACATTATGTAATTCTTATATAATTCTTATAATATTCTCAAATATTCCATAAAAAATCATCTTAAATACTTTTAACAAAAGGCTTTTAAGTAGTGACAATAAACAGCAGTTGAGTGGATTTTGTTCACGACTTTTTATTGAATATATTATAGTACATAAACGATTTAGCCGATTGTATTTTAACATTTAAATCTATAGCAGTCACGAGTCAACGACGTCAATAAGCCAGCTAAACTGTGCTTGAATTCCAGGGTACAATTTGTACATGAAGGTGCCGTTAGGATCCATATAAAGCTGTTTGTTTGCCCAATTAAAGTACCACAACGAGAATTTAATACAAACATTAAGTAATTGATCTACATTTATATCTCCATCGTTCAGATACTATAGAAAATAATTTTCTTTAGTATTTAAAAAAATAGCAGACTTGTTTCAAATGTATTTTTTTAAATAAACATTTTATATGCAATTGGAAATATAAGAATTTATGAAAAAGTCGCTTTTGCTAGCAAGATTTAAAAAAAAATTATATGTAAATAAAATCATTCAATATTGAAAGCGTTTATGTTTTGTGTTGTAAATAAAAGAGAGAAAAAAGTATTAAAAACAACAAAAACATTTTATAAATCGCGGTGATATCATTCATCTTTATTTTTATCAAAGAAATGGTCGTTTCTCAGATGAAGATTTTTTTTGAAATCTGAATCACATACGCAAAAAATCGTTGATGAATCGAAAAAGTGATATATACATTATATACAAACACACCTTAAAGTCACAGTGTAAAATTGAGTGATCAATCAGATAAGTATACTAATGGTGAACGAAAACTAATTGATATGGTCTAAAAATTAATGTATCATTGTTTTTAGCTTAGCTCTTTTATATACATATTCATCATGTATCCTGAATTTTTACTAAATTGATTAATTAGTAGAAAATTACACATATATAAAACAAGATCGTATAAAAACCGATCAAAGATCGCACTTTTATTAAATTAGAAGTTAAGTATGATAAGAACCGAACAATTACAATTGAATTAAATTCACGAAAAGTTTAAATAAATTGTAATTTTGCAAACCAAACTGAAGTTGATTTTCCATTATAATACTAATATACTCAATCTTCGAATTAATACAAGTAAGGATATCAGATTTTCATTTATTTAGCGTCCTAAATACACAGATCGAACGATTATGTTAACATCCTGGAACGGAATAATTTTCCGATGCCATCTCAACTCAATTGAATTTCATAGCGAAGCTGGATAAATAAGCTACTATGCAATGTTTTAAATAAACAGAATATTTACAATAAGCATTTAATGTAAGCCATAGTCAAATAAATACATATACAAAAAAAAGAAATTTATTGTTTCTTTGAAAATGCTTGATTTAAAGTACTAATTTTCACTAATTTTCTTTCTGTTTGTGAATGAGTTATCTTGATTATTAGTGTGAAATGTAATGAAAAAAACATTTTATCAAACGTTTTTCAAAAGTAATTTTATTAAATTAGATAAAAAGGATATTAGATTAACCCCACAAGATTTATTTTATAAAAACTGATTTAATTTAATATCAGATCAATTAACAAATGCTAAATCAATGCAGATTGTTAGGTGTAGAGATAGACTATCGAATAAATGAAAATGTATATTACTGGTAAAACTTTTTATTTCTGTCGTAGAACTATGATCACTATGCGGCACGAATTTTATATAAAATATCTGGATAAAAAATTCTGGCGGGAATGCGACACAACTCTAAACCAGCCATTATAAGTTGTCCGATTTGAGAGCTTGGCAGTGTCCAGTCGCGGCTCATGGACAAAATATTTAGAGATTCTCTGGTAGATCAAAAATAAAAACAGTTCTCTTCGGAAATGCTTAGTTTGAAATATTAAATGCTTTTTAATTAATGTAAGATAATATTATGATAATTTTTGGTTTTCCTGTTCATCCGATGATTTCTTTCAGCGCCCAAGTTATAAAAAAAGTATAAAGATTTTCAAATATGTGGTAAATGATGTGTTACAGAATATGCATATAGAAAGTAATGACTATATTGTAATCATTTTGAATGCACCCCAAGTTATATAGCAGCCGTTCAAAAACTGTTTAAACATCTTTCAAAAATATTTTTTATCTGATTGATATCATATTTAATAATACATATAAGCAATGATGTATCAATTAATTAATATTTTTCATTTCCCGTTCAGCCGTATTTTCTTGTGGCATATCACCTATCAGTATATCAGTATTGAGTGTCATTTTAAGAAATTGAAAACAATTTTTTTCGATTCATGAGATTCGTTTACTGGATTGACTTATTAAATTGTTTGTTTAGGCTTTTTTATCACATGAAATCATAAAAAGTTTATTGTTTATAATTATGTAAAGACAGATAAATGACTCATTTATTGTGTGAAATAAAAGATGTACTCGTGTTTGAGTGCAAAATAAAAAAGGAATTGAATTTATATGTTTCACTTGAAGCTCTGTAACATTGTTCTACGCCATTTTACGCACAAAAAGTTAAGCTCCATAACGGCCGTTGGCGTTCTATGTAGCTTCAGATAAAATTTGGCATCGTAATGTTTAACACAAGGTCTGCGGATATTATGTAGGGCTGTTTGTTTTGATATTTTATGCCGTGTTGTTTGTTATGCCTATATTACAAGGCAGTGAAACGTGATTAAGCAAAAATAATGAACACTCCCGCTAAGCGCTGCGAACTTGTTCAAAGTTGTGCGTAAGTTGATGCGGAAGACTTCTGTGCCGCTAGAAACGAAAGACTTTATACAAGCGTAACGTTTATTGTAAAGTTGTGATGAATCATTATTACTACGCCAAAACATTTCAATTTGAAAATCAGCATTGCAAATAATTGAAAGGCTTCAAATGACGTGTTAATTATTTCGTCTTTACGAGCAATTAAAAAATTGGATATCAGTGCCAATTACAATCCATAGTTTTTTTCGTTTATTATCGGTTGATAATGTTCGTAATGAGCAAATCAGGTCTAGATCATAAAAATTAGGAAAAAAGTACTAGATATTGTCTTTTAATTATCTAAATAAAATACATATCCAGTAGTAAATGATAGTTAACTCATAAAAAGTAATATTAGTTGAATGATCTCGATGCGCAAAATACTTAAATGTAGGTGTTGAGAGAGTGGGTATATGCTGTCCGTTACGGATATCCACAGAGATAAAGAAATTATTGTAACTGCTCATTTTTAGTGAAGTATTTATCTCTTTTAAGTCTTCTGAATAGCACAGCCATTTTTAGTCGATCATTGTCACCTAATACTCGAATAAAACAAATAAGTGACTCCAACTTAAATCATTTTGACTATATTTTTTTTCGATTGTTCTTTTTCTTAAACATAACTATTTAATAGTATAAAACAGATGCATAAAATCATAATTTTGAATATTCTTACATACTGTATACATTGTATCTATGTCCGAGTTGTGAACTAAGCTATAAAGTGAACTAGAACAAAAATACGGAATAATTAATACATTAACTTAGCTAATAGATTGATTCTAACATCGATACAAAAAGTTTGACAGCTTCTTTGGTGTCATGTTAATAATAAAACAGTATTCTACCCTAAGGGACGAAGTAATTAATTAATTAGATATACTTTCCCAAGGGATAGATCACGTCAAGAGTTTGTTGTAATTAATGGCGTCAAACCTAGTGGTGATGAATGCAGGATTAATACAGTTATGTATAACTAGATATTAGTACATATTACAAAGAAAAAGAGTTTGATTTAGAGCAAATAATTTTGTATAATGTTTATTTTTATATAAATCAGACAAAAGATTCACATTATTATTGAGCTTAATTGCTGCTATTTTGTTCATAATTTTACGGTAACAAATAATATATTTGCTATATAGCAACGATTCATAGTTTATTTGATAACTAAACTGAAGTGAGTTGAAATAAAGTTTAAACAAAGGATATATATAAACGCATGACGTCTATGACGTTTTCAACAGTTCAAGTACATCAATGTCATCATATATAATATAATATAACTGCCTTAACTGTCGTAGTATGAATATTAAATACTGCCTGCATGATTGCCAAAGCTTATCTATATTAATTTATCACGCTTAGTTTTGTAAATATATTATAAAAAATATAATTGATTCTTCTAAAACTTTATAGTAACAAACTTTAAAAAATCTCTAGTCTACTCTCGTGGTAGAAAATAAATTTTATGGATTTAAAATGAGAAAAGCTGTTCCGAAGTCGATGCCCACCTTAAGCTTGGTTTTTCACCCTACTCGATTGCCAGGTCAACGGTTCATATTCTCGAACATAAACATTGTTGGATTGATTTTTCATTTGACTTATGGTCATTTGTCCAAAGAAGAAGATATACATGTGTAATTGTATTCATCTTTCTTAGCTACCCCTCTAAAATACCGCAAATGTGTCGCATGGCGAATAATCGGTGGTATTTTTTTATTGCTGTCTTCATATAGATGCTAAATAAGAAATATATTATACCCACATTGAAAGATGATGTGCTTTAGGAGTTATGATGTAGGCGATTTGGATACAAAAATATGAATAGTGTTTGAATGTTTTCAAACTATGTTTCGAATTTTTAATGCTAACTTCTTTTTCTTCTTCGTGAAAAACATTATAATTTAATGAATAAAGCAAAGTTGGTTTGCACTAATTCCAAATTTTGGAATAAAATAATCACAGCTGATATGATTCTCACGAACTGGTTAAGTGTAAATCTTATTAATATTGTTTTATAAGATTTTATGTTTATAATTATCTGAATAAAATCAGGTAACGAATAAAATTGAAATGTGAAGTTATTTTAGAATAATTTTATTATTGTAGAATTAAATAAAACCACTTTTTATTTCATCAAGTACGTTTTAAATATTTTTTATAATTGATTCACATATACCGAAAGCCTAAGCGGCTAAGAAATATTACAATAAAATTCAGTGACACTGAAATAAATAATTGAAAACGAATAACCTATAATTGTTTTAAGTACACAGATAAATTGCGAAAAAGAGATTCTTCGCCAGAACAGTTAAGAGATATTCTTAAAATACACCAATATCATTTTCTAAAAGAAAAATGAAAACATATAATATATATTTCACAAAAGTTTGTCGATGACAGTAATATTCGTAAATTTATGAAACGGTTACAAAAGAGGTACAACGTCATTTGTTTATTTAATGTATTAGAAATATGTTTTTTTTCAATATTTATTTAAATATATAGTAAAGAACTAACCTAAAACTAACCTCGAATATAAAACTGTTTTTGGAATGTTTATTTGGGAGAAAATTGATTATTTTATAGCATCTCTACCGAATGTTATCATGAGTTAGACATCGCAACTCCTATCATTATTAATTTGCGTGTTAGTTGATCCTTTTTGAATACACAATAGATAGCTGTAGACATATGTAAAGATAATAAAAATAGTAATAGATATAAAAAAAACAGAATCAACAAAGAGTTTTAATAAAGTAAATAATACAGAAAGAATAATTTATTTATGACCAAAGCGTCGATCATTCGTGAATCATTCACATTATTATAAATATTGACTTGTGATGGTCCGTGAAATTTTAGAATAAACGTTGGTGTGTCGTGGAAGATAAAAGGTTTCCGAGCACTGTTATAGAGTATTGATTTTACACAAATTCTTATATCCTATCTCTTCTTTCAAAAAATATTGCGATATATCCGAGTTAATACCGTCACTGACAGACAGGTGGATGTGAATATCGAAGCAGTGTTATAGTTATTGGTCTCATTAAAATTTAAATACACTTACGTATGTGATGTAGTGGTCCCCGAATTGCTAACTTCATTCAGTCTGAGTTCGCGTTAGAAAGCTTCTAGAGAGAAATTCTCCCGGATAACTATGATATATGCGAAAGTGGTTTCCTAACTTTAGGCTCATACGCATCGCATTTTGGAACAATCTCGTCGAGTCACTTTGTTCTTGGTTTACGATCTACACAATATTCATGACTATAAATCAAGTGGGATACGATAACTATAACGTGAGCAAATTTAAACTAAGTAGAATAATAAATTTGAACAGATTTTCTTGTAGAATGCTGGATAACGGAACTAAGTAGCAAGGGTTTGATTTTTTTTCAACAATTGAAGCAAGTAAATAAACCTAGTCAATTTTTGATATTGGCTTAAGATTTATTGAGTAGATTTTTGATTGAATTGTAGTTCTACAAAGTATTGGCGAAAAGCAATCACAAACAAAAGATGGCAAAGATTCCAGTAAACATTTAATGTTGATTGGCAGATAAGTCGTAAGTGAAAATATAACGTATTGGAAATGTATCAAATTGTTCTAAATTTTCGCAAGCTATATTTTTAAAAACATATTATATCTCTCCATAATATTCAACTTTATAATATTTATTTATACGAGTATTGAGGTGTTGTGCTTTAAATGTATCATTATAGGAATAAAGCTATTTAAGCTGCAATTGAAGTGTTTATGAAAAGTTATCAAAGCTTGAAACCGCTGGTTGAAAAATATACAGCGAATTTTTACATGATTTGTGAAAGGGAATGTATAATTATTTGGCACAGTAGCATTTTTAAAACGAATAGATGATTATAATATTCGCTGAAATCAAAGATTTAGAATCTTCTTTCCAAACCAAAAATGAATATTCAAAAACATGAGACGGCAAATGATATCATGAGTAACAATTTCGCAATATACACTGATACTACAATATAAACAAATAATGTCTCAAATATTAGAATATTCGATTATTGCAACCATTAATAACGATGCACAGCCTTGAAGGTTCTTGACTGATTGGTTTATTTTTCGATGAAAATGTGCACGGCCTAACATACGTCGTTCTGTTATGCTATTGTATTTTAAAATCAATAATCAACTTACAACATATACATATACAATCGTGTATAAATGAGCGAGTAAAATTGACGATTACCATTTAATTCGAAAAGCAAGCTAGTGATTATACGTGAAGCATTTATGTGTATGAATCTTAAAGAATAAATAATATTTATTGTTTGTTGAGCTTCTATGTCACCCTGTGATCGGTATAAACTTACGAGTATGTTTGACTGCTGATTGCGATCGATCGATCAGTTTGCAATATACCGCAATTGTTATACACGCGATATACCCGAATTTGAATTCCCCCAGCGATTACACACATGAAAATAAAACCCTCATTGAAGTCTCATTTATTTAAATAGTTATCTTAAATTTAAGTATTAAATATTAAAACTAAACAAAGTGTGAAATCACCTTGTTAGTTTTCACTGTTCAGTGGAAAGGCAATGTATTTCAATAAATAAAACACGGTAATAATTACTATTTCAGATTTTTTATAAATTAACGACCTTTAAAGAGTTCTAGCATCGTGAGTATTATAAACACAAACAACGCAAATAAGTATTTATTAAAATTTTATCGTATCACGCAAGCACACATTTACATGTATATATATTATACAAATCAGTTAAATTTTATAATAAAAGCAAAATCTTTAGTGAATAATAAACAAGCTAAAAAATCGGTCAAAACATTCCATTCAAATAGGATAATTTTATATATGTTCATGGATGTATTATATATTTGTCTAAACGATTATATTTTCTTAAAGCAAACACATTGTAGGAATAATTCCCTGAGCAAGTACTTCACACGAGCCTTATTAGTGTGCGTATTCATAATTATTTCGTGGGAGCATGTTTTCTAAACTCACTAATGATTTAAATCTTTCCCTAACGTGATATTTATCTCACTGATGTAGGAGGAGTTTAAACTTTACACGAGTTTGCAAGGCACATTTTAACATACATAAGTATAAATTAATTTGACAAAAGTGTGTGAGTGAAAGGTTATAATTTTAATGAATATAAAAGTGTAACCACAGACGTTAATTTCGAAGAGAATACAAAAGAATTAAATACATAATTTTATATGAGAAACTCTATGATAGTTTATAAAAAACGATTCCAAAAGCAAAGTATATTTCAAGTGTCATTGTTTTTGAAAAAAAAAAGGTTGACCAATAAAATAATTGTATTCGCATCAACGATATCATAATATTGTTTAAAATAAATATAACACTTAATTCTAAACAAAATATTGCTTGAAAAATATACGTTGATAATGAAAAACACTGAAACGTATTACATAAAATTTAAGAAGTCCCAAAACAAAGCAGATGAATTTAATTCAAAAAGTAATTTTATTTCAGGATCGTTGTAATTAAATGGCTGCAGATTGTGGTGACATTACGTTCCCTAGACAAGCGTCAAATTTATCTTCCTACTTGGCTGGTGATGTGCGATGCTACCTCTGTTTCCCCTTTCACCTCTGTCCCTTAAGCAGTAACCGCAAACATCCCCTCAACAAGCGCCGGAAGGACGTACACGGGACGGTGATGGAAGCAGAGGGAGAATGGGGTGCCATGTCACCTTACTTCCGGGCATAAAAAATAAGTGTTAAAATTGGGTTAAACGGCTTTTTGGTAAAAACCGTAGTTAAATTTGCGAGTGCTTAAACGAATTAACAGCTCCGCAATGTTTAACGCAAATAAAAATCAGTGGTTTTTGTATAAAGTATGAAGGGAAAAATTCGTAATAAGTTTTAAAAGTGAATAATTTACTGGTGTGGAATGAAATAGTAAGCTATTCATGAATTTTTATTTGATCATCTTGAATTATTATGAAATTATAACATGCTATATAAAATCTTTTTTCTGGAAAAGTTGAGATGACATGGGTTGACTAACAAAATCGTTTCATTAATCACCCTTAGAAAATAGACATTTTATATCAGAAAAAAGGAAAGAGTCGATAAAATCTTTGTTGCTGTACGCTGAGAAAATTTAATTTTATCATATTTGAATAAATCATTTAAATCAACTAAATTTAATAATAATTTTAATGATTTTTATATGTACTATTATACGTACGGTAAGTTCGAGAGTAACGCATTAAATTACACAATTAATAGTTTTTTTACAAAAGAATTGTTAGTTATGAATGAACGAAATTTCATGAGACATATTATAGAATTAAGATTTTACGTTTAAAACTTTTTATTTTAAAATTTTTTGCAATCAGAGACTTTTTAAAATTGCTGAGATTTAATTTTAAAAGAAATTTTATAATGTTGCCAGAAGGATCGCAGTTACTTTAGAGTTGCTTAACGATTTTTAATTTTGAAATTTAAAAAAGACCGATAAAAATCTGGTAAGCGAACTTAACTTTTTCCTTAATAAAGACGAATATTTTGTTACGATTATTTCAGTCTGACAATCTTCTTCTAGGGCGTGACATGCTTTCTTATAATAATATAGTAAAGAAACATATATTCAAAGAAAAGTATAGATTAAAGAGGTAACTAAGTAAATATATATAATATATATATAAATATATATAAATATATATATTATATATATAAATATATATAATATTCATAATTATATCTCTATTTGAATAGAATTAATCGGACATATCTACACATAACTTTTCTTTTTTAATAGTCACTAAAAATACGATTGCTTTTAAAAGAACGATACGGAAAAGGTCAAAGAGACGCTATTTTCAACGGCTGTCTAGTTGATCAATGTACTGCCCAGATAACTAATTTGATCTGATTTTTTATAATTTGAATTGGCGCTTGTTTTTTTTAAATCTTATGTTAGTTGTCCATTTCATGTCACATTTCGTTAAGACAAAATTATTGGTATTTTGTATCAGTAAATTTCGACTTCGAATTGTTGAAACTTTGAACGATTACATAGGTTTTGTCACTAACGGCCCGGATTTCGCCCTTCGGCATCTTCATGCATTTAAATCACGGATGAAACAGAACTGACTGTCAATTCTGACGAATTGTGAAATCGTACAAAGTTTCAAGAATTAAAATTTGATAATGAAAGCACTTACGGTCGATATCATAAATTCCTGTTCTTCTTAAGATTTTGAAGAGGGCATCATTTTGACGTGTTTATTGACGTGGGCGTTCATTGATTACCCGTAGTTAATGTGCTAAATCTCGTGAATGTGTATATTCACAAGTTTTAATTATGGATCAAATATTTACAATTTTTAAATAAATGAATATTGAATGAATGAAATAGTAAGGTTGTCACGGTTAAGTGCTGGCAAAGTTATACGAACAAAGAGTCGAATCGAGCCAATTTGACAGCTACCCTTATAAAATTGAAAGAATTCGTTAGCTCGAATCCAATGCATTTTGTATGAAAAGCGCATGTTAATTTATGGGATAGGTTAAGAATTTAAATTATTGATGTCAATAATTTGATTTGAAAAGTAAGTAAATGCACTAATTGGTAAGTTTGTTCGTTAATTGTTTCATGATTTATATAAAGCATAAAACTTATTAAGCTGTGAAATGAACAGTATAAAATATGTTGTAGCAATAGTATATTTTAAATAAAATTATATTTTTATTGGTGTTTCAAAAAATACATCCCTGTACATTGTAATCATATCTAATCACAATTTACTTGAATTATATCTCTACGCGTGAAAATATATTTCAACATATATTTTACAGTGATATAAAATTCGTTTCATTACATTGATCGAAACCCTAGGCAACTTTATACTATCGTTGAAAGATTCAGTGCATTATCGCTAGTTAAATTGATTGACAGTGTCCCTTTTATCGTAATTGAAAAGAAATCAATATTTTTATTAAAATACAAAATGAAAATATAGTAAATGCAAACCATATCTATATTATATGTAATTTAATCACCAGAAATATGGTTTTAGAAATAGAATATATCAATAATGTTACCAAAACAAACCGTGGATTCCCAAAACGTATAAATTGAGGAAATTTATATCGAGAGAGTAAACTTCTAATGAATTTACGAATTGAACACCGCTGAGAAAAGCCTTTCCGCTACGTCCAGATTACACTGTCGCCCTGGGCCCATGATAATCCAGATCCGACCCTAGAGAGAATTCGGAAGGCTTATTCTCATGGGTTTGTCGTATGTTTTCACACGTGGCGGGTATCCGAAGGTTGGATATATAAAAGATTAAGAGATATGCCACACTATAAGGGCTCCCATTAAGTTTACTACTTAATTATCATGTTTTAATTCGGGACTAAGCTAAATTTTAAGCCTTTCGAGCGAATATCGCGCATGTTGATAAAGTCACAATAAGAAAGACTCGATTTATCTGTGGGAAGATTTATGTAACTTTTGTCGGCGAAAGACCGGGTTCCACGTGAAAAAAATTGCGAATGAATCTTTCGATCAACACAAAAAATTAAAAATATTCTTTGGCTAATGATACGCCAAGTATTTTCTGTGTGCAGCGAAAAGCAATCGGAAAAAGCTTAATTAGAAAATATCAAATTTTTAAATATTAATGCTTAAAGCTTCGTTTAGGAATAATCCATTAAAGTAACGATTCTTTACAAGATCTAATATCGATCCCTATCTAATACTTCTTCAATCAATCGGTTTGAAAATAATTTTGAATGTCACGATTATATTTGTGGTCAAAGTTTATATAATAATTACAGATGTTTTTATGTGTCCCTTACACAAGCATTACGTTTAATCGATTATAAGATGATAACTATCACTTCTTGATGGAAAGGTATGATATTCTAAATAATAAAAACACATTTTAGTACTCATTTTCAGAATATATTTTATGATCAGAACTGGTTTCGCTAATCGCGATCATAAAATATATTGTGGACATAAGTTATAAAAAAATGTGTTTTTATTACTTTCCGCTTAAGTAAGTTTGCAATAAATCTGTTGACAGTTGTTGTTAGAGCGGATTTAAGCCAGGGTTCATGAGAAATTTTAGGATTTATGTCCACATTGAAACTTGTGAAGGTAATTTTATTTATGGTAAATTAAGAAAATATAGCTTTAGACATGAGTCAAAAGTAGTAAACGACTAAATAACTTCTTTTATATTACAATTATATAACAGTTATTTTCTATAATACTAATATATTCTGTCCGTGGGTACCTGTTTCCTTTCCTCATAATATAGCTGTAAAGGTTTCTAATAATGGCTACACAAATATGACGTACCCGTTACATCTCGATTAGTATATACAATTTCTTATGGATATCTTATAAGGTTGTGCTAACGTGATATATTCTGTGGCTCTAGAAATAGAGAAAATACGCGCTGTTTATGTTATAGCCCATTTTTATTGTGATATTTAGTGTCGCCATTTCGGTTTTTTAGAAAATGTAACCGGCAGATATAAGCGGATAATGTTAACTGATGGCATCAGCTAAACAGCTCAGGTATAAAAGGAGTATTGTAAAATATGAGATTTTCACTTTATTAATAAAAAAATCAATACAGTAGTTCAGTAAGTACAAAGTTAGGATTATATATTGTAACATAAGGTATTGATTTTGCCCGTTTTGATTTTTCAATTGACACATTTGTTGCTTAGTTTTCAGGGTATTCTGTTTGGCTTAGCGGTTATGGGGTTGAAGCCTTAAAGATAACGATTTTTGTTTTTCATTATATTTCTATCAAAAGGCTTTTTTATAATTATTTGAATGTAAATTATTCATCCCTCTCCAAGAACTCTAACGGATCCAATAACTAGATATTTTATGATATCGACTGAAGGTGTTTGATGGAACTTCAATATTAAATTTGAATTGCTGCAACTTTGTACGATTCCATATGTCTTGTCACGAACGACCCAAGTTTCGCCATTCGGCATCTTCAGGTATTCCATCGCACGGATGCAACTCCTTTACCTCGTAAATTTTGTAGAATTTAAGTATAATACATTGCTATTTTTTCTCCGTATTAAAAAAAAGTAATTATAGACATACGGTATAGGATATTTTTTCTCTGACATATGCTTAATGTGGAAGCGTTAATCTATTGAGAACAATAATCGAATTAGTTATTGTTTTATTTAGAATCATTGAATGCTACCACTCGGCAATGGCGCCTGGTAGATGACTTACATATTATATTTGCAGAATATAGATGTACACAATACTTGCCTTCCTAACGTTATATAAACTTATTAAAAAAATAAAAACCTTAAAGTTTTGTATTGAAAAAGGAACCAAACAATTTATAAAGAATAAATCCTTCTACATACAAAGATCAATATATTTAACAAAATTGCGTGATTATCAATATGGACCACATATGGAAAATTATTATTATTAAAACACATCGAATTGTGATTATGATAACTATCAATTGTTTGTAAATGTGATTCAATATGTGTTGGAAAAATAATGAAAATCAATTATATATGTAAGTGGCAATACTTCTACACAACTTTGATTTGCTTCCTCTGAAATGTTCAAAAATGAATGACATTTGAATATATTTCCTCCGAGAAGCAAATGATTTGCGCAAAAAAAAAAAATCGAGCGTTTCTAAGTCAGCTGAATTTTTCTGTCTGAATCTGATTGATGATGCTCGAATGTGTTATTTTTCTTTTGTGTGTTCAACAATCATTCTTCAATTTTATTTTGTCAGCATACAAAATCAAACATATAGAAACGGTGCTCCAGAACCTACTCAAAACGTGATTTTGTGATTACATGAATGGCCTATGTTATTCTTTTAAAATGATATTCAGCCACTGTTCAATATATAAAACGTTTCATTTTACATAAACGTCTATTACTCTGCATACTATAATAGTGAACTTGATTTTTTCAGGATTTTTAAAAAAGCTTTTGAGTCATGAAAACAATTAAGCATCAATGTTTCGACATAGAGGCGGATTGTTTGCGTTTGCTCGTGTTAAATGAAGGTTTACAAATTTAGTTTTGTGTTACAAATAAACTACAATTTGTTTTACAAAAATTTTGGAATAAATAATTGAAAAAGTTCTGTTGATTGTCATTTAACGGTGCCTTTTTTCCAAAATTGTATTGTGAATTTTGTTATATATAATATAATATAAAGGAGATTGTGATGTTTGATTCGAACTACAAGAACCCTTCGCGATATTTTGATCTGAGAATATTATTCAAATCATCTCTTTGATATGTATAGAGAGTATATTTTTACACCCATTTATCAAAGAATAGAAAAAAATATATATTTATAATGCTGCCAGAAAATCTGGAAAAAATGCTGTTAAAATATTATATCAGTCTACCGCAGACAAAATTATTATGCAGTCATATAATATCTCAGCATGAAATTGATGGAAAATCAAAATCGAAAATCATTTATTATTCTGTGTAATTTTTGTAAAGAAAGATATTGCTTATAATATTTTTGTTATTGAAAAAAATACGTAATAAATAAGATATATTTAAAATGAAACTATAACTAAATATTTTTTAGTAAGTGTTTTATCAATAAATTTGCAAACCTGAGATCCCTCAGGATGTAATGAATTCAAAGATTATCAGAATCGCAGACTTAGATGAAATTATCTGACCAGTTAATTGTCGTGAATGATTTAAAAATATTTGATTTAATTGGCATTTACTTGGTAAAACTCTATTATAAGACGGTGAAAAAATAGCGATGTGTTATAGTTCTACAAAGATATATACGGCTTCATCAGAACTGCATCAAATATTTCTGATGAAGGCTTATATCCAACTTTTAGAGCTAAAGTAGATTTTGTTTTACCGTGTGATTTAAGAAACTGTGCCCAGGTGTATAAAATTTAAATCGTATATAGTTTTTGAATGTTAATATGGCTATTCGAAATATAATATAAAATAGAAATCGAAATGATTGAGTTGTCCAACCTCTCTTATATAGTATAATACTAACAGAGTAGATATACTAACAAGACCAAAACAGGACTTGTGGGTTGCTAATCGCTCTCATAACGTCTCGTTTTTAGTATTGGATGGGTGGGAGGGTATTTTCAGACTTCACAAACATCAATGCTTCCGAATTTAATCATTGTTCTTACTCGAGATCGTGAAATCTTTCATGGCAAATATCGTCGTTGACAACTGCACCACGGAACTTAACAATACAAGTTATTATAGTATTCAAATACTTAATCTTTAAATTTGAATTGTAACAACTTTGTACGATTTTACATGTTATATCACTAACGACCCGGGTGTCGCTTTTCGGCATCATCAGACATTCTATCACACGGACGCAAAAGAACTGACGTACAATAAACAGTTAGCATCGTCTATATACCAAAGGTATTAATTAAAGAAAAACACAAACCCTAAGGCAAGCAGTAAATGGTAGCAAAACAAATTTAATAATGTTAGTCAAATAATAATTAACTCTATTGCCTGTGATAATTTTCATTAACGATCTTGATAATGAGTCATTCTACAAAGGGTTTTACAACAAATAATAATTAACTAACATTAATATATAAATGGGGTTTTTTAAGTGTACATCAGTTATGTTGCATCCGTGTCATAGAATGCCTGAAGATACCGAAAGGCGAAACCCGGGTCGTTAGTGACAAAACATGTGGAGGCGTACAAAGTTGCAACAATTCAAATTTGATATTGAAATTCCATCAAGTAGCTTCAGTCGATATCATAAAAAAACATCATCTCTATATGATATGACAAAATATACTGAAAATATTCCAAAGAAGTTGTTAAAGAGTAAAAAATAAAAATAAATGAAAACATTTTTAGAGTTCAGTTGAATTGTCGAGTCATTCTATCAACCATTTTGAAAGTTTCGGCTTTCGTGGACCTTTTTGTCAATTATTGTTATTCATAAGCAGTGTCATTAATCACGTGCGCTGTGACGTCAGAAGGTCATGTAGTCAAATTGTATCATGAACAGAGATAATAATAATACGTGTGTCAAACTTCGCATGGCAGGAAAATAATATGTATTGTGGATAGATGTATTACATGTGCACATATATGTATATATTTTCTCGTTCAATACTTTTTTTTCAATATGAATAGCTAGTCATTAGTAATTGATCTCATAGCTTCTTCAAATAAACAAATGAATCTTCAATATTATGAGGCTTCATAAACGTTAGTTTAGGTAATAAAGCTATACCTGAATGACATAAATCACTAATAAGAAATCTCCAAAGTCAAAATCATGACAATGTAACATGAAAGTTACTTCACGACATTAAAAATAACTTACTCGTATGATGGCAAAAATAATATATGTTAACCGTAAATTTGTTAGATTAACAAAAAATCAGTTGATTGAGTCTGTTTAAAAGCATGATTTTTTGTGATACCTAAAAACATTCTCCCATCAGTCCAATCTTAAAAAAACGCGACATATCGAGAGTGATTATCTAAATTATTTACCCCTGTGTTAACTCTATCTTTGAAGGTGTTAAATGCTACTTCTTGATGGGAAGGTATGATATTTTGAGTTATAAAAACAATTTTTTTGATTCTATTTACATAATATACATTATGATGATAACCGGTTTTGCTCACTGCGAACATTATTCTTGTTACTTAAAAATAGAGCTAAAATGTATTTTTATAATTGGAAATTAGCTTTATTTCTCCTCTTTTTATAAAGTGTTCGAGCAATTGAGTAACAAGGAGGTCGGAGACGCAGAGAGGATTAAAAAATTAAACAAATACAAAGAAATGTTTATTGCGCATACGATTTGTAAATTAAACAGCTAAAAAAAAATATTCATCGAAAATATAATATAAATCTATCATAATTCAGTCTTATATATAAACTTGATGTAACAAGGATAACAGTAAATTAAAATTATTTTTTTTAACGAGATTCGCCAAATGAAAAAAACGTACTATCAGTGAGTGAGAAAATGTTGAGATGCCTGTTCGTATTACATACAAAGTTGCAAGGAGAGTGAAAACCAGCGACAGGGAGACAGAAAAGAAATGCACTTTAAGACGTAGATGTCTTTAGCTTTTATTGTGCAAACGGAATATTCTAAGTCTTTCAGAGAAAACGGAAAGCTGGCGTGGCATTATGTGCTTAGAACGTAAGCACATGTAAATATTGCTTAGTCATTTGGCCAAGTTGTGTTGTAGAGATTTTTTAAAAGTATAATCAAATACCACTCGATGATCTAATATTGACACATTTTATAAGACTTTTACCTTTTTTCTACAATATATTAAAAGGGTGAGATTATAAAATTGTTCGTCTTCAATATGATTGTTCTTTTTTATATAATACAAATGACATGGCTATTCCATTTATTTCCATTATAAAGATTAGTGTTTTGTCATATTTACGAAAACACAGAGATTTGCTTGTAATCGATGTCATTGTTTTTACAATTTACTACCAATTGAAGAAAAAAAATTCCTATTTTTAAATGTTAAATATTTATTTAATCTTTGGTATAAATATAATTATTAAAATAAGAAGAAACAAAAACAAAATGAAATGCGAATTTTTAGTCTACTAAAAAAAGAGACAAGTTGAATACAGTCATAAAAAATGGATTCATATTTATGTATTACCAGTTATAAATATTATTATATCAGAGATCACATAAGTTCGACCAGGCATTATTTATTTATATATACACAAAAAAATACAATTTACAAATTCATTGCATTTGCAACGTCAAAATATTTAAACATTTAATGTTAATTTAATTTCATGTAAGATTAACTACATTAAGATGAAGTGTTAATGTAAACGAAAAATTAAAACTGTAAGAATTTAGGTATGAGGCAGTTCTACAGGTTTTCAAGGACGGTAAAATTGCTTTATAATTTTATTGATAAATTTTTGATACAAATAAAAATTCTTTTTTCAAATCTTTCCTTAAGAATTTGTTTAAAGTGCAATCATATAAAAAAAATAATTGTCTTGTAATTAAAAAAAAAAATAGATTTCGAATCAACAGATGTAATTTGTCATTTTAAAAATATTTAGAAAAACATTTTTAGAAATATATTTAAGAAGAAAGACGATAAGAATCAGTTAATTGCCACAAGTTTTTATCTCCAAAGCAATTTTCGCGGAGTATACAACAATTTTTACACATTTATTCAAGTGGATGTAAAAAAAATAAAAGGAAAATATATTATAATGCGAGTTCGAGATTCCATTTTGCTCGGCTGAGGACCAAATAAAAAAAACACTCCAAATTTGAAACAAAAATTAATTTTAAAGCCTCTTTAATGTTAATGTTATTAACAATACCTTTATTTTAAAAATTATATCCCAATTTTCTTAAGAATTCTAAGATCACATTGAAAAAAGGTATGAATATTTATAACAAAATATCAAAACAATTTATCCACTCAAAACATATCCTACCACTCAGAAAAATACTATAAAATATGCCTAACGTGAATATGAATATATAAATAAATTAAAGTGCTAAATACTTTTTCTAATATAATTAATAATACTGCGATAATTTATTCCACGGCACTTTTTGGCGTATTTGAATATGGTTGAGCTGACATTTTTCACTAATCTAAGGGTCGCTTAGGCGGATCAGCACGCGTGAAAATCCTTTCCGAGTTTTCCATTAAAATATTTAATGTGACACGATGGCGAGTTGTTTTTCCGACGGAGCATGTTCCCCAAGGCTTTGCAGAGGCGTCCGCATCTTCAGGCGCTGGTGACGTGTAATCAACGATGCCCACTCTTGAGATTGTTGTGAGTGGCGTTCATGTTCATTATGATGAACACCATATTAATATTTGCAGTGACATTTAATTTGGAGTACATTTATGATTGTTTTACCTTCAATACTAGCTCAATAATAAATTTGTGACCCGTATTCAAATGAATCAGTTATTTAGTTGATAAATAATTCTATACAAAATCGACTACAATGCTACAATGCAGCTACTAACTTAGAAGATTTCAAAATTAAAATGACTTATATGATAGCTATATGGCATTTCTATAAGGAAAAAATGTCAATGTATTTAAAAAAAAATAAAGGACTTAATTTAAGATATCGATCTAGTTGAAACCCCCTGATCATTTTATACGTTGTTTTTCTAATAAATAAATATGTCTGATAAGAACGTTTAACGATTATAAGACAGAAGTGAAAATTATAAATGCTTCATATGAGATTACTACCTGCTCGATCTTGGTTCCCATAAGATTATATAACTAAGCTCTTGGCAACATCACGTACATCTGCTCATATATGATTTTTTTCTAGTCACATTCTTCTTAATAACTGTCACATTTAGACTTCAAAATCACTGTCAGTTGAATGAAGCTTACTTCATTAAAAGAACCCTAAATTATGCAAAAGTTGTAGTGAAAACCGAACTACCGAAGTATAGATAATTCAACTAGAGAAATATTTTTCTCCTTACACATTTATGTAGATCGGTGAATTAAAAGTAAAAATTATAAATTCATTCTACGCCACTGTGACGAGATATGGAAAAATCTGTTGGTATTATGTCCCGCAAGTCGACACCACGGGAAATCTAATTTACAAGACCGGAAATGTCTGGAAAATGCACCTCTTCTAGTCAACATGGTATAAAAATAATTAAGCAAATGCACTTATACATTTTTAGGAATGGGATGTCAAATCGTTAAAATTTTCAATATTAAGAACGTTTGGCTTCTGTTTTTATTTATTTAAATATTTATAACAAGTGATAATTGATGGAATGATAATCCATCGAACATTGCAAATATTATTCAAAAGTATAATATTTTCTTTATTCATGTTTAAGGTGAAAGCTGTCATTTCATCATTGAAATGCATGATATTTCAGAACAATCCTTAATGAACTATTGATTGGCCTTTATTTTGTTTGCAAGTGATTAATAAGATATTACCAACATTTCATATTTAAATTGGTTTACTTCAATTGATTGTATATTGTATGACATCATATAAATTGTTTTTTTTAATTCTTGAACCTTTGGGTTTGTGTATCTGCTTATTATCAACTATTTTTAGGTTCGTTTGTAACTTGTATTTTTTCAGTCGATAATACTCGCGATGAGCGAAACCAGCCCTGAACAGAAAATATATATTTTGAAAGTATTTAAATGTGTTTTTATTATTTAAAGTATTTTCCTTGTTGCAGATGAAAATGCTGAAAAGTTGGTAGCCATGATAAATTCAAATAAATATAATAATGATAAACAGATAGAATTAAGTATGTTTCTCTCATATTGTTTAAGCTTGTTGTCTAAATGATCAGTTGAATTTAAATTTAGAAGCAACTGATTTATCATGAAAATATTTTAAAATCATTTGTGGGTAAAACCGCATTTGTCTTCAATAGACTGCTAAGTGAAAGCCGTTTGCGATCGTTTCTCTTTTATATTCTTATTATAAGAAGCTAACTAGTAGTCTGTGGTTTTGGATTATTTTAGTTTTACGACAGAATCAGTAATCAAGTAATTAAAAAAGTTATGTTTTCGAAAAACTTCATACATTTGAACGAGATTTGTCTTGAGTCTGAACATTTTTATGCATCTGACCTAATAAAATTTTCATGAACGAATTTTTCGTAAACAGAATTCTTTTGTTCAAAATAGCTTTTCAATACTTTACTTTGTTGTCTATAATACATGTGTGCAACAGTGCAAAAAAATTACAATGTGCAAGGTCACCTTAGAGTAAATCAATGAAAAGAACTAGTTTGTGGAAATCTAGAGCACATCATAGCACACACTGTTATTCCGCAGCGGGATAAAAAGTTGACATTGAATATTTAATATTTGGCATAGAAAAATTTAATACTTTGTGGGAACCAAAATTCACATACTTGACATAAAATTGTATTCAATTTATCATGCCATCTTCTAATTTACCTACTTATTAAGCTTCATAACAACAATCTTGCTTAAGATAACCAGTTGCAGTCAATCAATTTCTATTAATGAAGAAAACAAAAATGACTTTTCAAAATATTTACTGTCACTTCTTGGTAGGAAAGCATGATATTTTAAATAATAAAAACATATTTTTGAGCACTTATTTCCACAATATATTTTACGATCAGTACCGGTTTCGCCCATCGTGAGCATTGCAAGTTAATAATGCTCGCGGTGTTACAAGATGATAATGATTGAGACGATCGAAACCGGCCCTGATCATAAAAATGTTAAGAATCGAAGGTTAAGAGATATGAAAAAATCAGACATCCGTGCCTTGGTAAAAATCGATGAATTGATTGATTTTCATGATAATTATTTTTTGAAAATAATAAAAAACTCTTATAAAACAATATAATTAAATTATTATTACCGATTTCATTCGAAAATTAAGTTCTTTCAAATGATTTTGTTTTATATTTATAGATATTTAAAAAAAAGTACTCCATCAATATAAATTTTTATTCGATCGTAATGAAGAGCCATTACTCTTTAAAAATTAATCACAATTTCCAGATGCTTTGCTACGACGAAGACTAGTGCTATCATCGTCAATATTATCATATTACAAAAAGAATATTAATAAAATACATGTACATGACAAGAATGAAAGCTTACAGAGTATTTTATCTATTTTAATAGATTAAACAAAAGTACTCGTATTTACTTACTCTCTGTACAATGGATTATTTTGTCATATGGGCACAGTACTGTTGAATGTTGTTTAAGGTTATTCACAGTGGCAATGCCAATGGCAGGCCTATTCTACATTTTTGAAGAAAGAACAATTCATGTCATTCAAAAAAATATCGGGAATTTAATACTTGGACTAGTAAAAGTCGTCAAAATATATTTGTAGGTACATTTCTTTCTGAGCTTTCAAATGGTTAAGCCTGAGTATGCCTAAGATTAATTATCCGAGAGTTAAAAGTTTACGTAATTTAACCATGCAGTGAAAAAATATTTCTTCGAAACAATTTATTCAATATTCCAAATTTAAACCAAACACAAAAAATGTTAAGTAAGTAGATCAATGTGTTGATTTTTTCCCCCAAAATATTTATTTGGTGTTTCAGCAAAAGTTTCAAATCTTTATATAATCCATATGTTTTTGTTTGTTGAATTTTATGATAGTTTGTGGTTAAACGTCAATTTAGATACGACAGGAATAGTTGGGCGGAAGCTTGCGTATAAGTTGCAATATATTTCACACTTGTTTACCCGCCAGACGCCCGTCGAACATTTTCGATAAATTGAATGATGGAAGCCTATCGCCGATGTATTTTGTATATACACTGAACTTGCTCGGTGTAATTCACGATACATGATTCCCAAGCCCGATGTCCAAAAAAATCGATTTCAAATTGAAATTGATTGACACTCATATTTCGTTTGTAATAAACATATTGAATTTATGATTACATGTAATATGTTACGCGATACGTGATTAATGAAGTAATACAAATTCTTGAGGAAATTTTGATTAAGGGATTTTTTTAATTGACAATTAGAAATATATATCACCTGAGATAATACGAAACAAAAGCAACTTCATACAACTATTGCATCCATACTCCATATCCATTGACTTTATATTGAGTGGATAATTAAATACAACACATTATCTTTGATTTATGAGAGTTATCCTTCAGGCATTGGATCGTAAAAAGCCGCTTGAAAAAGTTAAATGGTCAAAAGTATAAAAAGGGATTTAGATAGCATTAAGTATTTTAAGCTTTTGGAGATGTTTCTTGAAGGCGTGAAACACACGCTGAACAGATTGTTTTAATTGTAATATTTTAACTGAAAAGACCAATAGATCACCAAATCCATCATAAATGCGTTTATTACGTCAATATGATCAAAGAAACAGAATACAATTCAGTGTTTTTTCTAACAAGATTGATGTACGAAGTGTTAACAGTTTCATATTATTATTTTATATATATGAGTTTCAAAGCAAATCGGAGAAAGAGTAAAACAAAAAGTTTAAAAGTTTTTTTTTGTTCTATTTCAAAAGCTCTCATTTATTCATAAAAGTATCCAAAGCTTGAATATATGCCCTCGCCTATTTGTAATATGTTTATATTTGTGTAATTTTTAATGTTCCATAAAATTTAGCTGTAAATAATTCATTTTCATATTTTATCATTCACGGCATGCGACGCATACTAAATATATATAAGTTGTCTTGTTCCCGGTCATAAAGTGGCGCCCAATCTTTGGGGAAGTAGCTTGTTTTATGGAATAACAAAACTTGATATGAGATCATGCGATAATATTTATTTTTCCTTTGAACGCAAACTGAAGTTGATCTGAGAAATATAGTTGACATGAAAGCGTACAGACAAGTACAATATTAAATTAATATTTTGTTATTCGTTTTTATGTCTTCATATAGAATAACTTTGTAATAACATAACTTCGAGTGTAAAAACTCTTCTTTCTATTTGAGCAAAAAGCTTTCCATTCAATTAAATACTGTCAAATTAAAAAGATGATTTAAGCATATAATAGTGTCGACTAAACATTATATTAGTTTAAAGTTAGTTTCAAATTCATGGTATAAAATTAAACCATACTTGAGGTCATTAAAAGAGTAAACTTTTCCGGTACTTTGTAGAATAATATCGCTTCAATGCGGCAATAACATACATATTCTTATTAAAATGCAATGCCGAAATTGGTGTACACAATGTTATCATCTACATTAAGAATGACGATGAACTTGATGCAATATATATAGAATATAAATCAGCCAATTATAATAAATTATCCATACAATGATAATACGAATCGCGTAAAATAAAATAGAGATTTTCTCTTTGACTAGCTTACACAGTAATGTTCTATAGCTGTAAGCCAAATGATTTTTGATAAGTATTAAAGACAAAACTATTTTTTAGTGCTGCACAGATATAATATTAACCATTCTAAAAAATATATAATAAGAGATACACATAAATAAAATTGATTATATGACTCTATTACGTACCGTTTGAATACTGTTAGATTGGAAACTTTTAGATAATACTAATACAAATTTTGAAATTCGAAACGGTCTCTTATCAGTAGAACGACTGTCTTCATGTGAATTTATTTCAGATGCGCTTGTGAACTGGCTTCACCATCGGAAAAGTAATTTTTCACGGCTTACAAAATAAGAGAGAGTGACTTGGTCATTTTATGGTGAAGCACTTTTTGATTCATCTGTCTGTCAAGCGAAACCACAAAAGAACACGAAAGAGAAGAAATTGTATTAAGGATATGTAAAATAAAATATTATATAAAGATGAACTATAGTAAATCGATATTCGCCAAACATTGTATGAAATATTTATTCAATATTCAATGTAATCTACACGAGCAGTATTTCGACATGAACGGATAGCGTTGCTTCAATGCTTATAGATAAGTTTATTCAGAACTAGGTTGCATATCAATATGCATCTGCTTGCTACTTGCCCAAACGATACTGTATAAATTTCACTATTAGTGCATAAATCCACCTTATTTACATGCCAATGTACACATTATCATTAAAAACGAATTTAATACTACATAAAACTTATTTTTGATTTTTTTTTAATATAATATTTTTATTGTTATATCAGAGACGATTACTTTAAATTGTAAATGAAATTTTCTCTTATTGTTCTCCAAAAAAGTCAACATCAGTGTACTGAAAATATTCTTGTTAGTTGATTTTTTTATAGCTCACTCTATGATTGGTTTCATATTTGTAAATTTGGTTGGATACTAATTGTATTTTAAATAATAAAAACACATTTTAAGTACTTATTTCCACTATATACTTTTTGATCAGGACCGGTCCTGATCAACAATCATATTTAAAATATCATGCCTTTCCATCAAGAAGTGACAGTTGATACCGCAAAACTAACTGTATTTATCAATACTGACTAATTACTAAATAATGAGGATGACTATTAAAATATTTGCGATTTACTATAACTTAATGTATAAATATACTTTTGAATAAATGGCTGTTTTAGTCTCTTGAGAAAAAATCCGAAAGTATCATCGTTTATCTGCATGCTTACAATATTCTGTAAGTGAAATGATGAATTTTTGTAAATGTAGTTAAATATTTTTATTTAGCTACGAGTATATTAGATTTAAAGCATAACTAATGCAATTCTGTAAGTACATCCATATTCGGAATATACCGGATAGCTGTACATAAGTTGATATCAGCGAAAAAGAAATCACAGATCTTCAACATAAATTCTTGATAAAAATAAGTATTTATTAAAGTAATATTTACAACAGCAAAGCATATGTAAACTGTTTACAGAGAAAATAGTTAATTGATAACATTCGCCGAGCCAAAAATATTTCTTCCATAGAATATCTTTTTCTATCACAATGCTGATCTCGCAAGTCTGGAAACGTGGGGGTAGTATTAGATTTACGATTGCGAGAGTATTAATTAATGTTACTTTTGAAATTTTATAATTTTCTTTTTCTTGATTGATAAAAGGGCTTCGAGGCGTAGCCAACTGCAACAACATACTTTCACCAATAGTCTATTTTAATGATTGCCTAATTGGGTTTGTCTGATCTAATTTTGATGCAAATCAACCTTTGTCCACTGTACAGTGTTAATCTATTGTTCAAAAAGTGTTAATATAGGAACAAATTTTACCGTATACACCACTTTGTATACATTACAACATCCTTGAAGCAAACTGTGTCTTGTAACTTTGAAACTCTATTTAGTCCAGTTTTAGTATTCTTTCAATTCATTTAAGCTTTATGGTGAATGTTAAAATAATTTGCAATACCTAGTATTCAAACGTAATACTATTATTTTAAATATAATACGTTTTTTCCCGAGTTGTCAATATAAATTAGTCTTAGTTATTTGGCCATGTTATCGATAAATTCGTCGTCTGTAATTATAATAGAATCGATTCTAGGACGAGTCTCTTATATTGTTTCATTCAATTTGATTTATAACAAATAACTATCAACCTTGCAAAGAGTAAAACGAACTTAAATGAACTGTGCTAAATATTTTTTGTCAAACTTAATACATTGATTATTTTGACAATATTTAAATTTTTACTATTATAAAGTAAATAAGAATTCTACTGACAAGCTTAATTGATTAATAAGTTATTCAATCAAATGATTAATATCTAGGAAATAAATCGTCTTACATTCAGTTCTGTTTTTCGCATGAAGGACACTTTTTATTGACTACTGAGCAAAAAATAACTCTTAAAAAGAAAACGAAATGTAGGTTATATAAGTAATTATAAAACAACATTATTATTTTGGATGTTGTTAGTGTTGTTGTTTCTATTTATGCTAACATTTTTATTTTAACTGTGGATAACATTTAATGTAAATAACTTAATATACTAATAATGACAAAAAACTGGATATAAAAGCAACCCATTAAAATACATATAGCTCAAAAAGAATATTAAGAAAACGTAAAAAAACTCTTCCAAAATGAGAATCAAGCGATATAATGTTTTCGATTTATTTAAAAATCGTTTTCTTTGCTTAGATATTTATTTTCTCTTGTGGTATAGATTTTACAATGATTATTTTTTCATTAAAATATAATAAGCTTACAAGATATCTAAGGGTGTAGATGACCCAAATGAAGCAAAAGAAAAAGTAGATGAAAGGGCGGGGAAGAGTTCATAGCACGTTTCCAATTTCCGGAAAGAGAGTACCCAGTATCGTCTACCTGACTGGACTTTCACCGTCATCCACAAAGTGAAATTTCTCACTATATAGGGATCTTATAAAACAGCGTTTCTTTACAAAATATTATATAACTGGCAGAACGTACTCTGATTTATTCAGGACATACCTTGTTGATTGAAATGCCTTTTGAGATAAAACGACTTCAAATGTATATTGTAGAGGAAGAATAAACATTTCTTAAAATTCATAATAAAATATTATTTGTTATAGACAGATTTTGATAATAATTACTAAAATTATAAAGATACTATTTGATTCAACGAAACGAGTTATTTTATAATATTAATGCAGCGTTTTCCTTCCGCTTCTAAACTATTTCGAAGGATTGTATAATTGTCTTCATTATGAAGATAAGGAATATTGTAATGAATATTTACTGCTCAGTGTGCATGGCAACTTAATAAGTAAAAATGACAATTACCTTCATTGAAATAACGATAATATATAGAAACTGCATGAAACGTACAATACGTATGTCAATTTATACGGTCTAATAAATAGTTTTTGATCTCGTAGCTTTTAAATAATTCAGAAAAGCTTTGTTGAAGACAATAATAACCGGTGCATAATGTTGAATCATTTTTTGTTACATTTCATTCAACTATAAGATTCGCTTAAATAACAAGTGATCATTTATGATATCGACTGAAGGTGCTTGATGGAATTTCAAAATTAAATTTGATTTGATATTGAAATTTGACTAGATATAGTGATAGAATGCCTGAAGATGCCGAAAGGCGAAACCCGGGTCGTTGGTGACAAAGCATGTGGAATCGTGCAAAATTGTAACAATACAAATTAAACATCGAATTTTTAATAATTTCAAATCTCGTCGATAGACGTTTACAATAACTGTTATCATGGAAAATATTCAAAAATGATTAATTTTCAGTCAGCTCATCTGAAATAATTAAACATTTGTTAAAGTTGACTTTTGCTTCTAAAATATAAATACTTGATAAATTTTCTCGTAATTATTCTGTAAATGATTTATTTCAATGCAACTTTCGAAACTAACACCTCGAGAAAAAAGTTTTTGTATTTATTCGAATTAATATGATACAAAATCTAGGGACAGAGAGATGACAGGCTGCCATGAAAAGCTTTTACTCGGAAATGTTTTCCCGAATAACTAAACCGACTGAAATAATCCGAGCAAGCATATTGCTAGCAAAGTTTAGCAGCGACCTATTTTTAAATCTTTTTGAAAAAAGTATAACGCAAAAAATATAAATGTTCCTTGAAAACTTTGATTTTTCTTTATCGTCTGGTATAAACATTATAAATATTAAAAATTGGTTTTGAATAATATTATTTCTTATAAAATAGAACGCTTTAATCATTAGAGTAAACAATTATGGACATGGAATGGTTTTTTTTTATCATTATTTGCCATTTTTATGAATCTAGGTGTGTTATTTTAAGAAATTCAAAAAAATCTGTTAATGTAAAACATCAAATTTTTTTACATGTCAATGTTAAGCAATTAAAATGCCTTTCAAATAAAAAATGTGATGTAATTCTCGATAATGACTGTAATACTTTTCTATGTATGAATATATTTGTAACGTACAAGAGATATTTCGATGATTTTCTGTACGTTAGAAATGAGTTATAGCCAATGGCGACTCGTGGATAAGATATCTTGGGGTGCTGGGGTGTTACTATTAATATCGAAATTATTACAATCAAACTTTGCTTGCAATTTTGTTTAATTATAATTGATAAAATAATTTTGTTAAAATAATATGATTTTGTTAAGGAAAGTGTCCGTTTAGTATTGTCCGAGTATCGTCCATTAGTATTGTCCGAGTGACAGTACTAGACTAAGCTTCTTACTGCTATCCCTCTTCCCCGCACCCCTCCGTAGACCTAATAGTTTATTCCACTGCAAAACAGTACTGCACTAAATCATAAAAAAACGTCTCTTTTATGATATTAGAATACCATGTTGTATGATAATTATTGGATGTATTGGTGCACGGGTGAGCTTAAAACACTGCTGAAGTTCCACGTATGATCGAGCAGTCACTGAATGCGATGATACTATAACTAGCATTTGCCACCATATACAGATTTAAGAAGAAAGCATCAATTATATATACAAGCTGTGAAATTTTAATGCTGACAGTATAAAATAAAAAGTGAATTACTTTATTGATCAAATTTTATTTTACATATACTTAAGTATCAACGGGCAGTACCCAAAGATTATTGATTAAATTGTGCTGTATGATTATTAAGTATAGCTAGTTCTATTGGAACGTGTTTCCAATTCAATGAAATAGTATATATATCTTTAAGTTTTATATACTTATAAAGATATTTGAGAAAAGGACAAAGATAACACAGAGTTAAGTAATTGGTTCTAATCTTAAAGGCTTATCTCAGGCTATACTACAAAATATTAAGGCTTTGCGCGGCTTTCAGGTCGTAAGTATCTCCACGACAAAGTGAACTCGCTTTTGCGAGACTGAATTTTTAAATAAAATAAGGGTGAAAGTTAGAAATATTTATTATTTTGATAACGGAAAGCCAAATTCAACACCACAGTGAAAAAATGATTTCTTAATTAACTAATGAAATCTTATAAATATGACGAGATAAGTATCTTATTACACGGAGTTGTATTTCGTGTTATACGTATTTTTTATTTAATAATATTATATCAAACATGTTTTTGATGGTTTTTTTATTAGTTTTTGCCCTTTAAGAGTTTGTTGTTTTTTCTGCTCTATCTTTTGGGATGAGGAGTATTTAAGTTTAAAATAATATTATTTGTGTCATGTATATTATTATATTTATTTAAGTTTTTTCGAAGGCGGCAGTATTCGGTAACGCCTATTATCACATTTCATTTATTTTTAACAGCTTATAGTAAAAATGATTTTACACTAAACTATAATAAATAATTTCAGCCTTTCCAGGGGCCATATTAAAGATTCTTTACAAAGTATTTTAAGAGAAGTTTTTTTTTACTGTAAAAAGTAAAAAAAGTACTGTACGTAAATGGGCGAAAAGTTCCAACGATATTCATTTGGGTGGATTAAAAAATGAGTATATGAAAGTATTTTAAAAAACTCGAACCCGTATCTATGCCAACGAATAATACTAACTGACGAAAGCTTTGAGAGATCTAGTACACGATTAGAACGAGAAATTAAAAAAAAAACACTGTGGAAGTGTACGAAAAAAATTGATGACTCGAGTCAAAATTATATTAATCAAGTAATTCATATTATGTCATTAAGAATAAATATTATTAACACGGTGAAAAAATAGCAATGTATTTTAGTTCTACAAAATTATTTTTAACAAATATAGTTGATATCTATTTCGGCTCACGCCATCGTCAGAACTATGCTTAAACTAACATTTGCTTATCTATATATAGCTGTGCAGAAAAGGTACACAACATCTCCTCTCTCCTTTACCAACGGCCTAGGTTGTTATTTAAACACAATGACACTAAATTTTCAAAATTCTAAATTAACTAACAATTTAATTAAATTAATTAAATAACAACCTAGGCCGTTGGTAAAGGAGAGAGGAGATGTTGTGTACCTTTTCTGCACAGCTATATATAGATAAGCAAATGTTAGTTTAAGCATAGTTCTGACGATGGCGTGAGCCGAAATAGCTATCAACTATATTTGTTAAAAATAATTTTGTAGAACTAAAATACATTGCTATTTTTTCACCGTGTTATAATGGAGTTCTACCAAGTGAATGCCAATTCAATCAATAAATATTATTAACGTTAAATATGTATGTCATAAAAAAAAATCAGACACATATAAATTTATGTCTAAGTACTCGGTACGTTTTGGTTTCTAGTAATTTTGTACGCCTTTGTTGATTTTTTCATAGTTAAATAATATTATATGTAAAAAAAGAAAAATTAGCCATTTTTATAAAAATTCACTTCTGAACAGATTGCAGTATTGATTTATATGATTGGGACTGTAAAAATATTATATGATTAAAATATGTTTTTAGTGGATGCATGACAAAACATGTGCAAACATTTTAATCATTATAGAACATCCAACAAATTAAAACGTAAAGTAAATGTTGTTGCTGCATTACCTCAAAAAGTATAGCTTCTTATTATTTTAACATTAAATGTTTATATTTTTAAATCGCTTCAGTTCATTCAATTCACGCCGTATTTACTAGCGCGTGGGTTGTTTGATGTTTGATACACTTGCCTCCAAGCTTCTTTTGACAAAATTTCGTTTATGTATACTGTATATATTTTATTAAGAAAAATGAAAACGTATTCTCGCGCCAGATTATCAAAACGCGTGACACATTTTCTCCGGATTATGTGGAACAACACTCAGTTGATTTCGGGAGGGTGTTTGCGGGAGTTATTTAAGTCTGTCATGATATATTTGAGAAAATTTTCTTTTTAATTAGTAATTATTTTCTACAAAAACTGATAGTAGTAAAGATGCTCAACTTTTCTTAATTTTCAGCTAACAATAATTGACTAAAAAGTTATATTATCAAATGTATTAGAGGTTAGACACTAATACAGGCAAGGAGGTAATAATTGGCACATAAACATTACTATCCACTCGTAACACGTGATTGTTATGATACTTCATAGCCTTAACATTGATCTTATTTATGTAAGATGTTGATTATATTGTACTAAATAACAACATCATTAAGATGTGTAAAGATAATAAAAAAAACATATCACTTGATGTTAAAGGTGTAAAAAAACAGCAGACATTTTTAAAGTGAACTCTATTAAACTTCATAATAAAACCGCAAGGTATATGTTAATAATATACGTAATCAAAATATTTAATATTTTGCAGTAACAAATTCATATTTGTTGTAAAAACAAATTGAAAATTAAAGAATGAATTTTATGTTTTGAAAGTATTGATGTAATATAAATTAAAAATTATCTCAGAGAATAAATTAATTAATATTCCGAAAGATTCTACAAAATGAACCGATGAAAAAAAATTCGATACCTGAAACAACAAACAATAGTTTTTAAATTGCATACATAAACATTTGCCAAAGTTTCTTAGTTAAAATATAAAATATTTGTTAATAATCTTTTTTCGACACTATATAGCAAATATGTTTAAGGCTTTTTCTATCAATAAACCCTTCTCAGATGTGAAATTTATATCACCATCTTAATTTTGATGACTAGGACAGAGTCAATAAAAATTTTAACGTTAATGGTTAATTCATAAAAATAACACTCAATTTATTGCCCAGTCATGGTTTTGGAGTATAAAGTTGATTCCAATTATTATTATAAAATTATTTTGGTTTATATTTTTATACGTGTGCAAAGTGTTTTTGTTATTTGAATACAATGCTTTCCAGAAAGAAGTGGTATTTAACACGATATATTGTTATAGGTAATTTAATTTGTAAGTAAGAAATTTTATTTTCACCGAACTATTTTGTAGAAAAGTGTGAAAATTAATAGATAATTTGCAACTGCAGTTTTCTAGTATAGTCTGTTCTCTGAAGCAAATCACCCAAAATTAAAAAAAATCTGTGGATTGAGGACAATTTTATTGAAATAATAAAGCGATGGTTGTGTATAGAATTTGGCGAAGTTGATATTATTATTAAACAACGCTCTAAAAAGTGGAAAACTGTTATTTACTATGATTTATTCATTAACAAGGTCGAATCATGTGTGATCCAGAAATATCATTTTTTTAGTTTTGTGGTGATCCGTGATTTTTATGAAGAAGGATTTCATTTTCCTCTTTGAGTTTAAAAACAACCATAAAAATTTCATCGTTATCACGAGGAGCTAATCAAGAATAGTTGATACGTTGGTGGGAATATTTATCTATATCAAATAATTATATATGGATATAATACTAATCCATTTATTGTTTATTGTTGTATTTCGTATACATACAGTGGTTCGGGTTATCTTTGGATCGTGGATGAAACATAAGCCTCTGCGAATTAGGGAACTATTGTTCTAATGTAGAGTTAGTTATTTGGCTAAGTCCTGTGAAACCATGTCTAGCTTTAATAATAGGCATAAGATAAACGATTAAAACTATTAAAGACAATACGTCTATCAAAGAGAATATTGTTCTACGGAGATAATGAGAATAATAAGTCCGTATTATTTGAATTGTGTTCCAAGTTATCTCTTGCGGGTACAAGTCATACAAACATACTATTTATTCAAAATATTTATATAACAATAAAAGTTTAGCTATTAACGTCGAGTAAAAGTGTGCGTAAAACCATCATAAAATATAATATATTTCTGGTTATGGAATACGAACGTCAAGTCCTTTTATTTCATATGAAACTAAATTTACATCTATGTTATAAATTTGGTCGAATTGATCGTATATGTGAAAAACTAAATCATCATGTTTAACACGTTAAAAGAGAACGTTTTTTTTTGATTAATTAATTTGAGAGTATTTCGATAGTGATAACGAATAGACAGATTAACACATTTAAACTTTCCTCAAGTTTTTACTCCACGGAATCCTATCAATAACTTATTAAATTATGAAAATGGAAACTTTTAAAACAAAAAAAAAAATTGACCTTCGAATTGAAATTCTTCTTTTAAACAAAACTGATTTATTAGAAGCGTTAATTCAAATTGAAGAAAAGTCGAAGTCTACTAGAAATGGGAGATTATCCTCTCGCCTAGATGGATTTTTTTATCTCACTCAAAAGAATTCATTTCATCAACGTGTCACGCGTTTGGTTTCTCGTGGATAGAGTTTTTTTTTATATTTTGCTTTGTCGACATCTTCAAAAAACAACTGCAAGAGAGCTTTCATCGAGCGAGTGCTTTATTATCATATTCAATGTATTGTAGATTTGGCAATAAATTTGACAGATTTTTTTTTATTCAGGCATTATTTTTTATAAACGCGACCTGCAAAATATGATTTACGGTAAATAAATATTATTTCAGTATTATAAGGGTAAGGTTAGGTGAATTTTATAATATTGTGGATATTTTGTTTTGTATTTTTTTTGATTGCTGTTAGAAATATAACGTAACAGGAACATGAAATGTGTATATTTAGATATTGTGAATTGAAAGAATAAAAGTCAGTTATTTTGACCTACTCATGCTTTATTGTTTTCATGAAAATTTATTAAACAAAAATTTTAAAAATAGTCTAATGAGACTGATTTGATAATAATTTAAGCAATACAATTAAATAAAAATATTATAGTACTTTATATTATATATTTTAAAATACTAAATATGTAATATACATTATGGGTATATATGTATTCTGTGTCGAAACATCATTATATTATTGTATTTTTGTTATACAATAAACGTCTCTCATACAAGTCAAGACTCTTAACCTAAATCATAAGGTAAATGAATACAAGTTGAATTTTTTTACAAACTTTCACACAAAACACATTTCGGTTAATGGCATCGCTATATGTAATTTATTTTTCATTTAATAAATATTCAACGTTTAATCTAAAAAAGAGAATTAGCCCTTCCACAAAATTTAATCAATAAATTGATTTCTAGCAGTTTCGACACAAGAAATTTATTAATATTGCAGATGTAATGAAAAATATTGAGAAATATTTGGCTAACGTTTTTGATATATGCAAATACCAGCCTCGTGGAATAGAAGAAAAGGAGAATATGATAGCAGTATTATGTAAAAGTATTATTTATAACAGATCAGCGTTCATGCATGATAAATCATTCCTGAAAAAGAATATTCTCGCATAAATTCGTACGTTTTTTGTGGATTCAATTTGTAGCTTAATGTTTGCTGAGACTTTAATTCAGATTCTCTGTTACGAGAAACATTTTATTCAAAATATTGTTATTTGAGTCACTAAACCGTTTCGTGATGAAAGCTTGTATCTTGTGAAGAATATATATATAAAACAGCGCCCCAAAAAAACAATGACACGCACTTTTTACATAAATTGTTGACATCAAATTGTTTGTCCAACACTTTAAGCTTCGTAGCTTTCAACGTTGATAAAGTTGTTCAGGTCGTTGACGAATTATCAACTATTTATCAGCAAATTTTGAATAAACAGAAATCATTAGAGTTTATTGATTGTTAACTTAATATTTTGAAAACCTCTTTTTACGGCATCATTATTCTGAATTTGTGATAAGATAAACATTGCCGAGATTTTGCTTTCATTATAATCCAATCATAAGTTTTTAAAACTATTTCCGATAGGTATTGAACTTATACCCTTATGGTCGATAAATTATAATCCATAATTCCTTTAGTATGGAAGTGAAGTGAACTGTATAGTGTCAGTTTTATTAAAATTTGAGAGATCCAAACTATTTATTTTTTATACTAGCAAAAATCAGTAGAAATTTTTATCCATTTAATTAAAATATTCAAAAAATTAGCTTAACGCATAAGCTTAAATGTAAAGGTAATGTATAATCTCAAGTAAGGATTCAACTCAAAATATCCGATTGGAGAAAAATTGGGATGTCAGCTGGGAAGAATAAGATCATGGTGTGAATGGTAAAAATAAAACTGTGATTGGTCAAATAAAATTTCTAAAGTCACTCGACATAGGTTACCTTAATTCAAAGGCTCCCGATAATTGGATATCGACTAAAAATGGAAAGCATGTCAAGCTGGCATCGGTGAAGTAAGTGAAGTAAGTACCCCGTTTCAGAATTGGTCAAAATAATAATTGTACTTTCAAAATAATGTAAGCCGATGAAAACCCGAAGCAATTTACACCGCATTCCAAAAGTTCATTGCAACCTTAGTGAGATATGGCGTTATGTAGATTAAACTATTAACTGATCTGTACATATTTTAAAATGATGGTAGTAAAAAAAATAGCTTTGTTTGTTTACTATTGATCAGATATTTTGCTATAATATTTGTGCTGCATACACTGAGAGCATATATACAAGCAGCGGCAAACATAGATATAACAATAAAAACGATGTAGTTCAGCAAAAATTAGCCTCGACTCCGATTTTTCGAGGTTAAACCTACTTGTCACAGTGCACGTAAAATAAGTTTAATACAGATATATTCGTCATACTTGAGTTATGATCTGCACTTGAATATTATTAAGTCGAGTGGTAAGTGTCCTTTTTCTTTGGTTGTAGTGTAGATTTTAAATTCTAGCAAGAGTGTTTCCATAAGATATTTTTTACGATTTATAAACTTATGCTTGATATTGATATACATGGAATATTTATGTAATTAAAGCCTGCTTCATCATTGCAATATTGAAAATGATAGACGGTAAGCGGCGCAAACTGAGCGAAAAGCTAAGTAATCGTCTTGTATTCAAATAAATAAGATATTTTTAGTATACACTCAACAGTTTTGTAATATAGAGTACAGGACACATATTACTAGCATTATCAGTTGAGGCAATACAAATAAAAATAAAGCTATTTTTATAAACCGAGAGAAAAAATGTCCTGATCATTATTATACACAATTGTTAAAATAGTAATAAGAGTATTGCCTGATTTAATTAAAAATATAACGTTTTACTTGTCCCAGTCCTAATATTGACATATCCATTGATATATGATAAGTTCCATACAAGCGGATATGGAAGAATATAATTTATATTCTCCTTCAATATTTGATATGAAAATAAGTATAATAATATTAGCTCACATTTGAACAAAGTTTACTGTAAGTCTACACGCTTAAAAAGCGTCGAAAATATTTTATGCAGTGCTAGAAAGAAAATTGAATTTAATGTTGCTACGTTTAAAATAAATTTGAATGACAGCTTTGAGAATTTTTTTTTCATTCATCATTGATCTAATTAAAGATATAAAATATTGATTAATGACTTAAATTATTTTTTAGAAATATATTTGCCTAAAATGTAATCTGTTGATTTTATTCTTCAAACAGAAAATATGATCAGAACCTTAAATGTTCACTGTATAAGGTTGAAAAAAAATACCTTTTTAACGTGTTTTTACACATCTTATCGTTTACTATTATTTGTATGATTTCAGCGATTAATATGTTGTGCAAAGCACACAGCTGAACGATTAAAATATTGTAATAGGTCTTCTCTCTTTAAAAGGATTATTACTTTGAGAATGAAAAATATTACACCGACCTCTTGCAAATTTGTAATCGCGGTGAGCTAAAAAGAGAACGAGAATACTTTATGTAAAGTTTTCTCGATGTATTTTAGAGTATTGGAATCGATGCAACTGTATTGAACTTTGCATATAGGCAACGAAGAACCTAGGAACACATACATAAAATATGCAATCTATCGGTTGAAACAAACTAAATTTTCTTTTGAAAATTTTATTTAAACTAAGAAATATACAATATTATTACAAGTGTAATTTCAATATATACAGATACAGTTCTTTACATCGTTTTAATTGATAATATGAAGTATTCTTTATAATATTGTGCGCATTAAATTTTTGCTGTATTTAATAAAATGATTTAATTATAAGCTAAATCAGAAAATTGTTAAATTAAAAATTTAAAAAAAAAAACTGTTTTCGTAGTGTTTTTTTTAATATTAATAAAAATCTAAAATAAAAATTATGGATATTCCAGTAACAAAAAATTCGATGTATAAATGAAATAAGGCTTTATTTTTGTTTGTAATTTAAGTTTATCGTTATTGATACAAGCAACAGACAAACATATTTTATTGAAATTGATGTTATATTTCTATTACAATTTATCAAAGAACCTAAAAAATATTAAATACATGTTACGAAAACCAATTGAAAACAGATTATAATCAATCAATTTGGTTTGTTGTTTATACAGTCATAAAACATAGTGTAACCCACCGATCGAGACTTTTTCTTATTGCTTAATACAAAAAACCTGATACCATTCATTAATATTAAATACACAAAAAGATATCGGACACAGCTGATCGACGGTGGTTTTTCATCGAAAAGACGTCGTCATTAATCTTCTTGTTTCCTTTCACTGTTGCTTGTAATCAATTTCCACGCGCTTCGATTGACAATTGCATGGGGAATGTGGATTTATATCCAACGAAGAAAGTATGAAAAAGTGACAAATGGACTCGAAGTGTTACGAGAAGCTTGAACGTTGAGCACAAAAATTGTATAACTTCCAAGATAAATTTTTATAGCTCTTTCCCGAAAAATTCAACTCATTAGTTTAAAAGACTTTTTCATGACATATTTTTTAATTTGTGAAACATATTATATTTTAAAACAACTTTTCCACATATATTAAACGTAACATGACCGGTCAAGTATGCCAATATATTAGCTGCCATATTTACGGTGGTGTAAATTTAATGTTTCCTAATGACACTAAAGCCTTTCCCGAGAAATACATTTATCTTTTAAAATTGGTTTGAAAAAAATTATGATAAAAATGATCCTTTTTGCATCAAGACGAATACGACGAAAACCTTATTTCTTGTAAATGGTTTATGTGTATTTTTTCACCCAGTAAGAATGATGAATCAAACTGTTGTATAGTTCAAGACTCTGAAATGTAAGTATATAAAAATGGTCGCTTAATTATGATAGATTTACATTGCTGTTAAGAAGATTCTATCAAAAATATTGTGAATGAGATTAAACATTTCGAAAAAATTTTCAATACACAAAGTATTAGTACTATTCTCAAGCAAATAAATAAACATTGAGGCATTAAAAAAAATGGCGGTCACATTATTTCTCTGCCACGCATTGTTAGTTATTGTCATGCATCTACCTAAGTAATTCTTCCCACTGGTCTCATTTTTGTTTTTATTAAAGCTCTACTAGATTCCATAACTCATCTGAATTTGTTTTTTAACACTACAAATAAAAATGTTTAACGTTTTTTTAAAATTATTTTACAAGCTTTGCAATAATTATAAAATGTAAAAGTTCAAAAGAAATAATTAAAGTGTGATTTTGCAGTCCATATTTTTAAAATTTATGGCAAACTATGGAATTGAAACTAGTCTATTTTTCTTCTAGAATGGTTGCTCATTAATATCTTTTATCATTTTGTCACGTATTTTTTTAGCATGAGATAGTTATTTTGTGTACTAGCTTTTACGCAGGGTGTTTAGTTAGATACATTGATATTTATTATTATTAGATAAATTATTGATAATACAATTTGAAGCGTTCATTTCGTATACTTAATCCAGTGTCAACTGGCTTTCGTTATTGCAAGTATCCGGCTAAAAATTTTCATTTGAATCCGGAAAAAAATACTTTTATGACTATTGTTAACTATTATCAATATTAACAACTAATTATCGAATTGCCTACAGCGAAGATTTAATTTTATTTCAAGTAATATTATGATGTAATTAATATGACCAAAATCAAACCTTTTTTTGAGTAAAATCTGTTATAACATAAGTGAGATTTTTATTTCCTTATAGAGCGCACTTTAAACCGCAACGGATTGCTTGTAATTGTTCGTGATGTCCAAATTCTCTGTATTTTAATTTCAAAAGCATGATACGTCCTTATATGAACGCATACAACATGCGAATAGATTTTGCTCTTGGCCTAATTCTGCTGAACAAGCAATCGATGTATTACACAATAAATATGCGTATTCAAACGAAAACATGAATTCACCCGGAACAATATATGACGAAGATTTTTAATAGTTCAAGTGTTAAGCTCTGGTTACTTTGAAGAAATTCACTGTGTATAGAGAATACAGATTTTATATTTGTGTAACCAAATGTGAACTGAGTTAATATTTTTCATTCTATAATAAGTATAAAAATGTTACCATTGTAATCGTTCTTGATTTTTAATATTTTTTTTTTCAATTATTATCAAAAGTCATTATATCTAACTATTATAATTCAGGATCGTTTGGTTTACAACATATTTTTATTCCTCGGAGAATACTTTATTTTTTTTTTTCACATTCAATCAGTAAACTTCACACTAAGATGACAAAAACAACAAAGTTTTTATCAAATCCATAAGTAAAGTGATAAAATGCTTTGAGAATAGCGAAAAAAAACCGTCGACTTGTATGCTTTCCACGGTTCACAGTTTTGTAAGTCAGTATTTTCAAAAATATATTTCACTTTGAGAATGTAAAAATAACATCGTTTAGAAAGATTTTCAGAAGAAGAAAATCATACGAACATGGAAACAGATAAACCTAAAAGCATCCAAAGATCAAAAGATGTTACGGCCAAAGCCAAACATTGAAAATTTCTCGATTACGCTTTCGCCACAAAAAAAAACAAATGTGGCAAAATTTTCGAATTTTCTTTTTTGATTCTATTTTTTCTTATTCACCTATCGCTAAGTTGAATTGAATAAACTCTGCATAAATTTAAAACACACGTAGACTAAAACTTATTCAATTTTAAAAGTTGGCATATAATAATTTGAAAAGTTTTGATAACAACCGCGCTAGATGAAGTCGATTATTCAGTATGGTGGGATTTAATAACACAATATTATAAAAACTATGGATTTACGATCACTTTTGAATACGAAATTTTTTTAAGACTGAATATTTTCTATAAAAATGAAAATACAGTGAAATATAAAATTGGATATTTTTATAGGAAATTTACATATGTATATATTTATATTTACAAGCCAAAAGAGTGAAAGTATGATAATTGATGAGTAAAAAATACAGATTGACTAAAAATATTTTTGATTTTCTATATCGAGGATTTAAAATTATATAAGCAGTAATCTGTCACTTTTATATTTTACGAAAAAAAAAAATAATATAATACAGCGCAGCAATGAAAAAAATAATAAACTTGATGGAACTTTTGTCAGTTACGACAATGATGTCATCTTACGGACTTTTATGACATTCGCGTGCTAAAACGAAATTCAATTTGCGTATGGGAATCACACACTTAAAGCCCGGACGTTGCAGCTTAATCCAACTATGTAATCCACCTATATTTTTTGTCGTAACTCAATAATTTATAGAATATTGTTGAAATGCAGTCAAAAGTAATGCATACGTGGTTGATGATAAACGTTAACATTGTCGTCGCTAACTAATATTAGCGACGACAATGTTAACGTTTACATGATAAATAAAAAACATATCGTCGTTTGAGAAAATTACCAACATATGAGTCATATAAATATTTTTTCTTTCCTGAAATCATTCGGTACTTTCCCGCAGTGGCAATCGCTGAAGCGGAAACCATTATTGCAAACACTCAAATTGTAAATATTTATGAGAGGAAAATTGGAAATTGCGAGATATTTTACCTTTATTGTTCGACTTTTATTGTCCCCGCGATGATGTTAAATGACTATAACCGTTTTTTCACTTGCGGAAAAGCAATCGTAAAAAAGTCAAATAGAGACATTTTTCAACTTGGGCTGTTTTGTCATTTTCATAGGTCTAAGCTTAAATATATGCTTTTATAAAATAATATTTGATTTATAATGTATAAACTAAACATATTCTACTTACACTGATTCCACTTATTCGTTCATATAAAACCTATATATTATCATTAATTATTAAAAAAGAAAATATTTTTTCAAGAAATGATATTTTTAAAAATTGTAATCTTCTTAAAAATATCACTTTTTCAAAAAAAAAAAAAATGTTTTTTCTTGTTAGAAAAAATGTTTTATCACGGCTCTTATATATAACATGTCTTTTTTATGAATCAAATAGAATCTGTAATAACTTTCTTCAAAAAGCCAATTTCATGAAGTGAAATTGACTCGTCTATTTTTACTAGATTGCCTTTAACACCCGAAGCAATAATTGAAGTATTTTTGTTATTCACAATATTGAATAGACAATCAATTTTAATGCCATTTCAATAGTTTCAGTAAGTAATTAATTAAGTAATTAAAAACCTGGCAAACATAAAATCAAATAATCATATAAATCGTTTGTAAAATAATTAATTTGATATTTGAAGTTAATACAGGTAAAGGCCCCAAATCTATTAAGGCAGTCTGTCAACATTGTCTATATCAAAAAATTCCGTGCTGATTGATTAAGAAAGGGATATTATTAGAATAAGATATTGATAGCCAATTAATACCTACCATTAATTAGTAGAATGTAGGAAATGAAGAATCAAATTTTAATAACGTTTTATTTTAAGGATAAAATGAGCGGTAAATATAATATTTCCTACTCGTTATTCGAAAACATTTATTCGCCTTATTTAACTAGAAATTCTAAGCAGAAAACGCGTGTCTCACACACGCGTTCCCATTATATCTAACCGTGATTCATATTAAATTCTCAAACCTGTCTATGTTTGAATACCTACTTATCAGAATTGAAAGATTTACTGTGTATACACCACAAATATGGCTTTGATTACGAATGTTTGTCATAGAATATTAATTCAAGTGATTCAATTATCCAGTTTGCTAATCTGCCTTGCCTAATTTCACATAGTTTCGATCTAGACTTCAATATTATCAGATATATGAAGGCATACGTTATGGCGCATCGTTTCGATTATATTCCACTCGTTTAATTATGTGAACATTTTGAATAATGATGTTACTTAAATAAAGCATAGGGAATAAGGGAAGCTCGAAGTAACTAATGCATAAATTTGCCAAGTCTCACAGGGTGTGTTGTGCTTTTTCGACCGAAACTGCCAAGTATTGTCTTGTACCCCACTCAAGTAGAGAGACCGTCTGTTCTTCGTAGAAATCGGTAACCATATAGCTTAAAATTTTGTAGAATGAAAGTGTAATTATTGAAAAAGGAAAACTAATTTCAGATTTGAATTTTCGGAATGTTACTTTATTTATTTCATTTCGTTGAATTGTGTATTCGTTTTGACTGAATTTATTTATGGTCTACAATGGATTTCTTCACATGGATTTTTGAACATATAGTTGGTTACCAAACTTGAATTCCACAAACTCGCTGTAAGCATCGTCGCTTTATTATGAATAATATATTTATCGTGATAATATCGTATATAATCTTATCTATATCTTATTACAGTGGGTGTATTTTGTGAAACAAAAAAAAATATTTCTTGGATTTTCAAATTTTTACTGCGGAATCAAAATACTTTGATTACACATGACACACGTGGAATTCTTTAAACGATAAATATAAATAAACTAGTATAATTTGGAATTCAACTCGATAAACGACGACTTTAATTATTTTTTTATAGGCGCATAATGGATCATAATTTATAACATAAAAAAACCAGATTGTCATCAAGCATTTTGTAGTTCCATATAATGGGTTTTGGGTTATCAACTTCTGGCTTGCCACTGAAATAAGATAATAATTTCTGTAAGATCAGATCACAAGGGTTTGCTTATTCATGCATCTGTTATAAATTTTCCCCAATGTGTTTATGTAATGTAAATATTAATTATTGACCTGTACTACGTAATTATGTAAATTTACTTCATGTAAGTGGAGAGCGTTCAGAATAAAATAGGTATTTTTTAATAAAATTATCCGATCAATCAATAAATTATTATGTTGTTCTCACGACTAATGATTAAGTATTGGAAAGCATTCTAAATCATCAATATGATGTCAAAGACTGTAAGTTAATGTATTAAGAAATAGTAATTTGTAAACCTATATTGTATTACAAATACCGCGGCCAGAATAAGATGCAACTACATTTTGGGAACATATTGCTTTAATTACATATTATTTTTATATCAGTATATGCTATTAGTTGTTTAGCAGTAAATATTTTACATCTAATCAAACGATAGTCAATACTGAATTGAGTAAACAAAATATTTAATAGAAATATTTTCTGACCTTTGTCGTTTTCTCGTTAAAACAAAAATATAATATTTCAATGACAGAAAAAACATCAGATTGTAAAAGTTTCTTCAATATTTCGGAAAAAATGTGAAAAAAACGTTGAAATACCTAATGTATAGGTAGAATAAGGTAGAAATCAAAATGAGAAATACCTTTTTTTTGAAAAGTGTTAAATATGACATGTCAGTTGCATAAAGTGGTGATTATCAAAGGGACTAGGAATATATTTTAACACATAAAAAGGTCGCTTACTAGTTGCAAAACTCAATATTCCTGTTTGGCACTAGTATGAAATTGCTTTTATTGAATGAAATGTTGTTGACATTTTTAGCTCAAATTGTGAATTATAGTGTAATTTTTCTGATCTTTTATAATAAAGGAAGTAAGATTGTTGGTGGGTGTAAACATTTTATACCATTCAAAGAAAAGGATTAAGGTAATTTTATTAGGAAAGTTCATTGTTATTTTCCAGTCATTGAACTACGTCGTCAAATATATTTATTTTAAGTAAAATAATATATTAGTATTTAAAAAAAGAATCTTTTTTTGTGGTATTTACAACTTAAACATTTCTCAAATGGATATCAAGCATTTCAAAATGCCTTAATCATATTTAAAACGGGAAGCGCCATATAAAAAAGTAAACTTCTCAAGTATAATTATAGCGATTAAATCAAAATTTTCACGACCATAGGCAATTAAGAATAGTCAAATATAAAGATGAGCATTATTAACAAGTCACCATTCAGATGTCTGACTGACAATTTATTCGCATCGTATATTTAATATTTTATGTACTGTAAACTATTTAGGCGAAGTGTTTCATGATTGTTTCCGGATTATTTATGGACTTTTGATTTGACATCCTTTTTTATCACTTAGAGATCCATTACAATTTATTTGTAATTTTTTACTTCATTTAGACATATATAATATGATAATCTGTAAATTTTTTCATTGTTCTTTAACCATTAGTTTTGTATTACTATTAATTTGGGATATTTTTTTTGTATACAAAGCCTTGTTTGTAATGTGTATTGCATCAGTTTATAAAGCCCGATGAGAAAAAATCGTCGTGATAATAAAAATATAATGTTGTGCACAGTACAAACGAAACTCTCTATATTATTTAAAACAATTATGCCTTTGCGGTAAATAGGTTACACCATAGTAGTGATTCATATATATATTTGAAACCGTGTCCACTTGAATGAATGAACTTATCAATGAAAAGCATATGTAATCAAATTAATGTGCTCACTTTTTTACTAATTGTTTTCAGTCGCTTAGAAACTATTATTTTTAATAGAGGCATGATTTAAAATAGTTTAAATCTAAAGCTAAGGAAAAACTAAGAAATCACTTTCGCAAAGCATGTAAAGCGTAGGGATTTGACATCGTGGAATGAAAAATCTATGAATCGATTGAAATTTCAAGTAACAAAAGCGTCTGTGCTTGGACTAGCGACCGAGTATACCACATCCGATGAGCAAAACGCCTACTTTCAAGGTAGACACCTGCGTAATAAAGAATTATTTTTTTTCGTGAATTTGAATTCCAAAATTTATCATTTTGTTGTGTTAAATGAACAAACCCACCATAAGAGACGTTTACATCAAAAAACATTCTTTAATGTTTACTTGAAAAGTCGTAATTTTAAAGAAACCATTGTCTTATTTGTATAGTACCTTCGGAAAAGTAATTTGTATGACTTACTTCATCCAAGTTTTCCACCTTAATTCTCAACTATTGAAATATCGACAGCACGTGGCTTGGATACGAACTGAATTGCTGGAGTGCTGCGCGAAATAAATTATCATTTATTTTCTTAGACGCTTCAGAAACTTGAAGTACGTATCGCTATCTATTCTCTGCATGGTTTATTTTAGTAAAAACGAAATTACATTAACGTTTTTATTTCCATACCTAAGCAACGTATAATTTCTTATCGATAAGGACGTTAACAGTATTTTTCAAACCATGTAAGAATTTTTTTTTAACAAAAAAACTTAGAATACAGCAGAATACACAGTTTGTATTTCTATGTCGTAACACTGTTAACATCGAATTTTTAGTATCGTTTGAAAACTCTACACTATCATATTTTACTCGCATGAAAAAAAAATGATAAAAGTTATGCGGAAAGTTTTAAAATTTGTTATAAAATTGTAATATATAATAAGGGTATTTGAACAATCATTAACTTTTTGCAACATACTTCAAGATCCGTTTTTGATTTGGTGAATCAATTAACTCAATTAAGTATAGGATATATTTTGCAAAATAGAAGACTAAATACCGATACCTAAATATGCAAATTAAGAATAAAAAAATATTCTGTGAATATTCTTTTTTAAAATCATTCTTTCATAATCATAAGAAGATGATTTATGCAAAAATTATTTTAAGCACTGAATAATAAACGAAAAAACGTCGATTTAATGAAACTGTTAAGCGGTAAGTGCTGTCCAACGTTGATTGGTTGAATTAGCGAATGTCACAATCAGTTGAATAATATAAAATAGAATTATTATAATATTATTATAACTGGTCGAGAGAGTAGTTTCTGTTTATGAAATTAATTCGAAATTGATTTTGTATACAATTTGTTAATAAATAAAACTATGAAATATTCTATTTACTCCCACACTATAATTAAGTATTTATAAGGAAGGTATATCACATCATCATCAGCCGGGGTGGATGCACCGCTGGATGAAGGCCTCCCCCTGCTTTTTTTTTTCAGGGGGGTTGTTTGGACATAGCAACACCACGCTGCCCAGGCGGGTTGGTGTTCGGTTTTCTGTCTGGGTTTTCCTTCCCATAGCCAAGAGAACACGGCACGTGGTGTTCCCGAGCGGTCACCCATCCATGCACTATCCGCGTCCAATGCTGCTTAACTTCACATACCAACCCACAATGATGATTATCTTTATGTGGGGTGTTTATGTGTGCAAGTTCATAAAGGCAAAGAATTGAGAATATCATTTAAACGAAAGAAATTGAAAGTATTAAATGTCAATTTTTTTTATAGAGTTTGTTCGTAAATAACATTACAATATGACAAAATTACGTTTAAGTTATAAAGAGGAAAGTGAAATAATTACACGTTATTGTTACTTAGTAAATACGCAAGTGTAAATTTTGAAACTCGCGTACGATAATGAAATATCATAGCTACTTATAGGAACGTTTGAAAACCACCGTATCCTCAAGACTTTGTAGGAAGGTTGCCCGTAAACTGCCATCTAGCGTCTTAGGAAGAAATTTTACCTTATATAAATTAAGGACGGAGAATTTTAGTGATTGTAAACAATTAATACATCATTTTATGATTGTTAGGAAATATATCAAATGTAATAATATTAAATTAAAATTATTATAAAAGTTTCACTGTCTTTTTGAAATTAATGTAGAGACTAAATATTAATCGCGAAGATTTTTAAGATACTGCCTTTATTTTTTTTGCGATCGTTATATCGTCTCAGATATTTATTATAAATATTACTGATAAAAAATCTTTACACTTTATTATAAAATAATCTCCACGCTCTGAAGAGAAATATTATTGATTGGCTTAAGCCGTGTTTGAATTTGGAAAAATTGAAAACATTTTATACTGCCATATTTTCATGGAAGTCATCCATAACAAAATAACTCATGTCCATTGCTCAACACGAATCAACACGATTTTGATTTGAAAAAAAGAAAAGCTATAAAAATCGTAGTTTGGATTCCTCAATCACATAGTGAAAAATCTAAAGTATCGATACATCTAGAATCCATTGATAGACTTTAACAACTCCGTTTTGAATCCAAGCCGTATTTCCTATAGAACACTGCAGAATTTTCGAAAGGCCGATTGTTGCCCATAAGCCATAGGGGCATACCTCAGCAAACACCATATATTTATTTGATATTCATCTCGGTGCAGTCTCATAGTCAGTTTTGATACAAATAACAGGTGTTTTAACACTTGCATCCATAATTTAAATTCTGTCTTTTATTTATCTAATTACCGACTATTCAATAAATTCTACTTGTTTATTATGATAATTTTTGAAATAGACAATAAATATTACATAGTATTCAAACAGTTGGCCCCTATAAGCTATCTCTTTAAATTTGTATACCTATATAATACTTTGGTCGTGAAATTTTTTCCAGAAACAATATACAGTCAAACCTCGACTTTACGTTTTCCAAGGAACCCTGAAAAAATAACGGTAATTGCGGGAAACGGTGAATGCGGGAAAGTTTCAGATAATAACAAACAAGTAAAATCATAAAAAATATTTATTTATTAGTTACTTGTACATACTATAGACAAAATTTATATTTTAAAAAAGTCCTTTATGTTGGTTTGCTTCTTTGTTATTTGGCACTTTATCGGAACAAAGACTTGTTACTAAACTTGTGACTAAAAGTTTGTATGTACAGGAATCATTATTATCATGAATTTTAAACAACTCTACATTTGCATCATAAACAATAATACACGCGTGGTGGATTTCAACCCAAGAAATAGCACATGCGTCCAGTGCGTTACGTCTAACATGTGCATTCCAACTTGTCCAGATATAACACCTGCACTCGGCTGTGTCAAACTTGCTTGCCGAGATACGGAGAAATATGCAGTAAAAACGGTCAATCAGGATAATATTTGTGACGGAACAAAAATATTTAGACGGTTTATCGAGTAAATCGGGGAATCTGGAAACGGTCAATGCGGGATTATTTAACATTGTTCTTATGGGAATTTGACGGGACTATAAAAAAATGAGCGTTCCATCCGGCAAAACGTATTATGCGAGAACGGTTGATCGAGGTTCCACTGTATCAGCCTTCAACAATCAATATAAAAATGCTTTCATTAAAAAGCAAATATAATTTTTTCATTTGCAATGTTTGTTTAAAGCTAGTCTTAATCATAACTAATAAATTTAAGCTAAATCAAAAATTATAAAAAAAGATATGTTATCACTGTCGTAGAACAAGCAGCATTGGGTGAGTGGCGTCGGAAGTAAGAGTTCTACGCTCACGTGCCCATAATGGCGTTCTACGTCGTAGAGCTTTTGAACACTTGCTGCTTTTAAAGCATTCTCAATGATATGTGCTTGTTCACATTGAACATAAATTGAGAATTTCTTAAGAAACGCCTTTTCACATACATATACAATTAAAATTCACGCCGTTAATACATACTTGCATATGAAAATTAATATAATACGTTGATACATATTCAGTCAATTTCATAGTGCAAACATTTTATTTACAACAACTTGAAATTCAACATATTAAAATTAACCTGACCATACAACATTTTTACTATGCATATAATTTTTTTAAGTCTATTCTAACATTGTTTAAAAACGTGAATTTGTTAATCAAGGCACCAGATTAAATTATTAATGTGAAGCGTAATAGAGGCATCTTTCTAATTTATTTTGTTTTGTTGGATATTTTAATATCTGTTATGGTTTTTTTTATCGAAAAATAAATAAATTTATCACACAGTGAAAAAATAGCAATATTCTTTAGTTCTAAAAGAATATAAGACATATAGTTGAAAGCTATTTCGGCTTACGCCTTCATCAGAACTAAAGCCGTTTTATAATGGAGTTCTACCAAGTAAATGCCAACTAAATCTATAAAATGAGTTTTATCATTACAATCATTTATTAAGTCTTTATAGCAAAAATAATTATAAAAATATTATTTCTATGTTAAAAATTATAAAATATATATTTTAAAATCAATATAAAATAAGAAGTCTATTTATATTTTTAGTAATACTGTTGCTATATGTCAGAAGATAGTTATATTCCCGTGAAAATATATTATTGAGAAAAAAGTATTTGCGTGAAAATAAATAAAATAAAATAAAAGACGACTTTTACTCTTTTTAAGGATAACTGATTTTTATTTCTATTATAAAATTAAGTTTCTTTAAAAGTAGTTTTTCGAAATATGTTTTGAAAATTTCATTTGAACGGAAGATTTTAAGTAGAACAGCAGATGTATAGAAACTGTGAAGTCTTATATTGTCAGTCATAGTAAGTATTCTGTAATAATTGATTTTATCTATTTAAAATTAGAGTGTAAATTTGTTTAATCATACCTTTTACGATGTTGAGGAAATGATAGCTTTTGCAACTCTGGAAATTTTTGTAGAACTGATCGTTGATATGTTTGCTTTGAAATATTTACTGTATTTAAATGTCGTTGGTGAACAACAAATTTACTCTTTTTGTTTAGATAATGTCAGAAATAAAAAAATCCCATGTGGCTAAAACGGCGCAACTTCGTTGAAAGCCCCTGCTTTGCATCTAAATGTTGATAGTTTACCTGAAAATGTGCGAGGCAAAATTATCGTGCGTAACCAACCGCGTAACAGCGAACGCGCGAGATTAAAATTGATCCACCTTATTTACTGTCTCGGTTAACACTCAAGTCAAATGTGATTTATATTTCCGAGATTTCCCTCGCAAGATGCTATCGAGAAACTAGGCCCAAATTAAATTATCTAATGTTTTGCTATTAACTCGATAAGTACCTCCAATTAATTCCGAGCCTGGGTGACATATGGGCAAATGCAAAGATTTGATAAAGGCAAATTATATATTTTTTAAATACAATAAAATTTAAAATACTTATCCCAAAATCCTATTATATAGTTGAAAACTATTTTAACAAGAGCATTACATAAACGAGTTAGATTCTAAAAAAATGTGCTTGAAATTAATAATGCTACTATCGATGAAAAATGTTAGTATTAAAACTGTACAGATGTAAAAACATATTGATAGTGGCTATTTTTCAAAAGAAAAATTTATTGATGACAAATCAACAGAGAATGCCGTGTATATTTTTCATAAAAAAACACAAATTAATTTTGTGGAAAACCAACATTTAATGAAAGAAAAACATTTAAAAACTGATAATTTTTCGTGATAACACATTGTTAATCGAATGAATTGACAAATTTTGAAACAACTGAATGATTTTCCAAACATAGGAATTTAAAGGAACTTGCATGTATCAGTAACGCTGAGAGACTTTTCTTAGAGATAATTAACACTCATAAATTTATAGATGTTAAATTCAAATGAAAAATTAACACCTTTCCAATAAATCATCGAGATGAAACGATAGTAAAAATATTTCAGTAAAAGTTCTCTTTGGCTTTATTCTTTGCGGAGATATAATTCTGATTGTATCCGAGCCAAAATATTAAATATTTGAATAAAATAGTAAAAGAGTAAACTGCTTGTGTTACAATCTTTCTCACAAATAAAAATCATGCGATTAAAAGAAATTAAAACGTATTATTATTAACAAACGGTTTTGAATAATTTTTTTTTCGCAATTGTATGTTATTTGTAAAAATGTTTTTTAACAATTACCTGCAGTTAATGTTAACTCAATAAAACGGATTAAATAAATTTTTGTTTGAATTAATGAATTAAAATAATTATAATCTTTCATTCTATAACATATTTCACTACTTTTGAAAGGATACATTATTTAACTTTCTATTGAATCAACTATGAAAATGTTTCTATTAAAAAGGGCACACGTATTTCATAAAATCCTCAAGTACTCCTATTAGCTTTCTTTTCAAACATCTTGAGACGAAAGAATAGTTTGCTTTGACCTGTGAACTCTCGCAGACAGTTTTTCACAGAAGATTCCAGTTTTCTTTTCCGTTTTGACAATATTTACATATTGACTGTCTGCAAAACTTTGTGTTATTTGATTTCAAATAAAGGTTTACTACGAACCGCAATACATTCAGTAAAATTTGATATTTAAGACATCGAGCTATCAAAACGAAAATATTTATAATTACATTTACACTATTCTTTCAAATGTGTCTCGTTAAAAGCACAAATACAATAGTGTATCAAATAGTAACATAATTGAAGCAAAGTACCATTTGGTAACACCTGTATTCCAAACCAACTACAGATTCGCTTCAATTGTTCATAATATAACTGGGAATGGAAAAAAATGTATTTGTTATTAATACTTCAGGAAGATAACTGCGATAAAAAATTGGAGTAAAGTAAAGATTTCGTGAAATTTTTGTAACATCTATTAAAAGTCATATCATTGTAATTGAAAAAGTTATTGAATTTTTATATTATTTATATTTTAATCTTACTTTTATTCGATTAAAGAAGAAAAAAAGCAAATAAATATACATTTTATCCCCAGATGGCTTAATTATTTTGAATGCGAAGTAATGTTTTCGGAAAGATTCAATTTAGGAGAAAGTGTCATTTTTTCTAGATTAAAATGGTGGGACCAAATATTTTTTCTGTCGTTCTGGAAAAACAGTTCAATGATTGTATTATGTTTTCTTTGTGTTGTACACGCTGACCGGAAACTTTCAAATATAATATACAGAATATTTTTTTTTTCTAACACGTATTTCATAAAATGTTGTGTTGATATTGATATGATTATATTTGACTTGGACCGATGTTACAGCTTGTTTTCGAATAGTTATTTTTTATGTTAAATGTATTATAAATGCTAAAAAATCAGTAAAAGAAAGTAGTTACTAGGTAAATAAATTATATAAAGAATGAATTTTAAATTTAATCAAATATGAATTCTTGTTTCACATGGTTGTCAAATGAGCAAGTTTACATAACATCTACTTGAATTTTAAATATTAAATCAAAAATCGTCTTCATTATTATGGATTTAAAAGTATTTGGGTCCGAAACATTCAACAGTCTCGCAAGCCAAATAGTAAGATATTTTACATATCGTGTGAAATTTTTAATTCTCAAATAGATCCGATGCTACGGACGATAAATTAAAAATTTTACAACTCTTTGATGGCATTATATGATAGTGTTTGTAGGGATATTTAAGCTCACGAACACTGGACGTGGACAGAATGATCGCCAAAAAATGTTAAGTATAAGATCAGCCGTATATGTTTTTAATATTATAGTTTTTGTGGCACACGTTTGTAAAATAATTGAGTTATTGTTGAATAAAATTAATTTAAAAATATTATTTTTGGTTACAGTGTACTTTATTTGAGGACAACATGGCAACCTTCAGATGAATGCACGTTTGCCATTTCTATGGAATTTCATTTGTCGTTACTGGCAGGTATGTATTTATTCGGTCGTGCCAGGACTTAGGATGAGTGATTCCTTCCTATTATTATATATCTTGGCTGAATTAACATTTCCGTCTGGAATGAGCACAGCCGAGAAAGTATAATAAAACCAAAATGACCGATGTGGGCCGTATCGTATTTTCATCTGAATAATAATTTGTAAAATATTTATAAAATTTTATATGTGGATATTTTTCGTTGAAGAAGCGGTAGGAAAGTAGTTATGGATTTTATTATCTTTCCACGTAAAAGAAAATTCAATATATGATGACTTACAAGAAATATATTTATGACCATAAATACGTTTCAATAGGAGCCGATTGATTTAACTACGGTAAGTATTGTAAATAAAAAACATTCGATGAAGATTTATTTTAGCTTTGATATTTCGCTCGGAAGGTTGAATACGTTTTATTTGAAGGCGTCTGCAATCGTTTCCCTTTTTGACTTGTAAATAAATTTGGATTTTGCAGAAAACCTTTCAGTGAGTGAACTTATACGTTTAAAACATTGACGTCTACTTTGTGGTAGATTATTGCGTAAAAATCTACTGGTTATTCCAACGGAAAATGACTATAGAACCAGTTGTTTTTAAATACATTATATTCTAGAATTAGAATGCTACCTTTATCACTGGGAAGGTAAAACAATTATGAGATCACATCTACGTTGGAACACTTTAAAAAAAAAAGTTTTAGTACCATTTCCACAAATTTGGATATTGTGGAAATAGTAATAAACTTTTCCACTAAAAATTAACAGTTAACATCTTATGAGTGAAATGATATAGAATACTTAACGAAGCATCGTTTTACTGGGCGAATAAATCCATTCCGGATTTATTATTATTTTTATTAAATACTGTGTATAAGAAATATTACCGACGTTGAAAATAGCTTCATTATCATAGCGAAAACATTCAAAAAAACTTTAAAATTTCGCATGTTTTTTATGAAATATTATTATCGATAAAAATAACAACTTTAAATCTAAAATTATAATTTGTGTAACTTTACGTACATATATATTTTGACGAGTGTCTGAAATCATGTAAACATTTTTGATGGCCCAAAACTGCCCTTATTTAACGTATATGTATAGAAAAGTTGTGAATTTATAATTTGTTGTTATGTATAACAGCGACAGAGTATGATATTTACGATAATATGTATCAATTTTAGCACTTCATGTTTATTTCAAAATAATCAGATGAATAATTTATAATCCGTCTTAAAAACATTCACACCGATTTGTATTATTCAAAACGATCGCAAATGGGCAGCGGCTTAGCCAGATTATTCAAAAGCCATGTTTTTACATTCATAGAAATTAAAATGTGTATGTTTTATCCCAATAGTTTATATGCGAAAACACTTTACATGTTTGATAGTAGATTTATATACGTATATACAAATAATCCATCCATTTTGTTGATATATAGATTTTTATATTAGTAGATTTAAGTATGAAAGTCGTAATACTTATTGATATTGCCAACTCTAGGACTACTTGAAGTATTTTAGTCATACAAATTATTTAAAACAAACAAGTTTTTTCTCTTGTTTGCATAGATTAATGGCTTTGGCCTTATTGAGAATGAAATTTACTGTCGGAGAAACATAAATATTTATATTTCTTGCAATGAAGAGATTGAAACTTTATATTCAGGAAGTTCTGCAAATGCTATTTGTTGAAAATTAACAATTTTTAGAATATCAATACTGTGACAACCAAAGCATTTTGATTTTATTAAGATATATATTATTAAATACAGTGTTAATAGAGCTTTGAAGCACTTCAAATTAATTTGTAGTATGAAAAAAAACGATTTTATAAATAATGTAAAAAAGAATTTGAAAATGTGCAATCGTCATGAAATAATCATTTTCAATATATCATTTTAAGCATTCAAAGGACATAAAATTGATAAAATCTTCCCTAATAATGAAAATTTTATCTTATAAAATTTTATCAGAGAACTTATTGCTAGATAACAGTAGCTTAAACTTTTTGTCGCTATCAAAGCTTGTTATACCGAAAAAATAACATATACTACAAAAAGATACTACGAATCATGTACACAGCTAGAATAGTTCAGTCTAGTAAGTGACAGTGATGTTTGCTTTAAATTTGAATAACATTTAATGTGTCATGTTATATTATATAAACAGAATTTAATTGTACGTCGAGAGTAATGACAATTTGTTTAGATAAAGTTTATTAAATTAAATAAAGTAGACTTAGTATAAACAATAAACAGTTCTAGAAAATAATGTTTTATAAACGAGTTTGTAGAAGTCAAATACAATACAATGCTAAAATAGTCCATGTTTAAGCTCTCACAAAGTCAATGAGGTTGTTTTGTATAAACGATTTCACGTTTGTTAGAGTATAAATGTTTACGTGTACATGTATATTTACCATACAATGTGCGCTAGATGTGGCATGACTTCTTATTCAGTGAAAGCACGATTAAATTAACATCTCCTTTTGGTAACAATATTAATAAAAATACCAAGTCACTAACGATAATATAGATATTCGTGAAATACTGTTACGATTTTTCTAGTGTTGTTTCCTAACTTTGGTATCGTACTCGTGAGTGAAAGATATTGCTTTGTCGATTATTTTGTTAAATGTAATGTATTCTCTGATCACAGCTAAATAAAAGATTTTATCAATAATCATCAAAATGCTCTCATTCCATTAAAAAAATCCGTTTGACCCACTTGGAGTAAATTGACGTTTTGAATGATTTTATTCCGAGTTTATATGTGAAATCGTTTAAATGTAATTTTGTTAAAACAAAAAGATTTCACGGTTGGTAAAGCTTGATTGAAATAAATAATTGTATGTTACATCTATGGATAAACATAAATGGTAAAATTTGTTCGTTAAGATGAATGAGACCCATTGAACGTTGTTGCGAAACACTGGATTAGCTTCTAATCACTAATACATTAGATAAAACTAAATTGTATTCCATGACACCAATGACGAATACAAAAAAATAAATAATTTAATACACTCCTATCCACTACAATTTAGTTGGAAAGAAATGATGACATGTCAAGAATTTAATGATTAGTTAATAAGCATGACCAATCTATCTCATTGAAATCAGGACTGACTATTATTTTACTTCAAATCCATCATTGGACATCCGCAAAAAAACAGTATTCTGTACGTTATCAATGTACAATATTTTGAATATATTGTTTCACTTAAAATGGTCATAAACGTTAAAGCTTTTTCTTCTCCTTATATTTCCCGATAAAGTGTAGAGTTCTCAATGTTCTATTCATTTTTATTTCTAATGTAAGCATGTCTCATTCAACATATATTAAAGCTTACTAGTGAGTGAATCAATCTTGTGTTAGTCAAAGACTTTGAATTTGAATAAAAAATCAAAAAAACTCCTTCCGGGTATCAGTATGGGTGGTAGTAAGTGTTCAAAATTTTATTAAAAAACATTTTTAATTCATAACATTTATTTAGAGTTTAGTTGGACTCTTGCAGTTATACACCTTCGATATTCTTATCTTTAACCGGTTAACTGCCAAAAGCGCCTTAAGACGCATAATTTTCTGTGAACGGAGCGTCGCTCATACAAAAATTACGTCTCAGAACGCGCCGTTTTAACAACCTTGACCTTGCTTTTTTGACAACCATGCACCATGAACAATTAATTTTATGATTATGGATAAATGACTGCACGACTGGCGCGCTCTTCATTTATTTGGTAAGTTTTATAAATAAACTATATTACACTTTCAATAACGATATGTTTAGAAGGTTTTATTTTTGTCGTAAAAATCGCGGCGTGCTGGGTACCGCCATACATGTACATGCCGGCAGTTAACCGGTTAAGTAATTGACCATGGCAGTTTCATAAAAAAGAAACTATGATGAGGCTGAATATCATGAATTTTAACGATTGGCGACGTCTTAGGTTAGTAAATTTGACGTAATTGATAATTATCAATTATTTGAAGATATTTTAAAATATAATAGAATTGCAGAAAATTTATAAATAAATCACTTAAAACAGAAATGTCCCAACACTATTGCGACATATGCCCCATATGTATGTATTTTGTATGTGGCAGTTGACAAGTGTCTTTCATTTCATTGTGAAGATGAAATGTCACACGACGAAATTTCTGAAACAATGTGCCTTATTAATTTCACATCCTATGTTCTCAAACAGATATTTACGCACTCTCTTAAGAAAATATATATCTTTAAAACTTTGTTGTTTGTTTCATTATTCTTGTGTCATATATTATATTTCATAAAACAGGGCCGTTGATTCGAGGAAAAACTGCTGTAGAGTTAAAATGGATAACTGAAGCAGATGTTGATTTTATTTATAACGATTCAAGCAAAAAATAATCGTATCAAAATCAAAATATATTCTATTAATTACTTTGCTATTTCACTGATTGTGTTAATTTATGTGAAATAAAACCATATAATGATTTGAACAATCTTTTTATAAATAGTATTGTCCAAGAACGTGTTGTATTTCCTATATTGCCACTGCCAATCATTAATTCTAACCGAAGTAGTACATTTATCATGCTCACGTTTATTATTATTAAAAAAAAAAAACAACCATCGATGATATTATTCATTATTTTTTCAATGGAAGCTGCTGAAGGATAATAAAAATATATTGACGATCGTGGAATATTAAATTATCATAGACAAGAAAAAATAAACGAAACGATTTTGAATTTTATGATATCGACTGAAAGTGCTTGATAGATTTGAATTTCAATATCAAGTTTGATTTGTTGAAACTTTACACTACCACATGCTTTGTCACTAACGACCCGATAGAATGCCTGAAAATGCATTAAGACGAAACTTGGGTCGTTAGTAACAAAACATGAGGAATCGTACAAAGTTTCAATAATTCAAATTTGATTATGAATTTATATAATAAACCAAGAAACCACCTCGAATCAATGAGTTTAGCTTGATTTATTGATTAATGATGAAAAATCAGATATATATGTTACATTCATAATTTACGTAGAACCATTGATTTTATAAAGAAAATCGTTTTATATTTGAACAGAAAACTCCATATTCAAATGCTATCTGCATAATATTTTCCCTTTATCCATTTCGGCGTTGTGTACACTATTTCGAGTAAAAACTCTCTTCGTTATCAATTCGTCATTATCTGCGCATTAACTTAAGATACAGTAAGCAATGAACCAAGCCTGCAGCTGGTTAGTGAGCGTTTTTGCTTTGACTTGAGATTTTTAAAAGTTAAAATACTTTTCTTCTTTTGAGTCTTTGAAAAGCTGAATCCTTGAAAGATTAATGATAAAAAGCATGAACATCAGTGTATTATTTCCTTTTCCATCCAATTAATTCAAAAATTACAGGTAGCAAATGTGATAACTTTACTTCACTATCTTTGTCCAAAAATCATGTTACTTCTATTCTTGATCTACGAAGTAAAGAAGTTGCGTGACAAATAGAAGATAGTCTCTGTTGTGGAACAACAAACTTCTGTTGAAGTAAATTCAATGTGCTGTATACATGTTATACATTGCTAAGGTAAATGGATACAAAAAATATTGTATATTTTGAGTAAAACGAATAAAGCACAGCAAATAGTAAACGTAATATTTGTTTACTTGTTTCGTTGAAATAAGGCAGTGGAATAAATTGTATAGAGTAAATTTGTTTATTTATTCGAAAAATGTCTTTTCATGGAGGATTACGGTAAATAATATTGGTTTTATTTAATTTTTATCATGAAATTGATATGAAAGTTGGCATGAAATACGGACAAATTTTGTTTTTGCCAACAGTGCCGCATTAGCTTTGGTAGCTTTGTTCAGTATGCATACAGTGTGACTTAAAAAGATAAACATTTTCCATTTGATGACGGAATCCGTTAAATTGTTGCGCAAATAAATTTCCTGCTACTCTACAGCAAACACAATTTAAGCCTTTTGTACGTTTTGTATCCATCACACTGCCAGCAGATTATACATACAGTTGTATGTACATTTTTGCCGGTACACGGTGTCGCTTAGTGGACGTTAAAGCATGTTAAGTTATCTCTTAAAGTGACAAATTATGCATGATACTTTTACATACGAAATTTACATGCATATTAAGTGGATGTGAACATTAAAAAACAATTACCGAAGATGTATGAAAGCTGTCAGATTACAATTCTTAATTTGAGTGGCCATCGTATGTCATTGATTAATTCCTTTATTTGATTTTCAAAAGACAAAATAGTGAATATGTATAATACAAATCTTTTAAGACACGACGAATTCGCGATTGAGATTATTTCAACTAAAGTTCGATTAAAAATTAAGAAAATGCTCGCTTACTCTTAACTTTTGGAGATAAAGAAATGAAAACATTACGATAAAAACATATCTAACTGATCAAATTCTTTACGTGAGTTGCAAAATTAATCAAGATATCAGTTATGAAGCATTCAACTAAGAGATTGAGCATTTGACATCGTAGACAAGGACATCGAAAGAGTAGTTTTTTTTACCTCTCTTTAAATGTCTTTGACTATGAGCGCCACTGTTTGAAAGTATGGGTAAGCAATGCAAATGTTTATTGAAACCAATTGGACGACGTTTCGAAATTGCAACGTTTTCAATCGATGTGTATTTAATCATTTTAAAGCGGATTTATTATTAACAAATATTTGAATACATATGTACACTCACCATATGGTTTTGTTTTTTTTATGGTGCTGTAGTTGGTGATTCTAAATTCTCAAAAAAGATAGAATACACATATACCATCTGCGTATTTCTTAAACCAAACTTAAAATGGTTATAAACACGTTATATTACTTTAATGTTGTTTATGTTTTCTTTATAAGTCTTCCTTTTTTTTTTTTGGTTCTATATCATTTCAAAAGTAAGTAACCTTAGTGCATAACGCCATTGAACTGTTTTTCTGATTTTTAAGGGTGAAGAGTTTATGGTAGAGGTTCATTATCCCCGCTGTCATCGAAGAGCTGTGGCAATTTGTTAATCCAACCATACTTGGTAATTAATTCATTATGAAATCGAAGTGCCGTAGCAATGTTAAGTCAGAAATTTTCCAAAGTAAAACATAATATGAAAAAATTTGTTTGGCTTAGCAAGCCTTGAATTAGCTATCCGCAGAAAAAAACCATTTCGTAAAAAACTTACCGGGCTCTTATAAGATTCGTTGGTTTTCAAGATTATTAGATTGAAAGTAAGTTATTTAATACAAAATTGTTCAAGAGAGGTTGGAATCGGGTGTAGGATTTACAAAAATTCTCTTTTTCAGTTTTTTTCAGAATGTACTTTTTTCACGACTAGTATTACATCAACAGTCAATCATTTTCAAATTAATTTATAATTTGGATCTATAATTGAGTTAAATGTAACGATCAATTCTATCTTTGAAGTCTACTAAAATTTTAAAAAGACATATAATAAATGGTATAATTTATTTTGAGAGGTTTAACAGAAAAATTGAATTTGATATGCTTTAAAATTATGTTCCAAAATCCGAAAGATGTAGCCTGAGTACGCGCGTACAAAGCCTTATTATTTCTATAATACTATTCAAATATGTATGAAATTTTATACTGAATAACAATTTTGTGTAAAGCAACAAAATTTCGTGGCATAACTCATCACCACCATTGTAAAATTTTCAAGGGTTTGAAGCAACTCAAGTATTTTTAGAAACATAAACTTTTTAAGCCCCTTTTCTTAGAATCTTCAAGAAATTATGATAGCGAGAAGACTCTATGTTTGTTTAAGCGAGTCTTATAAACTTTGAAGGTTATATTTGACTTTTAAAATGAAATTAATTTTCAAGTGGTCTAATAAATTTTTCAACGGACAATATTAATCTCAAATAAAAATATTCAAATATACAAACCGATAAATACTATAAATATAATTATTTAGCCAAATGAAATATCAATGGAACTATTTTTGAATATTAAGATAATAGGGTTTAAGTTATAAATTTACTGTATATTTATTTACTTTATTTTCCATAAATATACGCAGTTAAGGCATCGTTAAGGCATTATGGATTACTATCAAAATTGAACACCTAGAAAATCCCCGGTGGTGCGAAATATTAAGGACAGTATTTGAAGTACTCTTTACCGGTAATATTTTGGTGATTATTGCTCTTAAATAATTAGCTGGAATCATTCATGAAATAGGAGAAGAGTGATACATGTAAATTTTTTATAAGTTAAATCGTATTCATAAAAATTGCAATTTTATTTATAATATCTTTCCTATACTGCTATCTAATAAACATTTATAACAATATGTTGGGGGCGGTAATAAATTTTATATAAAAAAGCTTCAGATCATTAGCCAATAACAAGAACATGGTCATTTAAGCGAAGAAAGATTTTTGATATAAAAATAAATTACTGATAAGCCGTAGCGTAATGAATGAGAAACCGCGGTTACTTCTGAGCTTTAGCAATTGATTCATCAATTCATATTTTCTGAACAAAAAGTTGCCACAAGTGTGTCAATGTAAAGTCAGCCGTAGAGATTTGATGTGTTGTAAATACTCAATATCTAGCCTATGTCGATTGTTGAATTATCTATCATTTGATATTTTGTGCGCACCGTGACATCTTTTAAAATCATGATTGGATACATTAAACGTGACAAATTGTGAAATATTATTAATTCTAGGTGGATTTCTTCGAATACAATCCGAAACAATCTTGCTTCGAAATATACGAATTACTCAACTAGAGATTGTATTTTCCTTAAGATTTCATATTGTTTTGATTTCAAAGTTTATATGCAATAAAATAAATAAATTTGCGTATTTTCGATAATATATGCCAACCATAATATTTCGTGAGAATTAGAGTTGTATAGAGGTGACCAAATGGGCTAATTGTGCATCTCTTAAGCAATTCTTTATGACATACTCGTAAAATATTTACGAGATATATAAATTCACTAGATTTTTTGAAGATATTTCGAGGTATTATTTCTTTCGCTGTATGAATAATACGGCTAATCATAAATGAAAATTTCATATTACAAAATATTTGTTGGAAAATACACAGAATTAGAAGGGATCGTTTTCTTTTCCTATTTATATTTAAATTATTGTTTAGAAAGAAAACCTTTCCCTGTTGTTTCACCTTCATGTGTTTGTAATTTTAAACAATTTGCAATATTTGGATAACCCCATTACGTTAAAATATTCACTCTAGTTAAAAAGAATCATCCGTTAATTAAATGGGGATATAAATCCAGAAAAAGTTGAACATTGAAGAGAAACTAGTTCAAATGTAATATTATGAACAGAAAATCAGCTACTGATAGTATTTCTCCACAGGTATGAAATTAATTTCAGCACAGTGACAGAAAACATTTTCTTATGATTGCAGTGAAACTCTCCCGTGAAGTGTTTCACGTAATTTTAATAAAAGGTTTTCCTCAACCAGAGCTCGGAATGAAATTTAAATAAATTATTCTTGGAACTAAAGTAGATTCTAATTTCAGTCAGCAGTCGTGTGGTTTTTTAATTAAATTTAATATCAGTGCCCATTTTCTGCATACTATTTCATGGCACTATGCTTCTCAGCATGTTTTAAGTGAACCTATTATGAATAAGAGCATAATATTAATTATGGAAATTTTTAAAATGGAAATTGTAAATTGAGTCTTTTCTAATAACTGTTGTATTGTATTGGTTCGGAAAAAAGATTTTCATTAATATATATTTCATCAAATATTCCAAAACGTATTCAATTTGTTGTGTCAAAAAAACTTAAGTATATTATTATGATATATTAGGAAAAAGCTAAATGTCAAAGTTAGAGACGATGGCGTGAGCTGAAATAGCAATCAACTATATCTTATAAAAAAAATTGTAGAACTTAAATACATTGCTATTTTTTCACCGTGTCAAAATTAGACTTAACGAGGGAACTTTACCACGTTCAATGCTGTACTATTTTTGATTTGATTGATGTAATACACGGTAATCTGTAGTATTGAAATATAAGCAGTCAGAGATTTAAATATCTAATACGCTATTAAAAAACTCCCTAAAATCTTTGGAAGATACAAATTATTTATTAGAGTTAAATTAACACTATAGAAAAAAGAATACAGCAATTTTTAACAAATATAACTGACTAATGAGATGTCATACAAAACAATATTGTTGTTAAAGTATTAAAAGATTGAAGTATAAAAGATGAAATAAGATAATGGACAAGGCATTAATATTTTATTTTGCGGTTCCAGATCATAGTGTGGAGTTCTTATGAAAAGTTTTCAACTGTTTTTTGATCGGTTGGTTTCATCATCTTTTGTATGGTAACCAACCATTAGCCTTGTTTTCGATTTAATATATGTGAGTTGGTCGGTGTTATTTTTTGTGACTTGTGGTGCGTTAGGGTCTCTTTATGACAGTGATACTAATCGATGATTTAATAACCTTTAGCTATACATACACAGACACACACACACACACACATATATATATATATATACACCGAAATAGTGCGGCTGGCATGTGTATTTATGGTATAAACATATAAAGAGTTTATTTGTGTAAATGTATTTTTGGTGACTCTTTTTTATTATTATTTATCCTCAAGAAGAGGTCGAACGATCGGTGACCCAAAAGGTCTGGAATCTCTTTCTTCGACTTCTATTTCACTTCATGGTCCAGTAAGGGATCGACTTTGAAATCTGTGTAAAAGGTGGCGTTGCTCACGACCCACGTTGCTACTGTGATCATATTTAGTGTTTTCTTATAAATCATTTGCAGATTTTTGATAAGATGCATTAGTTACCGTAAACACCATGATCGGTCTAGTTATCACGGTGCGTAGAAGGAATTTGCATCGCATGCTCGGTTACCCCTATTGTCGTTAAGTACAGCCTACCCGTGATTTCATAGCAATGTGTTTGTAGAAATTGAGCCTCGATTCAAATATTAATCTTAATAATATTGAAAGGCATTTAAATACCCTGGCTCATGAAAAGTTGATATTATGTATCAGGATTCAATAAAAGAGTTTTTAATCACATCTTATAAACATTATGAGGCGGTTACGTAAAAATATAGTCGGTGGTCACATGAATAATAGTCATCTGGGAAGTAAACGATTACATTTAATAAGTAACGTATAACTTTTAAGTGAGTATTTTAATTATTTGTATATCACAGAAGTAACAAAAACAAATTGTAAAAGTATAAATGAAAATTCTATTGCACACGTTTTTGTTTCAAAAAAGTATTACTTAAGGAATTTAATTAATAATTGGTAAACAGTTGTTTCTTCAGAAAATGTTTTTTGATGTATTATATAAATTTTCTTTGTTATAAATATAACTGTTTTCATAACTTATGACACATTGTAAAGTGAATGTTTGCTGTATATGCTTTTTAACGAAACAAAGTTTAATCAAACTCAAAGCTTCCTTTGTCAGATATGACTATCTCCGACATATTAATCGATTTATTTATTCCATCATTATGAAAAATAAATACTTTGGGTTACGATATCTTCACGGAATGTTTTACACGGGTCTGTTTTTATTTTCAAACGTTTTTTTGTCACTCATCAAATTTTACTGGGATAAGAATAAATGGTAAAAACTAGATGCCGTATTATTAGAAAATGCAGTAAGGCTTTTCATTCCTAGTCAATGATTTTTTTTTTGGCTGACGATGTAGTTTGCTGATAAATAGCGATAAAAATATTTATGATTATCAAATGCGACCGTTTTTTCATTAATACTTGCTATAAATAATCCAATTATTGGGAATAGTTAACGGGGTTTACTATCTCACGCTAGTTTATAGCGAAAAACCCCGCATTTAACAACACTTCTTTTTTATGCTTTTCGGGTATAGCAGTTAAGGGGAGTGTTGTAATGGCCGGTGTTTGTTGTTTGCGCCTATAATTATATGTGATTAAATTTTTTGTCACTTGAACATTTACTTATTTGACGGAAGCTAGTAACGTCGGATAAAAAATGTAAACTTTAACGAAAAAAAAATGACAGCCGTATTCACCATCTAAAAATAGATACATTCAAAATCACATTCATGCATCAATATGATAAAATTCTTTTACTGTTTCAGCCAGGTAAAGATTTACAAACATATATGCCCGCTAAATTTACAATTGAAATTGTGTTTTATTATATATAAACTAACGTTAAAAACTTTCAATTGACACGACTAATGTATTAACAAATATTCAATTCAAACGAAGCATTTTCATTATTATCAACACGGTCAAGCTTATACGAACATATTCATGCATGGAAAAATATGATAAAACAAATTCCCTTTGAAGTTATTTCCCATGAGAGAAACGCAAAACGTTTTTGAATTTTGATGCAATGATTAATATAAATTACAAAACAAAAAAAAACTGTTTCCCAATGAAAAAGATTACTTCTCTAGGGAAATTATTATTGACCATTTGATTGACATCCAAGTGTAGATATGATGTAAAACTTGTTTTGCGATTATATTTTTCGAGGTCTAAGCCATTTTTTTAATTTGACTATAAAAAAACAACTTTCAGATGTATGTACGCTACCCAGTATCATTTAAATATGATGCCAAAATGTATGAAGTAAAGATAAAAACATATTCATTATTATTTTAGTTTTAGCCTTAAAAAAATGTAAATAAGAAAGACTCAATTGTTATATGAATATATTTTAAATGGTTCAGCATTTTTTCAGTAGTAAAATTATCTAAAAATTTATGTAATTTATTTATTTATATATATGTATGTATGTACTATCAAGTAAAATTAAAATAAGCTTTGAAAATTAGAGTGAATTTCACATTATTTGGAAAGTGGGCTTGTAATTATTTCAGCTGTTAAATGCTAAGTAAAAATATACTGTACTTGTATTGGTTCTTTTTTAAATTAGGAGTATAAATTTTGTACAAAAGAATCGTTGATAGTAATCAATTAGAATACCAGAGATAGTCCTTTACGTGTAATAAAGGTGTAATGTGTTTGAGTGGTAAGTTTGTTTCAAAGAACACAGTAATAAAATTATCGAGTATAGTACTGGTGGGCACAGGGAAGTAGGAATATATTCGAATGTTGGTTGAGAGTATGTCGAGAAATTGTGGAGTCTTTTTATTACTTTGCTGCACGATAATAAAAGCGAGTGATGTTTCGTTCGGCTTAAGGTGACTTCTATAGTGAAGGTTAGCTTTATTGTCCAGAAATTATATAAAAATCGCACAATTTATCGTCTACCTCATAATAACAACAATTTCATTTTTGTTGTAATAAATTAAAAAGTATATATTATTTACTTCCGACACTGAATGAAGTATTTCGATCGAAATTAAAAAAAAGGTTAAAAATAACTCACTGTCAAAAACATCTTTGAAAAAACTTTATATGTGAAACTAATTACACATTTTCGATGTGATTTCACACTTTTTTTACAGAACGTGCTAACTTACAAGTTACTGTTTTTTTTATTTCGCCAGGCAAACATTTTATTGTCTTTAAAACTGCAATGAAAAAAATCAAAAGTTCCATGTCATGTAGTGAAAAAGTTTCCATAACAAACAAGAAGATAAACGCTACTTTTTTTTAAATATTTTATTATGTAGATTCAAACCCAATTAAAGTAATGACTTCTATTTATGCATTTCAATAGCGACTTAACAATTCAGGATGTTGTGTAAAGAAAATTGTGTGATAATAAATAAAAAAAAACTATGAAACGTGGGAAATTATTCTATAAGATCATATTGGTTTTATACATGATTGATCCCTCCGTGGTCTTTCGTGTAAGTATTTCAACAAACGTTTTCCTACAAAAACTTAAGTTACTCACTTGATCCGATCTGATTAGAGATATAAAAACAAAGCAAAACAAAACAAGTGATAACCTAATGCCCTATTCTTTATTTGATGTGTAATTCAAGAAGAGAATTTTCGAAACGTCATAATACTTCCGAGCAGCATATTTTAATGGAAAAAAATTAAGTACATGCACTGTGACTCGAGTCCATAACTGAGTACATAACGTACGGTGTTAACTACTGTATCACGGTCAGAAATCAATCGAACGGATCAGGAATTGAAGTGTTTCGATTCTTTTTTTAAAAAGATCAATCATTTTCAAAAAAAATATTGTATTGTTTGACTGGATTCATTCTGAGGACTGAAAACATTTTACTTTAGCATTGCTTCTAAAATTTTGGCAATAAATATCTATTACCTGATAAAATTTCAGTATATTTGATATCTATTGTATATCATGCTTTAATGGTTTCTGTTTAGAAGCAAAAGCAATATGAACTTTTTACAAAATATACGTTTATGTTCTAGTAATTCGATAAATTCCATAGAGAGAAGATGTGCAAAATCCACGCGGAAAAATCCCATATCAGGTAACGAAAGTAAAAGCATTTACCCTGGCGGATCGAATCTCTTCTTGCTTTTCCAAAAAAAAATGCGAATATTGCATAAAGTTGGCTCTCCACTATTAAGGAAAATAAATATTTTATTCACTAATCTGCCTTTTTCTGCCAGAATAAATTTCTACACCAAGTAATGTATGTAAATATTATATATGAAGTTATTCCTGTTCTACTAACCAATTACGTACAAATATGACCTGATTATCACACTTGAACGTAGTTGAAAATGATAAGAAATAATGATGCAATACTTTTTCATTTCATGGTGTTTACTTCTTGATGGAATGGCATTACATTTAATATAACAAAAACACTCTTTTCGTATTATTTCCACAATATCAATAATCATATTCGATCAAGGCCGGTTTCATTTATCGTGAGCATTATCAACTGAAGTTTATAATATTATAAGTTTAGTTATCACTGAGGTAATCTAAACCAAACTTTATCGTAAAATATAGCGTAGAAATAGAACTTAAAGTGAGTTTGTTTAAAAAAAATCGAAAAAATTATTTGATAAAGAGAAAAAGGTTTTTTTACATTAGCTCATGCGGTCGAAGTAAAAAAAATACAACGCGCAAATAAATTTATGAAAAAAATTATAAGTAAAGACTTATTTTAGACCATAGTTTCTCAACCTTTTTAAATCTACGGACTACCAAAAAATCCAAAAATGTTTTGCGGACCATCAACATTGGAATAAAGTAATAAACATCTATGTAATTAATTTTTTATTGAAACAGACAGTAACAAAAAAATATAATTTAAAAATCCATAAAATATGACGTAAAATTCGATTGTTTATCGAAATAATATCACATCGCGGACCACCTAAAAATCTTCGCGGACCACTGGTTGAGAAACTATGGTTCAGATCATCGAAATGTTCAAATAACGTCGCTTAGAGAGTTGTTTGATTGATTTTGGTTGAAAGTGAGTTGTAACTCTTTCTTGTAAGAATACCTGTAAATACATAATTTATGCATATTATATTAAATAATAAAATATTAAATGCGCCAAAATACACTTCAAGTATTCGATATAAACAATACAATGCAAAATTTATACGTCTTAAAGATAAAATGTATAGATACCATTTCTCAGGAACTTTCTTTAGATTTGGAAGCTAGATATTATCTGGTATAACGCGGTCTTAAGGATCGATATATGACCTTCAGCTGGGTTCTTACCATTACATGCTTTACCTTAAGGCTTGATTGAATCTCTGTAGGTCATAGTATTAAACGCATGTGCTTTAAGAGTTGATTGAATTTCCGCCCAAAACGATGCATTGCCCGTAATCAAAATGGGATGTATCTATGTAAAAAACAAATTGGTGATTAGGTAAACGTGATGAATTTTTCGGTTTGTAAGTTTCATTAGGTTGGAATGTTTTTATTCTTGTACCTAGAATCTAACATTATTTCGAAAACGTATGTTTTGATTAAGATACTTATTTTATGAAACATTTGAATTAAATACAACAAAACTATAACAAACATTGATTAACAATTAATTGAGTTCTAACTGCACGAAAATGTTTCACTTATTATAATTCTCGCATTTACGAAATAGATAAACGTCCGATAGATATTGCTTGTGGAGAATTGATATACAGGGCATTTTTTTAATTTTTTCCACACTCTATCATCAAGTATAGAAAAAATTACTTATCAAAACAAAGTAAAGCCAGTTTATTGGATTTTATAATAAATTATGATGAAATAACCAACGCAGAATATTTTACACACACACAAACACACACATATATATATAAAAGTACAGTTGTTATACAAACCCTAGTTTCTCAACCGATAGTCTGCGGAGATTTTTGGGTTGCCCGTGATGTGATATTATTTCGATTAACTATTGAATTTTATGATGTATATTATGGATTTTTGAATTATATTTTTTGTAACTGTCTGTTTTAATATACTTAAATATTGTTACATCAGCATACGGTGTTGTAAAATTAATTGTTTTGAATAAAAAATCATATATATAAAAAATATTATTTTATTCCAATGTTGATGGTCCGCAAAACGTTTTTGGATTTTTTGGTGGTCCGCGGATGTAAAAAGGTTGAGAAAATATAATATAAACATTAAAAGATTTTGTTTTTAGATTTTGAATCATGACCGTATATAATATAATGTAAATAATAATGAAGGTATTTCAACCAAATATTTTCAACTGGAACAGTATGTAAATTTTTTGATCAGTTGATCAACCTTTCTTCTTTGAAGAAAGTGAAAATAAGATAATTAGGTAAATACAGAAGAATTAATTCCTCATTTTCCAGTACCGAATACACCCATCGCAAAATAAATATATGGTTTGATAAATCAAGATAAAAACAGTTCAAAACCAAAACCAAAGTCGTTGATAGTTGTACTACGTACACGGAGGTATATTATAAGTTGGCACATGTCAAATGATTAGTCAGCACGCGTTTAAGCTTCTAGCATTGTGTGCTTTCAAATCTAATAATACTATAATTTAAAAAAAATCTTATGACGTGATTTATTTCAACATGTCGATATTATCTAACCGGAAAAGATCTTCCCTTCAAGCATTTACTGAGTCTTTATATTTTATTACTATTGATTTTGAGTGAACGAATGAAAAATAAATGATTTTGTTATTATTGATGAAACAATTAATCGTCTAATAATTTGTCATTTTTTTGTACTTTGATTTAAAAATAATATAAAATAAAACGTGCTGCTAAGAATTATACAGTTAGAGTAGCTGGTATTCAGAATAAGCGAAGAGTATTCAATATGAGCCTACGAATCTGATCGTTTGTCTGCATTATCAAACCTTTCTGCCAGATTTTGAGGGTCACTTTGAAAGAGATAGTCAATTTCAATATCTTATCCACAATTTTCCTACAGCCTTTAAGGTAATATCGTCTAGAGTGGTTGGAAATGTTGCTATAAATATATTTCAAAAGTCGATAGAAAATACTTGTATTATCTTTGAAATATGTATTTTCGGAAATAAGTGCTGTTTTAGATATCTATGTATTTATAAAATATTATTCTAGTAAAGGTGTTTGTTACAAGAATGTCAATTTGAAGGACACAAATGTTATTATAAATATTATTGTTTTATGAGTTTTATATGTGATAAAATAACAACATATTTGGAAATTAAACAAAAAATATTTCTTATACTTTAACATGATTCTTATAAAACTGCAAAAAACTAAGCCCAGCTACCTGATCGTAATGTAGTCTTTACAAATAAATTCAAAATTATTCTTAACTTATGTGTCTTTTTAGTTGAAACAACAATTTTCTGTTTTTATATACAATAGTTGTAAATATTAAAGCACATTATTGAATATCCGACCATATGAATTTGATAAAAAAATATCACATATTTAAAACATTTTTTGTACGTATTTTTTTCACTTTAATTATAATTGATTTATTCTGCGAGTGTAAATTTTACGTGGCATAACAACTTATCCCGTTTTCGTTGTCGGTATCTTTTAAACTTTTTCGCGTTACGACCAACATGCACATGTAAATATCAAAATGATATTATTGGACCAATTTTAGATAGGTCCATTACGACGTTTTCTTTTACACCGTTTTCGCGAGATTGTATTCCAGAAAAGACTTACCAATTTTTAAATTCGTTAGAGATTTATTTCGCTTTTGAAGGCATTTCTTTGTGGAAAATATAAAATTATTCCCATCTGTATTAAAAATAATCACAGAACAAAGAAAAGATTTTAATTATTAATTAATTTTTCATCAACATATTTTTTTACGTAATTTTTTCGAAGAATCAAATGAGTGTGGTAAAAAAATATAAACATTTTTTTTAATAACCATTGTTAAAGTTTGTTTGTGCGGAAACCGTAGAACATATTGTTTGTCACCTATTCTTTAATATGTCACTCCTATTATATTTTTAGATATTCAACCTTCAAAATAAAAAATCGTTTTCGAGTTTCAATAAGATCTATTGTGTTCAAGCACCGACCTGCCCACATTATTGTAGCTGTATACCTTTAACGTGTTGTAGTAAAAATATCTAATAACACAACATTGGAATACATTTCATCGTCGAATGAATCGACAAAATATTACGATGGAGTATGTGATATCAATAAAGAATTTGAATGAATTTGAAATCATGAGTCACCAACTCTTCCGAAAAAGAAATACAATGGTACATTTATGGGTGTTTGTGTTTTAAGCATATTAATTTGAATTAATTATTAATATAAAAAATGTTTTCATTAAAAAGAAAACGTCTTAAAAAATATTTTAAGAATATGCGTTTCATAAAATTGATGGTGATTTTTAATCATATACTACCAATGATTTGATTAAGGGTATTTGCATTAATATCAAATGAAAATTAATTCAAATGATGCCCTTTATAGTTATCTTTATATGAATTAGCAAAGAGGAACTAGTTTCTGATTAGTTTGCTATTAGTATATGAGTAGCAGTAAAAATGCTTAAAATGTGTGTCAATTTCACTCATAATACTTTCCAACATCAAAAAAGTTTTTACACTGTTTTATCACAGTATGGAACATGAAAGTATACAATTTGATTTTTATAATAGATTTTCTCCCAAATTGAGATGATGTGTTATTATATCAAAAAAAGACGAACAATTACTAATTTTATTATGAAATAAGTAAGATTGAAATAAAAGTTACAAATTTGCTATTAATGAAAGTCCATACATATAAGATGGGTTATTTTTATAACGACAATAACTTCTCTATTAATTACTATTACTAATTATTTTTAATTTATATTTGAAACGTACAAAGTAAAAAATAATTTACAAAAAAGCAAAGAGATAATATTAAAAATAATATATACGTATATTTGGATTAATTATTTTCTGGCAATGCCTACATTTTTGGAACATTAACTAAGTCGAATGTTGATGTAAGAAACTGATATTTTACTTTAAAACACTTAAAAGTGTCACTTTTTGATTGAAAGTCATCATATTCTGAATATTAAAAACACATTTTATGGTACTTGTTTCTGTAAAAAATGTGTTTTTATTTAAACAAAATAGCTAATATTACATGGCTGGACAAGATAATGATTAAATGTACTAGATATGACTTTTTCTAAGGACAAAATAAATGTTAAACAATATCCAGATTTTTAGTCAAGAATAACATGATTTAAATTTATTGTATTTTAATATTTAGTAAAATATCTTTCATCTATTTTCACTTTCATATTTTTACTAAATTAACACCGTAGTGCATTCTAAAAAACTTTGTAAATTTTCTTTGGATATCGTAATACGTGATTAACTTTGCTTAGTGGCGAATAAAACCCTTATGAAGAGAGTGAAAAAACATTAAAAAAAAAAATATTGGATTTCAAATAGCTAAAATATTAACTTGTCTATCAAATATGTACATATTTGTATGTAATTATGTTATTAGTATTAAATATGTCATATGTAATTATGGTATAATGGTTAATATAAATATGGTAAATATATTTATTTTTATAGATAAAATCGTACCGAGTGCTGATAACTAAATTATCATGATGATATTTTGTTTCCTTACAATACTGCATTAGAAAAACTTGCCACGTTTTGAAAACGACATGCATGCCTCGTGTTAGTCACCCATGTTCTAATGTATATTGCTTCAATGTAGCATCGGTTGGATAGGCAGAGCAATCGACTGGAAAATGGGAAAAAGTATTGTCTATTTTCTCTCCTGCGAACATAAGAATATCAAATATGTGTATCAGCGGAAAACACAAGATCAGAAAAAGAGGTTTTCTTTCATAACTCCAGTGATTTTTGACGCGTAATCACAATAAACCCTCATAATTATTTTCCCATGAAAAATAATCTTTCAATGAAAGATTTTGAATAATTTGATACTATAATATTAACTCAGTATTTGACCTTTTTCTCCGATTTCAAAAAGTATCCAATTACGATTGATATAATTCGCCTTATATATTGAAAGATATCTCGTTTTTTATACATGTATAATATATTCAAAATATATTTAGTGTGTTTTTTAATCAAGATTTAAAGTGTTATGTTATATGCTTTTTATTATTTGTCGTTGTCATACAAAATAAATTGTCCCAAAGTGTTCAAATATTTACAATTAATCTAAATGTATATACATTCACATTCCTGGTTAAGTTTCTTTTCATTTCTTGATGATTTTATGGTAGTAAGACTTAGGTACTGTAGTTTTTTTGTCTACTTGAATGACGACGATATGCTTAGAAGGTTAAATTGGTATAAAACAAGTATTATAAACCTGGCGTTATATATTTTTTAGCTCATCACACAATTTTATAATTACGATAACTTATACTAAGTACGGTAACGAATACTAAGTACAGTCAGAGTATTTATAAATTTTAGTTATATGTAAATATACATTGCGGCTAAAAAACGATTCATTTAAGTTAAAAAAAAATGACTTATTAATTCTTTGAATCAAACCAATGAACAATATTTGGTATAGTACGTGATCGATTTGCAGTAATATTTTAATCGATGTGATGAACTAAAAAAATTACGTATTTTTAACATTTACGTTGAGTTAAGTGCAATATTTACAGGCCATTTAATGAAAAGGCACATAAGAGTAATGCGTCATTTACACAAGCAGTGCTGATGTAGTTTAGTGAAAGAGATGTTGAACGAAGATTATTAAATAAGATTTCTCACATCATCAGGCTCAGGTATCTGGTGGCATCACATAAACGTAAATTTTTTCTGCAACATCTGTCGGTCATTTTACTTAGTATCCAGTAACTCATCCAATATGTAGTTTGTAGTAAATCAAAGATCACAAAACGCTGTCAAATCCGTCATGGTCTAAAGGCTTTGTAGGAGGTTATTATTGTGATCTCGTATAGATGGATCTACATGTTAGAGTATATGATTTTTGATTCGCTATTTGAAATTGGTTCAAGGTTTATAGACTGTGGCGAATGTGGATAATTGACTGCCGTTTTTATGGAATCAATACAAACAATCCTGTCTTCCAGCAGCTTAGGAAAGTCTGATTGTCAAAGCTATTGGAGATTTTAGCATCTATATAGCCGGGCTTACAGCTTCGCGTGAAAAAACTATTTGAATATTATTTTACGGTAAAAGAACCCTGAGAATTTCAAGCCACACTAAGCAATAGCAAACCTACGCCAACTATGTGTATTGTAATGGAGTATGCCAACAATTTTTAAATGTGCTACTTTGTGGACTGCAATTTAGGCAGCAGGTTTGCGCTGAGTATATTCAAATTGGCATGGGCAGAGGTAAAGTACTATTGAAAAAGAATTGGTCAGAAATGATTGGGGTTACAGCTGCCAAGTGTCTCACAAAGAAATCATTTGTGAACGAAACATCTATGTCTTCAAATGTAGAAGATCTTGTTATAAAGTAATACTTTTCCTGAAACGCTTTCAAAATATTAAATAGAAGTCATTCAATGTATGACCCTGGTTCCAAAATAGAGTCGTAATATTTTAACGACAGCTGAGAGTATCCCGATCACCTTTTGGACGTGATAAAACTTTTAAAAAGTTTCTGCACCAGGAGAACCTTGCTCCTTTACTTTGCGAATTTTATATCGGCTAGTATAATTTAAAAAAAAATTAGATATTAATTGAGAAAAAAGTCAGGCGGAATAAATTTTTGAAGCAGTTGGAAAATGAACTTTTAATATTTTTAATTAAAATCACACGTTTTGCATATTGATGAATTACTTTTAAGTCATCCAAGATAATTTATAAAAATCAAATTTCATTTTAAGAATCCATTATAATTTTAAAGATATTTAACAGTATTACAGCTGAAAAAACTCAAATAAAAAAAGTGACGGCAGGTGAAAACTATCTTTAGTATTTTTTAATTTCATACCACCTATTGGCAATATTAATTATTTCTTTCATCATGGTTCCTAAAATAACGTAAGCGTTAACAATTTTATCGTAAGATTTTTCCATTTTTTTGTTGTTAACGAAAAACTCACTATTTTTTAAAGATATATAAGATTATTTCGTATAATTACCTAAAAATTGTTTTATCAGCTCTTGTTATCTTAACATTTGATTTGTATTTCAAGCCATGTTTTAATTTGTATTGTATCGGTCGATAATCTTCATGATGAAAATTGACTTGGTGTTCATAGTGTTAAATTGTTGAAAAATTATTATAAATTTTGTTTAATTTGTATATATATATACACCCAGTCCTTTTTTACGCGATATGTTGGTTCCAGAAAAAGGCGCGTGTAAAAATCGCGTAAAAAATCACCACTTTTACGAATTGCATTACATTTCTTTACACACCTAAAACATAAATTCGCATAATATCCGATACACTAGTATGCATATTTAAAAAAATGGAATGCTTTGCAAAATTAAGTTTTAAAAATACACATATTTTTTATTGAAAAAAATAATGAATCGTACAAGGTTAGCATCATATACGAATTTCTTCTTTAAAACGAATTTGGTGAAAAAATCGCGTAAAAACGAATGAAAGGCGTAAAAAAATGTGACGGTGCCGTCCAAAAAAATCGCGTATTATCGAATTCGCGTAAAAAAAGGACTGGTTGTATATATATATATATATACGAAACCCTTCAAAATTAAAAATATCATATAAGTAAAATTTATTTCATTACGTCTAGTTTTTTTAGTTGGGAGACTAAGAAGGGTTCATATGCATAATTAGCGAGGCGGCCGTGGCGCTTGTTATAAAAGCTAACAAAATATCGTTTTTATTTCTAGCATTATTTGATGGTTTACTATGGTATTCTTTTGACACATATTAAAACTAAATCATTACCAAATACTGCATTAAAATAAAATTAATGTTACATCTTTTAATTGAAATATAATATATACGCTCACATGTAGAATGTTTTTGAATGTCAACATTAAAAACACACGTACATTTTTTAGTTATTAGTAAACTAATATGTTGCCCATTTGGGGACAGCTAAGAGAGGGAGTAAAATAAAATATCGCGTTCCTTTTGACGTAAACACATACTGATAAGCTAATGAAATCTGCAATCAATCATCCAGGCTAATCTTAAAACTCATCAATCTTCGAGTCCGGTGTTACAAAGCAGAGTTTTTCAGTCCAGATATTTCGGGACGTAATGTAGATTGACAGTGGGAAAATATTACTCGTATCAAATTTTACTTTTTACCGTTTGTTTTGAACGGTGTATTTAAATGTCTTACAACATTATAATAAATTTACCCATTCAGATTTGCACATATGATGTTTTTAAATGTAACAAATTTTCAGACTTACAGAAAAATTTATTTATTTATTGATTGAATTGGCATTCACTTAGTAGAACTCCATTATAACAAGGTGAAAAAAATAGCAATGTATTTTAGTTCAACAAAATTATTAAAAAAAAAAAAAGTTGTTAGGTATTTCGGCTCACGCCATCGTCAGAACTATGCTTAAATGAACGTTTGCTTATCTATATATAGCTGTGTAGAAAAGGTGCACAATACATCTTTTCTCCTGTTTTAACGATCTAGCTTGTTTCTTGCTCACAATAAAACTAAATTTTATTCAAATAATGCAAATGAAACTAAAAAGGTGGCTATGTCAATAAGTTTACATGTGGCACGGAAATGGTCTATTACTGAAGCAAATCAGACCCCCCCCCTCTCAGAGGGCTAAGTTATGGAGAAGACAATATATTAGTTCTTATATTAGTTATTATATATTAGTTCTTCCAATGCAACTTCCATTTTTATGTTTCATCACTGCTTGGTGAAAAACATATTTACTTTCAGCAATATACTATTTTGTTGGATCTAGTTGTTGGACATAATATAAGAATTTTTAGACGTAAGAATACTACACGGAAATTTTCAATCGTTATTTCTTCAAACCTTAATAATGAATATATTTTCAAGCATTCTCGAGATCACTTTATATCACGTCGAGAAATGAAGACAATGATTATATTCCGATACTTATTACATATTCGAGTTTATTTTCTTAGTTATGGAAAAATATGTTTTTTTCCGTGATACTTGTTATCCATATGATGTGTATGTTATTTCTTGTAACATATTCTAACGTAGATATATTAAAGAATGACTGACCTGGCGATGCTGGTGCCCGATTAATATTTCATGATCGTAAAACGGTATGCTGGAGCGGTATACGAGAACGTGGTAAAAGGAGAATGTAGAATGATATTATTTCTATTGTACGTAAATAATAGAATGCCCACGCGAGGTAGACAATAAAAACTTTCATTTAGAACGCGTGTATTAGATTGTGTGCAATAACTCAAATTTATCTACTAATAGAAACGACGGATGTTCCCTTTTGCCATACTCAAAGCTTTAATCACGCGTTAACTTGTATGTTTCTTCTTATAGATAAGTATAGTCATACTTTAGTGCAATATATGTGCTATATTATAAATGCAACAAAATAATGGTATTTCTATATAAAACATATAATTTCGATAATCATCATTTTCAATCGATAGCATATTTTTTTCTAAGCTAGTTCTGACGATGGCGTGAGCCGAAATAGCTATCAACTATATCTTATCAAAAAATTTAGAACTAAAACACATTGCTATTTTCTCACCGTGTTATAATGGAGTTCTACCAAGTAAATGCAAATTCAATCAATTTTTTTTCAGTTCTAACCGAATTTGCGTATTATTATAAGTAAGAAAGGAAACATGAATATATTATAGATGTTGAAAGTGTTTTTACCGAAGTCAAAAATAATTTATTGTATTGTATAATGTGACTAACTTTTAACGACTATGTACATCTCTCCACTAAAGTCAGTTTATATGAAAAAAGTTGCTATCGAAAAATGTTATCTTTTAAATTACCAGAGATAAAGTAATCAAAGAGAACGCTTTGTCAAAACAAAGAAATAATTATATCGTAACGACGCTTTTACTTTAATGTCTTTATTTTTCGAAAATTATGCAAATAGCCTCCACAGAATATTGAAAAGTGGAAAACAAGCCAATTCGTGAAAGCTTTTGGTGTAATAGAAAAGATTTTTGCTTTGAATACTAATTTATTACGAGTTTTTTTGCGATAAAAACCATTGGATAAAAAGGAATGATCGGGTGAAGAATGTTTTAAAAACCAACTTTATTATCAGAGCGATCAGAATTGAAATAATAGAGTATATTTATTATTCACTGAAAACTAATTATAAACACAGTTGTTTTTCTCGCTTCTTTGTTTGTTTGTTTCTTTGTTTGTTTGCAAAATATGTTTTTCGGTTCATTAGTTATTTTCTGAGTAAATCATGATTATTTTGATTCGCAATTGTTTTCAAATTAATTTGAATTGTAGTCTCTTTGAAATTTTTTAGTGGTTTCATTATAAAATTATGTTACAAGTTTAACTGTATTTATTATAATTTTTAGATTCCAAGAAAAAAAGTTTGAATTAAAGATAGTATTATAGTTCAAGCGAATGTTATTTTCATATTTATAATTAAAACAATCATCTTTTATGTATAAACACATGTTACAGGTTTCTAATTGTGAAAAGTATCATCAATTAGATATGTTTATTTTTAGTGTTGCATTATTTAATAAAATATGGTTAAAATTTCTAGCGCGAAAACTATTAACGACGAATATTAAATTACGATATCAAGTATCAGAAATCTGAATTCGTTTTAGATATATATATATATAAAGCATACTCGGAAATATACAGTGCAATCGAATCGTGGTATGAAATTCATAGAGTGCTTTCGAATATAAGCTTTGTGACTAGTACCGTGTGTCCAATATAATTGGTAAAAGCACTATCTTGATTAAGTTGGGATGTATATGGCGTTGCTTTTGCAGCCTTCGCTGCCGCATTTTGCTGTGACGGCAAGCTTTTACAACTGTGGAGCTATTACAAAAATAAATATACATAACATTTAAGATGCTAACTGTCACTTCTTGGTGAATCATTATTTTTTTTAATATCATGCCTTTCCACCACTAAGTGAAAAATGTAATTTGTTCCTTATTCTATCCATCCCAAAAACTAAAGGCTACTGAAAATTTTCTTGAGAAAATGGCTATATTATCATTTTACTGCAAACGATGGCAAAACTACAAAACACATATCGTCTTGTGTAAAAAGAATATGTTTGTATTAGCAGTGTTGACATAATGTAATATATTATATACTATATATAGTACGACATATGGTATATATTGTATACTATATAATAAAAAGAGAAAAAAACTTTCCTCATATAATAACAGTATTAGAAAACAATACGATTCTAAAAATACGTAAAACTATTTAATATTTTATATAATATATACCACGTTGAAAGAACCGGCTCTCGTGCGATCACCGAAGTTAAGCAGCATTGGACGCGGATAGTGCTTGGATGGGTGACCGCTCGGGAGCACCGCGTGCCGTGTTCTCTTGGTTGGCTATGGGAAGGAAAATTCAGACAGAAAACCGAACACCAACCCGCCTGGGCAGCGTGGTGTTTGCTATGTCCAAACAACCCCCCTGAAAAAAAAGCAGGGGGAGGCCTTCATCCAGCAGTGGATCGACCCCGGCTGATGATGATGATATAATATATGCAATCGACTTAAGCTGTTAAACTTTGTACAGTTCCACTATGTAATTTCTTCAATTTTTTATGATTCCACTTGTTTTGTTTCTAACGATCTGAAGTCAGTTCTTTTGCATCCGTGCAATAAAATGCCTGAAGATGCCGAAAGGCGAAACACTACACTTCTTACATTTCCTTATCAGACTGTTCAGTAACTTACTTAAAATATTTGAACAAATGCTACATATTGCCTTGGTATGACAAAACTGTTTTTATGCAAATATGATTGCTTTATTATTTTCAGTTTACAAATGTTTGAGAATCTCATGCATAAGCGGCTGAATCACGGTTAGCTCGCAATGTATATTGGTGCAATAGCTTTTGTTTTTGGAAATTTGTTAGAATTCAGTCGTTACTTAGCATAAAGCAAATAGTTTAAGCTTAAATTTCACCTAGTTATTTTAAATTTACTGCGATATGTCACATACTCTATTTTCTTGTTAGCATATTTACTACTTGGTGATTTGTGTTATTGGATAACTTTTAATGTAAATACGAAGAGTATGAAAACACACAAACGAAACATCAGTTTTCGGAATAGATAGAGTTAATTTTTTGTTCCCATATTTTATTTTTACAAATTAATGCTACATATGTTTTAAATATTTTAAATTATTCCGAAAAAAACGATTGTGAAAAATAGTACTATACCCTTATCTACCATTGATCCTCTACGAAGATGTGTTTAGTTTATTATAAATTAATAGTGTTTAGTGTTCTTCAACTTCTGTTGGTAAGTAGTTAGTGGTCAATTCAAAAATTATTTTGCTGCAAAGATTCGATTTGATTTCAAAATTTTTGGCAAATGGTTGAAAATTTAAAAAATGTGGTGTTTTTGTGGTTTTTTCTGTGGAGTGACAGTTTCTAACTGTAATGCCTCAAGATGAATTGTTTATAAATCTCATAAAACCGTATTTAAGTACAACACCAACCTTATTTAAGAGCAGTATTTTTTTTCAAATTAAAAAAAGAATAATACATATCGATATATCAAGCGCGCATTTGTTCAATAAATGATTCGAAAATTAAACAATCTTACTGGTAATATTACACGATATTTTTATTTTTGAAGCCAATTTTTAAATTTTGTAGATTGATTTCTTTAACTCTGTTGTATCTATTATAATTCGTTTATATGTGGTTCTGTATCGCAGTGCAATAACTCATATTACAGATAGCGTATAAGACTTTTGACAGCTGTCACCGGCATTTATCCTGAGGCAGTTTTTCTTTCTGCACTGCAAGGATAAAAGAGTCTCGTAAAACTAACACAAGTCTATGACTTCTATTCAACTAAAAAATGTAACGTAAATAACAGAGACTAATGTTGTGCTTTAAAATGAACTTAATTTGAAAAAAATAAGAAATATGTTTGAACTCGAAATCATTATTGAGATAGTAATCATAATTTATGGAAAAAAATCTTTTAAGTAAGAAAAAAACATTCAATAAAACTTAGCACTTTTTTTCTTCTCATTCTTGTTTACTTGAATTAATGAAAAGCAATAACGTCGAAAGTTTATAAAATATTAAAAAAGTTTGTGTTATATATAGAGCTAACTCAATTTACCGATGCATTTAGTAAAATATAAGAATTAGTACAGTTGTCAAACTTAAAGGATAATTAGCGTGAATCATCAAATCAGAATTCACATAGGAAATAAGTTTTTAGTCACTCAGAGAACAAAAGATGTGTCACCCACAGTAACAAGAAGAAAATTATTAAGAAGACGTTTAGTTTGACTTGGCAAAGAAATATAGCATTTTCATTCGTGAATCTAAAGTAAATACTCCAAAATACTTCATCAAAGTACATGGGTGTAAAATTTGGATAGACTTATTTGCGGCCCTCATTTAAGCCTGTGTTTATAGTGCGGTCGAGAATATGAAACTCTTAAACTCGCAAATGGCAAAATACTTCAAAGTGATTTCACATGTTCACACGGCTAAGTGAAATTCTCACGTGGAAAATTTCATTTTCGGGATGTAGCCGGATATCGAAATGGTCGGAAAATTTTCCGATTGTTGGACAAAGGCAAACTTTGAAGTTGTTACGCTTATTTTCAAACTAAATAATGAAATTTTGCGGTATAAAATCGAGTGGAATTTGAGTGCAAAACTTTTTGGTGTGAAAGTATTATTGAATATGAAGGGATGAAAACTTCAGAAAACTTATATTTATGCGTAAATAATAACTCAATGATCCTTTTTCATACAGAATCTTTACAATTCAAAAAAAAAGTGAAATGCGAAAAGTTTTTATTATATTATCCAATAGTTTGAAGTTTTCATCAGAAATCAAATTATGTGTATAAAATCTTTGATTTCTCAACGATTTCTCAACATTTATGCACGTGATATTTTTTAACAAATATACTTTTTGCTCATTGGAATCAAATATTAACACTCAATTTTATTGAAAGACGGATATTTATTTTAAAGTTTTTAGGTTAAAAATTGTTGATTTAGACAAATAAGTTTATAAGCACTGTGACTATTTTTTCACCGTATTATAATAAAGTACTACCAATTTAAAGTCAATTCAATCAATACCACAAATACTGTTAAAATCGTTTGGTTAACAAATTTATAATTCTTTCAAGAATTTTTTTACTTCGTGATTTTATAATTCTATCGGAAAAACGTTTCCTTCGTTTAAACCATTTTCAAAATGGATACATATATATAATAGTTTCCCTAAAAACTTGTCAAAATGTAAAACTTTAAAACATTCACTTCCATAACTGAAATAGTACAAGCTGGAGAATTTTGGTTCAAGCTTCTAAATATATATTTATAAGCGATAAATATATCTTTATTAAATAAAAATTTTATGTTTTTGCAAGAAATTTCAATGATTCTCGTAAACAACCAAGTTGCGTTAAAATTGGATTTGCGTATTACACGTTCATTTAAGCAATCGTTTATACGAAATTGGATAATTCATAAATAGCCGTGATACAAATAATAATGCTCGGCATTTTATCACTTGAAAGGAATGTGTAACGGCCTCTGGCTGTTAATACGGCGTTATAACGGCTGTGTAACGGCCGTTATGCCGCTGGAGTGCAAATAAATAACGCCTGAAGTTGAAGAGTGCTCGAGCTTTGAGCTTTCGAAGCGAGCCAGTAGCGATAATTTTGCGAGCTTTATTCAAAATCGCATATTTGCACCCTTTGTGAAAGTATGCAGTCGACAGCTTGCTGCAGAAATTGCCACTGTTAATTGAAAAACATAATTGAAAAAAGATTTTTTTAAAGCGATTGATTGGCAGGGAAAAATGATAAGTGATCTATTGTTGAAGTGAAAACCATATATTATATATGCTTAGATTTTTTAAAATTTATTTTTATTCGATGCATTAACATATGAGCTATACTTTATAAACCAAATCAAAATAAAAAAGTACAATTAAAAAAAACATTCATTAAAAAGCTTGAAGCGGTACATATACGTAGTGTTATATAATAGAAAAAAACTATTATAAATTTTCTTTTAAATAATATTTTGAGTGATTTATCACATAAGATTCATATTTTTTTAAATGTAGGATTACTGAATATATTTTAATGACAGTAAACTTTCTTAAATAAGTAATATTTATTTGGTGTAGCTTGGAAAACATGTCGTAAAAAATACGTATCTTTATATTGCGGTTTTAAAAATTAAAAAAAAAACATATTGATTCAATATCATACTATTGCGTGGTTAGATTTTGTGAATCTCCTAATCTATCATAACATAAGATGCATTTAAGAACCACCAATACAATCAATACCACTACCACTTATACTCAAGGATAGTTTACAAGGTATCCACCTCTAGTGGAGATTTTCTAATTTATCTTATAAGGAGCCATATATAAACTTTATGAGACACCTGCCGGGTGAATAAACAAACCAAGAAAATAGGAGATAAAGAAAATTTGCACTGTCTATTGAACTTCAGTAGAAACTACATGTATTCCAACATTGTTTTTTGAACAAATAGCTGGCGTGTATCTTTGACAATTTTTTTAAGTGACTTTTAAATATTACGAATATGGTGGTTATTTTTTGCATATATTGACATATTTCTTTACGTGAATTGATTAAAAGTAGCTAAATATTTCATATCTATTTAGAAAAGAATGTTGGAGATATTTGGAAGTATTAAGACATTTTTTTAGGATCGGATTATCTACGATTTTTAATCAAACGTAAACACTAATCAGTTATAGAAATTAGGAAAGATATAATGTAAGTATTTTCTTTGTCAAAAAAACCTTGTATTATATTGCATTGTAACAAAAAACTAATTGTTATTTTAAGGTTGGCAGTGAACTAATCGTTATAAAATAATTAACAATAATTTTTTGAAGAAGAAAAGAACACGAAAAATAAATGGACGAATAAAAACTGAAGTTTGACTGCGATGAAAAACTTAGTTATCCAATGATATCATGAAGTTATATGCTATATGAAACCATAAATATTGTCGTATCTAATAAATTACAAAAGTTTGTCGGAAATATGTGAAAGAAACGGTAAAAGCGATGCTGAGAAATGTTGTGAGGATTAAAGCCGATAAAATTGCAATCGTATTTATATCGTTAACTGCAAAATAGTTTCAATATAATAATCAATGTTTAGAATTTGTTTCTTCTTTTTCAATTTCAATACGATAGAGATATACAAGGAAAATGAGAAATTTTAAGTTTATTTGAATGCAAATAGACAAACCATATTAAAAGGGAAACCTCATTTTACATAAAAAATAGCACTTGAATTGTAAAGTTTTAACGTAGGTAATGGAATCTTTAAAACAAATAGAAAATATTTGTAATATTAACAATTGTAATCACCTTAAAAGTTGCCACTTTCTTTCTACGTGAAGAATTAAGAAATAGCCACAGATTATATTGTATTAAACATTTATTTCATTCAAATACGAATATTTGGCAGGTAAAATATGCCATTGTGTCAAATTTACTTAATGTTTTACATATACTGGTTAGTCTGAAAATTTAGCAAAGATTAACAATATAGATATTTCAAGTATTAAAACAGTCATTCAAAAGAAACATTTCACAAATTGTTTTTATGGTGCATATATGTATATATGAAGCGATCAACATTCGATATTGATCTTTCAATAACTTAAAATCTCTTGATCTTGAAATGCAGCATTTAATATACAATAGTATTACCGAAGCATATTAAGATACAAGTATCAGCTATGATTGTATTTAATGTTTTCAGGCTATCTAATGATCGTTAAAAATCTTCCCTCACATTTGATATTTGAAGTTTCATTGACTATTAGTCATGCGGAATATTGTCAATTATAACAATATGTTCAAAAATCACAAGAGTGAATATATATTTCAGCGCCTGTAACTGAAATAAAAACGGCATGTAACGGAAATTATAGCGTTCGTATAATCAACTATCGGATTTGTAAGAAATTGTAACGCTGAAAAAACACACACATGCGACTATCTAATATGTACTCCAAATTTAAGGATCTAGCAGACCATTTTATATTAGAAATGTTGTATTTGATGATTATATCCTTGCATTTAATTATATACGAGCAAGTTGATTTTTCAATTACAACATATGAGGCATACGTGATATAAATATTTATAACGTGTACTTACTTCGTCTAGTCATCTATAGTAAAGTATCTCACTTCTTTTGGTGCGGAATTATGTATTACTGCAAAAATTTATCATGTTTTTACTTGGCTCTTACTCTTAACAATACAAATTCTATAAAAAAGTGGATTGACTTTGTATCTTGCAACATTAACTTAACTGTTTAAGTATGTTTCGATTTTTTGACGAAGAAAGAATAAGTAAATGTGATACTAGCAAAATTTTTGAGATTTAAAATTTCTTCATGAAGTTCAAAAAAAAATAATATTTTAGTCTACAAGCGACATAAGATATATATGTAATTGCAATTACTTAAATTAATCTGATGGTGAACTCCTCAAAAATGAATGTAATTAACAATGTTCATTGTTACGGACTGTTCATTTTTGAACCAAGCTTATCTTAGTAATAAAGTTTATCCAAAAAAGGCTTTGCAGCTGAAATACATAATGCTTTTTTAACAGTTTCGTGATGTATAAAAGATGATAATAGTTAATATTTTATATAGCGAATAAATAATACTATTGAACAGTTATTCTGTGAGGCTTTGAAGCACAAAATAAATGAGTTTAAAAAATATTACTTCAATTATTTAAAATCATAATATCTGGTATATATTATATTATGCGTTGAAAATATTTTTTAAATATTTATTAAATATTAAAGAAATTCGACACTAACGACTGTCTATTTAATTTGAATGAAAACATATTTTTGTTTTGGCCATTTGTTATTCGTATAATCAATGTTTAAATGAGAGGATGTTTGCGATGGTGAGTAAATTTAAAGTGCTTAGGGATAAAGAGGAAGTCCTTGGAAGTTTATTTTAGGCAAAGCATTTTATCTAGAGATCCTCAACTCGTCGCTCGGTGAAAATTTATTGCTGTAAATATTCCGTAAAAACAAAAGACTTTTTTCATGGAAAAACTATTGTGTTCTGTATAGACGATTTCCAATAAATCGTTATTACAAAAGAATGAAGTGTAGGTTGAATATATATATTTCTATTTGTATTTTTCCGTCATATTGAATGTACTCTCATAAATTGTCTTTATATTAATTATTTTTTCTACTATCATATATATTATCTCGAATATTTTTGGTTCATATTAGAGCGATATTAATAAATGTGAACTATAGATTTAATACAGATAGAGAAAAATCTTTAAAAATACTATCAGTTTACCAATAACTTAAAATTTTGTATTAAGATTTAATTAAAGAACTTATAATAGCGACAATAAAACTCATTTAAAACCGTGAAGTATATATAATGTTCATTTAATTGTTCTTTCCGTTCAATTATGTTTAAGTCGTCGAGAAAATATACTAAAGTCAACAATATTAAAAGACAGGTCTTAATTATCCTTTATTTATTATCATATTGATATATATGTTGAATTGATTTGATACAAATATCTTTGTTTTCAATATTTAAAAATTGATTCATCAGTCAAATTAAAAGCATTACTTGTCCAGCAATTGTTTATTAGGATTTAGTAATTTTAGTTGGATCTAATTGTATGCTTTGAAAGTATTTTAGGTTAAATTGAATTTTTATGAATGCATTGATATATTTTATATCCAGCAAAGCAAGCTTCAATTAAATGAAAAATATAACAATATTTTATATGGTCGAGAACTACTGCCGAAAATATACAAGAGATACTCTCTTGATTTTATATGCATACGAGTATCCTAAACTTTGAGGGCAAAAAGCTCTGAACTCGAAGCTTAACGCTGAAATAATTATAATTATTCTGTGTAGTATATAAGTGCAATATTGTGTAGTGACCATTGAATTCAGTGCGGGGAAAATTTATGCTGTGAATAGTAGTTAAATTACTTCATCTAAATGAAGCAAAATAAAATTGATAAAGCTATATAGATAAAAAGGAAATACACATACGATTCTATCGCTTTTTACATGTAATATTAATAAAATGATAAAATTATAATTTGTAAAAGTTAAACGATTTGACATTAATTTTCATAAGTCAATAATTCATGTTTTGTAAAAAAATGATGTTGCTTATGAAATTGATAATTACTATCATAATTTAAACGTGTATAGCTTTTCAAAAATACATACTTGATTGCCATACACTTCGTCAGAAAGATTTGCTGAAGCAAATTGGATACATGCATCATTTTGAATTTTTTTTCAATTTTTATGAAGACAAATAATTCTTTAATATATAAAATAATTAGCGAAAAACTTGTGGTGAAAGTAAATTTGGTTAAATTTTCATGAAAATTTTAGTTTAGTTTCTAGCACACATAACTTTGAGAAGTTATTTAAACGGTTTGATTGATTGATGTTAATTAAATTTTTATAATTTCCAACATTCAGGATTTTGCTATATGTATTTAATTTTTTGCAAAAATGTTTTTAAGTTCTGTATATAAATAACTTGGTAGCAAACTATTTAAGTAAAATCATTCCGAAAATATTTATTTGTTCAGTGATATTTGATAAGAACATATTCAGATACCGTGGATTCAATTTTATATTTAAATTCCTTCCACAAAGTTGGAGATTAATAATGTTCTCGATAAAATCGTATAGTACTTAAAGTACTTTTGCTAAAATTTTCTTTACGATTCATCTTGAATCTTTATTCGATTTCATTACAATTATTCAGTCAGACGAAATGATTTCATCGAATCGTTGTTATATTTAAGAACAAATGGTAATATAAAATTGCTTATTACGAATTTAAGAGCTTCTTTGTACAAAGACACATTATAATGTAATTACATTTTGTATAACTTTTGACAGAATATATTGAGTTTAATTTGAAACAAATTGATTTTATTTGTCAAAAATTGACATGAATCTAAAACAACGACCAAAGACAAATTACAAACATTAAAAAAAAATGTATTATATATACGTCATAATAACGAGCTCAGTTAGTCCTGGAGCGATCAAATTATTATGGCAACATACCGAGTCGATTACGGAATAATTGTTTTAGATCCTACATACAATTGAGACACTTAAAGATGCATATATGTTTTTAATATTTTCAATAATTTTTACCCACGTCTTTCTTAGTTGATATTGAAAAGAGGAAAACGAAGCCATTAACTGATGTTTAGTTATTTTTTTACTCTAATCATAAATATTTACTTACATAAAAACATTCAATACTTTTTAGTGTTGCTTAGAAATTGACAATAAGTTTTGCATAAAACAATCTATTTAACGCAAAGGTGCCAAAGCATGTTCATTTTATGATTCATTAAAACCATTTATACTGTTTTTGAACGTTAAATTGTGCTCTTTCAAACGGCTCTGTGATGCTTTGAACCACCTTTCCATTGTTTCCAGTGTGGGAGTTCATTTCGACCCCACAGTTCATATCCTGGATGTTTTCAGACACCACCGTAAAATTCAGATGTATCGAACCATGCTAATAAAAAATCTTCAAATTCAACGAAAGAAAGTTTACAATATGAGTAAAGAATCACGTATTAAATATGTTCGATTTTGTTCTAATGTTTAAATGTCAATAATATAATGAAAAAAAAACAATAAAAATGAAATACAATCATTTATATATATTTCATTAAAACACTGACTATGCTAAACACTTTCGGCCTTAAATTCTCTGTTTTGTAGTGTAACGTAGAGCTCAAGATCGAATACACAAATCTGAGAGAATTTACATCTTTTTTAATAAACATCTATGATGTAAATAAATAAACTCTATGATGATAAATTAAAAATAAATTCAAATTCGGATTTATTTTAGAAAAACGTTAACATAACTTAGAATTGTAAACTCATATAAAAATGTCGAAAAAGTAAAAAAAAAATGTTTTGTATTTATTTAAACATGATTAAAAATATATTAACGATTAAATCTTCAAGATTGCTTTCAGATTTCGTTTGAAATATCAACTTCTTTAGCAATTTTCAAAATATTTTATCAATTATGTGTCATCTCAAGCATTTCTTTGACTTTAAAAACGTAATTTTTATTCGGTTCCTTAGAAAAAATCAAAAAATGTCATGAAAAGACAAGTATTAAGCAAAAAATTCTCTTTTTCTTAAAGCGTTCCAGATAACTGTACTTCATAAAATTTACAAATCGATAGAAAAATAGTTTTTTGAAAGAACTGCTTAGCGGTTTCCAACTCAGGTAGTTTCTATTCAGGAAAACCAAACATAAAAAAAACATTTTAAAATGTTGATTCTATTATTACTGGTAACATATTTTTTCTTACTTATATTAATAAAGTTGATTCCAACAGTTTGCTACCAATTTGATAGTCGTTCTTTTTTGTATTTTGAGGGAATCAATTTCATTTTGCTTCATAGAACTCGCGTATGTTTTGTTCTGAGCCGATATTTGTTCGATCGTGAAGGTTTAATGAAAATCGCAGGTGGAGCGATGTGTGGGTGGTATTTAATGCTGCAATACAATTTGCAAAGGTTGAGTGACATGTCATTTATTTTCTGTAACATCACAATCACTTATTTAAAATTAATTAATAAAATCAAATATAATTTTATATAAACGCTTTTGACATCATAATATAATATAAGGAGGAAACTTTTGAGTTGGAAAATATTTCATTAGACTGAAAAATAAAAAGTATTTTTAACTGATGGGACTCGGATATTGAGATTTTGTAATAAAATTAACTGATTGTAATTAGTTGAGTATTCTGCAAATATTTCAATTAGATAAAATCAATGTTTGAATTTTGCCGTAACGCCAAAATGCTCTTTGAAAGCGAAAACTATTTTACATCCGTTATGTTTAAATTGTCGTCTCTTTTTTCCCACACTACACGTTGTGGTACGCATTCGCCCTTTTTATACATTTTAAATTATCTGTGTGAATTACAACTAATCCATATTATATGTCGATAAACACGTAATTGTTCCACTCAATTTTTGTGGATTAAGACGTAATGAGTAGTATTTGTGAATTTGTGACTTTTTGTTTGCGGTAGCCTACCTCCAACACTTTCGTGAGTGACAGAGAAAAATCCACAGCATTTGAATAAAGCCTTTTTTCAAACGATTTAAATGTAAATTTTCCCTTTCAACGTATACAATATAATATTGTATACGTAAACACGTGAACAGCCGGATTTAACGCTTCATACTTTGAATGAACATTCAATAATAAAAATCAATGCGCAGCTTTAATGTCATTTCCTTTCATCTTTTCTTTTAAATTCCAATAAAACAAATGTGTCAAATTTTATAGACTATTCAGATAAATAATATTAACCCTTCGAGTAGTGAGTTATTTTTTTACGAAATAAGTTTTTTGGTTTATTTTAAATATTTTTTTTACACTTCATATAAAATTATGCGGTTTTTTTGTGGTTCAATCTAGAAAGAATATTTATTTTTATATAACGTAGTAAATAAATTTGTACAATTGAGAAATGCATAGTAATAAATGTAAATAAATTTATTTACTATGAATTTTCTAGAAACAATTACTTTAGTTTGAGCCTACAAAAATAATTGCAGTCTGAGTAAACATAGTTCGATATTGACACTGATTCCTAGAAAGAAAGCGGTTTAACAGACAGTAAATTTTATGATACATGATTAAAAGTGTAATTTCTTTGAATTTTTTTTTTCGTAAAATTCTTTTATTAATTTGAAACAAATAAAAATGTAAGCCCGACTGCTTAAAATTATTGACAGATATGTGCAGCATGAATATCTGAAGAAATTATAATTATTCAACAAACAATACGGAACTTGATAAATGATAAAAGACATCATAATATTTGGACGTACATGTACGGCCATACTCCTTAAAGGGTTAATATTTTCAATGACACAAATAACAAAACAATAAAGCAAATTTTTAATAAAATAAAAGCATTTATTTCACTAATGAAGCCTCAACTAAGTGAACCAGTTAGACGTGGTTGAGCTCAATTTTGAGTAAAGTTTTTTATGGATCCAAATTTTAAGTCATTGATAAATTGTTAATTGGCATGTTTTGAGGTACTCTCAATCACAAAGACGGTGTAAAGAATTATTACTATTGTATAAAATAACGAACAAAAAAGGTTTTGCATGTCATAACAAAATCAAAATGGCTTTACGAATGATATTATGTTAATTGTTCAGAAATATATATTCCAAGCAATAATATCGAGTGTTTTACTGAATATAAAAACAGGCATAATAAATAGTATTGGTTTCAGCGGAAAATAATATCTATACCCCACTCCATTAATGCCAAAAGCTTTCTTGTCTATTCTCAAGTTTCGTTTACCGATATCGAAAACTTCAATCGGAGAAAATTTTCTATCCGGCAGGCATTATAAATTTTGGATGAATAACAAAATAGTTGAGCCAAAATTCTTAAAATTCGTTTTAAATCGAAAATCATTACCAGGGAAAAGAAAATATATTTTCCGTTATAAAGACTGATTAAGTTTTAATATTCAATTAAAATTATATGAAACGAATATTATAACAGTTATATAGTATTAACTGTATATTATGATGGAAAAATATTTAACTTTTCATAAAATTTGTAATATATAAATTTAAGGAAAACTTTTAAAACTTTATTTAATGGCAAAACCATTGATGTATGAAGAAAAATTTGAATAAACATAAGCTTACCATATATAAACCACGAATCACGTATGTTAAAGATTTACATGACTTTTTTATATTGAATTGGTTACAGTGTGTAAGAAAATATTGCTGAAAATTTTCACGCTGTCTGAGGACAATTTTTTAAATAATATTAAGCATTCAAAATTAAAATACTTTTTAGTAAATACGTCATTTTATTTTATGATAAAAAACTCGCTTTAGAGTCTAAAAATCGTTTTGTTAAAGACAGCATAAATGATGGTTTGAAAAATATGTAAAAATTAAAAAAAATACTTGAAACATAACTTAACAAACACAAAAAAGCAATTAAAAATATTCGTTTACTAGTTATCATAGTCTGCGATACTATTGCACTACAAATAAGTATTAATCATTTAGGATAGGTGCCTATAACTCTGAAATAAAGCTTGACATCTTCATTTTTATCTTCTAGCACACACTTAAGTGAACTTATATTGGAAATCCCTGTGACTTGACTAAGAAAACCAATTTTATCATCTACTCGTCTATCTATACGGGTAAAACTCATAAGCTGTGATCACATAAAAAGCACATCTATAATATGGTGCTTTCGCACAGAATAAACTCTAGTTTTTGCAAAGACACAGCGTTATTTTCAGTGATATGAACATATTTCCAAAACTTTTTTCAAGCCCAAGTTAAAGATGACAGATTTGTGAAAAGAAGAAAACATTGTTGAACTACAATATATGTATTCATTTCGCATTTTTGTATAGTAATACTAAGATAATTTTACATCACATCAAACATGAGCGTTTAAAAGAATTATCGATACAAATATTATAATAGCAGGCATCTTTTAAAAGCACTAACGCGGACTGAAAATAATCAAGATGTTATGAGTAGATATTTACTCATTTATCGTATGACTCTGAAATGTTACTAAAAATGACTAAGTTTGCAAACATTGTCATCAACTTATAAAAGCGTAACCAACTATTGTAGTTGGGCCGACCTGACTTGGAATATTTTCCTTATTCAACGGTACCCAACTGTTTTTAGTGTTCTGTCTTAAATATAACAGCGATCCATTATGTGTAATTTTACCATTATAGTTTTAATAAAAACTACTTACCTAAACCTATACTACTTCTTTTAATTAAATGATAAGATTTTTTTTCATCCATATAATTATCAATTTTTAAATAAAAACGTGGAAGTAGAGTTAAAAATTGTCACTATTTTTTAAAAATATTTTATATATAATTCCAGCAAGAGTTGACAGCTAACACATCAAAAGTTAGAATCTTAAATTTAAAGACTTTTGAAGGGAAACTAATGGTATGATATTGAATGTCAAATTGAGTGATACGAAAATAGTCTTACGACTGTTTTCGTTGTCTATATTTTGGAGAAGAAGTAAATTTAACAATGAAAAATACAAACCACGTACAGAACTTTATTGTGTCTTATTCACTGCTCAAAATTGATGACCAGAGCTGAAAAAATAGTTTTTAATTTTGATATGTACTGTTATATTGGAAGAAATTGGTTTTGAGTAAACATGAAACGAATAAAACACGAAATTTTGTAGGCACGGGCTTAATAGGGGGAGAAAAATAAATTAATTGATCCTTGAATCACGTTTTATAAAATATAATTTTTCTGTACATTGTTGCATTTCATATAAAATTAAATTGCTTGATTTTTATTATGTGTCCCATAAATTACGATTATTGTCACTACAAAAATAAAACAAAACATGTATACGATGCGTATCATTTTCTTGATAACGATCATTAACACGAGGAAAACTTGAACACAAGTTGTTGTAAAACATGATTATTTGAAGTTTACAATGAAATTATAATTTCAAGTAAAAGCTCTTAATGAGAACATCTCATTGAAATCCATTTCATAGCGTCGAAAATGCTGTACTGCGCAGGCAAAGCTTCAGCAAGCAAATGATATTATTGTTTTTATTACACGCATAAGCAGCATATCATACTGCGATGTACAATATATAAACATATTACTTGAAATGTTTGTAAATTTCAAAAACTCCCATATATTTTTTTATTACACTTGGCATGGCATCACAAAAGTTACACATTTTTAAAATAGTTGCCAGATGAATTTTACAGTGATACGAGCATTTAAATATTTTTGATTGAAAAGGCAAATCATTTTTTATCGTATATGGATTATTGGATTATGTATATTGTTACTAAGTTAATTTTCTCAAAACTATTATGCCCATTTTACGGATACTTTTCATGTCTTCTCTCACACTCACATTTCTCTCACACTCACAGCAAAGAAAAGCACCATTCCAATATTTTTTGAAATTAAAAAATATCTTGTCAATCATATAGTGTGCATTGTGTATTTATAATACATATAAATATATAATCAGATATGCCAGTAATCGTTAAGACTGAGAAAATAAATATTCATTGTATATTTCAGTAAATATCGATATTAATGAACAAATAAAAATTGTCTCTAAGTGATAAAACACACATTTTCAAGTCTGTGTTAAATTTGTAAATATAAACATATAATCTGATATATTAAAGATATACTAAAGCTGATGATATTTGCATCATAAAATAATATCATTTTCAAAATAATATTCATCACATAAATGTTATAAGGCGTGTGAATTTAATCTACCAAAGTAGGTATAAATTGCTTGGAGTTGAATAAATTTGAAGCAAAATGAATGTTATTATTGCAACTAAAGACACTTTTGCCTTATGCCAGAGTAATACGATTAAAAGAAAAACAAACACCCGCGACTCTCAAACTATTGTAGTTTATATTGTTCGCTAAGAAAAACATACACTATAATTGAAATTTATCCGATATACAATACATTGTGGCGTGCTATTATTGTACTATTGAGCGTTGTAAATATATCCACATTTCATCGGATATGATTTATTTATAGAACTATCATCTTTGTATCTTTTGTCATTTACAAGGTTTTTCTCAGCATTAGTGATAAAAAGACTCATATTTATTTATAAATATTTCGGTCTGTATGTATTATATATATTGAACCGTTTCTCTAATTTATGAAAAATTTTCAAATACAATGGAGCGAATAAGTGTCATATTCTAATATTTTCGATACCTATGTGAATTTCTTACGATATCAATTGTTAATGTGTGACACATTCAGCTGTTGATAATTGATAATATTTTTTAATAATCTGCTCCAATTCATCATTTGAATAAATGATAACTATCAATGAACGAAAGTAGGTAAGAAACCGTTTATAGGAAAGCCAGATATTGGAGTTATTTTATAATTTATTTACGATTTTTAATTCTATCATCAGTAAAACAGTCTTTCGATAAAATATGTTTAAACTAAAAAGAACAACGACTAATGGAACATTTCGATTTTATCCGTTTCCATATTAATCAAATTTAGTCTACGGTTGGTTTGAAGTGATTAACACTTTGAGACTATTATCGATGTATATTGGACTGATATCAAAAGTATTGCTAGGTTTTAAATCCATAATAGTAGAGATAACTAAGGGGAATTGTTATTATTTAAATTAAGCCTTATAACACACAAGTCTCAGTGATAAAATAAAACAAGGAAGAATGTTGTATTGAATTTAATTGCTCGAAAGGACAAACATTTTCTACAACTGCCTTTATTAGACAGAAATGATTATATACCTACGGTTTTTCGGAGGCATGTTTCCTAATGACGGTCTTGACCTAGGTCGAGATAATCTTTTGTATACGACAGAGATGAAAAACTTATAACAGTTGCGATTTTATTTCGCATTACAAATACCTTTGCTGCATACAAAAAACTATACTAACAACAATTAAACTAGAAGTCTGAAAATTTTGACTCCAAATGAGGTAAAAAAAGAAGAAAATTTTTTAATTCTAATATAATTATTTATTATATTTGAACTATGGTGATGCCGATATATGCCGATAGTGGCCAAAAATAAAATCAGAGATAATACTTTTTTAAATAATTACATGCTATTTTACGCAATTATTATAAAGTTCAATAAGCTTGGATTTCATTAAGAGTTTGATATAGTGCACATTTAAGTGTAAGCCACCAAACATGAGACAGTTCTTACAAAATTGTCTTAATTGTCAATAGTTACTGTCATATGTGAAACAATATGGATGGGTAAGCAGTCGACAGGGGAGGAGGACAAAGAAATCTTTTGAGTGCATACATTTTTTTTGTGATGAAATACAGAAAAGAAATTTGTACTTAAAACTTTTATTCAAGAGTGCTTTATATGTCAAATAAGGAGAGGTGAAACGTAATATGGATATTTTTCATTAAAAATAATCCATTCTGTATTTCACGATGAACGAAAAAAAATAGTAAGAGAATAAAAACTATAGACGCGTTAAACTTGTTGGTATACCCTGGTATACAGAAAACAAACGTCCAGTCGCCAAAAAAGGGAGACAACAAATTGAAATATTAATTACAAAGATGTTTTCTCATTACATCCGCTTCAGAAAACAAAAGAGATTGTCGCAAAAAACAAGTAATCTGCGTTGGATTTTGCCTACTTACAAAAGGGAAAGGTTTATCCGGAGCGTTTGTTATTTGGGTATAATAATAATTAATTCTGATTATTTTTATACATGGCCTACAATAGTTTCAAATAAAAAAAAACGAAAAAATTAAGTCTTTATAGTAAGTGTAAATTTTAAAAATTAGGTCCAGTAGAACAAATTTAAAAAGTGTCTTTTCAAAACTTTATACAAGAAATTTAATTATGACATTATCAAATAAATATGTATACAATATTGAATAGTTGAAACTTTGTACGATTTCACATATTTTGTCACTAATGATCCAGGTTTTGTCTTTGAGTATCTTCAGGCAATTATCACATTTACTTAATTAATATTATTGAAACACTATTTACCATAACGCTACTGGATACAATTACAATTATATAATATTATATATATCAATGTGTATTTGGATGTTTTTAAAAAGAAATACATTTATTCGTGGTATGCCACTTAGCCAATTAAAAACAATTATTGTAAATAATTGATGACTGTCAACAGTTTTCTTAATTAAAAAGACTCGAAAGAAAGAGTAATTTATTTTCATTTTTCTAGGGTTGATTTTATCGTGTTACGACATAGTTAAGGCTCTAAATCAATATCGCGTACAATAAAGACCGTGAAAAGATTTAGTAGTAGACACTATTCACGAGTAGAAAATACTGATGTTTAGGAGTTTACCATCAATTACTAATGGGAAAGTATTGGAAGTAAAAAATACAATAAAATTCAAATAACTTATGCTTTTTTTATTTGTCAAGCTTTTTAATCTCTTAAATGAACCACGATAATATATAAAATAGCTTTGAAATTGCTTTGGGCGATATATGATAATATTTTTGTTTGATTGTTTTTGTTAATTCCCAGTGTATTCTTACCGTGACGTATGTTATTAATTTAAATACTGTGGAAAAATAATTTATAATCTTATGCTTGTTAGCTGATTAACCGTTTCATTTAACGAGTCTGTACGAGCTTAAAACGATCAATATCGCTAACTCCATTAGCACGAAACAATGGCACAATGATGGTGCATAACTAATGAATGATGAAAAGGTCACGCCTTCAGGATGAATGACGTATGTTGGCGGGTAAGCCCATATTTTCAGGGGCATACGCAAACAATACGCAATTATGAAAATAAAATGTATCAAAAGTTAATACATCTTAAGATCAAACAAAGTTGTCGATACAGTTAGACATTTTTTTTTCTTTTTAGACTTTTTAAACTATGTTCTCTTAAAATGTGTAGCATATGGCTTCTAATCCAATTCAACTATTATTACTACAATACTAAGTTTGTCTGTGAGAACTGCTTATTATTTAGTTTTTCATTTATTGTGTTTTCCAAGAGATAAAGGATATAAGGAAACGGCTAGTATTGGGTGCGAGCATTATCAACTGATGATCAGTTGACAATGCTCGCGATGAGCGAAACCGGTCCTGATCAAAAAATATATTGTGGAAATTAGTACTAAAAATGTGTTTTTATTATTTAAAATTTATGAGATTTATTTTCATAATAGTTTGAAACAAAACATGCTTAAGTTGATCTTTTTGTAACTTTGATGGAAACAATTTAAGAAAAACTCTTTTTTTTCAGAAAAATGGAATCATTTCAAATCTACCAACTGCAATTTTAAAATGAAGATGAAGATTAAATGAATTATATTTGCATATTTTCAAGCTTTATGATTGCGAGTAGTTATCTGTTTTGACAAACCAAAGACTAACTGAAGAAGGTTTTTGAAATAAAAATCGATAAATTGAAATAATAATATATTGATTGAATTGGCATTCACTTGGTAGAACTCCATTATAACACGGTGAAAAAATAGCGATGTATTTTAGTTCTACAAAATTATTTTTAACAAATATAGTTGATAGCTTTTTCGGCTCACGTCATCGTCGATGGCTTAGGATGGATAGTTACAACCAAACGTTAATACTTTATTGTTCAATATAATTAAAATATTGATGTTGAAGGAATGCTCAAAAATATGCATACAATTGATCGTGAAATTGATAAAGTAATTAAATAAAAACCTACCACGTCCTTCACTGACAAGTGTTGAAGTGGCCAAATTAATTACCCTGGGGAAATAGCGCAGTGCCAACTACTTGAGCCACTAAAAAGTCAGTGGCTGCAATAAAATGAGGATTGCGTAAACTTATTCTAAATGAATAAAATTTCAAAATTCATGCGGGGTTGACGAAGCCAGTTTTATGACTTCTTTTTCCTACAAAGAATTAAAACTAATTTGACAATATATATTTTTGGAGTGTATTTCACGTTTTTTGTGGTAAAAAGAATTTACCATGGTGCGGCTATATTGAACACAAAACAAAGTGCTAAAAAGTCTCCTATACTTCACTATATACAATAATATTTTTACTTACAAAGAGAAAATGCTCTTGGCTGTCCTTAAAGCCATGTATTTAATTAAAAAAAAACGATTTTTTATAATATTTCCACAATAATTTTTTTAGTATCATCTTTAGATGCTCGCAAAATAGTGTTAAACTTTGGGTTTTAATTGTTCAAGTATATATATCTCAGTTATTGGAAGAAACACGATTGCTATCTATCTTCTTATAATGATCAATACTGGTTGCGCTCAACCGGAGTTTTTTCTCACTCGTTTTTCAAATGTAACATTGAAAATGAGAAGAAAGATTTTTTTCAATATAATGTTATTTATTCGAAAATTAGCATTTGGCTTATATATAGTCTGCGCAAAGGTGAAATTACTGCATGGAAACAAAATTTTCAACTGGACAGGATCAAAGTGCCATGGATTTCAAAGAAAACATAAGTCTACTCAGTAGGCCGAGAAATATCATTTACTTGAACATATTCTGTTTGGATACGAATAAATTTTACTAAAGCATCTTAATTAGTGCTGCTTATTTAGTGATTAAATTGATGTAAGTTTTTATATATTATACATTTATTATAGAAAACGCGAAAAATCTTAATACACATGTATATTTATAAAATATCTAGCGGTAATATTATCGGCCAAAATTTAACGTATTGTATGCTTTGGTAACTATATATCTGTGTTAAATGTAGTATAAAATTTTGCGTGTTTAAATTACGTCACTGAATGTACATATTATAATAGCGTATATCATCTCATTCACAATATGATGGTCTGATGCATATACAATATTATGTACATGCTATATTAAATTAGCGATAAGAGGCTTCTCTCTCTCAGAGCCTTTAATGTTTGCTGCGGACTTATCTTTATTTGCAGACGGACGAGGTCAAAAAAAAAAGCAATATCTCTCAGTAAGTTCATGCTATTAAGGAAATAAGAAAGAATTAACAATTTGGTCTAGATTACTTAATTATATTTTATGACTTACTTCAACATTGAGGAAGTTGATATAAAATATGTATTTTGTACGTAAAGGAAAAAATATTTACTGAAGATTTAGCACATGCACCAAATAAAGCACAGAGATTACCGCATTTAAGCATATTTAAATTAATTGAGTTTAATTAATTTGAATTTTGAGTTGATTAATTGAGCTTTCAAATAACTATGATAATAATAAATGTAAATTTGTTGTATGAAAATTGTTGAACTGTTGATACTGCTATAAAATGTAATCTATCAATATTTACTTGTAGACGTTTGTAAATGAATGCCAATATTTTTATTTAATAGCTACCAAATGTTTCTTTTTGATTTCTTTCTATCCTTTTATATTGTTTTGTCGTTTATTTCTTTAATTTCTAACATTAAATGTCAAAGTATTTTGACGTTGTAAAAGCAATAAACTTATAATTCTTAATTCTTGTATCGTGAATTTACAAAATAAATATTAGGGGTGCCCAAAAGAAGTCCATTTTTTTCAAATACAACAATTTTTTTTTGATATATTTTTACACGCACATAGTAATCATAAAACATGATCGCCAGTACTATCGGGGACTGTTTGCCCATCTTTCAGGCAACTTTACCATTCCCCTTTTAAAAGATCTGGAAGGCTTTGATGCAAAAAACAAATTTAAATGATTTTCCCACATCTTTTATATAGTTGATTTGTTTCCCTTAGTGAATGCTCCAAGGACCTGAACAGATAATAATCAGATGGCAAGAGATCTGGTGAATATGGAGGATGATTTAAAACTTCAATATTCAGTTCCAAAAGTTTTTCACGGGTCATCAATGCTTTGTGTGGGCGTGCGTTGTCGTGAAGAAGAAGCACTTCTTTTCGATTCACCAGACGAGGACGTTTCACTTTTAATTTTTCATTCATTCTGTCTAGCTGTTCACAATAAACTGCAGCAGTTCCTGTATTGTCCGGTTTTAAGAGTTCGTAATGGATAATTCCATTGTTACTCCACCATACACGATAGAATCTTACGAAGAGTGAGTCCTGGCTTGGGGGTCGGAAAAGGTACCTCATTTTTCGAAAGCCATTGTTTTTTTCTCCGAATATTGTCGTAGACGATCCATTTTTCGTCGCCAATGACAATCCGACTTAAGTCGCCGAAACCAAAACTGACATCTGTTAGGTGCTATTACCGCTCCATAAATTTCAATGAGATGTATGGCCGTTTTTTTTGCATTCCAGTCTTGATCAAAAAAAGGGGCATGCCGTGTCGTAAATGTTCCTTTGTTGCTTCAGGCTTATAATCAAACAAAATGGCTTTCAGTCAAAATCTAAAAAGCAAACAAAAAGCAGAGAAATATTACTACAGAAAAAACAACTTACAGAGATGTTCACTTCCCAGTGTCTGGAGAAAAAATGATTTCAAACAACGCATGAAAAAAAAAATGATTTCTTTTGGGTACCCCTAATAAATAAGCAGTTTGTAAGAAATCAGATTTTTGAAACTTAAAAATATAAGCAGTCTCTAATGCCCAATATTATCAGGCTAATATTATAAAATAATATTACCATGTGATGAGAATGTTCACTAAACATAACATGACTCAGTGTTGGAATCAACCTAATAATTAAGAATGGGCGGTTTCACAGACGAGGAATCTGGGTTTCAAGTATAGTTATACAGTTATGGAAATGGAAATAGTGTACCACGCTCTATTATAATGGTTTTGATTACATTTTATTTCTTAGTACGTATCCAAATGCTTGAATGAATGAATGCTTTTGAAATAATTACGGTGAGTAAAGTCAAAGCAATGAATCCAGAAGTATTTCTATGATTCTTTTTAAGAAGAAAGTTTCTTTCATAAAAATACGAGATTTTCGTCTAAGGAAGTGTGGATACAAATGCTTCATATTTTCTCTTTCATATTCAGGTGATCTTAACGATTTAATTATTAAAATTCAAATAAGTTTACTTGATCATTCTTAAGGTGCTAGCTATGACTCCTTGATGGAAAGGCATGATATTTTAAATAATAAAAACACATTTTTTTCTGTCGCATCCACCTCAAGATGCCAAAAAGCTAAGCCTGGGTCGTTAGTGACAAAACATGTGGAATTGTGCAACGTTGTAACATTTCACATTTATTTGTACTATTTCCACAATATATTTTCTGAATAGGACCAGATTAACTGAGCGAAACTGGTCCTGATCATAAAACATTTTGTGGAAATATTACTAAAAAATTGTTTTATTTTTTGCTTAGTTAGCTCGATGGTATTATATCGGCAAACGTAACTAGGTATAATATTAGATGTCATGATTGTTTTTTTTCTCTCACATCAAAATTGAAAAATGTTTATTTTATACTTCGGGCTGAGTGCAAATAAAATCCATATTTAGCACCGTACAAGCAGATGTCGTTTTCCATGAAAAATGTCATATATGTTGTTGTCGTTTTCATTAATTTGTAAAGTAACTCATTTTTTATGGAATTTTGAATTAAAAGATTCATTAAAGCATTGTTTACATATGTATTTGATTTCTGCTAACACGATAAAAATATACGCTTTTACAACAATTAGATGAAGGTTTTACTTTTGTTATAAAAAAAATATTGTTCTCAAAAAAAGGAATGCAAGAATTTTTTTTTTGAATTTAGCTTGTAATAATCGGTGCCAGTCTTTTTTTTCAGAGATGAAAGGCTAATGGGGCGGGGAAAAAATTCTATTTATTTATTTATCTGAAAACCTATTACCAATTATTAGAATAAGCAACACTTTTTGTGATCTGTCAGATTTTGAGATTGCATTAAATAAATATTAATTGATTTCCAGCGATTTTTAGCTTTTATTCCATCGGTATCTTTCTAAGCAATAGACGATTAGAACCACTTTATAAGATCTAAATATATATTATAAAGGCGTATAGACGGCATAAGACACACGTAATTAGCTGAAAACGAAGCGTGATCAGCGCGATTTGAGATTTGTCGATCTTAATTTAATTGCATTCCTAATAGCCAATTAAGAGAATAATATTATCAATTTCAAGTAGAAAAATGCTTATAATAGCACTGTTGCCATGTTTCAAATTTAGCTATAGTCGTAGGTGGAAAATATAATACTCGTAATAATAAAAAAATAACAATGTAGGTTTATATTGCGATATAAAAATATTATCTTTATAATGGATTTCGCAGAATTCCTAATAACACGTAATGTTAAGATACTATACATACTTGGAAAACATTTTATAGATTGTTTATGTATTCAAAACAACATTATACTGTATAATTACGCTAAAAAGTGATGAAAAATTAATTTTGAATATCTTGTTGCTTAAAATAAGAAATTGTATAAATTTTCTGGTATAAACTTCTGCCATAATTCACGTAAAAATGGATAAAAAAACTGCTTCATTACAAAATATCAAATCGCAGTTAAGTCATCGTGTCATTTTAGCTATCTAGCGGCAAGTTGACGAGTTATAGAAATGCCATTTGTAATTTATAAAGAGGAGACATATTCCTCTAAAAATGCGAATTTTAAATTATGGATATTTTCTTGTTAAAATGTGAAATAATAAACTCTACTCTCCCTTCTGATCAATTATATGTATAATATATATGCTTTACTTCAAGGACCATGTTCATAGCGTGTAAAAAAGCTTGATTATTTTATGGTCAAGTTGAAAAAAATATCTACCTATAAATCTTAATATACTCGTTATATTTGGATAGACGATGCAACTTTTTATTGTACGTCAATTCTGTTGTATCCGTATGATAGAATGTCTGAAGATGCCGAAAGGCGAATCCCGGGTCGTCAATGACAAATCATGTGGAATCGTACAAAGTTGTAACAGTTTTGATGTTGAAATTTCATCAAGCACCTTCAGTCGATATCATAAATCATTAAATAAACTTTTTTGTTTCTCCACCTCAAGAGAAATTGGAAGACTGATTTTTTTTTGAAATGCTCAATCCAGATTTTATTATACGAGAGTGAATATTTCCTTGAAAATATTCATACAAGTTTTCAGTTTTAGTTTTATAAAATGATGCGCGTTCTATTTAGAATATATTGTCTACGGTAATAAAATTTTAAACAACATTAATAATGGTTTATAATCATCGTAATCAAATGTCTACGAATTTCATAATTTAATTGAAAATGACATACTAAATTGGAATTTATGTTTATTGGTTAATAAACTCTAATTATTATTGAGGAAGTGGAGTCGTTTTAGACGCTTTCTCGCCTAACTTTTCCTTCTTAAAAACCTCACACCTTTAAGCCCAAAGTTATAACTGCCATCCCGGTAATTAAGGTGCGATTTGTTTGGCAGTTGAAACACAGAGGCAAATTTATGCGAGTTTGTTCGACTTAGGCGCTTGATGACAGAGTGACAATTTATAAAAATAAGTTTTACTTTTTACCTAAATTGAAATGAATTTGTATGTTTTAGGATTACAATGAGATATTGCTTCAATTGCTTGTAAAATCGAATTGAAAATTCTATGACCATTTTATTTAAATTCGTGTAATTTTTATATTCAAAGGTTTTTAAATGAATATAAATTTAACAAAGTGAAAAAAATAGTAACGTATTTTAGTTCCACAAAATTATTTTTTAAAAATATAGTTGATAGCTATTTTGACTCATTCCATCGTCAGAACTAAGCTTAAATGAACATTTGCTTACCTATATATCTATTAAAGAAACAAAGAAGCACCCCGCAGAGGGTTAAGCAATGGTGATCGACATATCTTAGTTTGTTCGTTAAGAATCCTTTGTGTGACCATTTCCGTGCCATATGTAAACTTATTGATATAGCCGCCTTTTTAGTTTCATTTACAATTTTTAGTTTTATTGCGAGCAAAAAACAAGCTAGGTCGTTAAAACAGGAGAGAAGATGTATTGTGTACCTTTTCTACACAGCTATATATAGATAAGCAAATCTTCGTATAAGCATAGTTCTAACGATGCGTGAGCCGAAATAGCTTTCAACTATATTTTGAAAAAATAGTTTTGTAGAACTTAAATACATAACTATTTTTTTCACCGTGTTATAATGGAGTTCTACCAAGTGAATGCCAATTCAATCAATGAATATAAATTTGTTAAAAAAAACATAAATTTAAATTAAGAATCGCTATTGATCAGGAATTTTCATAAACCCAGGCTTCGAACCGCTGATGAAGATTAACGTTAACTGCATTATAAAATATAAATCAGTTTACAGCATTGTTCTTTTACTTGATTCGTGCCTGTTTTAATACTTCTCATTTCCTGCTTCAACAAATTTCCACGACACTCTCTAAGAAGCTGCAAAAAGTTGTGCAAATGAGTGCTGTCGGTCGCTTCTATTGGAGATTAAAACGAAATTAGTTTATGAATATATTATGCCATCTTGCCCGTTTTATCGTCGCCTTGGAACGACATATATGAAAAAATAAAGCTGCAAAAAGGGTCTCTAGGTATTTAAACAAAAATAGTTAAATTAAAAGTTTGCTGAACGTCATTTTGTAGAGATCGTTGGCGAAAATAGCATGTTAAGGCAAAGTTCTACTAAAACTGTTGATTGAAACCGATTTTTATTGATTTTGGACATATTTGAAAAAAATAATTGTGCCAAACAAAATATCAACATGTGCATGAATGTCCCTTTATCCATGTTTTACACTTTAAAAAAGAGAATTAGATATACAAAAAAAATTAGCCTTGGATAAATAACGCGATCATAAATAAATTTATGATCGTGTATCAAGCATATGGCTTAAAGTTAATAGCTCTGAAAAAAAAGTGACGTATTAAGTTAATGCTGCAAGAATTTATGCATGTATTATATTATAGAACTTTTCTCAAAGACAGATTAAGTTTATAATTACTACGTGCAGAAAAGCTTGGTAAGCTTCGTGTAGGTTTTTGTCCACTGGTTGAATGTCGATGATTTATTTGTATAGATTAAAATTTCCTGCTACATTTAACAAGAATTAATCCTTGTTTTTGAGGTTAGGTGAGGTTAGGTTAGGATCGAGAATTAGTTCACCTGTTCATAATCACTTTTATTAAGAAGAGCTGACTCAAATACGAAACAGGTTTTTATTGATATTGTAAAATTTCAAAACAATGAAAAATATTCCGTTTTGAATTTTAAATTTATACCATTCAAATCTATCATGTCAAAGATGGTTTTGAAAACACCTGACATGAAAGATTTGCATGTGAAATTACTGGAACCTATGGAAATTACTGGAATTCATGTAAATTTCATTGTAATATATTATTGTAGATGGAAGTTAACATGACCTGTTATTTATACAGTGCTTAATACATTTAAAAAAGATTATTAAAATTCAAAAAAAATTTTATTGACTTAAGCCACATTAAAAGAAAAATTTTCTAAACATGAATTAAGATAAAATTATATTTATTTTACGGCTAAACATTGCAAGTTATGACTTTTTATGGAAACCTATTACGTTTCCATTTCTGCTTTGCTTTTATTTATTTTCATTGATATCGTTTGAATAAAAAATATTATCCATTTCAATTAAAATTAAAATAAATTATAAATCTACAATTCGTCAATTTTCATTCATATGTATGTCCTTTAAAAGTAAATTGGCACATTAACCGAATAAGGCGATTTGAATATAAATAAACACATGTAAGTGTAAAATAATCGTTGTGACCACTGAAATCTTTATTCACTACTAAATGACTGTTCCATCCGTAAATTATAGTAGATTAAAAAAAATCATTTTATAAAGTACGTCTTTGATTTTTTTCGAAAAACAGTGTCAAAATTTATATAAGAAAAGATAAAAATAGTAATGTACCCAGTTGCGAAAAGATTGAAGATGATTGACGCGTGCTTGCATATTAGGAGAAAAGATCAATACTTCTAGATTTATTTTAAGATTCAACTAAGAAATCAATATGAAAAATATGGTTTTACAAAGCCATAGTATAATAAAAAGTTTTTAAAATATTTTCAAATTTTTGAAGAATAATCTCAGTGATTTTTTTTCATGTTTTACCCCAAGGACCTAGCCATGTTTTTTCCTGAACTTCATTTCGTCCGTAGAAATCTATTTTCCTGCTTTGATGTGGGGTGGGGGGTGAAATACCGTGCACCGGATTTGTCTGGGAGCAATATTTTTGTAATGTCAAAAAAATGGCGCGCGTCTGTCGGTAAATTTACGATCTTATTTCGCGCCGAAACCTACGACTTCCTGTGAAAGACTTAGTCGAGCTTGACAATACTCTGTCATATGAAAATGCCGAGTGGCTTTAAACGATAAAAATCTGACTGCTGTATTTCGCTAGACTGAAGCAGAGCACTGATCGGGCCTGTATATTATGTTAAAATCTTAAATATTTTTACTCCTTATTTAAGAACGTTACTGCAATAGTTGTTGACGAAAGAAAAAAATAGGATTTAGAACGGAGAAGAATTTCACATGAGATAATATCTATGTTGTCATTTTCTTTCTATGGTTCGTAAGAAAATTATGATTTTGATTTGACTGCATTATTACTAAACGATAGCGAGGAATCAGACACTGATTTATTGGTAAATCACATTGATATTAAAATGTACACAAAATGTCTGGTCCAAGTCACCTCGTCTTAAATACATTGACATATTTATATTATTTAATAGTATTTTTTCAATAAGAATTACCTGGCAGATGTGATATAAAATTGGGTATGCATCCGCATAATAAGCAAAAACAAAAACAAGAACAAGTCCTCATTAGTAGATAAATATATGCTTGAAAGAACATAATAACGTTCTTCACACACAAATGTTACAAGTTCAAGAATATGAATGAACCTATATTTACGAGATATGAATAGCAATAAAATCAAACATTTATTTTGCAATATAATTAAATCTTCATTTTTATTGTGGAAAAATGATTGAATTGTGGAAATTAAGATAGCTGCGATCCATTGTTATAGCTTAAGTAAAGCAAATCGCTCTCGGCGTTATGATATTACGTCCACAATTTCATATAGTATATCGCCATGAACTCATTTCTGTTTTCGATTTTTTGCAGTTAGTTGGGGCCGGAATTTTCTTTATAAATGTATATAGCACATATACATGACGGCGACATTAGATTCTATTCCAAAAAATTCGTACAACTTGATTTAAATTTTATTTTCAAGGAAAGCCTTCAAAAAGCAGCTATAATTGGCATAGATTTTTAATTCGATAACAGATTTTCAATCGAATAATTTAATAATAACAAGACAAATAGTATTAAGAAAATGGCCAATATAATTGAAAAATAATGTTTATTACTGGAAAAACGATTAATGTGAAAAAATGATAGGTCGGTACGTTGCAGTATATAACAGTAATATTGATATTAATACCTAAGAAATTTTATTCAATAACTTAAATCTAAATGAAAAGAAAACCATAATATGTACATCTGGACTTGAAAGACACTCGACCAAGTAACAGGCTTGTATAATATCGGTGTTACGCCGCAAGAAAAGAGGGCTGGAAAGATTAAGGGGGCTGGGGAAAATATTTCTTACGCATCACGAGAATTGAAGAGAAGAGAAAAGAGAGAAGTGGCGGAAGGGATGATTGAATTTTCACATCAGCAGTTTTTATGAATCTTTTACATTTAAATAAAAGGCGCCCATTGACATCCAACCCGAAAAAAATCAAATAAGAGATGCATATGTTTGTTTATAAATCTCAATCGATGTGATTACATTACAAGACGGCTCGTTTTGTTGAATTTATAAAATTTTTAAGATATTTAAATACTTAATTAAATAATTTAAGATTTCAATTAAAGAGACAGATTTTTAATAAATGAAAAAAATGTATAAATAACCAAACATATATATTTGTTTGAATGTAGATTTTTTAAAATTCTGTGACGATATTTTATAATATAAATTTTTTAAATTAATTTGTATTTTTTACTTGAAAATAAAAAAAAATCACTCTCATATTAAAGTAAAATTATATTAGATTATAACTCGCGAATTTGAAATGCGGTACATGTAAATTGTTAATTGTCATTGTTTTTGGGAAACGTATAATATTCACAAAAAATGTGTAAATAAAGTAAGCTCAAAGAATTTTTTCCAGTAAATCGGGCCTGATTCTAAAAAAATGGATTTTATAGACATCGAAAGTTGTAGAAAAAAACTAGTTCATCTAACTGCGACAGTAGGAAAAAAACTTTTTCAAAACGTAACATGGCTCTATCTAGAAAACAGCACGCGCCAAGAAAACTTTTTTTACAATAATAATAAAGTAAAGGGATATTTCTTTTTAACTGAATTATTTACACATTCGCTGCACGTGCCTCCTTCTTGAGTTAAATTAAGGAAGCGATTTTCAAAATAAGAAAACTATGGAATGTTACACCGTTTTAATCAACATGCTACGTTTTCACATGCTATTTGATAGATTTTTACTCATAACCAGATGAAAAAAGCTATACCAATATTTTAAAAACTGTAACATATAAGAAATATAAGTAATGCAGGTTTACTATTTAGCTGACACCATGAAAATACCATAATCTATAAATTTGAACAAAAAAAAAAAACAGAGCCATACGGAACATACCAAAGATGCTGTATAAATAATTTTTAAACTCATTCTAATCAGTACTATTATATATTACACCTTTTCTGGTAGGCATTGTGCTTCGTACTGAGAAATTACAGCTTGAAAAAGTATATATAAAAAATGACAATTTTATACTCTATTTTTCAAAATCACAACCACGTTAAAAAGTAATATGATATCATTATTATCTACTTAACAACATAGAATTCTCCAATAATTAGAAGTTGCTTTACATGTCAAAATGCGCTTTACTCGTATCGAAAGACAATATCCGATCGTATCGCACCAAAAAAATAATAAATTGAACAGTATAAAAAACAGCGTTAATTCTTATATATAATCATATTTTTAAATATCATAAAACAAATTAAAAAAGAAGGAAAAAAACAAATCAATTCTTTTTTAACTCAATAATAACAAATTATTTTACTATGAAAAATATACTGGAAATCTCCCTTATGTTCATTCTTCTGCTAAAAACATATTTTTTTCGTATTTATAAAAAAGTTAATTTTGTACGTATCCACATTTCTTGTATTTTCATAGATAAGAGCTTGCACACCTGTGACCTAAAAATATTACTTTTATCCAATGGAAAGCATAATTTTTATATATTATATAAGCAATTGTACAAAACAAAATATGAATCCTCTAGTAACAAAATTTTGTATCAATCTAGAAACGGTATAATATGTAACTTCCCTTTGTATACATAACGAATGTATTAACTTATCTCTCAGTACAATGGCACAAAATTTATTTCTAAAAAGATACAAATCACAGTTATTCGAGGAAAAGAAAGTTAAATAAAACAGTGACCATGAAAAATATTTTATGTAATATTAAAATTACAATAACGATTTATTCAACCAGTATAAAAAAATGAAAAAAAACCTGGTTCTATGCCGTCGATGAAAAGCGAAAAAATATCAATGAATAGATTGCATATTCATTCCTGGAATGTGTTAAATTAAAATGACCTTATTTTCTTTAATTAGTTAGGTCTCGTTATAATTGTAATATTACAAACTAAAGAAAGGGTTTTGTGAATATTTAAACTTAAATATTTTTAGAATAATGTATACAAGTAGCTAGCTCTATGCATAAATAAATGACTCTTTCGTAACTGTAAAAAATTACAAGTGTATTCCAATCAAGATTTTTTTTTAAATATCCTCAAGGTTTTTGTTTGAGAAATTATTCAAAAAGTTACCGGTCGGTATCGTTACCATCGCTGATTGGCAAGGTTAATTAAATGAGAAATCAGCCAGAAAAAGAAAGTTTAGCAACATTTTAAACGAGCGTTGTTCAGAAAAGTGTTTCACAGGATAATGTTTTTGACATAACTTTCAAACCGTTTCAGCGTTGCCTTTAATTTTTTCTTGTGTGAAAATTCTAACCTTGTCGCTGAAGACATAGATACAATACTGTTTACACCAATAGTTTTAAATTGAATAAGTTTTTCAGAAACTTAAAATAATTTTATAATATCGGGTTTCAGATCGGATTATAATAACAAAAAGGTTTATGGTGATTGAATATTCAATTGTAGTTTTATCGTGAATAAAAAAATATAGTATAAGTATATAAGTACTATGATATCTTCTATTGTGCTTTGTATCCATAGAGTTTGACATTTATCAATAAAGTGTTAATCATTTATTATTAATTGTAGCGGAAATTATAACTGGAGTGTACATATATTGCGCGAATGAATTCCTGCGAAAAAAATATTAATCCGTACCTATATTAACTGTGTATACTCATTCAATGTGATAAAAATATACTTTTCAAAATAATTCCGTTTTACATAAACGTATGTCACGGCACTTAAATCATTACATTTTACGCATACTCATAAATAATTTTAAACATGTTCAGTGTTATTGGAAACAATAAAAATTAAAACTTTTGACGTTTGAAGTTGGGAACGAAAATGTGAGCGCTATATTTTCCTATGTCTTATTATTTGATAGAAATATCTACAGTTATCGACATTGAGAAAAAATGTGGTAATATATTTTAAAATTTTCTTTTCTCATTTATTATTTCAGATCCCTGCTAAGGCTCCGTTGTCCCTGTTTTTTTAATTAAAAATGTTTTTTTTATATATCAATAGGTTAAAGTGTATGTAAGTATCTAAAAGTGTGTGAGATTAGAGAGACACTTGAAAATGTATATTGAAAGAAAAAAAGAAAAACGTTTCAATTAAAATTTTTAAGAATACGTAATGCGTGTTGTACAATTTTTCCTTCGTCAGCAATTTTTTTTGTTAGAAGAACTTAAACATTATCATTATATATTCAAGCACTCTATGAAGATGCTGAAAATAATCAATTTGAGAGAGAGAAAAAACGTAGCTATGTTCCGGATTTTCTTAACTAGGTCAATTTAATTTTGAAAATACAAAAATTGTAATAAGCAAAAACAAGACAACTTCCGAAGAATGCTGCTGAACTGTGCTTACATATTTTTTCCTTCTTCTTTTACTATGCAATGCACAAGAAATAATATTTTATGTTTATCTTTAGAGAAAAAAACATCATCGTTAACAATAAAACAACATAAATTTGTTGTCTATGGTCGATGTCAACCGATTTGAAATATTCTATTTTAAAGTAACCAACCTTCTTTTTCTATCGTAAACTTAAGATAATTATTTTATGTCATATGTTATTCTTTAATATGTTTTCTTATTTTGCAATACTGATAACTTACCCAGCTGATAGTCAGATTATCATTGTAATTTTTGAAATACAATATGACTAGCTATTTCTATTAAGTAGCTTGGAATTCAAAAATGTGTAGCTTCTTGTTTCTATATGGTAAAACAAACGTTACTTTATTTCTTATTTGTTTATGTAAACTAGACCAGGAAAAAATGCTTACTTAGTTAGCAAAGCGAGTTCTGTTTTTACATGAACACTGTTGCAAAACTTATATCAATAAATTTAGGTATGTTAACAACACAATAATTATGTTTTTCTGAAAACCTTATAGATAGGCTAAAAGCAAGAGGTAACGTAAAAAGATGGAGCTATTAGATTCAAAAATAGTTGTACCAGTGGAATTCGTTATATCGTAAAAGAGTTTTTTTGATCAACGATTAACGAGCTATATTTCAAAAAAAGAATGTTAAATATATTATGTGGACACGTCACTGTAAGCTCATACTTGCCAAATAACACGAAATGGATCAAAATTTCTTCCTTGAAAAGCAATTACAAAAGGCAAGGAAAACAATCAGTTATACGATGAAATTGCTTCTTCAATCAATGAATTGTATTTATTATGCTTTGAAGTATCTACGTGGAGTTAATTACATTGGAATAATGTCCCACACGTGCCCGCAAAAAAGTGTCGGCGATAAATTGCAAAAGCCACCAATTTTTTTTCTCTCCCATAAACCGGAAATGGCGCCTATAATTAACAGTCGTGTTCCAAATTCAGATATTGAAACCGGAAGCATTGTTCCTGCCAGTGAAGTACAAGTAAATAAAAAAAAAGATTTATCTTTTCATTATTCCGATGGTTGAAGGAAAGTGTCGTTAAAAATAGAAGGATTCCTCCAAAGGACAACGAATGATGCAATATTGTTTTATAACTACCGACCTTGATTACATTCAAGAATTTTTTTGAGACTTTGTTCAATGGTACTAGGCTGTAATCTGTTATGTACACCTTTGAATTTCCTATTGCTTTGTGCATAAAAAGTTACCTTTGTCTATATAAACATTTTCAATCATTGTTTTATGTCGATATGCTCTATAAATATAATTTGATACTAGAGTGTTAACTTGTGTTGTAAAATTACAAAAATCAGTTTCTTTGAAAAAGACGGATACAATGATTGAATCTTACAAATCTACTGAAGAAACACTGAACTATGAAACAATCAAATTCATATATAATTAAAGAGAAAAGTATTATGGGTAATAAAAAATATTGATGTATGAGAAGGTTTTGTATAGCATTGTACACAAAAATACTGCATTTATGATCTGAATAGTTTTATTTGTTTGAATTGGCATTTAGTAAAACTATATTACATTTTTTAAGATTAAGAAAGAGCACATATTCTTACTTTTATTATTATTGCTAAATAGGAGATTTTGAAACTTTGAGAGTTTTTGAAAATACACAAAAACTCTAACGTAATTTCTTGAATACATATTATTCAAAGTGATATTTTTAATAAAGTTTAGTTGTAAAAAATGTTTAATAAAGTGTTTATGTGTGTTATACATTTTTATTCAGATATGCCAGTTATTAAATGAAAAAGAATCAAAAAATATTAAATGTTAATGGAAGTTGTTGATTTTACAAAAATATTTACATCAGTACGCCCCTCGAATTGCGACTAATGGATCGAAAACCTTTGCAATAGATTATCTAAATGAGAGCAATTTTACCTTTTGCAGGAATGGTGTTGGGTTTCACACTTTTGTGGTGAAAACAAATATTTTCAAGGCTTTTCTCTTAAGGACATCATTGTTTAACGACGCCTAGAGATAATAAAGTATCATGCGAAATAAAATACTATGGTTGTATCTTTTTATTCTCCACTCCAGGTAAAATAAAAATCTCTATCATCTACTTTTTATTTCTCACGTACATATCTTTTTGACAGATAGAGAGATATGAGTGTTTTATTTTATTTTGCATGATGAATATTTTAATGTTTCCTGTGATATATTGGAGTTGATATTTTATAACGCCTGTTATTGTGTTGGTGAAGTCCATTCAAAATCTTTCGGCTTGATACAACTAATACAAAAGTTTTTTTTTTGTATTAGGGTTGTTAATTTCAAGTCATTTAAGACTGAAATATCTAATGCAGACAAAACGTTACGTTTTATAACAAAAATCATGATATTATTAAAAATATTGCGTTAAAGTTACGATGATTTATGATTTATTAAAATTACCTTTTTGTACTAACGAGTGATAAAATATTATTTATTCTTCGAAGAATATTTATTATTCAAAAATTTTTGAAGAATCTAAGATAATTAAATACAATAAATTTCAGCTATTCGATTACCACTTCTTTGGGTTCAATATATATTTTATGATTTTTTGTAATGAAAGTTCAATTTTATCCAATAAAAATAAAAAAAAGGATTTTTATGCTTTGCACACTTTGTTAGAAAAAACAAATTCATGTCTATAAATTGAACAGTGTGTATGCTCAAGCTTACCCAGAAGGTATGAGTTTTTGCTTTAATTTCATATATAAAAATAAAAAAACAAAATTTAGAACCAAATTTGTTATTCGAATAAATTTTGTCTTTTGTTCTTCACCCTGAGGTCTAACGGAATGTGTTTGAATTGTGTTTGACATCTTTGAAATGCATCATAAAACTATTTTTTTTACTATATGCTAAATCTTTTTCTGATTTGAAAGCTTTACTTACCTTTTATTCAAACGTATCGTATTGAATATGAAAAATAATATTTAGTTTTTTAAGCCGATATGAATTCGCCGATTAATTTGTGTGACATAAACATTATTATTTTATTGATTGAATTGGCATTCACTTGGTAGAACTCCATTATAACACGGTGAAAAAATAGCAATGTATTTTAGTTCTACAAAATTATTTTTAACAAATATAGTTGATAGCTATTTCGGCTCACGCCATCGTCAGAACTAGTCGTAGTAATAGTTCTGACGGTGGTGTGAGCCGAAATAGCTATCAACTTTATTTGTTAAAAATAATTTTGTAGAACTAAAATACATTGCTATTTTTTCACCGTATTATTATTTTATTTAATAAAAAATAAATGCAATTCGAGACGTACCAGGCATTTCAGAAACAGTTATGATACTTGATAGTCTGATACTCGCAAACCAATTAAAAATAAAATACGACATATGTGCACATCACAGATGACAGAAAAAAATGAGCACTTGAGGTATTTAAAATAAATAGACATAAGTCCACCAATACCGATACTAAAAAAAATATGTCCAATGCGTAAAATTTTATAGATTACCCTCATTTTTCACACAAAAAAACCTTCAAAGTAGTTAGAGACCGATAGATTAAATGCCAATTTGTAAAATTTTATTTAATTTTCAATAATTTTGATTGGATGTGTAAAAACAAAAGCATTTTTTTTATTAATAAGAAAAGCAATATGGTGAAAAAAACCAACTATTTATACGTAAATCAAGAACGTATACAGAAAAGTGATTCATGACAAAATTTACTACATATAGAATTAAATATTTTGTTCAATTTACTCTTGTTTTTCAATTTTCCTGTTTTGCCAATAAATCGAAAATGTCAGCTTTGGTGTTTTAAACGTCTTAAATGAAATTTGTTGGTTAAACTTTCAATATTGACATAAATCATTTCTGAATATGTTGAATTTCAGAGTGGTTTTACCTTCACACTTAATTTCGATTTGTTTTTGATGGTCGATTTCTTCGGACTGTGTTTAAAAGGCGCGAAATAATGTAAGCACCATTAACCTAATCCCATCCACTCTACGAAGATAAAGCGTCTATCTAAAATCCAATAACCGCACATCGTATGGGTCAAACACCATCATCAAAACCAGACGTGATGAGTAGTAAAATATTGTTGACAGTGTTTGTTCTTCTGGAAATGTGGCAGTAAACATTTTTTCAACACGTGAACATTATATATGTAACATATCTGGAAGGGAAAATATTACTATTCAACAGATTTTCTTTGATTATAAACAACACAAACTACCTTTTCCAACAAAATTAAATTTAAATCATTTTCACTGACGAATTATATTCATTGAATATTTTTTAATCACGATCGTAACTTCACGTACATATATAAACATATTTTAAAACTCGTAGTTGCAAAACAAATTGATTTTTTATGTTCCCTATGTTATATGACTCTTTGCAATGTTATTCATTAACAATTAAAATTTTTATTGCAATGTACTGATAATGTACTGAATATTTATTTAAATGATAGATGGATATATTTCGTAGAAAAATAATAATGTAAGAGATTTAAGACAAGAGTTCCGATTCGAGACTCTGTCGGCTTTCCTTGACATGATGGCATTCAATTTTACGTATTCAAAAAACTTTTATCTAGGTAATTGGTCCCTCTATTTTTAATTGAAATAATTTTAATCGATATTAATATGTAAAAAAAATCATTTTTCCTATTCCTTAGTTTAAGAAGCCACAAACAATTACACAATTTTTTTTAACGCCACAAATTTAACACTTTTCGAAAATATTACTTAATTTACAATATAGGATTTTTTTCTCAAAATATAATATACTTGTAATGTAAACTATATTTATCTGTATGTGCTGTTTTTTTGTGCTGGAAAGAAGAAAAAAATTCTAATTTTAAATTTGAGTGAAAAATAAAAATCTTACAATACATTAATTTGAAAATGATTCTTAAAAGTGAACTATGAACTATGTGTCATACATTGTTCAAAAAGTATAGACAATTGTAATGTAATTTATTTGAAAAAGTTTCAGAGAACTTCGTTTAAAAATATATTTTTTTTCATATAAAATTATTGATATTTGCTGTTATGAAACTAAATTCGTATCACAAATTTTTCAATCTCTTATAACGCAGATGGAAGATATAACTCCGTGGTCAAATGGAGATTACTCTATGACAAACATTGTGCTCGTGATGTCTTTATATTTGGCGATCATACTATCTTTATATGATGGTCTAGGATCTCATTACTATTCGGGGAATGTATTACACGTGGAACTTAATCCATATTTCTAAGGGTTAAGAAAAGCAATCTCCAACTTTGAAGAGCGGATCAAAGTAAAAGCATCTTAGAAGTGGATTCTGTAGCATGACCACGTCAAGGGATTAACATAAAATAGCCCAGACAGATAATATTAACGTCACCGTGACAAAAATGAATTTTTCATAATTTGATACTTCAATCCTATCAAGATAATTTCAATGAATGTTATTTCGAGCACCACCACGAAAATCGCAATTATTATACGACATAATTTATGATATCGACTGAAGGTGCTTGATGGAATTTCAATATCAAATTTGAATTGTTTTCCTTTCCTTCCCTTTCGACATCTTCAGACATTCTATCACACGGATGCAACAGAATGACAGATAACAGATGTTCTGTTGCATCAAGGCGAAACCCGGGTCGCTAGTGACAAAACATGTGGAATCGTACAAAATTGTAACAATTCAAATTTATTATAAGACAGTTTCACGCGTTTAATCATACGACAATTGACGACATAAGATCAGTTTCAGATAATCAGTTGTTTTTAGTTTGGAGTTTAGGTTTATGTAAATAAATACGTTGTTAATGTAGTTTTAAAAACACGTCAAAATTTATTGAATAACACAATGGACAGAAAGAAAGACAAAAAGCAGCATTAGTGAGACTTTAGGTATAATATACAATAATACAACTTTTGGAATCTATTTTCACAAATATATCTGAATAATATTAAATCGTATTTTTTTAATAATTTTAAAAGTTGACGTTCAAAATTCTTTGTATATGCATACAATAGAATAATAATGAAAAATATTCAACTCTAATAATTTGGAATATCATTCTATTCTATAACTTCGAATTGACGCTATTGGTACACAATGGGTTTATAATATTTGGCATTGATAGGTACGAATCAAAGATATATTTTTTTTGTTATTCTGATCACGTTTTTTGTAGTAGCTTAAATCAAGTTTGTACAAACTTTTCTCGTTATGAAAGGAACATTATTGTTCAACAGATACAAACTTATATAAAAGTTAGTTTCTATTTTAAGCCTCATTGATGTAAGAAGAAATGTTTTTCTTTGAACAACAAAAATTTATGTGTATCATGAGAAATTAAGTTTTATTTGTCAATTTATGGTGTTTTTTGATATATTCGAAAATACAGAGTAGAATAAATGTTAAAATAATAGTGTTAATATTTATAGTGTTTTGAATAATTTCATGTTGAAATAACCGTGAAAATATCATTATAACATATGCGATGTGTATTTTGTAAAGGGAGCAGGCGAGAAACTGTTACCTTATTGTGTAAAATTTTCTGAATTAAATTTTAGAGTGTGGTAACTAATATTATTCAAAAGTTGCATTAGTGAGATCAAATATATTATAAAGCTAATTTGCCTATCTTTATAAATTTGAAAAATTGTATTTTTATTCCGAGAAAAAAAATATATCAACGATATGATGAAATCGTTATTAAAGTACTTGCCATTTTTTTTCCCTTTTCTGATATTTTTTACAGATAGCAGAGCACTGACTTGGAAATTTGACCAAATCTTTTGGCATTCCTTTCTCATCATAATCCATCAAACCCTAGGTCACTTTTTGTTCGGGGCATAAAATTTCACGCAAAAGATTTTGTGAACGCTCGAGCTAAATGATTCAGCATAATTTTAAAAACACGTTATGGACCACGGATTTTCTTTTTTTGATTTGACATAAAAAATATTTTGTTTTTTTTTTTAAACATAAGCCAAATGCACACACATATATATATATATATATATTTTATTGTGTTAACTCTAATATCAAAGGAAATGCATTATACTTATATAAATAAAATACAAAACAACTTATCAGTTGAATTGTTATGATACGGTGAAAAAATAGTAATGTATTTTAGTTCCATAAAATTTTATAATATAAATTTAGTTGTTATTAACTATGGACGAATGCGTGTGCCGAAATGACTTTCAACTAAATCTCGTTAAATTTTGTAGAACTAAAATACATTGATATTTTTTCACCGTGTTATAATGGATTTCCACCAAGTAAATGTCAATTCAACCAATCAATGGATTGTTATGCTTTTGGTAAGAGAAAACAATCTCGATCGCAAGAAAATAAAATCGTTGAAAAAAAATTGTGTCCTTTTTAAATTAGTCTCATAAACTTAATAAATACATTAAAAAAAGGAAATTTTTGATCCTGGCTTCAATAAAATTATATGTATATATATATATATATGAATATATATATATCAGTGCCAACAACAAAGGTGTCAGCTCCGTATACTGGGAGGTACAGGCTCCATTATTGGTAAAGTGAAACAGTATCAATTGACGTTAATGATTTAATTGAATGAACGCGTAAAAAGAAAAGTTACAAAAATAATAAATGAGATATCAGTATCATTATTTGAAAGAGTCAATGGCTAATTGAATTGTTATTTAATATTCTTTCCCTATTAATACCACACGAAAGGGGACATTACTTTCAAATTTTTTACAAAAAACTGATATACATCGTTAAAATAAAGCATAACATGTCACTCAAAAACAGTGCATTTAAATGCAAAACACTTAACACAATCTCAAAAAAGGTTCATTTGTTAACGTCACTATTTTTGGTGGTCTTCAAGACCCTTGTCTGTCAATATTGAAGGCTCTTCTGTATTCTATAATGAATGACCACCGAGAGATTTTTCTGAACTTATTTTCAAGGCATGCTTATATAGGGTGGCTCAATCAGAACGATATTTTTTTCTCTTTTAATACTTTATTTTACACCATATATATATATATAAACCGTTTTGAAAGTACAATAGTATCTATCTTAAATCTCGATTTATTTGTAGTATTTTTCTTCTAAAATATGTTTGACGTTTGAGTTCAAAATTTCAGATTTGAATAAAATATATAGCTTACTATCGAAGTTGATGCTTTGCATCTTTACGTTATGACAGAAAAAACGAGCATTCATCTATTTGCTTGTAACAAAGTCTTTCCAAAATAGCGTATTGTAGGGACATGCAATTGACACATGTAATTTTGTTGCAATTTTAAGATCAATTTTATTATTTTCATTTTCCAATGTCAGCTTTAAATGAAGTATGTTTTGCGGGTTTCATATGAGATACGGTTAACGGTGATATAAATATATAGAACTGTTAGCATTTGTTCTGCGGTAGTAATTTAAGTTTTTTATAAAAACTTTCATCAAAATTCGTTCATAACGTCATAATCAAAATGTAAACGCACTCTACCCCTGGAAATGCTGGGTAATAAATACTATATGGACATCATTACCAGATATTTAATAAAAGCTTAAGTCAAACTTAACTATTTATTCATTTAACAACAGTAAAATTACTTAAATTTTCGTCTACAGTAAGTAGTCTTCACTGATGACATTGATAAAATTATTAACAATAAAGATAGTACTACCGTAATGATTTTCTTAGAAGATTTTCATGAATAAACTGATGATAGTCCAACCTATACATAATTGTTGTAATAAAAAATGCTCTTCATTATTTGTTTATGGAAATTGTATAACTTATATTAAAAAGGATAGATAAAACAATTTCGTACTGATTTTCCTGGAGATATGTAGCTAGTTGACAGTAATTATATACCATTTAATCACAACATTCTATATCGAATGATTATTGTAATTATTTTAAGCAATTAAATTGCTTCAAATAAATGTGATTCATCAATTCTCAGGTAATAAAATCTGTTGCAGATGACAGTTACCTATTCAATAAATAGCCTAGATAACAGACGTAAAATTATATTTAATATCTTATATATATATTTAATATTCACATGTATTTTTAATATAAATATATTATATAACAGAAAATAAAATCGTGAAATTTGGAAGCATTTTTACTATTTTAAATGAATGGAAGTCTAATAGATAGGGATATTTCATACATACTATAATCTAAATCGTTAAGTAAGCTAATTTTCTTTGTAATATCTGAAATCCCGTATAACTTGCTTCGTAACATTTTCACCTAACAGTACAATATCTTTTAACTGCATTTTATTGAGGTTACTCCAAGAAATTATTATTCGGTCCCAAAAAGGTTAGACCTTTTTGGTTTAATATTTCTGATTCTTAACACATAGCTTAGAAATTTACAGACTTTGTAGAATATTTAAAAACGGATCGACAGTGTTTTTAGTTCTAATTTTTTTTTAATAAATATTAGTTTTCTAATGCGTATAAATAGTGTAAAATATAATTTCTAGTAGCTATCATTTTTTTTTTGATTATTTATTAATCTATTACTTATGCATGTAAAATTTTTCTGTTTTGTGCGGCAATTTAGCTATATAGCATTAACAACAAATCGATAAACACAGCATACGATTAAAAATTATTCGTTAATTTTATATATATAGAAATAGAAAATATTAACTTATCGTAAATGAAATACACATTTAATAGTAAACATCCAAATGTGCGTAACGGATAATTAAAAATTACTTATGATATTAATATCGTCTTGAAATATTGCAAGAGCATTTTTTTGGCTTTTGTCTATGTAATTTGATACTTAATACGTACGCAAGTTTCCTTGGATTGAATTGAATATTTGATTTCAGTATTAAAATAAAAGCATTATTTGGAACAATGTCTATGAAGATTTTGTTAATATGTATAATCAAGTATTAATGGTTGGATTTTGTAATTAATATGGGTATATTTAGTAAATTTGAGCAAATTTGGTGGATTCAAATAAATTTTGTACTTTTATTGTATTTATTTTATCATTCAACTGTTTTTTTTTATTAAAATATCTGAATCGATTACATTCATTGCAAACGTTTTCATTAAGTGAAAAATAAAAAATATTTATAATGAGTTTATATTGTACTTATATAAAAGGGCTGTGATAGAAATGGGGTGAGAAAATTAATAAATTAGTAGTGAAAAAGTAAATTGATATTATGAAACTTTAAAATATAAACGACCTCATACAAATAAAATAATATTTCATACCTAAACTTTAATTCAATAAATGGTATATAATTCAGTAAGATAATGGAGAGTCAACGTCATAAGTGATTGGATTTACCTCTATTTTCTGTTAAGCAAATTAAAAGTTAATAATATATATTTAAAAAAATATTTTGATTTATTCTTAGCTAAATAATATATCCAACCAAATTTTCATTACAATAATATCATAATGATGAGTGGAAGTTTTGTATTTAAATTTAAAATATGTAGTCGATATTGCACAGATTTTTAAATATTCCGGATATTTGAAAGAAAATAAAATGTTTTATATTACGAAAATAAGATTTTTATTAAAATTATTTTTCACCAAAATGTGTCATTTTATTCATATACAAATTATTGCTCAGCAATGAAAGTTTGAGCTATTTGTAAAATAAAAGACAAATTGCTCTGCGATGAGTCGTTCATTATTTTAGATGGGACCGAATTATACAAAAATAAGCATTTTCTCTAAGACAACCAGCTGTGTAACAGAGGATCGTGACTGATAGAATACCGTCGTCAAAATCATGTAGGATCAATGGAATTGCCACTCTTAGGGTACTATTGACATTATTAAGAATACGGAACACCTTTATTCTAGACTAATTTTTCCCAATGTACATATATACATATTTTACACAATAACGTTATGGAAAATGTGCGGTAAGTTTCTTTTTGATAATTGAAATGAATTTATTTTTCAGCCTGTCTTAAAAAAGAGCTTGTTCTTAGTACTTAAATTAATTAAAAATAAACTATGCATAAATTCATGCTTGTTTCAATCACTCTCCTCACCAAGTCCGATAATCCCATTCTACTTTAAAATTAAAAATTTTCATACTGTTGTAAGGATAAAAAAAAAAGAAATATTGTGGTGCTTCTAATACGTAATGTAAGCAGTAGAATATACGGTTTACAAACTATATTACTATGAATCTTGTCGATGAAAAATGACAAACTAGATTAAGCATGAAAGTAAACAACATTCACTACCGCAATATGATATAAAAAATCTGTATCGATTTTACTGGTCTGAAAAACTGTCTACGCGTGGTATTTTTCAGCGACGATTGATTCTAATGTGCAGCATATGGATTCTTAATAAACTTTATATTAATAGGTTACGGTTCCCAAGAATAATTAATGTTGTATCCCCTACCACCCACAAAGTTACACACTCTTGTTACAGGGTGTATTACGCAGCGTAACAACCTTATGCGTGTTTCAAATTTAGCTAAATAATTTATTATTCTTTTATTGATGATTTTTTAATAAAATTAAGTAACATTTTCTTTTCATGCGAATCCTGAATACCTTGTTATTTGTCAGCCATGCAAACAATCGGTATGATTGACAGGGGCGGTAGATTCAACTGATAGTCGTATTGTTTTGAGATTTTTTTTCCGTTCGTTGTCAATATTCAGATATTCCTAAAAGCACGTTCCCTAGTAGCCAATATCGGTAATGCATCATTAATTTTGTAAATAGTTTTTAATGATTAAGTCAGAGCTATGAATTCATTGCGTTGCCCTTTGATAAGTATTTCATGTATATAAACTGAAGATTGCATCGTTTGTGCTTGCTGCGTAGCCAGCAATTCCAGTGAAAATGGCGTCATAGGCGATTTATAGAGCACTGGCCTCCACGTTCCAATTACTGCCTGCTAAACGTGAAATTTGTTAGAGTAAATAATATATATTGTGTTAAATAAAACTGGTCATAAAAAGCCAGTTGTCTATCAACTTTTTGTTTTTTTTTTTAAGAAAAGGCTAGTCGTAAGTTTATTGTTTTCACAACGGTCTTTTGGCAGTATTCCATAGATATTTTCGTTGAAGTATAATGAACATTTATTACTCTGATAATCATTGGTTTATTTTCTTTAATTTGGGCAAAATATAACCTAACACCCGTAACGGATGAAAAGAAATTAACGTTATTATAAATTCTGCTGGATATTTAACACCTTTATAATTAATTGAAATAAGTTTAATCTCTTAATTAACATCTAAAACCCTCCTGCGTGAAAAATGAGGCTTCACTATTAAAACATGTGTAGAAGTAATCATCTTAATTGTTGTCATGTAACAAAACGAGTTAAAATGTCACAAATTCTTTGAATGTATTTACAACAGTGTCTGTTTGTTCCATGAATTTAATTGGAAGAATTTTGTCTGGGGAAATTATCCAAATTGCTATGTTTGTAAAGTTTATTCTAGTAAATTTTAAGCGATGGGATAAAGTCGCGGTAGGTTATAAAATTAAATGTGTTATATGAATATGCTAAAGGTATTACTAAATTGAATAACTTTCTGATAATAGAGTTCACACGCGATTTAATGATAAATAATAATGAAGGATGTGACTAGTATGGAATCCTCATGTTTGCAACATAATGATTTATGATTTACCCCGATGAAGGTTATCCGTACATTAAAATTTTCCGCATTAACTAAATTATCAGTAGAAATTTCCACAGATATAATAATTGGTATAAAAATTTTTGAGAGCGTGAAAGTAAAAAATAAAAATAATAGGAAAAAATATTGTTTGAATCATGAAAAATATTTTATTCATTAATTCAATTATCGATATTAACATGAACCGAAAAAGTTTGGCCGAATATATAAAATATTACAAGCAGATAATTTTGTTTGATAAATAATGAATTTTATTGAAACCGTGTTAATGTAAAATGTATATTTTCAGTTAGGTTTTACATTAAAAGGTTATTATATATTTCATCTATTATGTAACACAATATAAGTTGAGCAAACTATAATTTAATTAAAAAAATCTATCGACAATATCTGTATTAATAACAACTCCTAACTCATCGCACAACATACAAAATAATGTAGAAATACTTTTTGATTGGATGAACAGGAAACACTGTTAGAGAAAAGTTACATAAATACTTTTCTCTATTTTCATAAAACCGCTTAGCTTACTGTGATATTATCATATTTTCTCTTTACGTTTCCCAACATTCCAGAGCGGATTCTTGTATCTTGTACATTTTAGACTTTTTCCATTAGCCATCTTCTAATATTCACGCCCAGTGCTAAATTTTATTACAAAGATAAATTGTTAGAGAAGTAACAAATATCAGTTGTTTCCAATGTCATAACTTTGTACAGTATTACATATACCTCATTTAATCCAAAGTCAGTTCAATTTAATCTATATTTTTAATGAATTTTCATATTCGGTTATGTATAAAAAGTAAATGCGCTTATTTGTATGGAGCTGCATTATAGAATCGATGTTTCCATATGTATTTAAGCGCAAAAGTTGTACAATTAGCCTCGATCAAAGTATTGCCCGCTTTTAACTATTGTATGCAGTGAGAAACGCCTGAAAAGTCATATCGGCCTTTATGAATTTTTTTATTTCATCAAACAAAGTTGGCGTAAATGTTTATTTCTTGATTATTTTGACTTACTTGATAATTTCAACAACTAATAAAAACTTGTGTAGTACGTATTGTGAATTATCCGGAATACTCGATTCAATCGTTGGTTCAAATGTGCTTAACAAAATGCATATTTTACTGACGTTTTTCCTTTAATGACGAAATTAATTATTAAGATTAAGAATTAAGAAGATATGTACATCAAGTAGAAACAACTTTAGGTTTGTTTTAAGCCGAAAGAAATCTTTGCAGGTAAAAACATTAAAAAATATGGGATATTGAATCGTTCGATTATATTCAACGTTATTGGATATAAAATATTTTTTGACATTATCCTTGGACATAAGTAGCAACAAATTAACATTTTTTAAATACTTAGTTTAACTAGTTTCGTTAAATTAAAGTAATCCTTTTTCATCTCGTAGTTTCTGGCGGCTTACATTAATTTCTTGCTATAATGTTCAGCTTACACGGCTTAAAAAGCCCACGTAAAACAACGCAAGCCTTTTTGATAATTTGATAAAATAAATCTTTAAATATTGGTTATTTATGAATGAAAAAAAAATACTAAGTGTCCTTATTATAAGCATTTTAATGAAGACTACGTCCATTTTGAACTGCTGCTTGCATTTTAATATCTATACAAGTATTATGTAATACTTGGATAGGTATTAAAAAAAAAGGTTTGAGAATTATAAATTGACGTCACTTTAAATTTAGAGAATATCCTTATATTAAGGAAGAACGTAGCACAGTACAGTATTTAGTATGGCAATGTTTCACATTTTGACATCACGGGTCATTAAAAATGTAATTGTTTTGACGGTGGAATATTCAAATTGAATTTCTTTTTAAGACGGCTGTAAAATAAGTGTAAAAATTCTAACGTGTAAGTATAATCTCATTATTAATTCTTTTCAATAAGAAAAACGGTTTTGATTATATTATTAAAGCAATACAAATATATAAAAAAAATACGTTAATTTATGATATCGATTGAAAGTGCTTGATGAAATTTCAATATCATATTTGAATTATTGAAACTTTGAATACGTGTGACAAAACGCTGGAAGATGACAAAAGGTGACACCCGGTTTCTTAGTGACAAAGCATATGGAATCTTATCAAGTATAGAAAATTTGATTTCGATAAAACACTTAAAATTGTTATGCTATAAATGTGATTAACAGAGCAGTATGATTTGAATAAAATGTTATTTGGGATAATAGGAAAACATTATAAACCATATTTCCCGCCTGTATACGTAACCAATTCAACGCGACCCCTTTGTTCCGTCACGTTCAAAATAAATGTTCGAACGGAACTAAACTTTGTAAAGAGGTAATTTCGTAATTTTCCCAATCTTGTAAAAGTCTCGAAATGTATAGGGAATAAAAATAAAAGTATTCAGATAAAAGAAATCTTACAAAAACATAATAATAAAGAGTCTCAAGTAACTGATCGCAAGGAAGCAATTTATAATGATGCGCGCAATTTATTTTGTATACATAATATAACTTTTATAACACTCGAATGAGTAGTTTGTCTAATAAAACAACAATAAATAAACACTGTGTAAGACACAGTTTATGGCTTGAAAGAGTTTTATTGTCATTGATGAATTGAAAATTTAGGATAATTTTTAAGACTACAGTTTTCAACGATCATAAGACTTATCATTTTGAATAATCTTCACAGTGGTTTCTTAGTCAAGGTTGTAAAACTTACAAACATCATTCTATTTCATGTAGAGAAAGGTAAGTAGAAAATTCTTTCAATCATGGATTTTGTTTAAAAGAAATGTGTTCATCCTTTTCCATCTACTTTGACCAATCTGTCTCCGAGCTTAGAACGAGCGATTGATCAAATAAGAGTCCTTTCCTATTCCCATATTTTTAGCCAACCCTTTTAAAAATGAAAAGTTGATCTTTTGGATTCAATCAGAATGACCAGTTTAATCAATTCACAAGTTCACATTATCTACATTAGTAGAATTGGTGTTAAAAAAAGAATTTTACCTTTTCAGTTATTCAGCTATTGTCATTTATTAAGTTTTTTTGAGGGCATCACAATTTTAACAAGGAATATATTTCTTAATTATAAAAAATGTTTCTTATCCCAAAAAATTAGCAATTTATTTTGCAATTATCAAGCCTTAATGCATAATAAATGAAACCTTGGATTGTATTTATAGAGATTAAAACATTAAATTATGACTATAGCAGCTTCTCAAGCAAAGTTAGTCCACAAAAAAGATTTTCAATAAAGATGATTATCGTTTTCCATCATCTGCAATGAAAATTTAATGTAAGATGGGGTAACATCACGATGATAAATTCAGTGAACTTTGTATATTTAATATGAGGCAAATTTTGAGTGGAATTCGTTTACTGCAAACAAGTTAAGTGCCTTTATTGTATAATATGCAATCTCTGTAACCATTTTTATAAAAATTCAAGCCCTTTCAAAGCGCCTGGGCGTAATTTTGATAATTAATGGGATGTTTTAAGTATTGTATAATATATTATGTGAAGTTTATCCAATAGTTTGTGATCCTCTTGCTACCGAAAATCTAGATAAAATTCTCCATTACCTCCATGATTACTTTTTATTCAGTAATGCAAGATTTATGATAATGCTAATCAAACCACGGCTTTTGGGCAAGATGAGACTTTGTTTTTGAAATAATTTTTTTAATAAAATAAAATATATATAATACGAACATTGTATACGATAAATATATAAATAAATACGAGTCTAAAGAATAAACTTGAAAATTTTTGTTACCTCTTTTATCTAGTGATAAAGCGGTTTGTTAAGTTATCAGATTGGTAAGCCCTAGAAAGGTAAGTATTATAGTATATATTATTTTTAATTTTGGATCTTAAGCATTGGTGTGTGTGATGTCATTTCTCCTTGTATTGAATTTGTGTGACTTGAAAAACCTCTGATTTGAAGTTTAAAAATGCTTGAGGTACTAGAAATTATTGAATGTATACAGTAGTTTAATTAAAAATATACATAATAGCCTGAGATAAAAAAATGGACAATTCGAATAAAGTCAATTTATTTTGCTAATAGTTTACCTATCAAGGATAAAACGACGAAAATAACAAAACGCTACTACTCGTTCACGCAATTTTTTCATTTTTAAAACACTTAATTATGTTCAATTACATTGAAAATTAAGCCATTTGTATTTCTGCCTTCGTTTTGAAATATAAGCATACAGATTTTGAGATATTTCTTACAATAAAAGCTTTTATAACTGCTGTAAAACGATATTACATTTTTATCATGGCAATATTTTTTTCACTCAAACTTTATCTTCGCCCATTAAAATACGAAATCAGAAGAGGTTTTAAGATGTCACACAAAGTACCTAATGTGACATATCATTATTGATTTGACGTCAGTTTTTATTTACGTAGCTTTTTTAAGGAACGCTTGGAAAAATGAATCATTCTTATGATTACAAATCACATTAGGTCGTATTACCATTTTAAAATTATAAAGTGTGCCGTATTTTTGAGAAATCTCGTCATTTTTGAGTTTATTAATTGATTTTCATATCTTTATAACAATGCAGTTAAGAAATGCTAAATATTTTCTCACGGTAATTACAGCTGAAAATAAGAATAATTTGTAGATCAATGAAAATTTTTCTTCGCGCAACCTAACTGTCACAAAAACCTGGGTTTTGTTTTTCTCTCGAAGAAAACTGCTCATTAAATAAAAAATATTTGGTAAATATCAATGTGACTTATTCATCTGTATACACGGTGTTTTGAAAGACTATGACAATTAGTGGACATCATAGAATTCATCTATCTCAAAGATGACAGCATTAAAGACAGAACCCTAGCTTCTCTTCTGGTTACCTTCATATTCCTGATAAAGTCTTATTATATATGGGTTTAGCACCCTTTTATTTCATGTATAAAAAAACCCATTTCATATTTTTCAAAAATTATTATGATGTTTTTGAATTTACATGCAATAAATGTTATTTCGTTACGTGTAATCCATTTTTTTATTGTCAAGAAAATGGAAAAATCTAAAATAACTTTTTATTGAATACTTAATTTTATTGAAATATTTGAAGGAATAAAAACACATTTTTAGTATTTCTACAATATATTTTGATGAGTGAAACCGGTCCAGATTATAAAATATATTGTGGAAATAGTACTAAAAATGTATATATTGTTTATCATTTAAAATACCACACATTTTTATAAAAAAATCAAACCTTAAAGTACTTAATAAAATAGATAAAATTATGCTTACTTTTACCTGTGCAATTATAAAAGAAGAACATATTCGTAATTTGGTTTTGTACAATAAATATATTTTTTTTTTTTTTATTGTTACGAATTCGATTGTTTTTATCTCTAATTCGTTCTTTGAGGAAACGTCAAAAAAGCTATCAACTCCGTTATAAAATTCTTGTAGAAAAAAATACGTTATTATTTTTAGCATATTATTATGGAGTCATGTCATCAACATAAGTGACAAAAACCCAGTTTTTTCTCTGTCAGTTTTCTTCGTTTTGAAAATATGTCACTCGTTTTCGAATTAAAATAGATTAATATTTTATTTTTTTTGAAACGACGTAATACGATTATTATTATTCAAAACCAGATTGTTTAACATGACGGATAACTGCTCTAGATAATTGAAAATTAAGATTAATATAATTAAAAGAATATAACGATTTGCAGTTTTGTAAGATGATCGAACCAAAAATCGATCTGCCCGCATTGCTTAGTACCTTTTTGTTCTAGCTTTAGCTCAGGTCTGGGGCCTCGCCAATTTGCCGTCTCTTTAATAATATCCACTGATTTATGAGCAGCCCGCTTCTGCTTGCCGCCGTCGCTTTGAATTAATTATCCATTTCACATTTCACACGGCAGACAAGAGGCAGAGGGGCGGTAGACAGTGACAGGTTATGGGGGACTCGTTCTAATCTAATTAGTTTCAATTCAGAAATTTTGTACTTATTCAAAGATTTTTTTTCATTTGTACCTGGGATACTGACGCTGCGGTTATTGTTATATTCCAGGAATCAAGGGGAAATATCGTAAAATCAGATGTCCCAGATAGCTTAAATGAAGATATTTAAATTAACGTCTGTTTTATTTTTTGTATTTTTTTGTCAATAAAAAAACAAATTAAATACAATAATAAATTTATTGTATTTGAATACAAAAAAAAAATGGAAAAAAATATGAAAAAAATATTAGAAAGAACGAATCGATTGTATGTCAGAGCAAATGAGCAATTTTATTCAGAACAGATTTTAATAATTATTATGTATAATATATCAAAAGTGTAACGAAGTGATCAATTTTGAATAGTTTACTTAACATTTAAAAGCCTTACGGTTAATGATAAACTTTTGGTTTTTTCAGGCATTTAAACGCTTTTTAAACTGAAACTGACTTGGAATCAAAAGAGTTATGTCATATGTGTAATAGCCTTTACTGTTTGACGCTTATTCAGATAGATAAAACCAAAATGATGATATTTTTATCGTGTTTAGTATTAAGGGACTTTAATACGATGTTTTAGAAATGCGTTGATAAGAGAAAACGTTGAAGACACTTTAAATGTATATTAAAGAACTCTTACTGCATGAGCTGAACCTTTAGACAAGAATCAATTCAAGGTTGATCAAAAATACTTGAAAATTATATTTTGTTGACAGAGCTATTACAAAAAAAAAAAAAATCATAGATTTACAGTCTTCCATACAGGCCACGATTTGCAGATAGACTAAAATAAAGTCTTTATAGAATAATTTGATAAAGTAGAATAATTTGATTATTCTCTATAATGTAGACTAATTTCATGATAAAAACAGTATATTGTAGTTTCAAAAGATTTTTTGTAAATAGTCCTTGATGAGACAGGCAAATAAAACCATTACTATAATAGTTTGTTTTTACTTGGCGAACGAAAGTTCGTTTTCAGCCAGACGATTTCGTTGTTTACATAGGACTCAGAATAAGAAGTTTATTAAATTTTGTCTAACCTAGATATTTTATCACCAACTTAAGTTCCGGGTCTGAGCAAAAGTTACATAAAATTTATATTTTGACTATAATTATTCATGTGAAGTAAGGTTTAAATGAAGAACCATCTATTTTTCAGAAAATAAAAACTATTTTATTATTGAAAATAAATTTACTCTGTGCTACAGGTTATTGTCAAGCTAGAAAATTATTCCATGTTTTTGTCTTGCAATTCATGTATTATGTTTTGTTTACATTTACAACTTCTGTTGAAAATTTTATACAAAACCAAAAGCATATATAAATTGTGATGTTTTCAAAAAATATTTGCTAAATTATTATTACAGAGAAACATGAAATTCGTTTTGTAATTAGCTGGAGGTTGAACAATTACCTTAAATAAATTCTTTATAAGTATATGTGTGAGGTACTCCATTAAAATTTCCATTTAAAATGCAGCACATTAAAATCATACACTGAGAATGAATGATAATTTCAAGATGCATCTGAATTTTGTATTTAATTTAATATATCCAATTGATTTTCAACTGATACATTTAAAAATAAATTCATAAAATTGCTTTATGTCAATAAATTAGTAAATTTGGTGGACTAATATGCATTTTCAATCAGAGCTAATGGAGCAGATGTAAGACACACCTTCAATAAAAATCAATCAAAGAATCAATTGAAAAATAAAGATGTAAAACATTAAACGTAACAAATCAACGGGAAATTGTACAAGCATACTAATTGGCATGGTTAAATATAGAAAAATCATTTTGTAATAAAAAATTAGAGAAACAAGAAAAAATAATGTTGTTGGTAGACTAATTTCACATGTAGGTAAACATAGAGGTTTCTTAATATAAACTAAAGTTTGAATACATGCTGAAATTTCTTATAAGTATTCTTTGAAAGATTCTTTTAATATCTTTGTTATATGTCGCAAAACAGGTATCACTATTTTTTTATATATGATTTAAATTTTATTGAAAAAACGTTTTTGCTTATTTGAAATGAATTCTAGTGTTTCAGTCTCGATTTACTTTGCAAAATTAGAGAGAATTGGAATGGTGATTTCAAATAGTGTTAATAACAAAGCTACAATAAGCCTAATTGTAGGGTTCTCCGTATAACAGCTCTGTACAAAATGGCTTTCTACCATTCAAATAAAAGCAAAGTCGTCAGTGTATGGCCAGTTGTTTTACGGGTGGAAAACACGTTTATAACATTACCGGGAAACACATTGCTGATGAAAATTAACTAACAGAGCAGTGAATAGAGTAATTAATTAAGGATTATGGGATAGTTTTATTAGTACAACTTTCTTAAAATAGTAGTAATATATATATATTTAAAAGTATTTTTTAAATTTTTCAGCTTCATAATAAAAACATAATTTAAAATCATTTGAGGAATATTTCAGTAAAAAATATCTATAAATTCAGTTTTTAAGAATCGATGAGGTCTTTTGAAATTTATGATCTTTGGTTACGAGAATCGGATATATACCAATAATATAATCAGATATATCAGATAATCGGAACATAATAACGAGAATCAGATATGTAACAATAATATAATCAGATATATATATATATATATATATCAATACGACAACAATTCATAAGTGGGCATGGTTAAACAAGCCGTTATATAAGGTTGATTGTATTTTCTATTTGAATTGCAAATGAAAAAAAAACAGTTTGTCAATTGTTTCTCATACGTGTAAACTTAAATACTATGAAACATAACACACAGTTTTGAAAACAAATCTTTCTCAAATATAACCACAATTGATTAATGATTTAAAATTTAATCATAAAAAATATTGATTTCAATGAAGAGTCTATTAATGATAAATTGTAATCAATCTTTTTCTATATAGAATGATTTTTTGTAGTATCCACTGCCAATACACCATTGCTGAGTGAAATTGTTATTATTTGCATTGACATTGTTTAATTAGTCCTGAAAATAGCGGGTATTTATAAATTCATTAAAAAGTTTTTATCATTTAAAAAATACCTCATGCAAAGTTATTGTTTTTGAAGATGTAAAAGTTCTGCCATATTAAAAATGAGAATATTATGCGAAAATCCAATATAGGAATCAATAAACTGTAATATGATTTTTTCAGCTAAGGCCATTTAAAATTTCATTAAATCAAATATATTCAAAAATGAAAGTGTTGATTAGTTTTGATAAGCACAGTCCCAGAAAGACGGCTATCGAATTATTTATGAGCTTTAAATCTTGATATAGTGAATCAAAAGTTAAAATATATGTGATGACTTGTATAGATTACAAAGTAGATTTTTGTATGTATGTATTATGAGCTTTTCAAAAAATTAAACTTTTTGTTTTAATATATTATATAACTATTTACAAACAAATCAAAATAACCTAAAAATTCTTCCTAAAGAAACGAAACATATATCACAGCTCAACAATTTACTTGAATATTTGATGTTATCGAGGGATATCTTACTTACTTACTTCGTATATTTCCTTACTCACAAAATATCTTAACGATTGTTCTGACATAAATTTATATCACGTAACAAAACTTCTTTATAAACAACTACGCGCTCTGTTCAAATGTTTTAGTATAACTATGTCAAATATTTTCATTCCCTGTATTTACTGATATATTTAACAGTACGACGCACCCAAGCCGTGAAACACAATAAATTGTAATTTTCTAGCATTAGAGTTTATGACCTCGTCTTTTTAAACCATAAAACACGATGCAAAATGAAAATTTATAAACACTATCTTGCTTTTTTGGTGCATATTGAATTCGTGTTTGACAGTTTTTGCGCTGGTATAACATGTGTGTGAAGAATTATGTTTTTCACTTATTAATGGCATTTTATTCAATAAAAACTTACGCATAGTAAATCATATACAATTAAATCAAATAAACCTTTTCCTAACATAAATAACTATTAATATCGTAACTAGCGATATTATAGGCGTATCTGATACCTTGAGCTTAAGTTTTGCCATAAGATCATGAGCTCGACTAAAAAAATATAACTTATGTCGTGAGAAAAATGGATTTTGATTTTCTTGAAAATTTCATTTAAAGAGTTAAAATGAATTTTTAATATAAATTCAACATTTAATGTAAAGATGAAAAAAATACACAATTTACAATTGATTGATTTTAAAGCAATAAATTCTTGCCACGTGATGAATTGATTATATACATTTCTTTCCAGAATCGTTGTAACAAATGATTTATTCACGATTTATTATACTGGAAAAAGCATAGTTAAATAATTAATGAAGCACACAATACGCAGTGCTTTATTTTCGTGCCTTGAAATTGAAAGGATTCAGGATCAAAAGAGATTTTTCTCACAAACAAAAGACTAAGACGTTCTACAAATTTGATCTTGTATTAGAAAATTGAGATACAAAAGTGATTAAAGGTATCTGGAATTTTAGGGTTGAACTTATTTAATTCACTTTAAACTTCGAAATAAAACAAATCTGGGCCGCTATTCAAAATATCGATTTAAGCCGATTTTTATATTGTATATAAAATTGTTGTATATTGAATAATTATCTGATAAGTATTTTTTGCTTACCAACTGGCTAGGTATCTTTTCAGTGTATTCAAATTTAGTTGGGTGTTTCGTATAATACATTCGCGTTTAGCACTTTAAATGGATTTTCAAGAGAATCTCAGGAGCAATTACCTATGCATTGACGCCCTATAAGCGAACTAAACGAAATAAAAATAGTTCTGAAATATAGTTTGGGATATACTTTGTCTAAGTATTCTTTCGTAAAAGGTATTAAATTCCTTATAATATATTTGGACCTATTGTAATCGTCTCGGCATAGTTGAAAGGCCCAACAGCCAGACTCGGGTAACTTTTCCTCTTTATAATAACATTACCAAAGTATGTTATTCCAGTGTCCTTTGGCCAAAGGCCAAATAACATCAAGAAAATATCACACCACTTAGCCTACGAATATTGAGCATTCATTGCTTGGGTTTTATTAGTGTCTGGCTACATGGAAATAAAATCGCAGAAAACTATTTTCTTGGTCAGTCTTACGTGCATCTTTTGTTAACATTTGTTATATTAGATAGAGAAATATTCCTTTTTAATATAGCATATTAAGCATTGCTGACATCTTTGTTTTTTAAAATGTTTTCATTTTATACATTTATTTTTTTATATATCAAGTTGATAGAACAAAAACAACTTGCTCACGATATGAGGTTACCGGAAAAGCATATCAATAATTAAGGGTGAATGCCGTTTGACTTAACGCCTAAATATCTTAAGTTTTGTTATGGAATTACATGAATAATAAAAGCATAATGCACGTGACACAGGCCAAATTGTCTGGCTTACAACAATGAGATATCTGTCTCTAGCAGACTTCAGCAAACGCCTCTGGCAAAAGACCTTCTTCGTTGAGAACCAAAAGGCGTTGTCTATAGAATGAACTATGAAAGGTTTTCAGTGACCGTTACTTAAATGGGTTCAATGAGCATGTTTAGATAAATATGTTCATTTCAAATAATGCCACATATTTAAAAAGAATTTTGCTTTAAAATGAACATTTAATGGAAGTGTTGACTGATATCAAACAAAATAATATTGTATTGTATATTTATTATTTTATTAATTAATTTTAGAAATTATTTCAAATTGATAATATTTCTATTCTTTAAATATCGCAATTTGTAAGTGGCTAGCACCATTTTATATATTATTTAAAATTTATCTATAATATTATCTAAACATCATCATATCGAGAAATCGAAATAATAATCAAAAATATCTAATAAAGATTTACAATAATATTAATCAACAAATTTTATGTTAGTTTATAAAATGTCATTTAATTTTTGCATGTTAATGATATTTTAGTTTTATTAAAATGTCAGTCGAGAGTAAATTAGAGTTTAATGTATTTTTAGGCAGTAACTATTTAAAATATAACTAAGAATAAAAAAAAAAATTATAGAATACTCATAGCAAGGTTTGATAAATATTTGACAATATCTACAATCGAAGATAAAACCCGCAAAGTTTTAGAAATTTTTAAATATTTTAACGCTACTTATTGTTTTACGTTTTAATGATCAAGACCGGTTTCAATTTTCGTGGGTATATCAAATCCTATGTTCAATGTGGTAAGAACATCATCGCTCAACCTTAATATTTTTGTGTAGCCAAATTTCGATTGGATTGAAGATATTGTCTGCATATAATTTATTGCGTAATTAAATGATAAGGGTGACATATAATGACCGTTTATCCTTGGTAATATGATCAGAAATAAAAATTTAATTACCAAGCTGTCAAAGGAATAACTTAAATCAATTATTTACTACTAAAACGCATCTGCTCAAATATTTAGTGTCTTTGACAATATTTCAAAGATAAACTACAGATGATTTAAAACTGTATCTGATTCGATTTTTTAAATCATGCAGATCTCTTATTTTTTATGTAGTCTAATCAAGTAACAAAACATTCCGGCTGATATATTAAATAAGCCACACCTAAATTATTTATTATCATAGAAAAATATTATTCTTGCATGCACTGTATAAAAATACATTGGAATTCATATAACAATTTGTGCAATGGTGTCTATAGTATTAAGCAAAATAAGCTATACTGAAGGTGTAGAATATAAAAGATACGGAGCAATCTGGCCAGGGTACCTCAATAACGCTCAATTTAACAGACCATAGAATGTATGTCATAAAAGTTTTCAACCTAGTCCACACGGACCTTAACCTAACACAGCGAAATTTACGGGCGTGTTAAATGTGACACAATAAAGAAAAGTGTTAATCAGGATGATTTAGTTTACACTAAATACTTAAAAACTCAATTATTTTACAAGATTTTTTAAAATCACAAAATGAGTGACGAAGCAATCTTGCGGAATAGCGGTGTCTGGTTTTGAAAAAAAATAATTTTTAACACGGTGAAAAAGCAAAAATAGTAATGTATTTTAGTTCTACAAAATTATTTAAAAAAAATATTTGATAGCTATTTCGGCTCACGCCATCGTCAGAATGAGTTTTTTGTAGAACTAAAATATATTGCTATTTTTTTCACCGTGTTATAATGGAGTTCTACCAAGTGAATGCCAATTCAATCAATAAAATAATTTTTCTTAATTTGTCTTAATGGTAGTCATGGAACTTGTATATTTTTAAAGAAAAGTAAACAACTTGCTCATTACTAATTATATTATCTCATTTTATATGACTTAAATAATGTAAGAATGTATTGGAATTGTTCCGATAATTTTCACTGCAAATTAATGAACTTAAATAATGGTCATGAAAATAGCCTTGTTTCAAACGAATGCACTTAGAAATATCATGTTAAATAAACGCATTGAAGTTGTATTAATATGTCTGACGTAATATAACGACAGTTTGAGTAACCATCTTCTGAAATGAAATACGTTCGTAAAAATTGTGATGATTAAAACTAACGCTAAGTAAAATTAGTCCCATAAGATATTTTACAAAGTATACAGTTGGCCTAATTAAAAAAAAACTTAATTTTGTAATACGCTTTTAGTTTACTCTATATTAAATTATTATTAAATTTCTAAACATGTGAAAGCTTTAATTCTTTTTTAATAAGCACAGTTATTGAATATTTAAATTTGATTAAAAAATGAGTGGCGATTTATTTAATTTCTTGGCATTATTATGTTTCATGGAAATAAATGGAAGAGGAAATTACAATATATCAATTAAGAAGGAAGGTGTCATTGTTAGGCCATAGTAATTAATCCTGAAGCTATAAACTATGACGACTAGCATGGGTATTATTATTTTAGGCTTAACTTTGAGCCACAATGAACTATTTAGTATATTCCAATATGTGGACAAACAACGTCGTAACTTTAAAGTGGCATTGAACGGACGAAACTTTTCGTTGTTTTCTAGGTAAGAAATAAAATTTAAATAAAACCACAGCTTTTGAAAATCCTTGTCGAGAATTTATCGTATAAAGTTTCGTGTCTTTGGACAAAGTAAAAGTTTGTATGTAGTGAAAAATCACAATGAGAAGTTGAGAAAAGTCAACTTTAAAACGTTATTGTAGCACCAAATGCTGAGCGCAACAAATTTTGAGCTTTAGAAAAGTTTAATAAATATTAACTAAAATGGCGCGCTTTGAAAACTTTTGGTGCGGTAAACTTTTTATAAAAAAAAGTATTTAAAATGTAAACGTAATTGAACGCATTTTTTAAAATTGCAACTACGCATTGTATACTGATTCATCGTACTTGCATAATTATTGTTAAATAATAATATTTCACAACACTTTGTCGGTTCCGTGATTGAGTGAATATCGTTGGTTTGTTTACGTTCACGTGTTCAGATTCCAGTTCAAACAATGTCGTGAATTGATTAATATCCATTGAGTGAAATAGATTTATAAATTTCTATTTTATGTCTTGATTTTATGTGTATGATGTCTCAATTTTACTCACTATCACCTAATCTTAAAAAAAGGCGTAGCTAGACCAATTAGCTTACCAATTATCATCAAATTGAAAAAGAAAGGCAGAGAGGAAATCGTTAGTTAACATATGAAAAAATACCTTTATTTTGAAAACATATGGTGAGTATTCAGAGCGTAAATCGCACTAATAAGTGTTATTTACCAAACTCCGGTTGAATATTTTAAAATATAATCAAAAAATAGTATTTATTTTGTTTGAATATTACTAAGAATCGTCTAAAAAATGTACGATAATTGGAGAAATTATTTTGAAAATAATTCTACGAACAAAAGTAGTATCACTTTTTAATGATGATTTAATATCTTTGGATAAAAATATTATTTTGGATTATTGTAACTATATATATACAACTTACAACCCATTATTTTTGGAAGCAGATAATCGTCTTTCAATCATTCATAAATTGTGCCCTGAAATTTATTTATACTTTCATCTAATACGGCGCAGCTAAAAGTTGACAAAATGGCTGCTCCAGATTTGAAATAATATGTAACAACTTCACATTACAAAATAAAGTTGAAAATATTTAGTAATATACTAATAACATTGATTGGAGATGAAACAAAAATTACAAGACGCAAGTGATATTAGTTGTGTAAGTTAAATAATTTCTGACAAAAGATTAATTTTGAAAATATTGTAAATGTAATGAAATCATTAAATTTACAATATCTTCACTTTGTGCACAAAAGTAACTCGTAATCAGCCTTATCTACGAGTAAAAATAAAATAAAATTTTAAATAAAACATGAAAGATTTATTGCAACAAAAAGCTTTATAAAATGGTCGTCATTTATTTCACATTTTGGTTTCTCAAACTCTTTTCACTTGAACACAATGAATAATTGAAACCAAAAGTCACAATAATTATGATTGAACTCACAAAGGCGCATATTCAAATAAATTAAATTGGAAGAAGTTGACGGAAGTAACCGTAATTCTGCAGAATTGAAACGACTTTGAATCGGTCGACTGTGTAATTTTTTACACAAGACAGTTACTTGGCTGTAATAAATATTATAGTATTATGTCAAACTGGGTTTTGGGTTGTAAAGATTGAAATATTTATAAAATTCATTCTAAGTATGCTGTCAAAAATTTTGATACCCGTTTAAATATACATGGATATTTGATACAAATGATTACATGTTTAATTTGTAAAATATCCATCAAAGTTCACTTATCACTTTTCATTTCTGATTTTTCGTTTTTGTTACATAAAGCATGGTTATATTTTTAAAGCATTTTAAGATTTATCGAATAAGTTAAGGAAATGGAAATTGTTTGACAAGTATGTTTCAAAAGGCAATATTAATAAATGGTTAGATGTATAATTAGTACGTATCCAATAACAATGCACAGTATCCAATAAAAGACTCAATGACTCATAAATAAAATAAAAAATGCATGAAAATAAAATTTTAATTGTTTAAAGTAAAACCGATTTTTATGCGTACTTCAAATTGTTAAAAATAACTTATTTAATTTAAACTTTGTATTCTCAAAACAATAATTGAAAATACTAATTAAACCTTACCTCAAAAAAGAAGTAATAATATTTTTAAGAACTATTCAAATATATTTTTATTTAAAGAAAGATATTATGTGCATCGATAATGATTACAATTTGTATCTGCTTCTCATCATTGGCAGTAATGTCAGCTATCACAAATAATCTAACAAGAGGTAATAGGAAATAACCAGGAAGTAAATTATTTTTTTAGCGCAAGGCTAGAACAATGCACTTTTGACACTATGACTTTTCAATTTTGATGAGACCAATGAATTGAAAAAATATACATACTTGACAGCCAAAAGTTTTCTGCAAATTAAATTGAGAAGTTTTTAAATATTGTAGGATATTATATTATGGCTAAGCTTGCAAAGACTTTATATGAAATAATGCTTTCATATCAACGTACCAACTATGTATTAATTGCAAAGCTTGCAATACAGTTCACGTTTTCACAGCTGACCGAGTAATCCTTTTGTTTAACTAGTCTGTGAACAAGTAAGAAGCAGCGAGACGTCTGTGAAATAAACCAAATAAGAGTTTCCTTAGAGAATATACAGGATATTATTAAAATTTTGTTTGCATAATGATGTATCGTGTATCAAAGCTATGCAACAATATTGTTAGACTGCTAAGACATATTTTGTCATGTGTCTATGTTGTTTATTAAATGAGAATATATATTTATCTAATGCTATGCATGAAAATTAATATGGGTTTTTTTTGATATACAAAATACATCTTAATGTACAATATAAAAAATATCAATTAGGAAATATGAAGCATTATTTTGTGTCTATTATTTGAATTTGTCTGTAAAACAGTTTTCTCGTGAACTAAATGTTAATTGATTATTTAAAAACAATTATAAAACTGTTTTTAATCATAAAACGAATGTCTCATTTTTTTTTTCAATTTAATTTAACGTTATCAGATTATAATAATTAGAACCTGTCCCAGATGACCAAAAACATAGTTATAGTAATGGAAGTCGCAATGTCGCCAATATGCTGAATATCAGATAAACGATCCCTAGACAATATCTGAAATACCTCCTCTTTGAAATGATAAACATTTGGCATGCGACCCGTTATTAATTTGATTGATGTTAGGAATTAAAATAATTGAATGTTGTTAGTTATATTTAGGGAGCAATGCAAATGAATCCCGAGGGATTAATATATTCATTCACTGCTTTACAGCAATGCCATAGAATATCAATATTTCATTATTATATGTAATTGCTAGTAAGTAACCATAAGAATTAATCACACCATTTAAGTAGAGTAAAATTTTTATACTAAAATAATCTAAATAAATCACTTCATTATTATTTATAGACGTATAGTGATGCTTTGTTCGTTTCTCTGTTAGCTAGTACTTAACAGTTGAACATTATTTAGTAATAATCTTTCGGTCACTGTTCATGAAGGCTTGGATTTGAACGGTGGAATATACATTTAAATTGCTTAATTTTTTCTAAAGACATATGCGAAGAGAAGTACGTTTTTTATTGATAGTAAAACTCCCGTAAAAATAAAAATATATTGGATGTTTAATGAAACCATTCAACTTCATCAGAACGAATTGATCAATTCAATAAGATACAACATTTCGTATTTTTTTTAGAATGAAATCATTCTCCCCGTTTATATAATAATATGTGATACAATGTTGCATTTTCAATTATTTTTTGAAATCGATTAATTTTCCTCACATTGTTTAGTATGTTCTCAAATACTGTGGCTTTTATATGTATAACTGTAGAACATTATATTTTGTATTCGTAAAATACTCGCTGTTTCAATAATTATATCTTATTTTAGATTATACGCCAAATATTTTGACTTAGATCATTTAGAATTTTCATCAGGTACCGTTTTTGTCAAAGGTGTCTGTACAAATTGAGGTATTTTGTAGTAATCCGTCACAGAAGGTTGACAATCCCGTTTCTAGGTCTACCGCACAATCATCTCATACCACGACTATAATCAAATATTTACCCGGACCGCGAAACGGCGCAAGTAACGACTGCTTTAATCTCCGATTAGTTACAGATGCCAGCCACCAAAGCAGGGTGGGTAATTTAGATTCGCTTAATGTTTCTGTTCGTTTCATATCTTTACCCTCTTTTTGTATTTCGCTTAGCTCATAAATGTTAATGTAATTTTTTCTTTACCTGTAAGTGAAAAAATGTAATTAAAATGTCATTTGTTAAATCTTTCATACCTGCATTGGCATTCAAATTGTTTTTTAAACACCTGCTGCTGCTTGTACACGAGGTTGTGGAAGATTGACAAATGTTTTCTGATGCTATGCAGTAATATATAATATTTTTATATATGTATGTATAATACATGGGATAAATAAAAAGTTTTAAGCTAATTAACTGCTAGTCTATGAGCGTAGTTAGGCTAACTTTTTAAACTATGGAATATCAGCAACTTAAAAAATTCAATTTTCAGTTAATTTTGAATTCAAATTTTTTTTTTTTTTTAATACATTGTTTAAACAAAGCAACATGAACTTTTTATTTGGCTTCATTAATTATAGTCTATTTAACTAATAACATATCTGAATAAATAATAATTTCTACAAATAATAATGCTTTTAATTAATACATTATATTTTTACTAACCCTTTCTAACTATCATATTAAAAATATCCGACTTACACGAAAACCTGTGAAACGAATTAGTCACGTAGTTTAGGACTTACTGTATATTGGTGAGATGCTGGTTATGCGCTAGTGCGTCAAGAGTTGCCCTGAGTTTGTACTACACCGAATATCTTATCACACGTATGTATAATATGTATGTGTATTCGCGTTGGGCGTTTCTTCTGAGGTTCACGCGTCAATCAAACAGATGGATAAATTATTTTTAATTTAACCTGTATGAATATCCAAATTTCACAATGGTCATGACAATTAAATCTTTATGATTGAAATGATTTACAGTTTTCAAGGAGTCGATTCTGTCTACTACATTACTTTTGTCAGGTTGAAAATTATTTAGAAGGAAATAAAAAAAGAAACATCTTAAATTCCTTTTATTAAGAACATATTTGCACAGAGAGTTAATGGCATTGAATTTATATAATTTTTTAAAAACAATGAATTGGTATTTACATTTCTAAAAAATAAAAAATATATGCATAAAATTAGTCGCGTTCACTATTATACAAATCAATACAACGTCCAACTGAATTAGATCTTTGCGGCGAATACTGTAAACACAAAAGCACACACTTTGAATATAATGTTTAGTGTTTTAACAGGACAAAGAGTTAGCTACAAACAAAATTATGGATTTTGCAAAGATGTTTTTTGATTAATGCTGTACACTTTTATAATGAAAAAAATGATGTAAATTCTGGACGATCTTAAAAATTTTTCTTTTGATTAGAAGAAAATTATTTTTGTCTTTAAGCATTACGAAAATTAGCAAAAACATTAGCAAAAGTGATGAAATTTACGTGAATATTTTTGTTTGATAGTATAAGAAAGTAGAACACGTCTTATTTGTTTTTTTTAAATGGTGTAACACGTATCACGCGTGATAATAGAATCGGTGGAAAAAAAATATTAATTCTATTAATTAAATCACATTAGGTATTAAAAAATGACTTTTAATGTTATTTTACATATTAACAAAACAACATGGAAAGAATATTTATCTAACTGTACTATGAGTATGATAGAGAATAAATTGTTTGAGTATTTAGTTAGTGAAATACATTAACTGCAAGTAAACTAATTTTAAATGAAACAATTATTATATATCATTTTGTCTGGTTTAAATAATTTTATTTATTTTCATGCAAATATTTTTCATACGCGGTATAAGATATTATATATTAAAGATTACATTTACCTACATCATAAAGCCTCAGTATTAGTTTTGGAGAGACTTTTATTACGTTAGTTATTTCTATACAAGTTACATCGATAGATTAATAAAGCTTCGAAAAGACAGTCAACATATATACTTTAAAAAGATAAAAACAATAAATATCAGAACGATAATTCGATTCGTATCGTAACATTAAAAACAATTGTACAAACATCAAATTTTAAACAATTTTTATTCACATAGTCACATTTAAAATTAATAAGTAATTTACTATAAACAAATGTAAGCATAGATACAAAATAAATTTTAATTTATTTATTAAGAGTAGGAGATTTCTATGTAAACAGTTATGTTAGTTCCTAAAATAAATATTATTAATAGTTAATTATATTACAAGTATTGTACAGAAATAGTGTTAAGTTAAAAAAAATATAAGTAAGTAATATTAAAATGTGTGCAGTCTCGTAATATTTTATATACAAAATGCTGTGTGAAGTAAGCGACACTATTTTAAAAGCGATTTAACTAATAATTTAAAAAATACATTCTTAACCTGGTAATCTATTGGTTTTAAATGGTTATTATCTTAAATGTAAAACAAAACTATATGATATAATATCACTATGAAAAATAATTTTATAAAAAGTTTTTGAATAAACGATGGCGAAGACCCGACTATCCTATCCTGTAATGTCTGTTTTCAAATTAAAAATCATTCATAGAAATCGAAGAACGAATTTTCAATTACTGATACCACCGTAAGATTTCAATTTTAATTATACGATTACAGTGCAATATTTGTAGACCCATCTATATACAATACAATAACCCTATGTGACTTATTTGTTAAAAATACAACATTCAAATCTTGTTGTTTTTGGGTAAATAATATTTTTTCGATTGAGTCAATCGTCAGTCACGCTATTTTTTATAGAATGAAAATGATGTCAGCTTGAAATTATTAGGTTGTAGCTTTTGCAGGACACAAATAAATTCAATAAAATTTATTATCATTACTTAAACATTTATAATATAAATAAGAAGTGGTCAACGTTGTTAGTTTTGGTAACGGAAATTACGGATTAAAATATCAGTACTGAAAGTTTCCTGACTTGATGTTTCATTCGAATTTACATTTGAAAATATGGATGATAGAATTGTTGAAAATTTTTATTCGTTTCATCTTATTAATCGTAAAACAAATTGACCAAAGCAAGAGCAAGATCTTGTCTCGTTCTAGCTTTAAAATTCGATCCTTGATCATTCAAAAGTTGGCTTGCTTACCTAAAAAGCTTCCAGTTGACAATGATGCACATTGAAAGCCGAAATGATTATCAAACACTTATATTATGACCGCATTAAGCTTTGATATTTGGCAAGATGGGTTGAGCGTAAAAAATGTAACGACAGTAAATTGATCACAAAAAAAATTGTAAGTATTGCTATTGTACCGAACTATTAATCTTAATAAAATATTTGACAAATATTTTTTCTATCAGAATATTATATATATTTGTCTAATATTGTTAAAATTTATCCCTAAAATATCGTATGTCTAATAGTGTAATGAAAGATGCCTTAATTGTCTAAATAGTTATACTATTTTATTTGTAGGCCGCAATTTTTAAATGTTGAACGGATTATCGCCATACTTCATAAGCTGTAGACTTTAAAAATATTATTTATCAAAATTTAATTGGATTACAATGCAAGTTTTAAATGAAAAAAAAAAAAAAACAAATATTCCGATAAAACTCAAGTCATATAAAAATTTTGTGAAAAATTATTGAATTATTCAGTTGCAGAATTTGTATATATTATATTATATTACAATATGAAGTGTAATAAAATATATATTTTATAATTATTCAGAAGTCTGTAATGAACGTATTTTCCAACATTTAATGTAAAATATGGACTTATTAATTGGCAAAGTTCCAAATTATTATTAGTAATATATTTAATATAAAATTAGTAACATTTTGAAATGAAAAAAAAAAACTATTAAAACAAGGGGAAGTCGATGGAGTAAGTTCTAACCAAATCTATTTTCTTCTTCAGAATCCAAAGTCATTCGCGCTTATTATAAAACTCCACCGCAGTAAAACTACTAACAAACTTTATCGTAAGAAAGTTCTCCAAAGCGAATAACCTCTATTAAATTTAAATAAATTGTTAATAAAATGATTTGAATATGAGCTATTTCAATAGTCATGATATTTCCTTTATATGAGAATTTTTGATTATATTCAGTATTTAACGAAATTCAAAAATATGATATTTTGTTAGACTTGTAAGTGCTGTGTTGTTCATTATGTCTGAAAAGGCATTATCACTTGTATTCAAGATAACTATGGGATGGAATTTAGAATATCTGTATTATTGCGTTTGTAAAAACTTATAAAATATTAATAATTATCTTTATTTGGTCTGAAATAATGATGATTTAAATTTGTACAAAGAACACATGTATGAGCTATATTTTCACTGAAATTTGTGGAAATATCAAGTTTTATATGAAGCAATAGCTGGACATCGAATATTTATATGTTGTCTGAAATTTAATCGTTTGATTTTTTATTGATAAGAAGAACAGAAAATATTTCTTAATAAAAATAAAAATGATCTGTATATTTTTATAGTGCTTCTATAAAATGTATTATATTAAAATTTGTATTGAAATCGTTTTTAAATTAAGATAACTTCAATATATACACTTTTGCTTCCAGAAAATAATGTATTTTAAAACAAAAATGATTTTTTTCTTATCCTAGTGAAAATTACATCAAGTTTAGAATCTTGCCTACACATATATTATTATAATAAATTCAAACGTGCAATACCTTGCGATTATAAGCGGTATTTTCTAACATAATTCAAATTAGACGGGACTTTATAAAACTTAAATAATGTTTTTGTAGTCTATTTATTTTTTAAATCGAAAGCAAGTGAAAGATAAATTGATGGTAAAATGATGACGGAAACTAATCTAAAAGAAATTTCAACATTAATTTTTACCTTAGACTCTTGGGAACATGGATTTTAATAAAAGTATTAAAGCACCTGGATTCTGTTCCAGAAATGATAACTATATATGAAAATTCTTTTTTTTTATATAAAATTGTCTAGAAATTTTGAATTCTGCTAAGATATTAAATTTAATAAAAATTATATTATTTTCAAAGTATAAATAAAATGTTTACTTTCTTTCGAAAAGTTTTTGATTTAAAATTATTGATAAACTTTGTAATGTTTCACTTCTCGGTGGAAATGCATAATATTTCAAATATTAACAACACATTTTCAGTACTATTTTCACAAGAAACACAACTATAGAAAAGTGTTTTTATTTTTAAAATACTATGTCTTTCCATCAAGGGGTGACAATTAGCAAATTAAAAATGAGTAAAATTATTCGACTTTTAATAGTAAAAAAAATAATAATTTTATCTTATATGCAAGAGAAAATATAAATAATTTGTTTTAATATTCACATGTGATAGTCTCAACAGTTTATTGAACGATAGTCAGCTGATAAAATTAAAACTCAATGGTGAATTATTTGTTTAGTTATAACAAAAACAAAAACTTTCATTCTTAACGACACTGTATGAAAGCCATGGTTTTATTTTGATATTATCTATAACTTCATTTATAACGAACGACATATAATATAAGAATATTTTACAAAATACATATGACATGACTAGAAAATTGGAATAGAATAATTACTGTTTATATAAACAAACAAGTTATATGGCCAAAATTTTTGTAAAAGATTTTCTTTTACGAACTTCAAGCGTCGATAAATTGAAAGTTTTTTTTTTCACAAAGTTTTTAGCGATGTAACAAATTTTAAGAACAACAAAAAACAATAAACAAGAGTTTACTTGATTGAATGAAGAAAAGATTTCTTACTCGAAGAGAGCTGGTGTAACTTATTGTTTCAATTTTAAAATATTTTCAATTAAAAGTTAAAGCTTAATTAAGGTTGTCGTAGACGTATTAATGAAAAAATAAATATTTGTCATTCGAAATATTTTCAACCAAAATATAAAAATTATGTGCTCAAATTTTGCATATAAGATTTATTTGTTTGCATAAAAGAAAACTCAAAAATCATATAATTTTTGAGGCTAGTCTGTCAATAAACGTACACTTTTAACTAAACTTGTAATAACACATATATGGCACATATAATATATAATATATTGAAACATTAATTTTAAATATTGATTTTACTAATTATTAATCTCAAACGAAAAAAAATAAATAAACATATACAAATATTTTTATGATTTTTCATTTACAATTAAGTAACTATTCACATCTTTCAGGGGTGATTTATTTCATAAGCTTATTTGAATACTTTCGGAATCACCAAAATGAAAAGAGTTATTGTTATACGACACTGTTCAATCCATTTAGTTTTAAAATTTCTATTAAATGACATTACTTCAGCGGTATTTTTTTTTGTTTTTTTCAACAATCAAAATTTGTTCAAGATAATATTTCATCGATAATATGATGTTACATTCGAGATAGTTGTATTGAGTAAACCATAAAAGCTGGTCATACAGATTATAATTTTAACTGCATATATTGTAGCTATTTTTCATTGAACAAAAACGAAGCGAATGATAAGAGAAATGCCTTAATTTACTAAATGAAATATTATGATTATTTATTTTGGTTTATGCAGACCAGCATATTTTTTTATATTTCCATAAAAGGTCTTCCGAAGTTCAAAGTCGTTTATTATTACAAGTCAGTCTCTAAGAGACCGGAAATTTTCTTTGCTACGCCTAGAGGAAGATGCGCACACATGCGCGTTCTGCATCGCTACTCTGAGCATATTCGTCCATTTCCGCTCCCACTGGCGCCAGAGTTTTCTCCCGCCGGACTGCTACCAATGCCGTAGTCCTTCAGACCGCGAGCGATGTGAACCTCCTGTGGCTCATTCTCGTCAACACCGGGGTGAAGGTATTTCCTCAAGAAGTGACAAGTGCCGGGAATGTCCGGTGGAAACGAGCTTGGTAAGCAAGACCTTTCTCGGGGTTCCATTATAAAGCCTGGGGAACCAGCCAACCACCTGTTAAAATAGTTGTAAACAAAATAAAAATATTAGCCCTGTATTAAGACCTAATATTTTAAGCAATACGATGAACAGAAACGGCATCATACTAAATCGAATAAATAAATGTATTTTTATTAGATACAATTTTTTTATAGGTACGTATTCATAATTTAATAAAAGCAATAATATGTACTCACTCAAAAGTTGTCGGACTGACATTGATCATTAAAGGTTCAGAGCCGGATTCAAACTTGTTTGCCAATGTTACGTTGTGACCAAACAAACAGTATTTCAGCATAGTCTTTCCAACAACTCCTGCTAGAACTGTTCCAGTGTGTAAGCCAATTCGCATCTGTTAAAAAACATGTTTTGGTCTTACTATTACAAATTTGATAAGTACGATTTAATAATTTTGATCGATAGATACGTTCAAAAAAAGTGGTATTTTGAGCAATGTTTTACCCGCTGCAATATGGATGAACGAATTTTTATTGATATAAATTTATCTCATGATTATCTTAAGACGTATTTACGTCTTAACACAAACATTGTTTAAGTGTCTATGGCAATGACAAACAACACTGAGTTGCCCAACAATATTTTTTTGTAGATATTTGCCATGATCTAACAGTGAATTGCGTTGCTATGACAACATGACCTAAATTTCAAGTTTTTAAATTTAAGTTGCCTTAATCTGACGCCTTGCATAAGATTATTAAGAAACTTTCATCATAGGAATCTCATCTATAAAAATCTTCGTGTAATAAAGAAGAATTTGTTTATTTTATCGACTGGGATATGATTAAAAATATTATTCCCAAGAAGAGATTTCTTTCCTAGACGAAACTGGCATTGATGAAGAACATTGGTGTAGATTGATATATACACATTTTCATGAAATAGGTTGTACGTATTACTGTATCTAAGTTTATTAGGTTTTTCAAGCCATTTTCATATAATTTCCAAGAATGATAATACAAATTAAGCTAATAAAAATATCAAAGAGGGAACTACATTCCGATTAGTAAGTATTGTAAATATTATACCTGCAAACTGTTTCGCTTACAAATATCCAGTACATATATAAATATGTACGGTCGGCATATTCAGAGGATGTTTGATGATTCTTATGAAATAGATATTTGATAAAGAATAAATAAATAAATAAGTTTAATGTTTTGGTATGCGTAAAGAAGAAGGCAAAATATTACCTTGATTGGATCACCCATATGCGTCAAATGATCGGCACAAGCATCTACCATTCGAAGCGCCATCCAAGCGATCTGTTGAGCATGAGTAGACGTCGCTCCTTGGAGACCACTTGCCACACAGTAAGCGTCTCCTATTGTCTCCACCTGATTAATAAAGAAAAATATCGTTACAATGAAGTTGAAAACATAGAAATACATCAGTAGTTCCCTGTCAATTTATCTTATCCCTGTTAATTATTTAAGGATCTGGTTTTTTTTATACATGTTTTCAGGTAAAAAATATAATATTTATTGATAAAATAATTTGTTGTTAAATTATAATGCAAGAAATTTTATTAGGCTAATCCATATCCTTAAAACTAGGTCAAGAGCGATGGCAGTCTCTATAGGCACGCAGCCATATACAAAATGCATAAGACTTTATAGAAAAAGTTCAGGCAAAATTAAACGTATACTTTTATAAATAAATAATAATTTTAGAGTAAATTCAAGTACCTTGTAAACGTCAAGTTGTCCACAAAACTCATCAAAAACACTGTAAAGGTCCTCGAGCATATTAATGACCATCATAGGTGTAGCTGTAGAACAAATTGAAGTGAATCCCACAATATCACTAAACAGCATGGTAACTCTGTCGTGAGTTTTCGCCTCGATTGTTTCACCTATTCAAAAGGAAATGAAACAAATGAGATCCTTCATTTTACAATGATTTCAATCAAAACAACAACAAATTGTTTTTCTACTAATTAGCAATTAAGGTTTATAATACTAGTATTATATAGCCACTACACAAGTCCTGGTTTGGCATACAAAGGATACATAATAATAATATTTTTTATTGACAGTGGAATTCAAATATTCTTTCATGGAAAAAATATTTTTTTGACAGATTTTAAATAAAAATATAAATAAATCTAAATTCTCGTATGTAGCTGTCAAGACATTCCAAAAATTTTATTTACTTTTAATTCATTAAAACACATTTTTAAGCACTCATTATAAGCACTTAGCACTCACTTTATCATAAAATATATAGTAAAAATTGTGCTAAAAAGTGTATTTTATTATTTTAAATATTAAACACTTCATAAATGTTTAATATACTCGTCTATAAATCTTTGTAGAAAAACATTAAGTACGTTTTGTTTTATATTTTAGGTAACGTGTGCTTAGTAAAAGTAGAAAGGAAAAAAAGAGTTGGTTTTTGAAACCATTTCTATAGTAGCCAAATATCAGAAATTTAAGCATTTTGAATCTTTTTATGCATTCATGTATTTGTTTTTCTGTTATTGACCGTATTTTTATAGTTAATTTGTAGAGGGTATAAAAAATATTCCATTTACATCAAGTTTGAATTTTGTTTTTATAGATTAAAATTAAATTTTATAAGTCCTTCTAAGTATTAGTTATTATAAACGAATTTTCATCGTTAGCGAAAGTTGATAAACTTTTAAGTATTGAAAAAGTCGTTCTAGTTTTTAATCTTTGTATTTTGATTTCATTTTCCTGAGTCAATAAAATATGTTTAGGTAAACAGACATTTTAATTGCCCCCGCTTTTCTTTTCATTAATTGTGTATCTTCTTCAAAAGGAAACTTTGTTTACTTTTATCAGTGGAAAATTCTCTGAAGCGTGTTTCCATGGTAACTGAACCCTTATCGCAGCTCTTCAAAATAGTATTAAAAATACAAAAATATGAACACTTGCATGTTGCCTAACAACACAAAGAATCGCGTTGTCACAAAACAACTCAAAAAATATTCATATGCGTGCAAATTTTAATACGAAAATAACCACGCAACAACAAAAAATGTTTTATCTCCATAAAAATATGAATGTTGTTAATAAAAAAAAACACTTAAATGGATTTTAGCAATTAGTTAACTGTCCTCTTTTCTATCATCTAATTGTTTGTCTAGATATTTGATACATAGTTTACGAATTGATGAATAAATGATCCGCATCCAAAACTAAAAAAAATTAGTATGTGGTTTGTAATGTAAGCAAAGTTTATGTTTCATTTTCTGATTGTTTTAGATTTGGTTTGTTTTTAAACTCGTATGTAATATTCCTTTTTTTAATCGCTATTATTTATCGCAGAATTACTATCTGTTCTGATGCTCAATGCTCAAATAAAAATGCCCGTGTTGCAGAAACTAAGTTTTTCCGTGAGTTCAAAAACATCTTTTTGTCGTATGACGAAAAGTTTATCTGCCACTAAAGCAAGACCGCTAATAAGTTAGGTTAGAACCAAGACAACTATCTTCATTGAAATACGGCGTTAAACGAAAAGATGGCTTTAGTAAGGTAAAATAATATAATCATACATACTGATTGAATAATGATAACAGAAAATGTTGACAAAGTGCAACCCGATTGGAACATGTTCATAAATGACTACACCAAAAGAATATTATTTATTTATTCTGGGAATTACAATTGTTAACATTTGGTTGCGGGGTCGAAAAAGCTAGGCATTCATGGGTTTATTAATAATAATATTGTATATGCTATTTAGAACAAATGCAAAGTAAATGGCTAGACATAATAAATAATATATGACTTATAACTATAATCACTTTTAAGGTGTTAACTGTCACTTCTTGATGGAAAGGCATTATATTTTAAATAATAAAAACACATTTTTTTAGTACTTATTTCCACAATTGTGGAAATAAGTACTAAAAAAATGTGTTTTTATTATTTAAAATTATAACTATAAAGCTACTCTAAAGCATCAAAATGTGATTATTTATACAAAGCTGATTTCTTTAAAGTCAGTCAATTTGGTGATATTTTACGTTACTTAATCCGATATGTCGAAGCCTCTTTTCACATGTTACATTCTGTTACCCACTTTTGGCGACAGCGGGTGACACGAGCTTATTTTAGCTTTGCAGTGAACATTTTATTCCAGCTTTTGGCGATGGTTTATTGAGTTCTTTATGAAACGATGTACGAATATAGAAATGTCACTGTTTTCAAGTGAGAGTTATTCTCAGAAAATAATATTGATTTTATTACAAAGATAGACAAACATTGATTAGAATTTTTCACGTAAACAAAAGTAAGATTTATTTTCGTGAATTTACAAACAAATATATACCGATGTCTTATTCAGAAGATTGATATACTAATAGAAAAATGATTAATATAATGATAATCATTAATATTAATGAGAATAAATCTTTTTTGTTAAAGCTGTAATTTGTAAGTCAGTGTTATTTAATTTTGTAAAATTTAGCTTTAAATATTTACCTCATCTAGAAGAATGTATGAGGTCAAGTCAAATTCATCAATCAAAATATATAATATTTGTTGGCTTACGAATTGGGATAAGAACAATTCAAGTGATTTTCTAATGAAAAAATCTCAGTTTAGTTCATCACTAATGTTGAACCGCTTAGGTCCGGCATTATTTTACACTATATAAATTACTGACATGAATAAGTAATCAACAATATGGCAACTCTTTTGTTTTAGAAAAATGAGAAAAAAATATTTTGAAAACAATTCCAAATTCAAAATCGTAAAAATAATGGTTAATGTTTATGTACAAAAGTTTTCTTTTAGATGCAAAAAAAAACATTAGAAATATTATACGAAATAAATAATCTAGGCGATAAAATTTTGAACTGCCTACAGTGGAACATGTAAATAGATAAAAGATACTACACTTGTATAGTTGACTAAAATCATTGATTTAAGGTATACAAATCATTATGAGAAATTTTATTTTCACACAGCCAATTTTTCGTTAAATCACTGTTAGGCGAAGGGCAACTGAATTCAAACTTATCTATAAAGTACCAGTCTTAAATATTACGGTTATTACAGCTGAGTTGGAAACTTGCAACTTAATAAAATAATATTGTTTGATTTTTAAGTGAAATCTTTCAGAAAGATTAATTAAAGGTCATCAATTTGAACAAATATTCTTAAATGTTTGTTTGAAACATTTCTTCACAAAATAAAATTAAGACAACAAAGATAACTTGCAAAATACAATGCTTTGTGAATTAATTTGTCTAAATTATCTTTCAAGATTCTGTTGATTGAACAAAGCAAAGTTATTTTGTGCTTCCACGGTAAACAATAATTTATTTAATCAATTTGAACTTTAGTTATTAAATAACAGCTTTTATTTTTAAAACTGTTACTAATCATTTTTAAAAAAGATTTGACAGTTTTATTTTATTTTTCAATATTATTAATAATTGTTATAATAATGAAATACAAATACGACAAATTTTAATATACCAAGATATTTCATTATTTGGAAGTGGATTTTATTTTTAATACGATAAAATCAAACTAGATATACTCATTTTTTTGTATTGTCAAATTGTTTTTGTAATTATTTGTGTTGTTAATGTATGAAAGAAAATAGTTTTTTGAAACTAAGTAGTCCGGAGTGTAATATTTTTACTAATATGAATAAGTAATGATACAATGACGCTATATAAATCACTTGATTTCTTAAATAAATATTACACATTATTAGTTAGTGAATGCAAAACTACACCCACTAGATTTTTTTTATACATTAGAGTTCTAATATTAAATTGATTTAAAGCCAACTGAATTTTTTGAATTCTAATATTAAATTGGCAAACAAATGACGTACGAACATGACATGAGAATTTGTAACGAGCTCAGAGAGTAACTAGCCGCTGTCATCCCTAACTGCAGTAACTAATTTGTTACATTGGATTCAAGCCAGCTTATACGATCGCCTAACTGTCAAAAATTGGTCGAAAACGTTATTGACTATTCATGAATTTCATGTTTGACAGCATTTCAAACAATCAGAATATAGAAAGTTGATAATATACAATAATTTATAAAAATTATCATATGTGTTCTGCTTATAACAATTATATTAAAGTGAGAATCGAAAGAGTTAGCAAGAGCTTTTTTTAACATTATAAAAAATAATAAGCAACCTTTATTATAAAAAAACTGATAACTCCAATACATCCGAAGGTAAATTTGATATGAAATAAAAGTGATTCTATTATTTCACACACGTATGCGAATAATGTTGAAAAATTTGAATGAATTACATCGCTACGATTATATTAACAGTCTTGAAAATTACCATTATTTGTTTTTTTATACATATCTAAGTAGATTTATTCAAGACTTGAAGATATTTATACTTTTACTAAGTAAAAACATTATTTAGTCATGTACAAAATGTACGATCTGTAAATGACTAACTTAACGCATTGGCACAATTATTTATTTTAAATAATAAAAACACATTTTTTTAGTACTTATTTCCACAATATATTTTTTGATCAGGACCGGTTTCGCTCATCGCGAACTTGATCAGTTGATAATGATCGCGATGAGCGAAACCGGTCCTGATCAAAAAATATATTGTGGAAATAAGTACTAAAAAAAATGTGTTTTTATTATTTAAAATATAATGCCTTTCCATCAAGAAGTGACAGTTATCACCTTAAAAACAATTATTTATGAAAGCTTTCAGTAAAATCTCAGTTTTAGTTTAATATGTGTAGACATTTCCTTGGATTTTCTTAGAAATTCATGTTTTCGGCTGAGGTTTCATCTCGATTTGATACATAAAAAACATATATTTTAAAAAGAAGTTCATAAAATTGAAAGATTTTTGATCTAACAAAGTAAATAAATAAAATTACTGTAATAATGCAAAGACATTTATCATGCAAGTATGGAAGAATCACAACTTTTTCGATGCAGAATTTTTTATATTGTATTAAAATGAATTCATAGTTTTTGCTTACCAAGCCAAAGTCTTTTGGCAATGTCTGGCGGAAAAATGAGTTGTAAAAGACTAACATTCTTTGCTCTTTCCTTGTCTACAGCTCTGTTAGCCTCTTCTATCGAGCTCTTCAGTTTGTCCATTCTCCTTCTAAGACCATCCTGCAAAAGGGAGAATTTGTAAAATTATTTTGATAGGCTTATCGAAATAAAAATATGATGGGAAAAAAGCAATATATGTGGCAAATATGTATTTATATTGATCCGATCGTTATTTTTACAGTAGCTCAGAATTTCGTTTCAGATAAAGCAAAAATAGATTGTACTATTAACTAAAATGGTTGCTCCACCATAGTATATTACAAATATGGGACCATTGTACATATTTTTTGTTGTTTTCTATTATCCAATGAAGGCTTAGACAACTAAATATAGTAAAAAGTAGCGTTATAGATTAATAAAAATAAAAAATCAAAACTCAACTAATAAAAATGTCAAGTGAGATATACTCGTTTGTTTAATAATTGATCTGAATTTTTGGATAAAAGCGTATTTTGAAAGGGTAATTACTTCTGGTTGGTACATTTTAAATGTCAACATTTGTCATTTTTACTCTTGATTGTGTTACGAAACACATTAGTAGGAGAAACTATAATTTAGAAAACCTTTCATGAATAATGAATGATCTTATTCAATATTAATAGTATTTAATTTCATTTTGAGATTGAACAAAACTACATTTTGAATTCATAAACTTAAGAATGACTGAAACATGAGAGAGACTCATACAGGAAGTAAAAACATTTTGTTTATTTATCTTTTCAGTGATTATGTTTTAAAGCATCGTTTTTATTTTTCCTAACGCTGAATGAATGAAATAAATAAATTATTTTGAAAATATTTTATATTATGTATGAGAACTGAACTAAAATAATAATATATTCATATGCTGAGCGTGTCAGTGACATGTATTGCGTGTCATTTGGTTTGGAAATATATTTGACGTATAGGTAATTATATTTCAGATAAAGAACGAAACATATCACCTCAATTTGTCAAATGGTGCAAATTCGTACAAAAATAAAATAATGACCAAAGGAGTGGCGTGAAATTAAAGCATTATAAAAAATCGCACCAATTAGAGAATAATATTTCACAAAACACAAGATTAAATACATTTTAATTTTTTCAAACGAGCCTAATAAACGTAATAATAATGGTGTAAGAGAATGGTTAAAGTAATAATTAAAAACATGCCACAAATAAATTAAACGAATTATAATGTGAGATAGAGAATTGTGTGTAATATTATTAAGTCTAAGCCTCTGTGGAAGAAACGAAAATTAATTTGATTATAAATTATTTTATTTTTGTTATATAATACACTTTTTATGTTTTAACTGTCACATTTTGGAGGAAAAAAAGTCTATTTTAAAAAGTATAGCAGATATTTTTTACTTTTCCACAATTGTATAAGTAAATGATGGGAAACGGTTTCACCTATCCCAATTATTATACATTGTCAGCTAAAAATGATTGCAATGAGAAAAAGCAACCTTTTCATCATGATATATTAACAAAATAATTATAAATAATTCATGGAGAACATATTGTCAAAAACACACAGGTACTGAAAAAATCGAATTGTTTGAAAATTGGATTAACTTCTTGAGAAATATTAGTAAACAAAGTTATACAAGAGATTTTAAAAGCTCTAGCTCTATTTAATAGCTTAAAAACAATGAGACTGCCAAAGTTATTGAAAAATTGAAGAGTTTTTAGGGCGATAATTTTTAATTACTGAAATGAAAAAAAGGATAAAATAGCTTTTTCTTTCAAGAATTCCTCTTAGCTTGCATATTGTAAAAATAGATTTTAGCATTGAAATTAATTTAATTGAAAAAAGAGGAGATATTTTTTTTTATCTGCTTCTATTTATTTAGCCATACGTATTTTGACTTATCGACTGTTTTGTAAATAATATTTTTTCATTAAAGACCGTTTTATTTAAATGTTTTCATTACGATCAAAGCCTAATTGAACATGGCACATCGATCGTTCTATTGATGAAATGTAGAAATATGTTCAAGTGAAATTGAGTGGCAAAAGAAACCAATTCTGTGTTTCATTTTTTTTACAAATTACGTAAATGTTGCCTCTTTGTGTTTTCAATAAATATTTGGAATCAAGCAAAATGTGAACTGAAAAGGAATCGTGGAATCTGATGTGAATAATTAATTAAATATACCCGATTGAATCGATCGAATCATTTACGATCGCATGTAGTTTGAAACGCTACAAATAGTTTAAATTTTAAGTAATCAGGCAAAGCAATGATGGAATGCGAATGAGCGAAACATATCAATTAGTGTCGAAACTCATACTGGTATCAATACTATCTATCATATGATTTGAATGATATCAATTATGTCAATCAGCTAGAGTATGACATTCGCAATTCATTTAGCAAGCAGATTAAGTAATGTCACAACTATCACAGTAATTTTTCTATTGATGCTTTTTGTAATAACAAGATGCTTTACCAAAAGCAAAGGGTACTTGTTAAGCGTTGTGATATAAAAAAAAAATTCATATTCGAAATAGGCAATTCTTTTTAATTGATTAAATGGGCATTCACTAGGTAGAACTCCATTATAACACGGTGAAAAAAATAGCAATTTTTTTCAATATAGTTGATAGCTATTTCAGCTCACGTCATCGTCAGAACTATGCTTAAACGAACATTTGCTTATCTATATATAGCTGTGTAGAAAAGGTACACAATACATCTTCTCTCCTATTTTAACGACCTAGCTTGTTTCTTGCTCGCAATAAAACTAATTTTTTCCAAAAAATGTCACAAAATGGCGGCTATGTCAATAAGTTAACATGTGGCACGGAAATGGTCTATTACGGAAGCAAATCAGACCCCCCCGCAGAGGGTTAAGTAACGTAAAATACATTAGTTTGTTCGTTAAGAATCCTTTGTGATAGTTGATGTCTATTGGTTTCCAGCTGTTCCAAAGCTGTCATTCTGCGACCCTTACCACAAAGATGCAAACACTTGGGCGCTGAGTTTGAATTTATATTATGCGATTCTTTTATAACGTGATTATCGAATTGTGAACCTGTTTTTTTACTGTTGAATGATCTTACATGTTCCTTAGCTCGAGTGGATTCTTTTTAATGTACATAAATGTCAAGTTTTGATGAGGATGTAAGCTGAAATAGCTATCGAGTAAATATCTTATATTTTATTAAAACTAAAAGACATTGCTGTTTTTAACCATGTTTTAATGGAATTCTATCAAATAAACGCTTATTCAATTAGTTTATAAGTGACATATAAAATACAAATGTGTACCATATATTACTATAAATGATAAGTGAACTTTGACAGGTGACACTATCAACTGGTGCATACAATATTGCTTGTGAAAATAAAATCACAAATGGTGTATTGAATACATTCAAATATGTCAGTTTTATGAAAACATGCTTAAATAAGCTTGCATGCAAATTAAAATATAATAAATTATATTAATTCAATTGAATCACGGCAAAACGTTGGCATTACTTTTACTATGAAACAAAATGATTTGCCCATATTATAGAAGTTTTTTCCAATCCAGTATGTTTTGTAAATACTATTGCTTAACATAAAAATGTTGAAAATATACAATTCGTTTATGTAAGCTATCTTCTACAAGCATTGTTTCCTTTTTGAAAATATACTAGTCATGATAATTAAAAAAAAACCTAATGCCGAGTCAGAATTTTAATTCAATTATTATCGCGTGACTAAACTAAAAAAACCTCTTGTTTTTAGGCAAATTTGTAAAAAGCCATCAAATGAAGGAATCGTTTAACCTAATGAAAATGTGACTTTACATTTCTAACGGGGTTGTAATGTTTTCACCGTATTTATTTGCCGGATACTTTTAATTATAGTAATAAATTGGATACAAAAAGTTCTCTTGTGTAAAACAGCTTTTAAAAAATTAAACGATGAATATCGCCGATCAAAGTTTTATGTTTGTTTTTGTTTGGTTTGATATCTATTTATCGTAGCGCTTGTTATAAAACGAAGACAATTAAATGGCCAATTACGATAGAACAAGTAACTTTATCAATAGATTTATACACAATAAGCTGGTTGCAGGGGTAAGTATATTTTTTTCAAATATTAAAATTTATTTTGATACAGCCCTTTCAAATTTTTTCCGAGATGAAATACCTAAATTGAAGAATCGAAACAATAAGTTAAAAATGTATTTAATTACGGAATTTTTTATTGATTTCAGTATTTTTTTATTTGTTTTATTTGCTACATGCACGTTGCAAAAATTATAATTATTAGATTTATTGCTTCTGGAACGTTACAAATATTAAAAATGTTTTTTTTTAATTAAAGGAACAGAGACAAAACAAGGAAGTCAACCAAGCAAGTTTGTGTATAATACATTAAAAAATAGTATGCGCCTGAACTTTTTCTCTTTTACATGGAATATGTCGACATTCGAAACAATACTGTTAAATATTGATAATGCTCTTGGCACCGGCAGCCCAATTGGCTGATTGGTTCAACACTTTAGAAGAACAAATAATTCATGTCCACGACTTCTTAAAAAATCTCCGGAACATACAATTTGATATTATCTAAGTCAAAAAAATATGTGGCGAGGTACATTTATCTTCGAGTTTTCATATTATTGAAAGCATTTTTAAAACAAAGTCATTTGGATATAGCAATGGATAATATACAAATGACATAAAGTAAACAAGTCTCAATCAGTCATTATTGTCGATAAACTACCTTTGCTTTGAGTTATAATTGGAAGAATTTTATACGTAAAGAGATATCCGCTATGCAAAATTCTCACTAAACAATAAATCTAGAGAGAGGTGTTTTAATAAATTATTTACTCTTCTTAATAAATCGAGCGATATTTATTTTTTCGCTGACTTTCACACGAATTATATTTAAGGCATTCCACGAAGTCTTAACTTAAGCCTATAATAGAGAGATAATTATTTTTTGGTTTTTTAAATACTCCTTAAGATAAATAATTTTTCGCAATTGAGTTACTTGAAGTCTGAATCTTTATGAAGGTGCACTCGAACTGTTGTAAAAATTCTAAATTCAGAAGAGAGAAGTATACTTATTCAAATAATATAAAAGATAAGCTTCGTGTTCTTAATTGTTTAATGAATCTCTTATTTACAAAGCTTAATATTAAACTACACTGAAGAATTATATTTTACCCCGAGGTATAAAAATTCGACTCGAAATAAAAAAAATTTGAAGCTTTGAAAACCCATAGGTAATTAAATCATTTAAAAAGCTAAAGGAATCCGAAAAGAGGGTAAAGTTAATTAATACTAAGCCATTTTTTTGGACTTAGTATTATCTTTAATAAATTCGTATTATTGCAAAGAAGATTATAATTTTAATAAGGAGAAAATTATGGTATAACCAAGATAGCTACGGAGAAAGGATAAAAAAAAGAATGAAAAACCGATTAATTATATTGAGGAAAGATTAGAAACGCAAAAATAATTCGAAATTAATCTTAAGCTTATAATTTTTAAGCTTTTTTTCAACGAAGCCTCAGCAGACATTAAAAAAATGTGATCTGATGTTTTATTTAAAGTAAGCACCCGAGAACTGTAGTTAAAAAGTCACTTAACACACATTGTAATGAATCACATCTGCAAAATGCTGATAAATTTTATAACCAAGATAGCTACGGAGAAAGGATAAAAAAAAGAATGAAAAACCGATTAATTATATTGAGGAAAGATTAGAAACGCAAAAATAATTCGAAATTAATCTTAAGCTTAAAATTTTTAAGCTTTTTTTCAACGAAGCCTCAGCAGACATTATAAAAATGTGATCTGATGTTTTATTTAAAGTAAGCACCCGAGAACTTTAGTATAAAAGTCACTTAACACACATTGTAATGAATCACATCCGCAAAATGCTGATATAATAGCTTGTTTATGATGAATTTGTGTACACACTTTGTAAGATCTCGTTAATTGCTTGCGAATAACAGGAAACATTTTATATACAATACAATACAGATCGTCTGGGACACGCAGCTGTATGCCATTATAACTAAATTATATTTGTTAAATGCTTATATTTTACCCGTACTGATTATTATCGTGCTATATGATAAATACCCTGTTTGTTAAGCTTCAAGAATAAACGCTTGCGTTATATATTGGGAGGTAAGTGGTTTGATTTAATGAGAATTACGGAGATTCAATGACGTTTTTGTCAGTGTCTTTGTATACCAGTTATCATGAGGAGATATTAGAAGTCCCCGGGCAATGTGCTGTAGAGGGTCACACTCCTGCTTGTTTTTTCTTCCGACCAACAAGATTGCGGCGTTATGGATGACCGTCGAGTACTTATCACAAGATGAACTATATGGATTTTGAAAGACACTGGCATGTCACGAAAGGAAAGGAAGCAATGGACGGGTGACATGGTTAGCTCGATTTTATATATTAAGTGTATTCTGCAAATGCAAGCGACTAACATTATATCTTTTATAGGAGTATTAGTACTTTAAAATTGAAATGCCAAAATTTAATTGGTCTTCAATAAAACACTGATCTGAACGTAACAGAGTATAACCTGTTGAATTATCAAATCAATTGTTCATAATATACAATATTTTGAGGGATCTAGATAATATAATTAAATCAACAAGATATTCATTACTTTTACTTAAAGTTTGTAACTGCTTAAACATCCATATTTCATTATTTGTATTCATTTTGTCATTAATGTTCGTATTTATAAACAACATTATCAGGATAAAGCGATCTGTCCGCATTGCAATTGCAGCTATATGGGGTTTACGTTATCACCTTTTGTATTTAAGTAATATGCACGTATTATATATACACTCATTAAGGTTTGATTCCAGAATTTATGAGGTAGGCTGCATATTTTTCGTTCCGAAAGATAAAATTGATTGTTTGCCATACATTTATTTTAGAAATCTATTATTATTATCAAAGTGTTTAAGGTCTCATTCAATTCATAAAACAATTTATAAGTTACTTTAGAGCATTGTTTCTACATCTGCTTATCTGCACATGGATGCAATAGAACTGTCAGTCAGTAAACAATTAACATTGCATATTCATGAGAAGATTTATACAAAGAAGTATTGATTCTAAGACTCTTATTATTATGGTATATTATTATAAAAGTAGAAATTGTTCGGTTCGAACTATTTAATGTCCATGATGTTCATTCTTTATAACTTTAAAAATCGAGATATTATCGGGATAAACTTTTATAAAATGCGACAAACTTAATTTCCTCAAATCCTTTTCGACGCGATGCTTTATGCCCGGCAACTAATGCGAAAAGAAATATGACGCTTCATTGTCTTGTGCTTAAATTCGCATAAGCTCGAGTCGTTTACAGAAGATACTGCATAGAGATGAGCTCACAGAGTCAAAATCGGTATTTGATAAGTTTGTTTTGAAATACACAATGATAGACATGGCATAGCACACAAAAATTTGAATCTAATTCGGATGAACATGAATCGTGATAGTTTAACAAAAGACGGATATTAATTGATTGATAAAAATGTAGAGTTGGATTCCTTAATTTAGAAAGTTTTTCTATGAACAATAACAAGCGTATTTTAAATAATAAAAATACATTTTTAGTACATCCTTCCACAATAACTTTTATGATATGGACCGGTTTCGCTCGTCACGAGCATTATCTACTATCTATCATCAGTTGATAATGCTAACGATGAACGAAACCAGAACCTGATTATAAAATATATTGTGGAAACAAGTACTGAACATGAATTTTTATTATTTTAAATATCATTAATTTCCATCAAGAAGTGAGAGTTAACACCTAAAAAGCGAATAAAAAGCGTGTAAATATGAATGAATCGAGCATGGTTTTCCAATAATTTATTTAAATCTCTTGATTGTTTGGTTTATTGGATTTGTCACCACAGGCGACCATAAATCAGGAATTTTAAAATATAATCTATTTTTAAAATGGTTTTTCATTTTTTGTTCAAAGATAGAAAGATGGATGCTTATCATGACACGCATAAAGTAATAAACAAAAATGAAGAAAGGCTAATTTTGTCTGCATACTTCATTTATATATTTAAAAAAATCAAATATAGATGCAAAAATCCATTTTCCCAAATTTTTTTAACCCAGAAACAGGAAAATAAAGCGTTAAACTTCATTCGAAACGTGCGACACTAAAATTGAATACAAATAGCGGGAAAACATAAATTCCGCTGATATAGTTTCAGAGGTCACTGTTTTTGTGTTTATTGTATATTGAACCATTATTTGAGTCTTTGTTTGAATATTATTACCGTAACGCAACCAGAAACATCAATTTTTGATAGCAATAAAAATTGACAAATAGAGTTTTTTGTTGCAGCACATTTTAATTTTCTATCTTCTCTATTTTCTTTACGGAGAAAAACAATTTGGTTGAAAAATGTTTTTTGAATATGAAATGAATGATCTAACCAATATTTATTTAAATGCATTTGGCATTAATATTTATGTGCTAGATGTTTGTTTTTATTAAAGATATTAGATAATTTAAAATAATAAAAACACATTTTTATAAGAGTGTTTATTTTTACAATATGTTTTGTCAATGCGAAACCGATCCTGATCATAAAACATATTGTAGAAATAAGTGATAATAAAAAGTGTTTTTATTATTTCAAATATCATATCTTTCCATCAAGAAATGACGGTTAAATCTTAAAATTCACAATAAGATAATTTTACGAAATTAATAGAAAATTTATTCAAAATCTTGCCTAGTTGAAAAAAGATTTCGTATAACATAAAAAGAATGCAAGTCGAACAAAAATTTTATTAATTAAATTAATCTCCTATCAGTTGAGTGTTTTTCTTCACCAACTATAGATACATTTATTGTATTATTGTAGTACGCACTCAATTTGTAAATTTTATATAATTAAATACCGTTTATATACTATATAAAACACGAGGGTACAGTTTGAAAATTAAATATTCGCATCTCCGCATTTCACCATATACATAACTTAAAGAGTTTTCTGTTTCACAAAACTTTACCTCAAGTGAAAGAAAACTTGAATAAAAATGATTAAATACCGAATAAAATATTGTCAAAGTAAGTTTCATTGAAATTGTCTTTACATATTTCACAGCCATTATGTGAACATATTTTGTTTTTCTCATTACTTTACAAACAATTTTATAAGCAATTTCATCGAGATGTGCGTAATTGAAATTCAAAAAAACGTGGCGGCAATGAAAAAGATTTTCGACAAAATGTTAATAACTGCCATAAAATGTATTAAATATTCGTGTAGAGGCTTATTATCTTACTTAGTAATTCAGAAAATGACCGAGCGCAAAGTGAGAGACAATTATTGTTTCCGTAAAATTGGATAGCGACGAGAAAAAAAGGTCGTAAAGTATTTTTACTTTGTCGAAAAATATGAATAATTTACAGATATACATAAAGATTTTTTAATTTACGGAAAGTGATTTGAAGAAAAATGAGTGCGGATCTTTTTTATATGTGTAAATAGTGAACTTCACAAGTCTTTAGTTTGAGTATCATAAGAAAATTAAATTAGTTAAGTTAGTTAGTAAAAAAACATTAAATCATTCAAAACCTAATTGTACCATGAATTAATATATTTAAAGTAATAATACTTGAATATATTGAACTAATATTTGAAAAAATGTGATATCGAAGAATCACATAAAACAATATAGTACTGATCTTGAAACAATGTAGTAACAAACGTATGTTGTTAAAGCAAACATAAAATTTTGCTAACATTTAAAGAAAACACGTCCAGAAAGTTGAAAAATTTATGTTTTATATAAAGAGTAATGCACTGACAGGAAATAATAAACTGTACGCTTAACTAAGTCAATCTTTTACAATTTTTCTCGCAACGTACTGTTATAAGAAATAAAAAGTATTTATTACATGGTAGGTTTATATTTGTCTTTGTTGCCTTGGATTTTTTTCACCATTATGCATTTTCATAACACACATTTTTTCACTGTTAGATTCTAACGAGGCTCAGTGACTGTTTACAATATAAACTATCCATCAATTTTATTGTGCATGTTTATTTTTATTTGTTGAAGACTAAATCGTTCCAAATAGTGCCGCATGAAAATAAAGGACTATAGAATTTATTTATTTATTCATTGTAAAAAGTATTCTTCACTATTATTGAGCCATTCATACAGTGTGTTTTGAAGCTTCATCAAAACTTGGCTGTATGCAGAACATAAAAATAAAACATATATGTCATATATGCATATAAGAGAAAAACTGCGATGCGCTAAAATATGGTTTCTCCGTTAGGACGCTTTAAGTATAATAAATGAGCTGTAATTTGCCTTGGACGCTACCAAGTCGGCGTGCTGTTTAGGTTTTTCTTCTTATCGTGTTCGTGCTGTGAATTTTTTCAGAGGATTTGATAAGCGGTTGTAAAATATTGACTCTAGTAACGAGTCAAAAATTTCGATTATCATAGCACTTTTTTAAAGTAAATACACCCAGTCCTTTTTTGACGCGAATTCGATTATACGCGATTTTTTTGGTCGGCACCGTTACATTTTTTTACGCGCTTCACTCGTTTTTATGTGATTTTTTTTATTAAATAAAAAAACAATGTGTATTTTTAAAACTTAATTCATAAGTGAAAAAATTATATTGTTAGAGTCTCATTATATTTTATAAGCAATAAAGACATGAAATATATATTTTTTTTGCACGAATTTTAAAGAGCAAATTTTGGTTTTTCATACGTTTTTGGTACTTTTTCACGCGATATTTTAATTTTTGGAACCAATTTATCAAATAATAATTGTGTTGTGATTTTTTTATGCGAATTTTTTTACGCGCCGTTTTCTGGAACCAATGTATCGCGTAAAAAAAAGAATGGGTGTATACAGTTTTTGTTGAATTTTTTTTTCATCTTGAAAAGATATCACTGTTTAGTAACTTTGTATTTAGTAAGTGATTTAAAATATTAGCAAACGTGTTCCTAAAATGTTTATGTTTGTAAAATTTTTAGTATTTCCGTGAGTCGAAATTTGTGATATCACTTTTACTATAACGAATTTCAACTTAATTTGATATCGTACAGAAATGTTAGTAATTGACATGTTCTGTGAGTAAGGTACAAACTAAGATAGTTTGCCAAACTTTTCTATACTATAAGACTTTTACTTTTACGCTTTTCACGAATCCGTGACGAGTAAGATGACAAAGTATATGACTCCAATATCGGCGATGTGATAAATGACAAATTAGTTTGCCCTTAAAATTATACCTAAGAGCCGTTTTGCGTTGTCGAGTATAAATTATGTTGAACCGTAATGTTTGAAAACTAAGCTTTCCAATTTGCACGTGTTGTTTCAAACATACGATATAAATTATAATTTTGTTATTATGATTACAATTTAATATATATTTTATGCCGGAGATAGTTTGTCGTCCCAAATGATTCAATTTCCCAAGCGGAATTTCATAAATTATTGAACAAACACTTAATAACTAATATATTTATTTTCTAATATAATGTTAAAGAAGCAAATGATAAAACAAAAAAAAAATATTTTTAAATATCTTAGAATTGCTGTATTATGAATTTTAAATATCCAAGCTCAACTTAAGAGTTTTTTCTGTAGAATGATGTATTAAAGATTATGTAGTTAAAAAGTGTGTGAAAAAGCTTGTAACACGGTGAAAAAATAACAATGTATTTTAGTTCTACAAAATTATTTTTCAAAATATAGTTGATAGCTATTTCGGCTCAGACCATCGTCAGACGATACGAATAGTTCTGATGATGGCGTGAGCCGAAATAGCTATCAACTATATTTAAAAAAATAATTTTGTAGAACTTAAATACATTGCTATTTTTTCACCGTATTATAATGGAGTTCTACCAAGTGAATACCAATTCGATCAATAAAAGTTTTTTGTTGTTTATCCACATGCTGTCTTATATTGAATGAATGGTATGTAGAGTTTAACAAAGATTTAAACTTTTGTAGTTAAACTAGTGAAATAACGAACGCAATAATTTTGGTACTATCTTTTTAATTATCCTTTAGTGACAGCGATCTTTTTTATATTCAGATAAATACAAAATAATACGTGAATATTTAAAAAAAGTGTAAAATCATCTGGTTTATTTATTATAGTAAAGTTCAAATACCTGTGCTCTTGCTTGCTCTCCCACCAGAATCACGTCTCTTGTGGCATCGTGCAGCGGGATATCTGATATAAAAAGACCCCTCCCAGTTAATCCTTCCAAACCGTCGAGGAAAGGTGATCCGATAAACAGTAAGGAATCCGATTCTGGACAGAATACCATCTGCCCTTTCAACTCTAAGCCCTGCGAATAAAGAAAAAAGAAATTTCAGAATCAAGTATTTGAACCAATATCTTGAAATAAAAATCGAGGATACGGTATCCTCATACGGTAAAATAAATTTGTCCTAAAGGTTCATTTATCGCACTATCTTTGCGTTTTACACGTTTGCTATTTATACGCGAAATTGATGAATTAGAGAAATAGTGCATTTAAAGATAACGTTTCGAATAAAAAATCATTAACCTTAAATATTTTTATTACTTTTCATTTATATAAACCACATAATGTTAGATACAAAAATAATTTTAACATAATACAAGTGCATTCATCAGTCAACTAGGACAGTGATGATGCATATAAAGATAATGATGTTCATAAATAAATTATAAAAAACTCACCAAAAGTTTGTTATAATGCGTTTGGAAATATTAGTAATTATTATTTATTCAAAAAATATTTTAATTGCCATCAATTTTTCCCGTAAAATAAATATTTTTCGTTCAACATTTAATATAATATGTGTGCCATTTTAAAAATGGAGTTATTCACAAAAAGCTGAGTGATAGAGCAACTAAATTATATTTTTAATAAAAATACTCCACGTCATTTTTTCAATCACCCGAGAGTGTCCTAAAACTAATATAAAATACATTTTAATTTAATTTAATTTGCTATCACAACGTTGCGAAAGGATAAAAAATAATATTTTCAACAATTAAAACCTTATGTATGTGTATTAAAAAAAGTATTTGATGCCGATTGACGATTCAAATTCGATAGAAAATTTAGATGAATTTTAAATTATGCATGACCAACACGTTTTCAATAGTTATCTTATGTGACTTGAAATTATTGAATAAGTTTGAGGAATTATTCCAACTTGGAAATTTAACCCATTTCACAAAATAAAGAATTAATAGTTTGAAGGTATTCTGTGACTAGTTTTTAAAATTACCATTTTCTTTTATGCGTTGTATCTTGATGTAAAAAAATATATTATAGACATCAGGTAATCAAAAAATAAGACTATTTCGTCGTTTCGCTGGTTTTTTCTAGAGAATCTATTATTTTAAGCATGAAAAAAGTTTTATAACAAAAAATAAAAGTCTTTTTTAAAAAGTGAATATAGCTTTAATCTCAATCAAAACTTAAGCTCAATTATCAAACAACAGTAATTTTGATGAAAGATAAGATGTAATATTTTTTTTGTCTAGACTTAAGACTCAGTTTCTCTTTACTCAACTCAGAAGCATTTTTATTTGAATAGTTTTTTAAATATGAATGCTGTAATAAAAAAAGATGGGCGCCTTATTAAATATTCTACAACCGATACTGAAATAATTGTAAGTACAAAAGTTTGACATCGAATTACCATTTTTTAGAAACTAATATTTTGTTAAATATTATATTAAATATAAAATACATAACAAATGTGACATTTTTTAAAATAAATGTTTGATATTATGTATTGATGAATTAAATTTTATTTTAATATTAAAAGCATACCTTATACCAGTCGCAAACCCGTCCTTAAAATAATTGAAATGTTAAACTAGGCTTAATTTAGAGAAAAAAGAAAAAGGTTTATTGTATACTTACATTAGCAGCACACTGCCCCTTATCACTGGGAATCTTGAGGACAAAGACGAAAGGTGTATTGGCTCTTTGGAGAATGTCTTTGAAAGTGAGAGAAATCCCCCGAGGCCGTTGCAGGCTGAAGTAAGTCGGAAGCGTTGTACCACAGAGCGGGAGTGCAGCCCCGAACAGTCGCATAAAGCCGGCACCTTGGGGTTGGAAAAAGAGTTTGTGAATTAGGGATAGTTCGAAAACTTTGTCGTCCGTCGAGATTTTGAAGTAGCTACGCCGTTCGCTCGAAGTAAAAATTGTACCATACAAAAACGAAAATGGTAAGTGTATACTTTTAAGAGCTATACACACGTATATATACGTACTTTCTGTCTTTATAATAATGTGCTTAGACAGTAACTGAATTCCATCTGAGTTTTAATATTTTTTTTTATGATTCAAGAGATACCTGTATGGAGAAAATATTCTATTCATATCATTATTGAATATTTGTGATAAATTTTTTTAAGAAAACTAATTATAATATGGTGAAAAAATAGCAGTGTATTTTAATTCTACAAATGTTTATAAGATATAGTTGATAGTTATTTCGGCTTACGCCATCGTCAGAACGGTAAATAAAAAAAATTGTAGAACTAAAATACATTGCTATTTTTTCATCTCGTTATAGTGGATATCTACCAAGTAAATGCCAATTAAATTAATAAACCTAATTAAATATTGATATCGTCAATTAAAATAGGTAATGATGATAGAAGAAGCGCTTGAAGACTTTTTATAGTAAGTCGAAAAGGGTTGGAAAAAAAATCAAGAAATTTCACGATATAAGTTGAGAGTGTGTAAATATTTTAATATGAAATATGAAAAAGAGGTTAAAATGTGATATCTAAAAAAACGATACTCAATACAAACAAAATTCAACCAAAGAAACATAAAATATGTTTATTCTGCAAAAAAAGTTACCCACGTTAAAAACTTTTTCCATCCCAGAAAAGGAGCCGATTTCTCTCTCAATCGAAAATTTTGCTCTAAAGTGACAAAGCTCGAACTTCATATTTATTTTATACAAGAATATAAAGTGATCACAAAATTCTTGAGCTTAAAAATAGCTGAGGGTCGCATCAGAAGTCTGATGGGTTGAGTAAGGGTTCAGAGTCTTGAACCTTGCAAGTGAATGAAAAACTTTTTAGCTGTTATTTTTAGTCATGCTCTTTTCTATTGTATATGGATCATAATAAAATGTTATATATCAAATTTTTTTGATAGATTCTACTGTGCGTAAAATGAAAATAACAATACAAACTATTTAATATCAAGAAAAAAGGATCTTAGAATTTTCATTTTAAATAAAGATGATTTTGGATTATTAAATAAAATAAGCAAAATATTTTATTTTTCATTACAAAAATAAATCAGCTTGTGAATTTTCAGCATAACGTTTCTCTTGAACTTGAAAAGATTGATTTTTAATAGAGTAGAACATAATATCATCTCTTTGTAAGAACGATTCAAAAAAAAAAAACAAAAGTGAGACAACAACCGATGTGAAAATACTGTATACGGATTTTATTTTGCATATTTTTTTTTGCATGTAGAAGTCTCAAATAAAATCTCATAACAATAAATGAAAAATGTGGATTTAACTACAGGACCCTAAAACAAAAGAGCGGATTCACAGTTATTACTGAGTGTAATGGGGTTTTCAAGAGTAACAAATTAAGAAAAATTCATATTATTCCAATATTTTTTACGATTTTTTTATTGTACAAATCTATAATGTTATCTCTAAAAAAATCCTTAAGGATCCTGAACGAGTGAAAAAATTATTTATTTTAATATTTATTATTAAAATTATTTCAATATTTGTTTGAGTGTTTATTTGATTTAACTTCACCCTATAAATCTGTGGATACGAATTGTTTATACTGTGTAATAGGGAAAAATACACAACAAGAATATTGAAATTGATAGCTCAACTCTGTAGCGACTAACTTAAGGAGCGACAGCAGAAACGACAGAAAAATATTGCAAAAGTTAATTTACTATATAAATTATGATGCAGACTCGAATGGCGCTGACATTAGCGAGTCTCAACGCTCCGTCAATTTGATTTAATAAAAATGTTTCAAAAAATCGTATGAACATTTTAATAATATTTGAGGTTGTTTGATAATGTGGATTTTATCCTTACCTAATTGTACGATCTCCATTTTCCTATCGATGACAAAATGCCAGGGAAAAGCTTTGCAGAAACTTGCAACTCCCATGCTAAGGTCAGCAGCGTTTGTGGATAGCTCGGGGGTCGATCGGCGGTCATCCCGGGTAACGACGTCACTTGAATCGGCGTCGGAATCGACAGCAGTGTCGACGGATGCTGATGACGAGTTATCACGGGGCGGTATGGGTGGCGGGGGTCTTCCTTTAGAAGGCACTGGTGCTGCGTGAGGAATTGCAGTAATCTCGTACCTATCGTCAGAAATTGGAAAACGAAAAAGATAAAACTTTAATATTGTTATAGCATGAAAAACTCTAAGGTTTATGGAAATAAAAATAATCAAAATTATTTTTTTGCATTTTAAGAGAAACTATAAACTAAAATGCACACTTCTTAAAGTTTGAATTGTAGTATTGATAAAAATTAAAACTGTAATTAAAACGAAATTTTGCAAATTATACGAATGTTAACAAAGTCTAAAAACCTTTTTTTATGAAAATTTGGATAATATATTTTTTTTATATAAGTGATAACCGGTAGTATTGAAAATAGAATTTGCAAATCAACCTTAGAACATAATATTTAGATTTATAATTACGGCAGACAAAAGATTTTGCATTAACATTCAATAGAATAGTTTCTCAAATTGTGTCCATATATATGACACAATTCGTTTCAAATGCGCTCATAAATCTAAGTTATGATAGAGTTGTCTTTAATGTCGTATTTCTTTTTAGTAAATAACATAATTTATTTAGATTCACACTTCATTGATATTTGTGTAATTTTATTAAATTAATTTATCTTGATGATTTTAATCCGAATTGCTCGTGATCTTCTAAAATGTGTAATCTTCAAATAATGTCAGATATATTTACTCTTCGGTACATTTTGAATTAAATTTGTAATGATAATAGTATAGCAATGCCATAAATCGTTTGAATTCCAAGACAAATAATTCTCTAAAGCAGGAAGTTGTATCTATTGGGGCATTGACTCACCTAAAATGCCTGGGGTCATTATGATATCGGCTGAATTCTATGACTGCAGTCGTATTATAGTAAATTTGTGCAATAGCTTTAAGGCTACCCACTAGTAGGTAAGCTAAAGGCTCTCTCTCAGTTGTGAAATGAAGTTCAATACAGCCGTGCTCTGTTGTAGTGCATACAAAAGCAGCTTCGTAGTCTTGCAATGCATTATCCGACGCATCGTCCTGACGAGAAACATAATACACATGATATTAACTTCATATAAGCTTCTGCAGTAAAATGAAATTGTAAAACCACTAAACCGTTTGAAAGAAATAAAACTTATATTATTTCTCATCACATGCACATAATTTTTTATGAAAAAAAAAACTTTATATTATTAAGCCAAGATTTAAAACCATCAAAAATCAAAGTATTTTTGTAAGTATATATCGGCCCTTTATGAAAGCCTACAATTCTTTGCGTTTGATTAAATGGTCTTGAATATTTTATTTATTTTGTCTTGACTGAGGTAAAACTTTTAACCGATAAACCAACTGTGGATAAAGACAAATTAGTTATTTATACTGTAATAAAAATTGTAAAAAATGATGTATTCAAAATTATTAACAGCAAATTGTTTGTGATATAAAACAAATTTTCTACAATTCCAAATGCTTTTATTTTATGTCGTCATAATTTTCCTATTGATATATTAAGTATACCGATATTAAAATATCTTCAAATTTGAGTAAAGTAAATAGTTAATGTCGTTTTTAAATCAGACAAATAAAATAATAATATAATCAGTTGCTATTGTAGCTAAATTGGAGACTAAAAATAGATACCTACTCATTTGATTATGATGACCGTCACTCACAGTTACTTATTAATCTCAGAAATTGTAACTAAATATAGAAATTTACAAAATAACAATTGATCATGAGAAGCCATTGAAATGTTATTGAGCAAAATTATATTAAAGGTCATAATTATTGATTTTGGAGTGATCGGTGTTAGTGGGATTGGAAATTAGATGACATATTCATGTAAGACACAAATTATTTTTTTATCATTGATATTTCACAAAAAGGATACATATGGTGAAAGCAAGTCAAAGAAATCAATTGCTTTATTCAAACTTTTATTCAAATATTTAGTTGGATAATATTTATATATGATCTTTCAAATTATTTATTGTATATAAAATATATATGTATATATTTATCTTGAAGGTAATTGGTATATACTAACTATCAATTGTGGTTCATTCGTGTACTTTGATTCCTATAGACACTAAAATGCAGAGTAAAAGCTGTGAGTGAAAAAAGATATGGAAAATTGTGAATTTCATATTGAAATTTTATTTAGTGTTTTCAGTAGCTTTATTGAATTAAACAATCAAATATAATGATACCATATGCGATGTAAGAATTTGACAGATCATTTAATTTTCCCAATCGGTTTTCTCATTTCTGAAAATGTAGAAACTATAATAATACAAAACAATAAAAAAGCAATTCTCAAAAATTTATGATCTCGAATGTACCGCCTAGTAAATTAAATTATACTCGAATGATCAGGGTTAAACATAAAATTTGATTTGGATAGTTTGATCACTTGATCACATAATTTTTAGTCGTTTCCGAAATAAACATGTTTGTTCTGATTTTGTCGAATAAAATTTTACAAGCCTTGTTAAAAATGCTAGAAGAAACATAAAAATAGCTTGAAGCGAATACATTCCATTCCAATAACATATTGATTCATTAAATTTTATATTAAAAGTACTTGTTTCGGCAAAGTTATATTATATGTTGGTCCAATATCTTGGAGTGGATACACATTTTTCACAAAAACATTTTTTTTTATATTGTATGATTGGTTATACCATGATACCATACAAACCGATTCAAAAAATGAAAATGTTGTGTACTTATTGTGTCATTTTGTATTGATCCTATGCAAATAAAAGGTAGCAATTTATTTATAGGTTCGCTTTATTCAAAGCGTTTCAAAGAATCTGCTATCTGCAGTGTCATGGCTATAAAAATACTTTGGGGTCAGTGCGAAACCTCTTTTATAGCCAAAAGTACCAAAAATTATACCGATGCTTTGAACCAGAGGTAGCCATTTAGTTTTCTGTTTGACTTTTCAATCTGAAAATAGTATCAGATCTATAAAACTTGAATTGAAGACAATTGGCACATATTCAGTCACAAACTTTTTCGTTTGGAGACGCTAAGAAAATATTGTTTTACTCTTTTTATTCGTAATGTAGCTAAATATATTATATAAAGTATCCAAACATATTTTTTTTTGAAAACTACTACTTACTATTTAGTAATGAGCGCACATTGAAATAAACAAAGGCATGGTAAGATTGGTGGTTCGATAATCACTTCGCTACAAATCTATGCATTTCAAATGGAAAGATATGAAAGAGAAATCAAAAACATATATCCATAATTTACGACATCGGCTGAATGAAGTTGATGGAATTTTTATATAAAATTTGAATTTTATGAATTCTAAGATTTGTAGTACGTTAGAAAAGTCATTATTAATTAACAAAGATATTTAATAATTAATTTATATATAAATTTTGGAGAAAAGTCTGGCGCTTATAAATTGCAGTGCAATGAATGCCAACATTTTTACGTGGGCATTACCAAGCGTAATTTTAATATTAGAATTGCAGAAAACTTAGCGGCTCTTAGATTAAGTAAGATACCTCTTAATTTGTCAGCCATTACCTGTCGGGATTACATTCATTTAGCGCAAATAAAGATGTTTAATTTTTATATAATAACACAGAGATTATAAAATTTTAGAAATAAACAGAGATCAATTATTGAATTTCAGTTATATTCTTTACAATCGGCTTAATTTTACCGATTTCCCCTTGATGTATCCTTTACGTGAGATTAGTTCAATGAGCCGGCAGCCTCATAAAATTAATTCCTATATTTAGTTACCTGATGTTTAATTCAATTTCATAATCAGCTTCCGCTAGCTGCCAATTTGAAATAAGTAGGCATTTCTATGTCAATAATTACCCAATTACATATTAATGATAGCTGATTATTACATGTTGTAGACTCCTTCCACGAAAGTCCCACATATAATATTTAGCGTTACTAAAACTTATCACAAGTAACTGTGTAGCATTACTATTAAATCAATATGATTTAAATTTTATTTGGATTCTAGCATTAGGGTCTGTGTTTTTCCTTTGAAATATAACCAATGCTGACTGCTTATTGTGTGACATTTATGTTGCATCCGTGTGATAAAATGACTAAAAATGTCAAAAAGAGAAACTAAGGCTTAAAATTTCAACATTTCAAATGAGATATTCATAAATTTATTAAAATATGAATTTATGAATTGGTTTGTATTATGATTTTAACCCGTAAGCACTGTAACCAAAACCAATGACATTTACTGATAATGCACGTATATAGCTTAGAAGAGAGACTAGTGATATTTGTTTTGATCTTTCTATGCTTTATGTTATTTTGATTAGATAAGAGGAGGTTTTAAAGGAATCTAAAATTCACAGATTTTCACGCATTCGGATGGAAACTCATGAATTCGCTTAAAATCAATGAACGAGCGGGTCCTATCACATTTTAAACTCATGGCTCAACAAACTTATGGGAAAATTTAACTCAAAGATTCAATGTTACTTAAGGAATATATATATTTAAAATGTATTGAGTAATAAGAAGATATATAAATAAACGGAAGTAAGCGCATATTCTTTCCAACTCATTTGAAATTTTAGCAAACGAAAATGCAGTATGATTATTTTTTGCGCTTCAAGGGAAGTATTATGCAGCTTGACAATGAATTTTCAGATGTAATTTTTTTTTATTTAAGTATTTTGAAAACGATAACGATCGAGCACAAATAGCTCCGTCTTCACTCTGTTGGTCGGCACTGAAATAAAAATGGATACGTCATGGTAACAAAAAAAATCGTAAGTCTTTGCACTATTTGCTTTCACTCTGTGATATGTAATTTTTATTAATTTGTGTATAATGTAGTGCATAATATTGTACCTAAATATTTAAGTAAGTGTCTTATTTCCAATTATTTGTTTTTAACAGTCAGAAAAATTGTACATAAAATGATCGAGAAATAACGAAAACCTCACCTGTTTATTATTTTTCAAAGGTTTCACATATATTGTTTGAATGCTACAGTGTTTTAGTAAATAAATAATTATTCTATGTTATAAACTTGTGGTAGTGCTCATCTTTAGAGTAGTAGAAAACTATGTCATATCCCTGTGGACGTAAAACTTCGTTAAACGTATTTTTAAGTAATACTAATTGCTCCTTTTACTTTCAAAAATATTGTTACTGAATAGGATCACACCCTCCAGTACAAGCATAATAATATAAAAGTTATATCATACAGTTAATTGACTAGAAAAGCAAAATTAACATCACGCAAGCAAATTGTCTTCAAAACATTGGATAGAAGATAATTTTACTAGTTTATTGACATCCGATTAAGTCTGACACAAATTAAAATCCAGTCAACTTTTCAAAAGTCTATTCCAACTGAAAACAATTTTTGAAAATAAATACCTGTTTTTTTTCAGAAAATCATCCGTTTGTATTAGATTTGAAATATGTGGGTATGTTTAATTTTTTACCTAATATTTTTTTCTTTGAGTAAAAAGTATGTTTTCAATATTTATACCATGTGAAAGGTTTTAAAAATGATTACAATATTGAAAAAAACGTTTCTGAAAAACTGTAGAGCAGAAAATTTGCTTAACAGTTCACCTGAGTGTAATGTTTTAATAATTGACTTGTCGACAAAAGCCTGAGATCTAAAAACAGTAACAAAGCTTACGCCGTATAACCAATTTCTTTTCCCTAGCGTCCAACAGACTTAAGGTCGTAAACTCAATAATAAAGTGTGCCTATAAAATTGGCGTTTAAACAAAAAGTGTCATCTACATTTTACGATACGACATTTTGACGTTTTGTCAACTACAGATGAACCAAATTAACTTCTTTTGCCGGCTCTGCCATGGCACGTGAAAAGCCTTCGGGTGAGTTAGAAATATCCACCTTCCCCACACGTTTACACACTTTGAGCGGGATGTTAAATTTATGACAGATAAAAGAAAAAATAAACCGCATTATTAAACGGTTTTGGATTTAAGAGTCTCGTACAAAAAGTGCACTTTCTTAACTCTATAACACCAGCACAATGTTTATAATACAAAGTTGGTTAATATTGCATTATGAAAGGAAGTATGGTGGTGAGAAAATCGACTTGTCACATATCTATGTTAATGTATATGTGGTATGTTTACGTCTACCTAAAGTAAAGTAATATTGAGTAAGAAAACTTAGCTTGTTATTATATAATATTATAACATTATCGATCGGTTGAGGGACAATAAAATTTTTGGGTTGCCAAAACTGAATAGAAAGTAGACAGAAAGCATTCTTTTTACAATGAAATCATTTAAAATAAGACACTATTCATCATTTCTGAAGTTTTTTTTTGTAGGATTATAAAAAACGGTCAAAACACTTGCATCAACCCAATAGATAGGGCAATTTAAATGCTACTTTTTAGTTTTTGATTTTATAATTCGTTCAAAAATTTAAAAATTATTATTAGACCTATATTTAATCTAGCATTTATCGGAATAAAAACACAATACATGTACAAAAATTTAGACAGCAAAACGGAAATATTTGTACAGAAAAATAACACTAATTCTTAATGTATAATATTTAATAGATGAAAAAAACAATGTACAGAAAATTTGACTCTTATAATAAGCTTAAATAGCTAACGAATCATTGTTACGCTTTCCAAACATGATGTTGAACAATATTGTTTGTTGAATAGAAATATTACAAATAAGATGACACTTGGTCCTCGAATAAAAGACATCTACACCGAATGCCGTTAGCTTTAATGCGCTTCAAATTTTTATGGATACAAGAAAATGTTTTAATGGATACTTTAATAGGGCAAACCTGATTATGTAGTACGTCGTGTACGCTGTCTAGCGTAGATAGAAAATCGTGTAGATCTCCACCGAGGCAACGTAGAGCTCGTTCTAATCGACCGGAACAACATCTTGCTACCAATTCTCCGCCAAGTTGCTCAAGAAATTTCTCTGCATCAAGAGCTTTGCAAATAGGAAAACACAAAATTAATCAATTTAAACTTCATTTTCACGTACTACATACGACGTCAACTAAGTATATGAAGTTGTACAATTCTTATTATATTTGTCTTGACCCGCTACGTGATTCAAAATATATTTGATGACCAGGGTTGAGCTAATCAACGCGAGTCTTCAATACAAGATTTGAAAAAGAGATCGGTGTGAAAAAATGCACATAAATAAAAACTAACAATGAAGCTCACAGAGCTTTAACGGAAACAAGTTGTAAATAAATCTATCAAATTTATTCAATAAAGACATAAAATAGTTGACAGGCTAACAAGAGAGCAAGTAAAATTATAGTATATTAAATCAGATAACCACAGTAGAGGTATCTCATATCAATTGCAATACACTGAACCTAAAAAAATGTTTATCATACTACAGATACTTGAAAGCTCAGTCTTTTTCTTAATTGTTATTTAACTGCCTGAACACTATTTTTAATGACATAATAATGAATAAAAAATACAGAAACTAAAAAAGAATTACTGTTAAAATATTAAATTTAAAATTTGAGAGAATTTTTTTTTGAGTAACAACTTATTTTATCGCTGGGTTCAAATCGTACTTGATAACATTTATCTATTGCATCGGAGATGAGGTTTTTGTCATCATCTTTATTGAGAATTACGAAAATCTTCTCATCTAATATAAAGATAAAAACAGAAAAAATGAGAAAGAAAGCAAGTATAAAGGTTAATTTTGTTTTTAGTTCGTTATTAAATACCACGAAAAGATAAAATATAATTATGATCATTAATTTATCAATGTTTCCAACTTTACACAAAATTTACGTTACGATATACTAAAAGAGTAAAGAAACAATTAGTTTTATTCCTGAACGTGATAATGTTACCTCTTCAATTCGAGTGCGGAGGTATTTGTAGAATTTAAAATATAAATTACCAATTTAAAATCTAATCAAAAATTCAATTTACCCCAATATTTATCTTATCTTTGTACATTTAAACTGGTAAAATTTTCTTTAAACTCAAGAAATTTCCACCATTTTCTCCAATTGGTAAACAACGTTATCAAGATATACAAAAATTGTATTCAATTTCTGTGAACGACCAATTAAATACCTCATCTAGAGTCAAAGTTTTCATTGGCAATTCGAAGCAAAATTTCTTGATTGTTCAACGCTCTCTTGTATTATTTGATTTCCTTTCGTAAATGTATTCTCAAGTTTATGTAACTTAAGCACGTGATACACAATACAATATAATTATTTTCTAGAATATTAACAGCTCTCAACAACAGTGAATTCAATTGACAGTTTTTAGAGGTAATTGAGGAAGAAGCTTTACATAACTGTTCTAAAATTGTAACATATTTTTTTATTTAAACACTTTTCACAAACAAATACATTTAGCAATTTGTATCACAATGAATATCGAAAGGAAAAATCATCAGTTACTTTAAATATAAAAAGATGTTAAAAATCCCGATGGGATTAAGTTAATGTGGAATAAATAGATTATTATTCAGAATTAGGGTGAATTATATAACTTGTAAATAATTTACTGATGCTGCATGTATGTATGTATAAAAAGGTCAACCCCTTTCGTATAACGGTCCAAGAATTCACTTCTGACAAGAACCGTTAGCCAGTTAGGAATCCCAATTCCTTCGGGAACATTTTCCGGTAAAAATTGGATGGCCGGCAAATAACATCAACTGAAATTTTCCTCCAGAAAATTTTACCCAATTTATGAACGAAGTGGATAACAGCACAGCCAATAAACGAGTTATAGAAAAGTTATTTGTAACATTATATGTAAAAAGATTATTGTGTTACTTGAAACTGTTTTATTGTTTTTACAAAGCAAAATCCGTAAAATATTCGGGTATGTGAATGAGCGCATTTATTAAATTTGCTGTTATATAATTATATTAATAGCAATTAAAAATACACATATTATATATTTACGGTCATAAGTACAAAAGCAGACTTGTTTTTGATTAAAAATGTAGCATAATTAAAAAATAACTATTCAGAGTAAACATAAACATAATAATATAATTAACATGAACATAGTACCCAATAATATAACTCTATTTTAATAGTCAAAAGATATTTCTCAATCTTATTCAAAGGCTCAAATCTTGATCCAGAAAATTGAATGATTTTTTAGTCAATATATTTCATATTTAAGTCATATTTATTTTAAAGCGTGGACTTATAATATGTTATTAATGTTTCCTTCTTTTCAGTGTACTGCAGCAAACCCAATTATTGAAATTCTAATCCATTTCATCATCAATCAAGCCTCCTTTACAAAAAAAGCAGGATAAAAAAACTAACTAATAAAAACTAATGCTCATGAAGATTTCCCTTGATAAGATGCTACATTATGAGTACATATGCGGTACATAATTGCAACACGTTTACAAAAATATTTTTTTTTATGGTATAATATTTTAAAATTACTTATCGATGTGATTTTATTTTGAGTATCATTGGTATTGATTCTGGTTATAATTATTTTTATAATTTTTTACGACATATTTTTTTCTTTGTATTATATTTTTACATAAGTCAAAAACAAAAATAACACAACGTTATTATTGATTTGTAAAATGATTCATTAAAAAAAATATTCGATTTTGACCAAAAATAATCAACTTCAGTTGATGGTTCATTATGGGTGATTTTTTAATATGTAATCTAAACAATATATAAGATGTGTATTTTTAAAAAATACGGATTTTATAAGAAATTTTATCGTTTTAAAAGAAAGCAGTATCTGTAGTAATGTCGGTGAAATAAAGCTTAAATCTTTTTTAAGACATTCCCGGAGTCATATTATAGTGAAATGTAATGTTAAAATGCATGAAATGCTGTGGCACAAAGTAATCTCAAAAGCCGATTTTCTCATTTTTCGGCGATATTGTTTTGCGTTCCACGAAATGTTTTCCAGTATTCACCCTTTTGCTGCCATCCCATTTTCATGAAGGTTACTTTAACAGTACCTGAGGGATGTTTCTATCGGCCGTAAAACTGAAATCACGACCCGGACTTCACGGAACAAAACGTGGCAGAAAAAATCAAACTTGATTTCGTAAAAAAAATATTTTTATGCTCGCCAACGAGTAAGCTTCGGACAATGCTATATGTCAAATATTAATGAAAATATTTTTTTTTACCTTATTTTATAACACCCGCGGGGGTGGAAAAAGTTTTATCTATACGACGTAATTGAAATTCATCGCATGTATCGCGGAACAATCGTGAACGGTTTGATTAAATTCGAAATCGTAAATATTGTTTCATAAAATTTTATAGTCATGAAATCACTCGGGGAAATAAGGTAAACTTCTATTGAACATATATTTGCAACCGCTGTATGTTTGTAATTTGAAAACAGTTTATTTCACGGAAAAAGTATCGGTATAACAAACAATTGGAAAATTTATTGTAAAATGTATTGGTAACTTTTTTGTTAAACGGATATATAACAGCCTTTAAAGCACACGGGCAATATTTTATTACCTCAAAAATATATATTACATTGGTTAAAAAGAAGAACATGTGTTATTTATTTATCAAAATTTATTTCACAACAGTGAAGCCGACAATAATTGGAATTTGGAATTGAGGTAATCAAATAAAAATAGTTTTTATGTAAACCTAGCTTTTGGAAAGTAATATTGTTCAAAATAATAAAACAAACTTTTTATACTTATTTCCACAATATATTTTATGATCAGAATCGGTTTCGCTCGTCGCGATCATGATCAACTAATGCTCGCAATGAACGAAACCTCATAAAATATATTGTAGAAATAAATACTAATAAATGTGTTTTTATTATTTAGAATAAAATGCATTTCCATCAAGAAAAAACAGTTATCATCATAAAAGTGATTAATTTTATTCAGCAAACTATAAGTGGGATAAATGAGAAAATACTATTTAAACAGCAATCGTGCGAAAACGATTTATGCTTACGCTGTCAATTTGATGTTTGTCACCATACGCAAATGAATAAAAGGTATCGCCATATTTTCTAAATTGAAGCCGATACGGAAAAATAATTTTGCTCTACTAGAATATCAAGCAATATTACAACATTTATTATTTTCAATTAAAAATGATTTTAATATAGAATACTTACAGTCATCCCCGGTAATTGCTTCGTAAATGTCTTCTAAATACGCATAATTACTGCAGCTGCTCACGTCGGCTGGAAGTTTGTCTCTGAAATCAAATAAAAAGAAAATATTTTAAATTTTTTTGGACAATTAGTTGTTGGCAAGGTATAGTCAGGGTTGTACAACAAACTACAAAATAAAAGAAAATAGCAATATTTATCGATGAATGAATCAAAAAAAGGGCATATCAAAGCTTAAAAAAATATATAACTTAAATCAACTCAATTTATATGTATTATTTGTTATATTTTTCTATGCATAACAAACAATGACTTTTTGACTTTCACTAAAAATAAATATGATTTTGCCTGTCTTTCTGATATATCAATCAAAACAGAAAATGTTTGTTTTACCTTTGAACGTTACATATAAATTATATATCATAATATATAGCGAGATATGAGAATGCATTTCTTAAAGCTCCTGAAAACCTTTTTTATTGTTTGTTCATAGAAAAAAAATATCTTAATATTCGATTAAATAATTGATCGACTTAATTGTGTATGAAAATAAAAATGAATCGGTCTAAAAGTACGTAACTTTTTTTTCTCCTTCAATAGTAGGAATCACAAAAAAGCAAGGGTTCCCAAACCATTGATTGTGATCAATTAATCTCAATAAGCTCATAAATTTTGAAAAGAATATTTGGTTCTAATGCTTGGAAATATTATAATCAATTTTTTATATAAAATTTTAACATTTCAAATATCGTGTACGTAGATTTTTTTCATTTTTGCTTCCAAGTAAATTAATTTTTGTATGGGTACCGAGAATTGAATACATGAAGTATTTGCGCGATGTAATTGAATTTTATATGATTATCATAAGATGTTAATCGCATTTGAAAATTAAGTTAAAAGAAGCTTCCAATTAAAAAAAATATTAGATAATTTTTATTTAAAGTAATGTTTTTGATGTAATGACTACTGTCGTTGAATTGGTGTATCGACACCATCGAGTGGTCATGAAAAAAAAAATATTTTAAATATTTTTGTTCAAAAAGGATATGTGGTGAATTTAATATATATTGAACGACAAAATCAATCGCATAGCATTGTTAACTGATTTTATTTCTATGCCATATCTGTATGTTAAAGGATTATTTCTATGGGGCAAAGTTAAAAAAATAAACATTAAACTAAAGATAGAATTAGATGTTTAAATATTAACAGCGACAGTTATTTTTTGATGTTTATATCGTTATTTCTTTAAATATTTTTACCAGTGTGAGAGCACTTCTTTTCCATGAAGTGAACCTTCTCCTGTCAATTCTGTCATTCATTTTGTAGACGGTTACATATAAATAATAATCCAAATGACAGCAAGCAGACAACTTTTCACTTTACTCAAAGTGCCAGGCAGTTTTAACTAGAACTAGACATTCGGGCGGGGAAACATAGTATGTGAATGCAATGAATATTTTAATCTTGAACACTTGAACACCATATGAAACGTAAATTCTTTTTCACAGAAGGATAAGTAAACAACGTAATCAAAACGTTCAAACTACTATTGGAATTGAAGGCAACATATAAATTTATTAATATATATTCAGTCTTAACCAAATTTCAAACGTTTTACATTTTCGAGTGTTTTTATTTATTTTTTGTTATAGATCCATATGATTTATATGTATAAAAGTGGATAAATAAAAATAAATCTTCAATATAATACTTAATGAAATCAATTAATTGCTATGTGGTTTACAGTTTTTGAAGCACTGTTTTACCATTTTTATAGAAATGGAGCTAATAATATGGTTGTATAAGAATCGGAGATACACGACCCAAAATAAGTTTCTGCCATATGCGATTGTATCTTGGGAATAGAGCTTGACGAAAACTCACAAGACGACTTTTCTAGAATATTTGAACATGAGTTTGTTATTTACAAAAGCAATTTTATCTACTTAATCAAATTACTTTCTTCACTATTAAGATAACAAAATTATCTTTCGGGTTTGTTATTGTGGGTACTAACAAATAGCCTTCCTCAATTTTATGTTGTACTCTTGGGGCCGTAGTAAGTAGTGAATTTTTCTACTCTTAAATTTCTCAAGGATAAAAAAAAACATTTTATGGCTCTTACACTTTTGAATAATAAAGTTTTGAAATTAAAGTTTAGTTGAAACAAAAAATTATTTGCTATTTAACAAATATATATGCTCACAGAAGAAATATCTATACATATAAAATGGGTAGTTGTAAATAATATTGAAATAATATAAAATGTCCTGTGGCTCATGTTTATCCGTTTATATCGGACAGACAGGTAGAAGTATATCTACTCGAGCTAAGGAACATGTAAGATCATTCAACAGTAAGAAAACAGATTCACAATTCGCTAATCACGTTATCAAGGAAACACATAATATAAATTAAAACTCAGCGCCTAAATGTTTGCATCTTTGTAGTAAGGGTCGCAGAATGACGGCTTTGGAACAGCTGAAAATCAAAATAGATCAATTTTCACACAGGATTTTTAACGAAAAAACTAATATATTATCGTCCTCATTAGTTCGACCTATTCCCGGGGGGATGGTCTGATTTGCTTCCGTAGTTCTGACGATGGCGTGAACCGAAATAGCTATCGACTATATTTAAAAAAAATAATTTTGTAGAACTAAAATACATTGCTATTTTTTCACCGTGAAGCTAAAATTAGCACACATATACATTATCTGTTTCACGATTTTAAATACATTATTTTAGCTTATTTAACAATGAATGTAACAATATAGGTAAAATTCATTGAATTGTGTGAGTATTATCAAATAATCAAAACACGTACAACATCAATGTCCACAAAATAGATTCGTGTAAATCAGTAATTTTTGCCCCAGTCAAAAATATATTCTAGATTTAACTATTTAAATACGAAAATGTTATTTGAAAAGCGTTAAATGATTGTGTGTTTTTGTTTTAACGTAAATACGGGCAAAAACCTTCTCGATTTTCAGAGCCTTGACAAAACAAATAACTGTCATGGAATCTCCACTGCGGATCAGCTTCTTAGGAAGGTCGAATATATTTGTATACATCTGAAAGATATAAAATCCCTTAGCCTTGCCTTGGTCGGGGACTTAGGCGAAAGAATCAGAAGCTTAACTAGTATAAGACAGGGGTAGAGAGTATTTACTCTTAAAGAAATTACGTTGATTTTTGGTTACAAACCCTCAATTTATAAATCAGTATATAATTTAGTGAAACCTGGGGCTTAAATGGGAAATCTATCAACTAAAACGCTTTCAAATATCAGCTTAAGCAATTTCACTAAAAATAACAGATCTTACAGTTTTATATTTTTTGTTATCAAATACAAACACGGTAGTTTCATTCTACAATATGAATATTTTGTCTACTCCACGGTGCAGTGATTAACGTCACCGGCTTCCGTTACGTAACTTATTGGCTCGAATACTAGTACTAGTAAATGTTTCTAATTATTTTTACTGTCTAAAATTTCCGTCCTATTCTATCAACTCAAGTTATAACTACCGTTAGCAAGAGCGAATCAATCATTAAGAAATTTCAAGAAATTTTTTATAAAACCTCACAGACTTCTATAATATGAACGTGCCAAAATGGTATTTAAGTTAAAACGTTATAGGTTTTGTTATGAACAATTTTTAAAAAACGCAGAAATGCTTGTGTAAAAATATCTTAAACTAATTATAAATATCCAAATATCGACGGCTTAATCATAATGCGGCATTAATGTTGTTCAATTTAATATATGAGATCCGAAAAATTGATCGTTTGCCAGTATTAGAAAAGAAACCTTATAATAAAGCGATTGAAAATATATTATGTAAGTTAACAGCAGAATGTATTTTAAATTGTAGTCAATTTCGATGGATGGGACGCTGAATTATTTAAGAAGATGTTTTAAACGACGAATAAAGTTTTGAAAAACGGAATAATTTTGTAATAAAGTCGCCCATCTAGCCGAGATTATTAAAATAAAAGAATTTTGAAAAATATCAGTGGCACTAAAAAAAAATAACATTTGCATACACTCAAATAAGATTATGAAGAATATAAAAGAAACGAGGAAAAGAATTTAAGTGAAAAAATACCTCGTAAAAAGCACAAGTACGTAAAAATTATTCTTATATAGGCATAAAAAGCTTATGCTATTATTTATTAAACGTATCGCTGAAAATTACTCAGCCGTGACAATTATTACTCATTTTAACTTGAATGATATTCAATTCAGCAATATAATATTAAATACAATTTTTTAAATTAACGTAATACAAAAACATTACCCGTTTTCTTCACATCATTATAGTATATGACTGTATAGTTGATATGGTCTTCCGATTTTAACGCTTAAAAGACTATCGCAAGATACAAAATTAATTTCAATAGATTTAATGCAGTAAAAAAGTATGTATATAAATGTTTGGTATGTACATACTTAATCTATGGTACTGCTGTAATAAACAATTGACAACAAATTTGACAGATGTCACTTTCACAGCATGGCTGTTTCAATGATCTTTATTGAAATACCCTAATTTTCAGTTTTAAAGTTAGATCAAGGTATATACAATACTTAGCTTTTAAATATAATCATTCACGAACCTAAAACAGGATCTGGAAACAAATTCAATTTAAAATACTCAGCTATAGCGATCGCAATATGATAAAATATGAATTTAGATCGTGCCCATCGTACCAAATTCAAGGAAACATAAAATATTATGTCATAATAACGATTTTACTTGCTAAGTATTTCAATTTTCCGAAATAAGCTAACCATACGTGTACCGGGCACTTAAATAGTTCTATGTTTAAGTGGGGGTCCACTTAGTACAAACCACTAGCGGTAAACAATCCAGATGGATCACTCATGCACGAATAACCTTTGGTTATAGATTAAGTGTGATAATGTGTTGGAGGAGTTGGTTAAGTTTATTACTTCACTTAAAATAAAAAAAAAGACTTTGTAAACTAAACTAAAAATTTAAGCTTTTAAACATGATTATTTGTATACAATCTTTATTATAAAATAATGTGAACATTTAACGGGTAAATAATTATTACACGGTGAAAAAATAGCAATGCAAGATACATTGCTAATTTACAAAATAGTAATAGTACAATAAATTAAGAATTATTTATTAATGCATACATTCTTGAGCACGGTATGAAAATTTCAAAAGTAAATCAATAGTATTTTACATACTTAACACCCAAAAAAAAAAACATTTGATAATATTTAACTATAACATATTCAGTCGAAAATTTCGAAAATAAATCAATACATATCAATCATGCCATTTTTTTTTAAATTTTTGGACTCCTAAGAATGTACGAGTAAAAGAGTTCAAAAAATTTTCTTAGTAATATGTTAAAAATGCAAATCCAATTTAGAATATATTATATATATAAAATTAAGCGAATATGTTTTCTTTATAAAGAAACTATCAACGTTAGATTCGTCATTTGATTCTTGCTATGTGAAATTCGCTAATTATTTTACTTATTTGTAAATTATAACCATAAAAAATATATAAGCAACTAGGAAGATAAAGTTTTCTTAGGTTTTCCACAACAGTTTCTCTTACATTAAAGTTTTCCAGCGTGTTTAAAGCGATGTAAAAAACGACAGATGTTGTCAAAACGTGAGATAAAATTTTAACAAACACGAAAGTTAGTTTATAAGGTTTTGAAAGTTTTTTTTTTTCACTCACATATTGTGCTGAAAAGTTTATGAAAAGATTATATTAATAATAGTCACGAAAATAATTAAAATATGTTTGAGCAACGTAAGAACGACTTTTTGATTAGAAACATTTTTCAATTCATATCTTCTGCTCTTTTAATGTATTTGTTGCAGTATTTTTACCTTCATCGCTTTTTTTATTATAATGTTGTCAAATAATACACACATGCTTTAGTGAAAGTTCGTCAGGACTGTGGAGGCTTTGGAGAAAACACTATTTAAAAAAAGATGTTTCATATTTATGTGATTTAAATTATATACCAACCAACCAATTCAGCAAATTGATCATTTAGATTTTCTTCAAAAACATCTAATCAAAAAAGGAGTCAGAGTCGCTCATTTATCACGACCTTGACTACGACCAATAAAAGTAATAATATAATAGTTTTATCTCTGATTCAATTTCAATTTAATATATTTTTGTTCATTTTTTTTGGTGAGTGGCAATAATTACATAAGCTTCATATTTCATGAAAATGTCAGATATATTATTTTAAATAATAAAAACACAGTGAATTACTATTCAAAAAAATTAATATTAAGATCAGGATCAGTTTCGCTGATCGATCTTAAAAACGTAACATCGTGGAAACAGCACTCAATATTTTATTTTAATTTGTTCAAAGAATTGTATTTATTTAAAGAAATTACATTTTTGAATTACAAAATCCATGAAAAGTGTTCTTTGAAAAAAATTTGAGTTAATCAAATAAAGCTCATCTAAATATGTCAGTTAATTATTCACTGCAAAAGACTAAATCAATAATTGAGATAATCGCAAATTCAAACAAGCCAGACATGCAGTCGAGTAACTAAATGAAGGACGTTTGCTTTTATGTGATCAAAGTTGAATACAAAGGCGGTTCACTTAACGAAACATTATATTTATCAAATCTTTTGGTTGTGTAAAAGTAAAATTTTCAATTTAACTTTTACTTTCATTTCATATTGTTTCGTTAATTAATGTAAGATTTTCTCAAAACTAAAATTGAAGCATTTATGCTAAAAAATCAAATTAAAAGCAAGGTGAGCATAAATTTCTCTGTTGATAATGCCCGCGATGAGCGGAATCGGCTCTGAAAATAAATATATTAATTTGTGGAAAAAGTACTAAAAATGTGTTTCTATTGTTTTAAATAAAAAAAAACACTATTTAACAAAATTAATGCTATTGTAAAATTTTATTATATATAATACAACGATCGACTGCCAAGAGGGTTGCGGAAACAGAAATTAATAATGATGATTATTTTATGATCGCTTGACATATTGAAAGATAATAAAAGTTCAGCCCTTAAAAGTGTCTTGGTATCTACGACAATCTTCATTTCTAAACGTTTATTTATTTTTAGAGCATATCAATGTATCAAAATATGTATTAATAATTTTATACTTGAAAAAATAAGAGTAAATTTACATTTGGTAAATGTGAAAAACAAGCAGTTCCTTGGATTTTGTTATTCTGTAATTCAAATATCAATTGTAAACACGTGACAATGCTGTATCTAATGCATGATACATTTGCTCACTTTTGAACTCGCATAAATATACGCGAGGCATACGAAATGATGTTACACGTATAAAATATCTAAGGGTACATATGTTTCAAAATAATGCCCCATTTGCCCCCTGAAGAAACTTTTCGAGAAAAAAGAAAAAAAAACTTCTACGTAATCTGACTTTTGCAATACAGACGAGTGAGGCCTTAAAACGTATGCAGGGTGCGTGAAACGATCGGAAGTATGACGTTGTTACATAAATGGGCTTTTTGTGTTACTTGAACAAGATTTCCTAAGAAATCACACACACAGAGGTCATTCGCGTTTCGATGTGAGATTTCCAACATTCTTATTCTCTTTCTTAGACAATTGTTACCATTGAAAATATCTACATCTTGTTGGGAAATTTAAATAAGAGATACCTATCATCATATTAAATTATTCTTCTATATTTGATAAAAAAGGTGTCGTCACGATAAGCATGAAAGGTAATTTTTCAATTTGAAAGATTTAAGAGAGGATAGATGGAATTAACTCTCTATAGTAAATGGTTGATTTATCTGCCTTAAAGTAAAATTATTATTACAGGAAAAGATGATGAATAAATTTTACATATACTTATTTTTCATAAACATTTGATTAGACATTAAATTTTAATAACGTTTTTGTGAAATTTATTACAATACTGCTTGTAACCAAATTATGAGTTTAAAAAGTATGATAATAGCGAAAAAGCTAATGAATTTTTGCAAAATTATAAAAAAAATCAAATACCAACCTTAATTAAAAGCTTTAATTCGTCTTCATAAATTAAATTGATTAGTGTTTGCAAAATCAATGACTTTATATTAAATATTTTAAATAAATCTTTATGTTCAGTGTTAGTTATGTATAATGCTAATATAACTGTAAATGTATAAAATGGTCGGATTATGTAGTACAGATTCACATGTAGATTTATATAAATTCCACTTTGTGTTTTCATGATGCGAATGTGATTGCATTTAATGGTTCTCGCCTGAAAATCGTGATTAATAAATATGTCAGTAATAAAATGAGACATGTATGTATGTAGAAAGTTTGTGCTAATGACAATGTTGCAGGTAGTTTTTATATATATATTTTTTACATAGTTTTAGTGGATGTTGTATGAATCGAGACAAAGAAGTTATAAAAAATTACTTGAATATTATTTTATAATAGCGTATATTTGGGATGCATTTTGGTATCCTGAGACATTTACATTATCATTTTCTATTAACTGGGCAGTGGAAATAATGAATAAAATATTTGTTTTGCAGTTTGATTCTTTAAAATAAGAAAATAAAATTCACTCTTGAATCTGAAAACTATTCACTGATGACAACGACTGAATTACTAAATATTAAACTGATTATCTACTTCAATTGGAATTGTTACAAAAATAGGATGAGTAAATCTGGGTTTCAAAAAATAATAATATTAAACAATCCAATAGGGTCAAAAAGAAAATATATGCACACAGTTTGTTAGTGAGACAAATAGATGATAATGGCTGTTAATTACATGAAGTAGTAAGATGAAGGATGGTTACTGATTTTGGATGAAAATATGTAGAAAGTGTTTTTGGAAGCATCCAAGACTCTGCTCGGGATGTCGTGCGTCTGGTGATGATGATTATTTCGATGGTAATGTTTAATTTATTACGCATTTAAATTATAAAAGATATATAGGTTCATAAATATGATACAGGTACAGGAATATAAAAATAAATTTATTCATACTCACAAGCATCTATACTTGTTTGATGAAAAACTCTCCTGACATTCTTTCGTCTTTAACGACTGGAGCGCTGTCTGAAGTGACTCGTTCTGGAAATAAAAAAAGGATTTTTTTAGTACGTGATCACTCAAAGGGTTGCGTATTCACAAAAATTTATGTGAAATGTTAAAATATGTTATATTAGACGTATTATGAGAATAAAATACGCACATTGTCATATAACTGAGCGATATAAAAGTATATGATTTAGAAATGCCGTACTAATATTTAGCATATTTTCCACAATATAAATATTTTGCTCCATTGTATAAGTAGGAAGTTTTTTTATACGTAGTAAACCTACGATAAAAAAGGGCTAAGCATATGAAAAAAAAATGGAATATTAGTAAAATCAAAATGGCAAAATCTCATGTTTTATCCATATCGTTGTGTTAATCCATCATTTAAAATGGTGTTCGTCATTCACAAAAGCTATAATTGTAAATATTTTTAGCTTTGAAAATACTTTATACTCTAATAGGAATATTCTTAAAATTATTACAACTTTGTACGATTCCACATGTTTTGTCACACCCGACCCGGGTTTCGTCTTTCGGCATCTTCAGGCATTCTATCACACGGATGCAACCGAACTGACCTCAAAATTTGATATTGAAGTTCAATCAAGCACCTTCAGTCGATATCATAAGTAAAGAAGTCTCACAATAACTAGGAATAAACGTATGGTGAACAAATTTTAATTTTGTTTTACTGGTTGAGATTGTTTGTGATTATTTCTCTGGTTTTTTTTTTAAATAAAATTGTGAACATAAAATGTTAGGCCGGAAGTTAAAAAACAAGGTGGTCAACATCGTTGGCTTCCGTGACAACCCTCACGGGCTCGAATCACAGTACGAATAGTGTTTTTATCCAATTTCCTGATCGACTGTACTCGAAGGTGTTTCGTGATCTTTTAATTTCCACTCATCCGATTCTATGAAATGGGGTGTAGCGAATCACTTGTCATTTTCCTTGCTTTATCCACTACTTTGTGTCTACTCGTTTTGTTAAAGTACGGATTGGGAATTTAACTAATGATGTTCTCGTTATTTATATATATGATCTATTGAAGCTGTAATTTGATTAAAAAAAGCTGAATGTGAATAACTTTTGAAATCATTTTTCAATAAAAAATTAAGCTTCTCTATTCACAAAAAGAAAATACACCAGTGACATCTATCAAATCTCTGAAGATCTCAAAATATTTTATCAAGTATGTATTAAAATCGAATACACAATTTCACTAAGCTATGGGTACTAAACTGAATACTTAATCCAATACAATAAATTTTAATATAGCGTTGGATGGAAAGAAAACAGTAAAATAATTTTTACAAGATCAGGAAAGAAAATTATGGAACTCTAGTATCTGATAGTAACAAAGAAAATGATATATAAAGAAATCTCTTTGGAATTCATTCCGTTACCTATATTTTATTGTGAAAAAAAGACGGCCCGGCAGTAAGGCGATAAAGATATTCTAGAGAAGAGAACGTTTCATTGTGAGGATTTTATCCGGATATGACCTGAAAATTTTCGTACATTTACGACCACACCGAGCCTTAAATATTGCAGAAATTGTCGCTTCGTTTCCATTTTTCCATTTTAAAATGCCATGAGTTTCTATTCAATTGTGAAATACTGCATTAAACTGGAATATAAGAACTACAGACTTAATAAAAACTACACCCCAGACTTATTTTACAAAAATAATTAAAGTTACGGTGAAAAAAAAGGTGAAGAAAATTTTGGTTCTACAATTTTTTTTAGATATAGTTGATAGTCATCGTGTTATAATCGAGTTGGACCAAGTAAATGCCAATTCAATCAGTAATTGATGTTTTTTTTTTAAATATTTTGCATTTCAGAAGTTATTTTATTTTTTTTAAGGAGTGAAAAATATATAAAGATTAAGATTTTTGATGAAACCAAAACTAACTTTGGTCACAAACAAAACTCCAAATGTAATTTATGATACAATATTTAAGTATTTTACATTCCACCTTGATTATAAAATTTCAAATGAACATTTCAAAGATAGTAAGTTGACGAAAACTGATTATTAATCAGTCAAAAAATTTGTTATTTTGGAAATCATAAATGAGAACAGGAAAGATTGCTTATAAAGTTTTTCCTTTCTTATTGCAGCTTCCATGTTACTATATATAACAGGCTTAAAATTTAAAGCCAGTGTTCACTGTTTGTTCACATACAGAATAAGCCAACGACATCAAATCGCCACGCCAGTTATTTATAATGCTGAGCTAAGTTTAAAGAGCCGAACTAAAAAACATATGCTTAAAATCTCTACACAAATATAATTATGTTTAATTTTAAAAAGTTGAGTTACCCAGTAGCTAGTTTATCCTCAGTGATTTCAAGGCATTATTATTTGTGTTACTCATATGCATAAGGTCGCATATGCTTGGTAAGCTGGCATTACAGTGGTTCATTTTATTTCACCATTAAAGTTATTCCGCATGGTTTGACTACATTTACGGAAAATGTGTATTTGATTATTTCAAATTTATCTTCATAATGTTTTACAGCTAAAAAGGTAGCCCTAAAAACGCTAACAAAAGTCATTAATTTAAAATCGCTAGGTTTTGAAAGTTTTGAACAAATTATGTTTTAAGCATATCTGCATCTTATGAAATTTGTTATGCCTTCTTATCAATTATTTTCAAAAAGGTGTGCAGTCTTAAAATTTTATAAGTTGATATTCAATAGCATCATTTAAAAGATGGCGGATCTTACCACACTGGTTGCTTACACTGGATGCTTACCACATGATAAGCAGAAAATCCGTTTGAAGCCTACTGTTTTCATGATGATGTATTTTCATTAAAAAACATACGGATATTAGCCGAAAAAAAGGTTTATAACAAGCAACGTGGATGTGTCTTTTTAAGGGTTTGTGCTACGTATTTTAAAATGAAAAATGTTTTAATTCTAAAACAATATATTTTTTTTAAATGAAATAATATTACATGTAAATAAAAGTATCCGTCACAAGTTAACTATAAAGCGGTGTTTAAATTTAAATTTTAAACAGAAAAAAAACATTACAAATATGAAAGATTTAAAATCTTCATTTTGTTTAAAGCACTTGGTGGTATAACACATTTACATAACCGTTATATTTTTTCAGCTCTTACAGTATAATATACGTGTTTATTTGGTGACATATAAAGAAACTTTTCCTTTGCTGTCAATATGAAAAACCCGAAAATTAGCGTTAGTCGTTTCGTTATGCGACATGCAACACTTTATAGAAAGCTCATCGTATGGAAGGCTGGTTGTAAGATACAAATAGACAACTATACGACAAAATATACGTAACCGGAAGGATTAAAATTTACTATGAAATATAGGTTATATACTTTCAGTCGATATGGTAAAAATATCTTAGATGTCTTTTCTCATAAAAAATATGTAGGCAACAATATTTTTTTATCAATAGCGTTATGAAGTGAGGAGTGATGGAAAAGCAACTATGTACAAAACTAAATGACATACGGCATACAAATAACGTTTTTGCCAGAGAGACTTAATTCAAAAAAATGAACACCAATTATATGTCATTGAAACGTGAAGTTTTCGTTTCAATTCAAAATTTTGTGGATTAGTTTGCATAAATTTACATCTCAAAGTTCCTTCAATTAGATAGAGCGCCATATAATTATTGTTATTGCGTATAAAGTCATTGTATTGTGAATGAATTTCGTGATTAATATAATATTATCGCCTTAATTAACAGCTTTTAAATTGATTGATATTTTCAAAACTTTTCATTCATCATTTATGTTTTTCAAACTAATAGTTTTATCACTATCACATATATAAGTATACGTAGTATTAAAACTGAAAATGAACAAAAAATACATTATTTCATATGATATACATATAAGAATTTTTCAAAGTCATTTTAAAGCAACACGATGAAAAAAACCTTAACAAAAAATAGAAATGATTTAACGTAAAAAAATATATTTGCTATTTTTGGTTACTAGACTGACACTATCCTTGCTGTTTTAGCTAAGTATACTAAATATAAAACTAAATTATAAAGGTTATAAAATAAAATTAAATAATTATTTTGGATATTTTCTTCCTCAACGGTAATCTCCACGGCACAGAGGCAGCGTGATCGTAACGGAGCATCTAAATGCAAGAATGGAAATTGATCCTCTGCTTGGCTTTACAGTGGTGGTAAGGCATGGTAACGTCTACTACAACGGCCACAAACTAGTTGAGTTAGCAACTAACTGTTATAAACGAGCTCACTATTGGCGTTACAATAATACTCCACAGATACACCCATAAACACTTGTGGAATTCTAATGGTTGCTAGAAAGCAAAAACTGACCACTCTTTGCTCACTGCGTTCTCGTATTGGCTGTCAACTCTAAGTAAAATATTTTTAACTACTGGTTTGTCAATAATCTAGGGCTACCTCTACTCCTTCTTCGTCAAAATGGAAGAAAATATGGGAGAGCATATAGATACAAAGATGAAAAAGTGCATAAAGACAAAAAGTGACGTATTGAGAAAATAAAATAGGAGAAGTCATAGTATGTTCTTATTATTCGTGAATGAGAAAATGTGAATTGCAGAATCGATATGTCCAGTTTTATTGATGCACAGGGAATCTGAAAACATTATTTTTATGTATGTTATCAAAGCAATATGTCGATTTGTAGGATACATGTTATTCATTATGAAACATTTTCTCAAAATGTCTGTGATGGGCCTTTTTAGTTGTAAATACGCGTATATATGTATAACTTAAACAAAATAATTCAATTCTGAAACACATGCAAAAAGCGTTGACTATCAATTGTATAGGTCGCCATAATTTAAACGATAATTCCGCTAGGTCATATTGTTAAGTGCTACCAAATATTATTTATTTTAAAGCACACTAGCAAATAGTTTCAGTTCATTAACTAAAGTTATAGTTATCCCGATGCATATGCATATAGAAACAATACATAGAAACATTAAACGACCACAGGGCCGCCCTAAGACCCGGTGGTTAGAAAAGCTAATCAAGTTCGGAGGAAATACGAGGCAGCGAAGAACTAAGGGCCGAGAAGAATGGAGAAACCAGGGCGAGGCCTTCATCCAGCAGTGGATCGACCCCGGCTGATGATGATATGCATATAATTAATTATGAATAATATGATATGTCAAGTATTTTTTTTTAAATAGCTGAAAAATACTAATTTTATGAAAGTGACTTTTATTATAAATTGAGAAAATCATTGGGATCATTGAAAGTGAGCTTTTGTAAAAAAACAAACTTTTACTGGATAAATAATTATTATCTGTGCAGTGTAGGTGGTACATCAAAAGAAATTTACATATAATTGAAAAGTATTTTCATATTAAAAAGATGAAAAAATAGCTGAAATGAACAAATAGTTTGAAAATAACTTTGTGATTATTGATGTATACATTAGATTAAAAACAAATTTTAAAGTTTTAATAAGTAGTCCCACAGCAATTTTTCAAAAAGTTTCGTTATTTTAATTACTCGACGAAATCTGCTGGTGTTGATCTTTTGAATCTAATTAACTAAAAATCTTGTGGCAAATGTCTCTAAAGTACCAAATGTCTACGTACCACGTTATAAAAATATCGATACGTTATTAAATCAGATATATTGTTGTAAAAAATTGAATGTATTGAAAACTATGATATCCGTACATCATGTTATGTTTTTTATTGCACTACATCTACGCTATTTTTAAAAATAAAATAAAATTATTCTCATAGAAAATTATGAATATGTTATAAAATTGTATTTAATATTTTTTATATATATTTAAAATTTTTAAAAATATCATACAACTTCACTAAAAACTAAAAAAATATTACTTTCAGTTTATTTAAAATAATTGCAAAATTTTGGGATTCTATATAATTGTTTTAGTTAGAAAAAAACAATACTATTGCTAAATATATATGGACTAATAGATTTTTTATATATTGACAATAAAATACGTTTTCACATAAATTTGGTTATGAAATTTTAAGGAGCAAGTTTAAAAAGTTCTGATACATTTTCAAAGATACTTGCGGCATTAAAATGATAATGTCGCATTGTTATAGCAATATAAACCCATAAATGGTGTTTTAGACCATTTTAAACGGTTATTTTTGACGCTGAACGACTAGATTTATTCTATTCGCCATGTGATAGTGTTCACATACTAAAATTATAACGACATCTCAAAGAGGTTGCCATGATGATAAAACGTAATTCATCTGAAAAGTTGTGAGATAGAAAATAAAGCAGCAGGATGGTTAAACCCCTTATTCCACTTTCTTCTTATAGGGAGTAAATCATAAAACATGTTGGAGGTTATCTTTTTTACCCTTTGTGGCCATTATTCATTGGACAGCTGTTTTGTGGCGAAAAATAAAAAAATCATCTGTTTGAGTTTTTTTGGAGTATATTGAAAGATTTTTATGGGCTTTGCTTGACCTAGGATATGATAAAGTGTTATTGGTCTTTAATAGATTTTTCACCCAAATAATTTTATTATGGCACTTTTTTTACTTTTAAACATGAGGCCTCGTATTTTACTTTTTTACGTAGCGATATAAATTTTAATGAATATTGATGAATATACAGCATTGATATTGAAGATTTTTGTAAATTTAGCTTACATTTTTTCACATGGCTATAATGAATGACAGAAATAGCACAGAAAATATCTTAACAAATCTGTTTGCTTAATTTAATTACGTTAATAAGCAAACAATTGCTTTGTTTATTTTAGTTTTTCAAAAGTTTATTTATTTATAGTATTAATTATCGACTTGGAAAGCAATTGCGAGGCTAAAAATGTGTCTCAGGGGCCTCAGCCAAATAATAATATAAATTTAGAAATTAAAATAACTACCCAGAGAGAGAAAACACACTTTTAACTCTCATTGTAATTTCACATATTGTGACAACTCGTTTGTTATTGACATAAAACAAATAAATCTATTTTAAGACACATGCGTCACTGTGATTATTTGTTTATAAATAATAAATATGCATCGTCAATGTCTAAATATTAGCAAACAGGTATCGGGAATGAAATTCACATAACCGTGGTAATGTTATTCATTTTATTTACATTTGATATGGTACTCGTAGTTAATTATTTCAAATATTCCTTTGGTTGAGTGGTCAGTGTTCACGGAATAACTGTGTAAAAAAAACAAATAATGGTTTTGAAACAATTTTGGTATCTACTTTTATTATAATGAATGTATGTGATCCTCAAAACCAACTCTACGAACGAATATTATGAGTGTAATGAGAATACTACTAGTTTTTTCAAAGGTATTACCTTATTTTAGACCCTATCTTAAAAGAAAACGTTCCGACTAAATGATAACCTCTAACATTGGAATACGGCAAGGTGAATAATGAAATTAGTAAAAACAATATTGGAGACAAAATACATGTAGCTCTCGAACGACTACTTTGGGATCACTGCCTTGTCCTACTTTGATCTAAAATTTTCATTTTCTTTCTGTGCTATCAATTTTTTATCTTCCAATATCTGCCATGTATGGTAAGGATATATTGAAACTCTTATGAATGGATCATTTAGTTTGTACTTAATACAAGGAAACGAACCACGATGAATTTAATTTCATATCATAAATTTCCAGCCAGCAAAAAAAAAAACAACCACTCTCTAGCAGGCAACTGTTTGCGAATACTTTGGACGTTGATCAATGTATGGTAATTGCTAGTTCATTATTTTGGCATGTTAACTAATGACAGCAGCTATTTTTTCCAACAAATCCCTGTTGTCTGACAAAGCTTTTCGGAATTGCCATATTTTAGCAATACTTTATGTATATTCTACCGCATTTTTCCTCCATGGTTGACACTTTAATGAAGTAAAATTTTTATCAATAAAAAATAAATTATCTTGACGCATACTGGACAGTTAATTAACTGAGGATTTTGATTTGCAAACGTTTATAAAATTTATTAAAAAAAATTATAACCCTTTTTTTCAATAGTTCGATAACTATGAACAAGAATTGGTTTCAGTTACTTCAGCTGGGACCCTGAGACTTGTAATATTGTCGTTCGTTATTATAATGAAACAATAAATCTTATTTAAATTTGAAATATGGTTTAATTTTAATCATTAAAATATAATTTTCTTCTAAAGATATGACCGTTTTTCACTTTATTGCCAGTGTTTTAATTGCATTATCAAACAATCTTGGAGGTTATCATTCAAAATATTCCGATATTCTTCTTTTCACGGGGTCAATTTCTTCAAATTATTTCCGTTTATACGAATTATGTTATTTCAGGATTATTATTAACGTTTTATAAAAAATATTTTTTTAAGTTAAATAAGTGAAAATGTGACGTAAGATTACAAATAGTTAATTTGTTTAACGTATTGACTACGGGTTATTGATGAAATTTTCATATAACTTTTTAATCTTTTAAACTACATTTTCACATTGTCTGAATTAACAGAATTATTAATTATTGACATAAAAAGTCGTACCTGAAATTATATATGTATTTTTAAGTTCAACCTATTCGAAATATGCCATCATTTTGAAAAATATTGAATTTACTAGAAATATTACTTATATTATTATCAATAAATTTTCTAATTCCTAATGCTCATTCTATGAATATGAATAAAAATGGTCTCAATATATGTTATATGAACAAGAACTCTGATAAAGTAAAATGTTTTAGTATTTCGCCGAACAAAAATATCAATATTAGATGAGAAACGAGACATGTGAAATGTTCGGCGTTTTATTCTGTTTCGAGACAAAACAAGAAAGGTAATAAATTTTTATCAAGTATTATTGATGGGTGTACAAATTATGATCACAATAACTTTGATATAATAGTCAAATATGATATTATATTGGTAAATATCATAAAATCTTTATATATACACATAAAAAATAGTATGTTCATTATACATAAATAATAAAACGTAATGTCTTGTACCACATTTATAAGTTTATATATTTAAGATCAAGATCAGTTTTAATCACAGAAAGCATCCAGTTGGTTTTTATTAATGATATAAAATTAATACATTTAAGAGTGCGTTTCATTATTGAGCTGTAAACCAAGATGCGAACTTACACATCCAAAAATTGTCAAGATAAATCATTCATACGAATAACAAGAATCAATTGAGTAATGTTGATAAACGTGCTTCAGTATTTATGTAAAATAATAAAATAGAAGATCAAGATGACAATGGCACATGTAAACATTTCATGCACATTTGTGTGTTTGAATACATTTTTATAATACTTAAGAAAGGTTTCTGGTATTGAAAGCATTTTTAAAACCATAACCATATTCTCAAGTCTTAGACAGATTTCTTCATACCATACTCTTGTTTATATCATCTGTTACATGTGCCATAATACTGCATGAATTAACAAGAACGAAATGTTGTTTTGATATTTTATCTATGAGTTGAACCAACGTCCATTAAGTGGCGGAATTAAACCAAAATTGAATAATTCTAGTAATATTTTTCCCAAACAAAAAAAAAAAAAATTTCTAATAATAAACTTTTAAGGTGATTACTGTCACTTCTTGATGGAAAGATGTGATATTTTTAATAATAAAAAACATTTTAAGCACTATTTTCACAATATATTTTATGATTCAAACCAGTTTCGCTTATTACGAACACGAAATAAAATATATTGTGGAAATAGTACAAAAAATGTGTTTTTATTGTCTTAAATGATATGAATAGATCCATTTAAAAAATGAATTATAAATATTTGGTGAAATTATTATTTATACGCAGAGATGATGGTTTTTAAATATAATTTTTAAATATATTGAATATTACTGGTTTTTGACTTTTCTATAGAGCCAGAGGAAAAATCAAATGAAAGTTATATTATGCTCGCCAGTTGTTTGATTAATATTCAAATAAATAAATTTTACGATTAAGCTCTTAAACAATCATCGAAATGTAATTAATTCGATAAACTGACGTGGTGTACGTGTCAATAAGCAAAATTAATTGAATTAAAGCTCTAGTAACTCAATTTCAACTTACCCACAGCTGCTTAATACAGTAGCGGGGTATATAAGTAAAACGTTTATATTAAAATATGTAATATTAAATGCGGCACTTTCAAATCACGCTAATCTCCCTATTTATGTTGGAAATTGCTTATACGATTATCATGTTTTAGTTTTATTATTTATTTTAGTTATAATGGTATATTTTAACACAAGACACAAAAAAAACTTTTTGATACCAATCTAGCAAAAAATCATATTAAGCATGTTTTGGTGTGCACTTAAACTCAGAACCGATATTATTACTATATATAATATTATGTAATCACCTTTTTATATTCAATCTACTTTGAGAAAAGTACAGCGACCGACCGTAGAATATAAGCAGTGTCATTTGAGCGGTTTTGACGGTTTGTAATTAAATGTCGTCTATTTTAACAATCTTGTTTTACGTCCATATATCTTACTCTTTTATCGGTTGTTTAGATTTCGTTTTTAGGCGACAAAATTGACTCAAAACGTTTGATGTTTGTGTAATGGTAATGCTATAGAATTTAAGCCAAATCAAATCGAATTTGATTATTTTTGCTGAAGAAATAGACGGTGTGATAAGAATTCAATCTCAAGTAAAATTTTGTTAAAATTAATATTTCCAGATTAATTTCATGTCCATATAATCCCAAAGAGAATATTATTACAGAAGTCGTATACAGCTCAAATTAATGAGTGCTTAAAACACGACATCTATATATATAAAAATGAATGTCTGTCTGTCTGTCCTCTATAAACTCCTACACCATTAATCCAATTGCGATAAAACTTTGTCGAATTATTGCATAGACTACCGGGCAAAAGAAAGGATACTCATAATTTGATTTGATTACAAAAATTAATTGAATATTTACGAAAAACATGTTTTCATACAAGACTATTGTATAATACAGAATGGCCATTTATGACACATTGTATCCATAGTAACGCCGAAAACGAGAACGAGGCAAATCTGTCACATTCACTCACCTGTAGGTACTTACGTAAGGTACTGAATATTTTGAAACAAAGTTCAATTTTCGAAAAAAGTATATCAATGTTCTATTTTTTACCGACTTTTTTGTTTTGGTTTTATGTCGCATGACAGAACGAATTGAAATAAATATTACGTATAAGTCGTGTGTGATAAAGAAAGAATTTATTCAATATATCAATTTTTAATTTTTTTTATTTTTCAAAAGTGAATTTCAAAACGTAACATTCACTGTGAAATCAATTATGCCACCCAAACGAAAAGGAATAAGTCAGAGTATAACTCAAACACGAAAGAAAAGGGTGAAACAAAGAGATTGAAGTTGATAATCGTGCTTCAGTATTTATGTAAAATAATAAAATAGAAGATCAAGATGACAATGGCACATGTAAACATTTCATGCACATTTGTGTGTTTGAATACATTTTTATAATACTTAAGAAAGGTTTCTGGTATTGAAAGCATTTTTAAAACAATAACCATATTAAAATTATCAAAGTCTTAGACAGATTTCTTCGTATAAGTCGTGTGTGATAAAGAAAGAATTTATTCAATATATCAATTTTTTATTTTTTTTATTTTTCAAAAGTGAATTTCAAAACGTAACATTCACTGTGAAATCAATTATGCCACCCAAACGAAAAGGAATAAGTCAGAGTATAACTCAAACACGAAAGAAAAGGGTGAAACAAAGAGATTGAAGTTGATAATCGTTGGATTGTACCGTATTCACAGCTTCTCTCGAAAACGTACAAAGCACACATCAACTTCGAGTATTGTAATTCAGTGAAATCCATCAAATACATTCGTAAAAATTTCAACAAAAGAAGCGATATGGCAGTTTTTGGAGTGGGAAATACAACTGCGTCTATCGATGAAATCAACCAATATCAACTGGGACGCTACATTAGTAGCAATGAAGCAATATGACGCATTTTATCATTTCCAATTCATGAACGGCATCCACCAGTTACTCATTTGGCAGTTCACCTTGAAAATGGACAGCGAGTGTACTTCGCAACAGAAAATGCACGTGTAAGAGCATTGTCACCACAGCCAACAACGTTAACTGCATTTTTCTTATTGTGTAGGGATGATATGTTTGCAAAGACGCTACCTTACTCTGAAGTGCCAACATTCTACAGATGGAATGCATCAGAAAAAAATCAACGTCGCAAACAAGGTAAAGCAGTTGAAGGACATTACAATGTATATTCAACCGACGCATTAGGCCGTCTGTACACTGTTCAACCAAATAATGCAGAATACGTTTACTTGCGATTACTGTTAATCAACATACGTGGACCGACATCCTTCCAAGAATTGAGAACAGTAAACGGTCGAATATATTTCATTTATCGTGAAGCTTGCCTCAAATAAATCTTCTAGAAAACGATGCACATTGGGACACTTCACTCGCTGATTCATCGAATACTGCTGACCCACAACAAGTACATGCGTTATTTGCAGTAATATTAACAATTTGCTTTCCAAACAATCCAAAAAATCTTTGGAAAATATACAAAGGCTACATGAGGGAAGATATTTTACATAGTTTGCGTGAAACAATTCAAAATCCACACGTTCAATTCACACCAAACGTGTATAATGAGGCATTGCTATTGATTGAGGACATATTTTTAGTAATCGCTAACAAATCATTGGTACAATTGGGAATGGCTGCGCTGAATCGATATGAAAACGACTGACGTGATCGTGATTTCCAACGAGAAACACCCTTTGATGTGGATGAATTGGGTAAATTTGTTCAAATGAATCTTCCGAAATTGGTTCCAGATCAACGTATAGTGTATGACGCAATTATGAATGCACTTACAAGTCAAAGTGGTAGATTTTATTTCAAAGATGCACCCGGAGGCACAGGTAAAACCTTCCTCATTTCACTCATTTTGGCAGCCACACGATCACGAAAAAACATTGCACTAGCAATCGCATCGTCTGGAATTGCAGCCACTCTTTTGGATGGTGGCCGAACAGCGCATTCATCACTGAAACTGCCATTGAATATGCAAATAATTGAGACACCAACATGTAATATCAACAAAAATTCTTAATCGGGCAAGCTACTCACATTATGTAAAATCATTGTATGCGATGAATGTACTATGACACACAAAAAATCATCGGAAGCACTTCATTGCACACTAAAAGATTTGAGAGGAAATGAGCAACTTTTCGGTGGCGCACTCATTTTATTGTCTGGTGATTTTCGACAAACTCTACCTGTTATATCACGTTCAACAATGGCCGATGAACTTAATGCATGTCTCGAATCATCCGTTTTATGGCGATACGTACATAGATTCACTTTTAAGACCAATATGCGTGTACAACTACAACGTGATGCATCCATTGAACGTTTTGTAAAACAATTGTTGGATATAGGAAATGGGAAAATGGCAATAGAGGAATCCACACAATGTATCACATTGCCAGCGAATTTCTGTAAAATAACCGCAACCATAGACGAATTGATTCACAAAGTTTTTCCAAATATTGCACACAATCATAAAAGTCATCAATGGCTCAATGCACATGCTATATTAGCAGCCAAAAACAAAGATATCAATGCAATCAATTTCAGCATACTAAATGAAATACCAGGAGAAGCGATAACGTATAAGTCCATCGATACTATAACGGATCAAGACGAAGCCGTCAATTATCCAACAGAATTCTTGAATTCACTTGATTTGTCAGGCATGCCACCGCATGTTATAGCATTATTCTTTAGCATAAATTCCTTCACGACTTTGCAACGGTACCAGGCTTTCGGTAAGAAAAATTATGAATTATTGAAGCTACAATTTTGAATGGAAAATTCAAAGGAGAAGATGTATGTTGCCACGCATCCCAATGATTCCGACAGATATGCCATTTGAATTTAAACGTCTGTAGTTTCCAGTGCGAGTCGCCTTTGCAATGACCATCAATAAGGCACAAGAACAGTCGTTACAAGTGTGTGGACTAAATTTAGAAAATCCATGCTTCTTACATGGACAACTGTATATGGCCTGCTCATGTGTTGGAAAACCTTCTGATTTATTTGTGTACGCACCAGATAGAAAAACAAAAACCATTGTGTATCCAAAAGCACTCGAATAAATAAAAACACATACGGCCGCCACTGTCAAATTTCGGTAAGAAAAACATAACCTAAGCTTATCGTTTCTAATTGGCTCCGGCCTCACCTCAAGTCTGACTTATCCAATCGGAAGGCGAGAGGCCCCCGACGAGGCGATTCCATAATGTCGCGGTTTCTTTTTTTTTGAGTGGCATTGCAACGCATGCCGGGAACACGCTAGTGTTTTATAAAAATGTGTGATAATTATTATATGCTATTAATGTGAAGGATTCATAATAAAGAGTTATTTGAAAAAATAGGTATTTCTAACTACGACTTGTTATTGAGAAGTATTTAGGTATTTTTCTAATAAAAAAGGTAAAAAGTCCCGCTTTATTCACGTAAAAAATTTTTGTTAGAAGTTTGGATTTTTGGTCTACACAAGAATGAACTTCGTGTTTTACTGCAGCATTACACAGAGACATCAGATATTTCTGGCTAACCCGTTGCCTATAATATAATATTTCTTTTGATAGAAAGCCACTGGATCGTTGGCAACTTGATCTGTTTGTATTTGCCATACATATTATTTGTTAAAGTAAGAGTCAATACAAGTTATACACAGTGGGCAATGAGTTATGCGACTTTCAAAGAAAAATTCCCTCCAACTGTGCTTGAAACTAAACGGCAAATATTTATTGAACTATCAGACAACTAAATCAATAGATTCTCCTTCAGCTTCTTGAACAAAACTTCTACTCAAATAATATTCAAAATGATTTTAATGGGCTTGGCTTTGAAGTATGTTTTTTTCCCTAATAAATTTTAGTCTTTACTTTCGATCATAGTTTTCTTTGTAAAATGATATTTATAAGTACAGAACAATTTTTTTTAATCTTATATAAAAAGACGTTGTGAGCCAGTAGTTTGAGAAATTAAATAAACCTAATTACCCAGTACACTCTCAATAAGATATGTTGTGTATTTAAAAAGGCCTTTTCAATTATATACACCTTATATTGATAACTCATTTTCATTTAATGTAAGTTGATTGATAATTGTTGAAAAACTCTTTCAAGAATGACTCATTATCAAGATCGTTAAAAAAAATATCACAGGCAATTGTGCTAATTATTATTAGATTAATATTATTAAATTCGTTTTCCTGTAATTTACTGCTTGCCTTGAGGTAAGTGTTTTCCTATAAATAATAACATTGGTATATAGACGATACTAACTGTTTATTTTACTTCAGTTCTGTTGCATCCGTGTGATTGAATACCTAAAGATGCCGAAAGGCGAAACCCGGGTCGTTAGTGACAAAATATGTGGAATCGTAAAAAGTTGTAACAATTCAAACTTTACAATTAAGTGATACATTAACAAATAAATAATTTTAGACCTCGCAATAAACTTATTGACTGTTTTATGAAACCGAAAACATAAATTGGATCTTTCATAGCTTTTCTTAAACATGTCCACAAAATTAATTTTGTTTAATGAAGAATAAATAAGGAAGTTACTTTTTATTAACGCGTATCTTTATTAAAATGTTTATTCATATACCTGCTAAAAATAAAGATTACTTATGCTATAATTTAATTGGATTGACGATGAATACATGATACTTCATTCGAAACTGATGATTTTTAAGTAAACAGGATGATGTTAATCGATTAAAGAATCATGGCGGGTCGTCAATGATTTGCAACTTTGATTACATTTTTAATGAGTCCCACGTACAAATGCGATGACGAAAACTCTCACAGATAGATAACGTGCCCCTTCAAACTGGAAGAACGGGCAAGATTAGGTACGTCGTGGCATCGTTAAAGATATAATTTACGATATATCAGAAATAAATACTCAGTTAAGTGTGATTAGGATTTCATCAATCATGTTGTATGGTTTGATATATACTTTTTTATTTCTAATCCACCACTTATATAATTAAGTAAACCAAATGAATCAATATAATTGAATGTATACAAATACAAGCCGGTATCATAGATTTGATTTTAAAAGAGGATAATATAACAATCATAGGGTAGGAAACTGGACAGTGAAAAGGTATTTGTTCTCTTTATATCCCATTTTAGTACAAGGTTGGCTGGGAGGAAAGTAGTGAAAATACAGATTGTCAAAGTCTAAAAAAACAATTTTGGAAACGGTACAACCCTGAATCATTTGCCTTTTTTTTGTGTGTTATATTTGATGCAGATAGCAATTACGTTTCGGTGGTTTATTTTGAATGATTGTTCTTCAAAATTGGCCATCGTGTCGATGCTTACACCTGGAAAGCTGCCAGAGATTAAAGACTTTGAATTCTTTGGAATGCTCAGTGAAAAGTTTGCAAGTAAAAGAGTTATGCGACGTGAACTGGCGATAAAAAAATGTTGTGTTGTGAAATTTCTGTAATACTTCATTTTTGGCTCTAACGTCAATATTCCATTAAAATTTCGGTAAATAATTTGGACTTTTATATAATAAATTTAGCTCCCTCAGATTAGTCAATTCTTCTGAACTTTTGGTATTCATAGCATTTTTTAACAGTAAGTGTCGCTGAATGGAAGCCCTATTCAATGATTATTGATATAAACGTAAGGTTATTTAAAAAAAAAATACTTCATTGACATTCATTCAAATGACAACATATTCTGAAAATTTGTAGCTCATATACTACTACTTTCTATTCTATTTCAACTATCTACTTTCATTAGTATTCGTGTATTGCAAAATATTTTTCCGGTACGTAGAATTTCTGATTTATTTGCCATCGTGCATAAGATTTTAAATTATTTAAGTTCAAATGTTCACCAGTCTTTCGATTGTGAAAAAACTTGCAGAGTTTGCATCAATCCTGATTTCCCGTAATTACATAGTGCCAAAGTAGCAACTATTTCTGAACTCGAAGTTTTAGCCTCGATCTGCCAACGCAGGATTTTACTCATTACTTGACAATAAAACCTATTTGGAGACTGATCTACTTTCATTGGACTATTCCTTTTTTTAGAATGAACTCCATTTAACACCGAGGAAAAGAATCCACTATAACTTCATTGTATACATTATCTTTTTACATATTATATAGAGAGCTATTTAAAAACAGAAAAAAAATTCAAGATTAGTGATTTTCGTTTTGAAAGTAGTCCTTAAAACTAAAAACGTCTATAGTTGAAACTGTTTTTGTTATAAAAGCCCAGCTTTAATTTAATAATACGGTGAAAAAATAGCAATGTATTTTAGTTCTACAAAATTATTTTTAACAAATATAGTTGATAGCTATTTCGGCTCACGCCATCGTAAGAACTATTGCTTCTATAAAATACGAATTATTTTATTTTCATCAGTTCTATCTTTTGATTATTTTTGAGTAACTTTAAAGAAATTTTTTAATTTGTAGAATAATAACAATATTTTTTTTAATTCCTTTACTAAAAATTCTGTAAATTAATTTAAAAGAAAAATATATTTTATTATGTATGAACATTATTTATCGTATTTACTTTATTAAAATTGAATGAAAATTGTTTGAACAAAATTTCCTGTTTGCAATGATCCATGAGTCCATGATAGGAAATAACTTCGTTAATTCTTCAAATTTTGTCGATAAAGTATTTCAAAAGATAGTTTTCTTAAAGAACGTTTATCTTATGTAAATATGTTCTGAAATGCGAATAAAATATAGCTATTGCGTCAGTTTTATATGTATGCAATAGACACTGTTTCCTGAAGTTGTAGTTGATTTTGCTAATTTGTGGCATGTAAAACATTCATCTGGGCAACTGGAATGGTTCTCATACAAACAGCTAAAGTAACTTGGCTAGCTTTGAAGTTAACTAGCGATGTAGCCGATTTTCGTAGCGTTTTGTTTCGAAACTTTACTAATTACGTTTGGATTAAGCCCCAGTCTCGTCTGTACGTAACTTCTACGTCAAGATGGTGGCCAAATATGTTGCGAAATGAGGACATAAAATTTTCAGGCTTTAGAGAAAAAATATCTGATTTATTTACTGCAGAATATGAAAGACGTGCAGTAAATTTTGATATTTTCTACAAATAAAGATTAGGGCTGTAAACAAGAAAGCTTTATCAAAATGAGACATAATATGCAGAGTAAATGTTATATTATGGTATATTTTTAGAATATAAAGTTTTTTTAAGTTAAAAAAATTTGTAAAGTAGTAATGATAAGTAAAATTGTTTCAAAACAAAATCGATTAATTTATCAGTAATACTTGTTAAAAATTATTGAATAAATAGTTTTGAGTTTCAAAATAATATGATTTCAAATTTGAATTGTTGTAATTTTGTACGATTCCACATGTTTTGTTACAAACGACCCGGGTTTCACCCTTCGGCATCTTCAGGTATTCCATTACACGGATGCAACAGAACTGACGATGCCGAAGGGCAAAACCTGGGTCGTTTGTGACAAAACATGAGGAATCGTACAGAATTACAACAATTCAAATTTGATATTGAAATTCCATCAAGCACCTTCAGTCGATGTCATAAAATAAAAAAAAATGATTTCAATTGTTTATGATAATTGCTACGTTTTAAAATTCTGTTAGTTTTCCGCTGTCAGGTCTCAATGGCGTACATGCTTATAATGTTTAGGATATGAATCCCAAAATGAAAAACTGCCATTTTCAATATAAATATTTGAGTAAGGTTATCTACTTTCATAATTGAAAGCCTAAAGTTAAAAAGTTATTCAAAATTATAAGTACTAAAAAGATACTTCCAGATGGCAGTCTGCGTGCTTGACCATTTCACATTGATGGTATCAATCGATATTTCATTTATCATGATTTGAAACACTCGTTCAACTCTCCATCACTGGATAAAATATGAAGTTAATAAAAAGCAATGTAGTCAGAGGACATAGATATCTTTTAGGAATATGATACATCATAGTATAACAACAACTATTTACATAATGACAATATATGCAAAATACGATCGTGTCACTAACTTCCCAATATAATGGAAGTGGTGAAAAATGAGAGGTATTATGCAACTACATGCCATAAGTAAACTAAAAGACTGACATAGAGAGTAAAAGACATCTTTCCTTTCGAAACAAAACTAAAAATAATCATTGTATGTAATAAATACAATGGGTAATAGACATATGTCTTCAAAAGATTATTTTGCTATTATTTTATAATTACATTTTTTGACCGTATGATTTTTTTTTACATCAAGTTTAGACGGAATTTTAAATTGAAATGTAATTTTGTGTATTTATGTATACAGGAAAAAACTGTCTCTCTAATTAGAAGAAATCTAAGATTTTTTTACAATTTTTAAATTTATATTGAAAATGTGGTTTGATATTTGAATAGCAAATGAGAATTATTCAGCGGCTTGAGAAATTTTGAAAGACATATTTTTACGTTTTGGATAAGTGAAATGGGATTCGTGTAGAAAAACATCATTCTAAAGGTAAACAAATATGAAGTGTGTTATTTTTAAAGTTATCTTATTTTTATATTATTGACAGATTTTGGCGAACGACAAAAAACGATTGGAATCAATCAAAATCGTCGGTCGCACAACTGGAAAAAACTTCTTTTGCTACTAATACTGATATAAAAGATAATTTTTCCAGTCGATCTTAACTGAGAAGGTTTTAATGTACAGAAAATAATTATTAAAATAATATTTCTGTTGAGTAAAAAACAAAACTTTGGAAGGTCGATTAATGTGTAACAAAATCAATACTTAAACAAAATGATTTTTTTCCATTGATTTTGGAAAGTAATTACATAATCTTTGAACAAAACTATATTTGTATATTGTATTTAAAACGAAATTAAATTGAAAATATAATTATGTTTACATATTATATATGGTTTGGTTACCCCACACAAATCAGTTTACAACGATTGTAACGTCCCATCCAAAATTAGTTGGCAAACAGTGATTCACATGTAATCGAAACTTTACCAAAGTTGACTCATTTCTAACTCAACGCCTACATTTATAGCACCCCTTTCTGATTGATATGTTTCTTTGCCTCATAAAACATTTAATGTAACTGCTAACCGTTTTTTAAGGGTCATAAAATGGGTTAATTAAGTAAAAAACACAACATTAATTTTAGCAATAGTCTTGTTAAATTGATTTTGACATTATTCGTCCCGCAAAACTTCACAAATTTTGCGCTTTTCATCATTAATCATTTGTTATAATTTTTTTTAAATTTATAAGTTTAAAAACAAATGAATTAATGAAATATAAATTTTGCCTATGCTTTGCAAAAAGATGGTAAAACGATAATAAATAAGCTAGAACAAAACAGTATATGTTTTTTTATATATTTGAGTATACTGTATTTCATTCACGTTGATAGATAGCGGTCACCTAAATTCAATAATTCATAATTTTTATTTCGAATTGATTTTCGTAAAACGTTTTAATGGATGTTTTATTTGAGAGAAAATTGATTGAAAAAAAAATTGTTTTATTAATTTGGTTCTGCGGTGAACGATAGGCCTTTTTCTGACAATAGTGATAACATTGAAAAGAACACGAAAATTGCAAGCAGATTCAAAAGAAAGTCAATTCTTGCAATTGTATGATATAATTTGATGATGTCAGCTATATTTTAAGACAATCACGATTATTGACATTTTTTATAACGTGCGTTTCAAAAATTGTATTTTTTGTGAACATACGAGAGAAAAAGTTAAAGGCAGTTTGGTACATATTGTAATTTTGTATGAGTAATAAGCTTTTAACGTTACTTATATAATACACTTACTTTAAAATATATTTATCATGACGAGACATTTTACTATTAACAGTCAAAGCTTTCTGTATGAACTTTGTCTTGTACACAGTTGTTGTTCGATTAATACCCAGACTTCAGCGGACATGTTAAGGGTTGTGTACATTGCCAATGGAGGAAGCGGTAGAATGTTGTGGTCAGTTACGCCACTAAACACGACATTGGCCAACGTAAATTAATGGTTATTATGTAATATTATTTGTCTCAGAATCAATAATAATCACGTTTAATTTAAAGGGCAAAATTGTTAACCCAAACGTGGGTATATATGCTTAATAAAAAAATCTTTTTATAGTAATATATATGACAAAAATAATGACTTTTTGTATGTAAATAACATGTCCGTCCACGGAATAGATTCAGTAATCCCTTCCTGTAAGTACATCTTTTTCGACAACTAACTATTGTACTTAAAAAATTGAAAGTAAAAAATATTAACGCTTTCACTACTCCTTTCACTAAGCCATTGTATAAAAATCAAATTTTGTGTAACATAAATAAGGTGCCTCAATCATCCATATAATTCAAAAACACGTCTATAAATTAATATGTAATGAGTTCTATCCGTTCTGAGCCTTAAACTCACGTTTACCATAACAAGAAATAACGCTGCCCTGTTTGACTAAGATTTGAGCTGTAATTTGCAAAAATGATTGAACAAAATGATACAAACAGAAACATGAGAACATTCTTTTCAAATATTAATACAAACAACAACGTTTATAAATAGAAATTGTTGATATTATCTTCTCTTCTACGATCGTATAATGTTCGTAGCGTAATGGAAGTTATCGAGAATATTATTCAAAGACGCTTTGAGTGGCCTGGTTGTTGACTTTTCGTCATGTTTTTCGGATTGAAATCCATTTAGTTCGAGAAGATAGCTTATTTCTGTGGAAAATAAAATATTACTATAGAATTTTAACGTTTTATTACAACCCAAAAAACAGACTTAAATAATTTACGAATAAATGTTTTTAAAATTAAATGAATCATATATGTTATGTTATATACAACTTAGCAAGTGGTAAATACTTATCGTTCTTTATAAAAGTTACTTATATTTAAAACAGAAATATGTAACAAATTATTGTATATGTATATTATTCAATGGATTTTTTCCATTATTTAAACAATTCATTATTTGCGTCTTAATAACTGCATAAATGTATTTACTACCTTTTATTGATTAAGATTAAAATTCTTGTCACAAGATTTTATTAAGATTGTTAAATAGTTTTTATATTTTTTGTTCCGTCTAGTCGTAAATTTGTATCAAAAGTATTTGTATTGTTTTGTATATAATTATGGATAAATGTTACTAAAATTGCTTGAATAGTATCGAAAATATTGTTATAAAATTTGTCACTCTTGAATGAAATCTTTTGAAACGAATTTACGTAAAACAATTCACTCGTTTAATTTGCTTTTGTGATTTAAGGGAGTCTTTATTAATTTATTTAATAAAGGAAAATTATATTATGAACCTAATTGACAGCAAACGCCGCGTTTACAACATGGCTGCGAGTCTCCTGTGAAAATTTTTAATTGTCTTTTTTTGTTACAATTATTGCTATTAGACACTTTCATAAATGAATCAACTTCATTCTGTATCATTATATCTTGTATTTTATATTTCATAAGAACCATCGAGGATTATCCATAAAATTTTTGCAACAGACATGGTATCTTTTTCTCGCTACTGTATTTGAACCCTTGTATATACTATTTTCCTTATTGTGTTAACATTAATTGATGTGACAGAAATAAGTAACGTTTAAAATATTTTTTCGTTTCTGTTTTCGAAAATCAGTTCTTAATACTGACACAAGTATAAATATAATTTGAATCCAAAATCAAATCAAATTTGTTTAAAATAATCTGAATATTATGTTACATTGTACTTAAAATATTATGATGGTATTTATAGTATTTCTCATTTATAGCATTGAAAACAGTATTTTTATTGGAAATGTTATTATTGAGCAGTTAACCGATACCAACTTAAGTGTAAAAGTTTTTGTCATCATTCATGTACAAAATAAAGCGTGAAATGATTCGATCACTTCCGTTTGTCATATTGCTTTTTGTCCAAACTCATTTGAAAAGTAAATTTCTGAATATTAGCTTACACATTTTCCTTAATAAAAAAATAGAAAATATATTTCTTATGCTTATTATTTAATAAAAATACTACAAAATGTATGATTTTTAAATAGCCAATCTTCGAATAAAGTATGTATAATTAACAAAATATAAGTATAAGTAACAGTCGTTCTTTCATAACTTTATAATAAAAAAAATGCGACGTGGAAAGATTATTTTGATTCATTCAATTTATATTGACATGTAAAATAACTGATAGACAAAACAATCTGAGTTTATGTAAAAAACTTCGTTCTATTTTTTGAGGTAAAAGACATGTTATTCGCAATAAATTTGAATTTAACTCGTTCTTAATGTCAAAATGTCTTCCGTTTAGAAAAGTAAAGCCAACTTTTTTACTTTGTGTATTCGAATGGAATAACGTACTACATAAATCGATTTTTTTGTAACGTCGGCCAATATTTTATTTATTTATTGTAAAAAAGTCAATAAATACGAATAATGTCAAACAGAAGTTTATAATAAAGTATAGAATTCTCCTTCTAAAAATATAGCCTGAATTTTCTGACAGCCTAATCCTATTATTTATCGAACAGCCCCTAAAATCAATTAAGTGTTGTTTATCGCCATTTCAATGAGTGAGAGTGGAAAAACAGAAGCTTTCGTAAAGAAATTGTAAACATAGTGAAAGAGTGTTGCGTAAGAATTTTTTTTATGAAACGTTTCAAAAAAAAAATGCTCATACAATTGACATTGTAAGTCAACAATATTGATTGAAGGTGCTTTGTAGAATAAAGGTATCTTATTATAATATTCAAGCTGTTTAAAATCCTACAACATAGTCGTAGATATATTGAAAATGATCAAAATGCCATAAAATGAAAGAAAGACGACAATTTGTACTGATGAAAATTTTTGTTTTTTTTTTGAAAACAGATGTAGAAAATATGAACTCATTTTCTCGTCGTATTTATCAAAACAAAAATTTAAACACAATTTTTTATGTATCAACATGAGTCAGAAAACGTGTTGTAGTTAGCATATCATACTCTACGGCTAAGGCTTAGATTAAAGGATTTAAAACGTAGAATGGGTTGGGGGTATTGATGATTTGTCTATTGAATTAAGCGATTCCAGTTAATTTTTGATGTCTACAGTGATTTATACAAATGAAATTGTTTTGTATTTCAAATACAGCTTTTATATAAGTAGAATGCTGTTTATTTTCATAAGAATTCAAATATGTTGTTATCAAGAATTTTTCTTTCACAATATTTTATATGGAGTGATCCATCAGACGTAGATATGTCTACGCTTCGTAGAGAAATTTCATCACGTAGAGACGTCCACAGAAGCACTTTATAAATCGCCAGACCCGAGACGTACTGAGATCGGGTTGAAAGCATTTAACATAATAAACATTCTCATAGAGCTGGCGATCATTACCGCGAGAGTACTCCATCTTTTCTCGTAGCAGAACTCGCTGGAAATCGTAAATCTTCCGGTCCATTACTTTGATATGAGGCTGTAAATTATTTACTTTGGTTGAGTGGGAGATGCACAACCTGCGGTTACGCAGGCACACAACATTTGCGGGGAGTTCTATCAAAGTTTGTCCAAACTAAGGCCTTTCCGACTCAGTAATTTGTATGTAACATATTTCGTTAACTTTTATTTTTGGTAAGTAGGTTGAATTTCCTTTACTGGCTATTTTATTCCACGTATGCAATATTATTAGTTCAGCTGTTTACGTTTTGAGAACATAAATACTAAAAAACTACTCTATAATAATAAAGTACTAACTTTATTTGATAGCTGTTGATGATTTATTCAGTTAACAATATCTCTATATTTTAAAGTAGCTTTAGTTCATCAAAAGGTTATTCGTGTTTTGAATTATATTTAAGTAAATTTCATGTCACTTTTAAAGTGTTAACTGCCTCTTCTTGATGGAAAGGCATAATACTTTAAGTAATAAAAGCATTTTTTTAAGTATTTATTTCCACAACATATTTTTGATCAGGACCGGTTTCGCTCATCGCGAGCATTATCAACTGATTCACGATAAACGAGACCGGTCCTGATCAAAAAATATAATGCGGAAATAAGTTCAAAAAAATGTGTTTTTATTATTAAAATTTCATCTATAAATCTTTTTAACTGCATTATGAAAATTGGTCACATTCTTTTCGTTCTTCATTAATAAATTGATAATTGAATAAAGATGCGTAAATATTGACATAAAATCTTCAAAATATGTGACTATTAATTTAATTAACATTTATAATTACTATTTCTTTTAAGACCACCGTTAAAAGAATAAACTTCATTAAACAAAATAATTGTTTTCTATATATGAAAATTAATTTTTTTCTTGAGGCAATAAAGAGAAGTTTTTGTCATACTGAAGAGGCAATATCACAATCAAAATGGAAATTAAAAAATGACTAGTATCGAATTGGAACAAACCATTTACAATATCAGCTATCAATTCTTGAAAAATTTTGAAAAATTAAATATTTTTAATTTATTATATTTGTTCCAACTGCACGGAGTCTAAAACCGCTAGAAGAACTCATCTTGACTCTCGACAATCTGTTTTCCTTTCAATTATGAGAAAAATGGGCTTGAAACAATTACATTTGAAGTACTATTTCAACAATATATGTTTAATCAGGACCGGATACTGATCTGTTGAAAATGCTTGAGATGAGAAAATCTAGTTTTGATCATAATTATATAATGGAAATATAACATAAAATGAGTAAAGTTATTTGAAGCTTATTTCTTCATCAAAAAGATACAGTAAGACATTAAAAATTCAAAAACAAATGTTAAAATCAATTTAATAATGGTATGAGAAAGCATGGCAGTACCTGAACAAGGGCTTATAAAAATACATGTGTATCTGATTGATACAATATTTATGTGTAGAAATAGGAAAATATTATGGTTAGTTTACAATTTATGGAAATTATAAACAAATAATTAAATCTGTTCACAACTGTTTCTATTGCACACTATAATTTAATACAAATTTCTTTGAAAAATAGCAGCAAATTTAAATATCATTTTTTAAAAATTGAATGGTCAATTTAAAAAATCATTTCCATCATTAAAATTGAATAAAATAACTACACAAATTTAACTTCGATTTTTGATTTCAAATAAACCAAGGGTATTAAATGATTATTCGTAGTACTTAAAATAGATTATCAATTAAGAAAAAGATGTTTTTTCATTAAATAAAATGTACTTCCACACAAAATATTTAAATTGAGTTTATATTGAGCCATAATACATAAAAACGTAAAACCAATCTATTAAAGAATGCTTTTAAAAGAACATTAAAATCTGGTTCTGTTTTCTGTCCGCGAAATGGATAACGTCACGTTTGACATTACAAAAAGAGATGAAACAATTTTGATGAATATGTGACATTTATTTTGAATATTTTTGAAGAATTTAGGGATTGAAGAAATAAATAAATGTCATTGGGAAAATATTGAAAACAAGAAAATCTCCAAGACACATATCATTGACAGATTTTCAATTTTTCCATGAAAATATTTATAAAAAAGGTACATAATAAATTTACGAGCTTTTCAATCATTTATCATTAACGTTTCATCCCTTTAAGCGCACGTTATTCCATACTGACAACGTAACATTGAAATTCTTGCGATCTTGATTGAGTAGCCACCTGTCTCTTTATCACGCGGCTTAAATATTTCCTTTTCAGATTAATAGCTTTATTGACTTACGTACAATTAATTATTGCTTTGCTGAAGCAAATAAGTTTAACCAATTCATTAGGTGTACATTTTATCTCTAAGAAGAATAATATTTGTTGTTCTACAAATAATAAGTTTTATTTAGTTCTTTTATTTATTTATAGGAAAACAATAATCATAAATTAGATGTTTATGAGAAAGTTGACTGCTTAACTGTATGCTGTGCTGTATATTTATTTATATTAAAAATATTTTAAGAACATATGGAAATTTAAAATTTTATACTTAAAATTAAATAAATTATTTATGATATCGACCGAAGGTGCTTGATGGAACTTCAATATTAAATTTGAATTGATGCAACTTGACTAAAGAACTGACTGACAGTTCTGTTGCATCCGTGCGATGGAATGCCTGAAGATGCCGAAGGGCGAAACCCGGGTCGTTTGTGACAAGACATATGGAATCGTACAAAGTTGCAACAATTCAAATTTAAATAAACTATTGTATTAGTATTGTAAGTAAACGGTTTTAATACACAATGCTAGGAGGCAGACACTTAATGCTATGATTGGGATTTGAAATATTCATTATAATGCGTGCTATAAAAATAATTTGATTCAAATTGAAGTTTGTCAAATTTTAATAACCAAAATATATACAGTAAAAATAATTAAAAAAAAAACGGTTTATTAGCTTTGTTGTGGTTTGCTATTTTAATTCTATTTGTGGTTGGAAATATTTCCGTGTATCAGGTAGTTAGTAAATGCCAAGCCTATTGAATATGTCACCGAGTATACTCCCTAGAGGAATGTATAATCGTGTTACAAAACAAACAGTGGACCAGAAATATCGAAGGCTTTGTTATCAAGGGAATAAGCGAACATGCAAAGCCTCTGCGCTGTAGAATTCATAGTAAAGCATGGAAGGACAAAATGCGATTATAAATAATATATAAATATATTAAATTTACCAATTCAATATTTTTTTTTTAATTTTCAATCAGTCGATTTGACAGTTTAATCTTATATTTGTGCTTGTACCATTGATAATTTTTTTTTTGAATCGATACAAAATTTATGAGATTGAAATGATTTTTTAGAAACAGGCTTTATTTTACTTTTAAAGTGCATTCACAAAATTTATTGTATAATCAAATTTCTAAGAGTTTGAATCAAAAATTGTCTTTCAACTAATCCACACCCAATAATTTTCATGGGATACACTAGCATTCCATAATTTGACACCATTAAGATTTACGGTGATTATGGTAGTTATGACTTGTGTTGATAATTTACATCTGGTATTATACATGTTTTTAACCGTTCAGGGCATCCGCAAATTAGAATGCAAAATTTTTGTATGTCGGTTAATTACAAGTATGCGCAAGCTGTTACGTTGGCAAAAATCGTTTGGTTACTGTTAAGGTTGAATGGCCAAATCTCTACGCTAAATGTGTTGCGTTTCCATGGCGACTAGTGTGATAAGAGAATCATATTTTGAAACGCATTAAGCTGAATACGACTCAAAAAACAACAATGGCTGATAATTGTGCTATAAGAATATAACATGAAATTCAATACATTCATTTTTTTTAGTTCAAACACATTTTTTCCAATTAAAATTGAAATTTATCTTTATATATGACACTTCGAATAAGCACCGGGCTATGTCATACTCTCGAGATCAACCACTAACTCGCTAAAAGAATTTGGTTGACATGAAAATGAGTAATAATCTATTTTTGCTGGTTTTTCAAAAATGTCAGGCTTCTTATTTGTGATAAATCAGCATTTAATTAGGTAATGAAAAAAGATTTTAAATGAAAATTTATATGAAAGGCTTATTATTTTTGATTGGCTGCATATGACAGTTGTATTTGAATTATGTTCTTAAAAATGTTTTTTTATTTATATTCTCAATATACTTTTTCCTTCATCATGGTACCAAAGAAAAGGTACAAATTTTAATATTTATTTGAAAATGATTTTGTAAAAAAGTAGCAGCTTTATTTTTTTACTAATTAATTTATTTTTTATCATTTGCATTATTTTTTTTCTATTCAACTTGCCAAGAAAAGAAAGAAGTCTTATTAAAAAAAATATGTTTTATAAAAAGTCATTTTTTGACACAAAAAAAATAAATATTTCTACAAATTAATTCTGACATTTAAGTTTTAAAGGTTTACATTCTTAACATTTTTTTAAACATTTAATTAATGCTGTCACAGTTGGTGGAAAAAAGTCATGAATATTTAATAAATTATAGCCTAAAATATAAAGCCTATATTCGCCCATAATATACCTCATAATGTATACAAATATTCAATAGATTACGGGTCTTATGATTCTTAGAGAACTATTTTGAATTTGATTTTCATTATATCAGAAGTGAGCTTTTACCTGTGTTAATCTTCATGAATCATCTCAGATAAAGGCAAGATAAAAATAATAAAATTAAGGTTTTTAAAATAAGACACTTTATAAATAACTTTGATTACAATTCTAAATGTTAAAGCCACTCGGGTCAAACTATTAGCAGTGTATCAAGCGAGGAAAATATTAACTCATAACTCTAACAATAATCAGTTAAAATGTTATAAATGAGTTCCTACATTTAAATGAGCATTATCGTAGTTGGTGAAATCATAGAAGATATTTTGTGAAATATCACATTAAACATTTTATTTCCTATGTGACGGTTTTTTGTTTAGTGCCATGATTATAAATATGTCTATTTTTTAATAAATTGTCTTAGACAAAGAAACATAGCCTACAAATATAATAAAAAAAAACTTATATAATATTATATCGTAGTATAATATATTATTAATTTCATTTCAAATGTATGTTTTGATGGTCATGAATTAAGAAAAGTAATTTTGTTACAATATTTTGTATAAGAGCAGAGATTATTTGTCAAAAAATAAATAAACTTACAGTTAGGTGACGGATTATGATCACTTGTAGATATCATTTTAGTTTATTACTTTATTTAAAATTGTTTACTCTATCACCTCATTAAAGTATTAGGAATGTATGAAAGAGTCTTATTCTATGTCAAAATGATCTTATTTTTTAAATTATTAAGTAGTGCTGCATGGTAAATTAATATATATTGTATTAATTTACCATACAGTTTTTGCTTGTAGTTCTATGTGGTCCTGAGTGTAACGGAGCATGATTACGACTGATGTTCAAGATAATGTCATGTGATCCCGTCTGGAGTTGTATCAAGCACCAACTAATAACCATACTACAATAGTGACGGACATTTATTTATCTTAATGAATTGCAATAAGGTATCCGTATAATTTAAAATATCCCTTGTTACACACGTCACAGCAATATTTTTTATTTCAATAAGGTTAATCCAATGTCCATATGCCCGTAGGCTGTTAAGAAAGATTAACAAAGGGCCACAGGCTAACCGATCAAAGTCCGGCAAAGACTTAACGTGTTAGCAATCTCGCTTTTATCCAAACCAATCTATGAGGGATGACTACGCCGTTTTGTAACGAAATAAACGAAAAGTTAATGGAAGTTGACAATTTAAGCTTTATAGATTATAAATGATATAGAAAAATGCATGCTACATTAAGTATTCAAATACGACGTGATTTTTATGAAATTATATAATATTGTACAACCTTGCATGTTAAAAAAAGTTTTGAGAGCAAAAAAAAATATGAAAAAAATAACAATTGTTATAAATATTGCGACTTGAGAATGTGTATTTGAGACAAAATGCGTAGAAAATGAGAAAGATTGAAATTGATTTTCGTGGAGAAGTAAGCCACAAATAAAAATATAAACTTTACAAGCTACAAACCTATTGCTACGAGGAAAAATATTCTTTTATTCGGTTTTTTTGACACAGTAAAATATTTGAATCATCCAAACTATGTAAAGTTATCATTTTTAAACATTCGGTATTATATCGTATGAATGCAATAAAACTGATAGTTGACAAGACTATGGTTTTATTGGTTAAAAAATTTTCTTTTCAAAATTTGAATGCCATTGCTATCAAATCATTAATTTCTTTATTTTATTCAGATATCGTAGCTTCAAGCATTAAGGTTGCTTTTTTGTTTATAATTTATCTTTTATGTAAGTGATACAAACTCTTTGCTGATTGTAATTTCTTATGTATACATGTGATAGAATTCCTGAAAATGTTGGAAAATGAAACCTAGATCTTTTCTAAATCTAGATACTTTCAATGATTCAAATTTAATTTTAAAATCCTATCAAACCTCTTCAGTGGGAATCTTTTATTTAAATAAAAAATAATTATTAAAAATCGCAGTGTTAAGCATAAAGCAGTATATAAAAATCTACAAAAATAAATATGCTTTGTCTGACAAGACGTTTTTATGGGAAATATTTAAAATGATTTCCTAATCACGATCATAAGATTATATAACTGTTCGAACACTCCTCTCACTTTATAAGTGGTACATCTATTCTATACCCTAATAATCCTTTTACTAAGTATACAGCGCAAAAAGGATTAGGCAGATCGGTTTTCAAAAACCTTTCAAATCCTTTAGATAGGATTTGAGCGAATAGCTTAGGACGTTTTGCATAACAGAATTTCAACCAACGATCAATGTTGCTTCAACACATACAAAAGAATCACGGCACGCACTAACAGGATTTGTTTATAACACTTTGAGTGGTACAGAATTAAATTATGTATATAAATGTAAAAGAATCGTCAGATTCTGTCCATAAGAGGAGATTTTCAAGCAAGCACAGCGCGTAGATCAATTGTTGGGCCTTATGCTCTGGTTTCTCCTAATGTTGTTGTGATTCGTGTCTACCATTTAAAATGATATTTTTTACAATGATTTTACAATTTAAAATAAATTATACTTTTAAAATATTTTTACAATAGAAATTGTTTTTCATTAATATTTGTACTGTTAATCGTCTGATAGCTAACGTCTCACATGTTGAGACATTTGATTTTAATATTGTTATAATCGACATTTAAAAATATAAAATAATTTACCATGTAAAAACGTTTATGAGCTAATTTTTGAACCAAAGTATTGACAGACTTTTTCTGAAAATCTCGATTAGTTTAGTTAAAATCCTCAAAACAAAATTGTTTTTTGAAATAAATTTTATGTAGCGCAGCAAAGAACGAGTTAGGAGTTTTACAATTTTGTTTCGAGATAGCATTGATTATCAAATACTTATCGTAGGCATATATATTTCTTGTTATTATCCCTGAAAATTTAGCGATGCGATTATAACGCTTTGTTTTTCTGAAATTTTATTGTAAAATAGATTAACTAGATTATATCCATAACACAATGTGTAATAGAAAATACTAAAATGTGTTGCAGTTTTTCTACTACTACCGGCTTGGACATTTCACATTTAAATATTTTATTATACTCTGTTCTATGAAACTATTTCTTACGACGAAAAAGATGACTATAACTGTCAAAACTAAATATTTAAATTTGCCGACGGTAAAATTATGAATTGATTTTACCTTGTTTGAATTATCCATTGAGAGACAAAGCATCGTTATGTATTTTAAATGGGTGATATTATAATCGGACTAGAAGATAACCGTTCGAATATGCAAATGAGAGGACACAATATAAACAACTGATTTTTTTAATCGAAAATCGTAAAATACTCTTGATTACCTGGTGTTTGTAATTATCTTCAGAATTATAAGCCAATAAGTTTAAAAAAAATATCTGAATTATTTAATCTGAATGTGTATTTATACTCAGTAACAAACTAATGTGTTATTGAAGTCACAATGAATGATGAATAATACATGCACATATTCCTTGAATGAATTGCTATTAGCAAGAACAATATGCTAAGATTACCCAATAGATAGGTGTAGTATAAATTTTCTAAATAATGTTAGTAAACAACATTCAAAGCATAAATTTAAACAATAAGCTTCTCACCTCGATTATTTACACCTTCATGTCATAACGCAACCAAATTCAGGGAATATCGCTAACATATGTATTAAAGCTCTGTCAGCATATAAACTAAGCTTTATCATTATAGCCGAACTAAATAAACTAAATATTATATTTAAATACGAATTTTACTAAATAATATTTATTAAAACTATACTGAAATTATAAGAAACAATAATTACGATCAAGCCTCAATGTCCACTCGGAGAATAATAATGGGATATGAATAAATTTAGCAGTTTTGACGATTCCAAAAGACATGTCTTAAACTGCCTAAACAGAAATATAATAATATTATAAGATTAAAAAACGTATTTTTTACACACCTCTATAGATATACTTCTTCTAGTCATTATTGATGTCAAAATTAAAAGTACACTGGTTATTTTTCATATAACTGAATTGACTTTTATATTCATTGATTAAATGTAGTAAAGCGTTTGTCTTGAGCAATATGTAAACATAACAGTTAAAAATTGTGTTTTCACATACATGTTTTGTGACGCTCATGAAAAAATAAGCAATTTATTAATAAAATATACTGTAATATAATTGAAAACTATAACCGTAGTATTAATTCGATTATTAGTTTTGGTTTTTATTACGAATAATCGGTATTGCATCCAGTAATTCAGGTGTGAGGATCATAAATTTAAAGATATACACTTAGGTTTCTGCTAAACATGACTGTTGTGTGTAGTATTATTGCCACTCTTACTCGAGTTGACCTAGTTACAAGCACTATGAATCTTAAGTACAGAAAATATCTCTTTGATGATGGATAATAGCAGAATTATGATTAATATATGATGTTAGTTGAAACGAATCACAAAAATTTTTGCAGTACAGAAACAGCAAAACGTTGTATGATTCAATCATATGCTTTCAGACAGCAATAAAAGAATTTGGATGGATGTAAAAAACATTAAAAAATGCAGGTTGTTGTAATAAAAATTGTTTAAAACATTTTGAAACGACAATTGTAAAAAAAGAGACTCTCATTTTTCCCGTGTAAGTTGCTACGGAATTAAATTTATATTTAAATTTGAAGACCTATTTCTATATATTTTTAATACTGTTGTACATATTAAATGTTTAAAGGTGACTATTTTCGGAATTGAATAGGGAATACGATAAACAATAAATAAGCTTAAACTTTCTCAGTTGAAGATTGAGAGCAAAAGGATTTTGTTTATTATCAATAAATTGTAGCTTTTTGTATAAAGTTAAAAGTATTTCGAATTTTCTTGTTTCTTAGTTACTGCTTTAGAATGAAAATTTGATACTCTGGGGAAATCTTCGCCTCGCTATCTTTGTTCTTTGTATTTTTTATATTTTATTGGTGGCCATTTTCATAAATCTTCCTAGGATTGTTGGACTCCACTCTCTTGAAAACTTGTTTTATTAACTTCATTGTAAACCCTTTTCAATGTGCTTTACTTATTTATCAAAAAAAATTTTTCATCGAAGCGTTAAATAGCAAAAATTTATTTATTTAAAAAAATAAAACTCATTGCCATGGATGTTGTTGGAATTCCATGATTATCACAGGTCAAAAAAAAGATTTCAGACGAATTAAAAATAATTTTTCATCGTGTTTTTCAATTTTTCAACCAAATCAATTCAGTTTTTGTTTTTTATTTCGGAATATTTGTTATTCAAGGGTCCAAGTCTCAGTACTAGAGGTTGAGTAAATATATATTAAAATATTTTGATCAATTATCGAACTACGTGACTTTACTTAGTTTATTTTTCTATGCCTACTCTATTCCAATAAAAACAGATTATTAGAAAAATAGATGTTGTATATTAAATGGCTTTTGTAAAGATATCTAAAAATATTTTTCATTGTAAGTCATCAAAAACAAAAAAGATATGCAAATAAAGAAAAAATAAATAAAGCATGGGATAAAACACTATTGTTGATGGAAAATGTTAAAAATACCATGCATTCATATATTGAAATATATAATAAATTAATATTCCAGTTACAAAATCAGTGTCGAAAAGTGTATATTTGAAAATATGGACCCTAAATCACGCAATGAAGTAAAATATGTGAATTTGTTCTGCGTAAGAAACATTTTGTTACAAAAAAATATTTAATGTATTAATAAAGTCAGCTCTGGTATTTTACAATAATCGGAAGGGTGTTTTTGTTATACGTAAACGCGTATGCGGTTTGATTATTTTATTTCTAACACTTATCGAACTGAACAAGTTTTGTCTATTTGGAAAATAAAAGAATACACTTATATTGTTTCGTGTTTAACAAGCACAGTGTTATTGGTCATTACATGATATCTTTTTATAACTGTGTGCTTTTGGGCATGATTAAAATAATGATAGTACCTTGGCCCAAAAATGCAACACGCAACATACTTCGAATATATTTTTTTGATATCTCTTTCTTTAATTCAATGTCAAAAGTTTATTTAAGTTTTTTTTTTTGGTAGTTAATTTTTATCGATCATATATGACACTTATTGATTTTTAATGAACTGTCCCTATTTTTTCAATCTATTTAATTGTGTTGTAAATCATTTCTGATTTTTCATAAATGTATAGCAAAAGTGTGTTGTATCAGATTCAGAACCATCTCCTCACAATTTCTATGAAACATAATAATATTTGGAGAAATCGTTATAATATACAATTTTAAAATTTATTTTTATACATAAAAATATTTAATAAACCGATTTCCTAGATTTGTTAATGTTTGTTATATGCTGTTTGTATCGGAGCCATTGGTAAAACTATTTTACGCCATTAATTCTTTTATTACTAGTATATTATTACGTATTACGTAAGTGTACAAATACATGAAGTCAGTAAAACAAGCTAGGTGTAAATTCCAGTATATGTATGTATGAAGTGAAATTTATAATATTTTGTAAGAACTGATTGAAGACAAAATACCATAAACTTCATTCAACTTATGGCTTTTCTAATGTATAAAACAAAACAATAACAAAAAGTTCTTTTAGTCGGATATATTTTGATTTTCTTCAGTTCTTTCTTTTTGTGAGATAAGATCTTTACATTTTGATGTAGCTGTTGCAATTCAAATAAAAATACCTTTTGTACATTTGTACTTTTTGAAATGGTACACCATTGAGACATTATTTCCATTTCACATTTATGTAAAAAATTTAACACCAGATAATTCCAGCATACATGGTGATCATTTTACTAATAAATCTGATGAATTGTTTGATTAGCTTTTCGAAAATGTACTTGCGAAACAAGATCCGTATTTTCATTCAATATTCATTATTCAACAAAACTGTTTTTTGATTAACCAGGGATTTGAGTCATCAAACATTTTCAACACATATTTATTACTAATAAGATAATTATTATTACTATTTTTAACTTTTATATTTTTATGATCATGACTAGTTTCGCTTATAATTACCATTGTCAACTGATAAGTTCATAGTACAAAATATCGTGATTTATTATTTAAATGAAAAACTCTTACATGGTATATTTTGATCAAAGTTACACTATCAAACACAAATCACACTATTCAAAGTTTTGAACAAACCATTTGACGTATATAATACTTATTTATATATGTATTTCCACGCATGAACTACGCTAGTTTTTGATTCACTGTGTACATCTTTGATGATAGTTGTATACACAACAAACTGTGAAACCAAAATAAACAAGTGTCACAAAGGGAAACTAGCCAAAAAGTATTTATTCCACAAGAGAAAGTTTGTCAAAGGGTTTCGTCGCGCCTAAAAGGATATTGTCATATCGTGTCTCTGAGGAAAACATAGGTTTTTTTCAATTAATATATGGAGGCATTTATTTCTGCAATGTCTAAATTATACCCGTTGCCAGAAAAAAACGTTTAACCGTACGGTTTCAAACATGCGAACGTGTTTTTTTTGTCCTAAGTAATGCACATAAATTATCCCTTTGCATGAAAACATGTCAAAATTTCTTTTTTTTATTTATTAGGTGGGCTTTTCATAGCAATTTTAAATGCGCTGTGAACACCGCTTTCTTTCGTAAATCATATATATTTTCAAACATTTGCGCTGGTATGAAGAATGCATATGGTAATTATTCAGTTATTTTCATCACTGAATATGTCGTATTCACTCACAAAATTTTATATATAATATATAATCTTGGCACACTGAGAAAAAAATCATTTGCCATGTAAGTATTTTTATAGTATTACTTGTATGAGTACATGATTATCCCTCAAGTCCTATTAATCATTAATTTTATATAGCAGTACCTATATGATACAACCTTTTCGATTGCATACCGATTTTTTTAAATTCGTAGTAAAAAATGATGAAGTGCTTGATGGAATATTAATATCAAATTTAAACTGTTGAAACTTTGTTAACAATATGTTCTACATATAGAATGCTCGAAAATGTCAAAATGTGAAAACCGTGTCGTTGGTGATAAAACATGTGGAAATGTACACATTTTTAACAAATTAAGTTTGTTATACAGCTTTATTGTCGCAAGTAATGTTTTAAAATCATTCTTATTTGCATTAGTTCTTTATAATGCATGCAATTAAATTTTCGAACATTTTTAATTTGAGTACACTAAGCCCATAAAAGTACGTAGGTTAAGTTGCTTGTATTAAACTTGAACTCTCATTTTCAACAAGTCAATGGAAAGACTTATTGAACTGTAAAGCTCATTTCTTTCACTATTACATTGAATGACAGGGGTAAATCTTCGATCGATTTCAATGGTTTTTAATTATTTATATAATGCTATGATTCTAATATTTTCACTCATTGGTCGATTTAATAGATAGCATATAAACTTTACCTAATACTGCTAAATTGATATTTTTTTTCAATTTTTCAGCACTGTGGACAACTGATGGCTAAAAAATTTAAGTATAAGTAATCATTCGTTCTAGAAAAAGCAGCGTGATCCATTTCCGACAAGTAATATGTGATTTGAAATTTCCAAACATTTTTCATATCGCTATCTCTAAATATCCTCTGTAAACAACTGACATATTTATGGAATACCATAATAATGTAAAAACATTGTTATTTACTTGTGCCCTGCTGAATCATATTTTTCTTCGTAAAGTAGGTGTAAAACAGACTTAGGGAGATTATCAGGACGAATCTAGCTAATCTAATTCATAGCAAAAATAATTAATGTATTTGAACACCTACGTAATTTTAGTTGGGACTGTTCACTTTTATAATCTTTTTTAGTTTTTTTTTTTTTTTTTAATATTCCTATCGTTTAAGAACATGGAATCTGACGATGTTGGCTCGGCTATGACCATATTTACTATTGTAGTGAACCATACATTGTCAGTTTGAATATCTGCATACTTTTTTGTAGAGATAAGACTGGGTATTATTTTACCATGAACGAAGAATTTCTTTATTACGTTACTTAATGTTTTATTCCCACCGTTAACCACCCATTTGAAATAAGTAAGTATCTCGATTATTATTTGTTGTAGAATACTTTTATCAAAAATTAATTTACAACATTTAATGGCAATGAAACTTGTTACAGGCAATTGATCGTCATTAATATTAAATCAAACTTTTTAAAAATTATTTTAGTTGTATGTTTAGATCATAGACAAAAGATTTGTGTTTTTCCATTGTTAATAATATCTCTAGTGTATAACCGATGCTAGCAGTTTATTGTATGTTACTTCTGTTGCGACCGTGTGATAAAATGTCTGAGGATGACGAAAGGCAAACAGCGGGTCATTTTAAATTTGTAAAAGTTTCAAAAATTCAAATTCAATGATGAAATTCTATCAAGAACCACCAATCGATATCATAAATTAAATCCACAATCAATTTGAAAAAATGATTCATAATATATATGATACGTACACGTTTAAAATAGAATTTAAATTTATATTTTTTGAATAGCTTTTTTTACTGTAATAAATTTAAAAACTATCCTATAATATTACTGTAGTTTCGTTTGAAATAAAAGAGGATCATATAGTCGGACATCTCAATTGCATTATTTTACTTTACAGCAATAAAACCATTTCGAATGTAGGCCAATGCAGTTTTATTTCCAATGCCAACGGTCCCTCAAGCCGAGGAAATAAAATTTTCCATTAGACTGTTTATTTTGTGCGACAGAGCTGCTTAATCATTTCGAAGAATTTTATAATCAGTATTTCTTGTTAAAAATAATTAATATTACAAATTTCTATTAAGATCAAGGCAATTCGCTCCACATTGAGAGCTTATATAGATAATATACAAACATATATAGTTTCCATAAATATAGTATCATATAACCCGTAGTTTTATCTCAATCGAAAAATATCTCTTGCCAAGAAGTATTGACATAAATAATAGTAAGGCTCAATTCTTTTAACTGTTGTTAAAGTTTATTATATTTTTTAGATCATCACAGGTTCAACTGCTTTCAACTATCCATCAATTGATGGTTGGTAACATCAGTAAAAATATTATATGCATTATGTTTTATCATAATCATTTAATACCTTTTCACCAAAAAGTGACAGACTTTAAAAGTAACCGAAATTTTTGGTAAATCAGTTTTACACATTTTCGACATATTTGGATTTAATAAACTTAAAAATATTGCTGTGTCACTTAAATACAAAGCCTTACAGATAACACAGATAAGACTAAAAGAAATTTACAAAAGTTGAACAGATCTATTGAGCAGCGTGGTTTATGGATTTTCAGTTTTCACGGTAGTCGTTACTTTGTATGCATTTATATACGCTTTCTTAAAAATCATAAAATAAAAGAGATAACAAAAATGTATCAAATTTTACTTTATTTCGAATCGCAGTGTACGTGTCTTACTAAATGTGAGTGTACATGTATTACAATGATTTAAAACACTTTATAAAAATAGGTTTACCATGATACTTTTTATTCCACGAATTAATGATTTGATAATATATATTGATAGAATATATTTACTAATGCCAACCAATTTACACACTTAAGAACTATCTCTGGTATATTGGTTGTTTACTATCAGCGATTCTATTGTACATAATGTATACTCTTAATTAAAAAATATCATTCTATTGATTGAATTGGCATTTACTTAGTAGAACTCCATTATAATACGGTGAACAAATATCATTCCAATGGTTTCTGAGCGTTTGTATTAAAAAGTAAGTCAAAAAACTTCTCTTCCCAAAGATATGCAAATTACAAAAAAGGAAAAAAATATAATAGAATGAAAATATCGACGTTTCTGGGCATACATAAAATAAGTATTTACTTATACAACATATTAATAAATCATGTGAACGTATATTTCAATACAATTATAGTGATTATTTATAGCTTTGATGTTCTTAGCCCTTTATTTTATAAAATTTTCCACATTAAACTTTACCATCTAACACAATTCATAAATTCATAGGTTCCCCAAATCAACAAATGGTGTAAGCGCAGCTTAATCCCTCAAAACCAGATTTATTTTTTAAAATTCAATGTGAAATTTTGTTGCATTAAATCAAGCGATTTTTCGTTTAATTTTATTATGAAACAAAATAAATCATTGAAATTGACACCAAAAACGCCCGAAATACGGTGACCTGGTTTTGACTAATTTGACATTTCAATTAAATGTTGGTTCCCTTTATGTCTTTATTGTTTATTTCCGGAGAGATCAAAAAGCCAGTGTGTGTTTGTTTTGCAGAAATTTTGGCAAATATCCATATATTTACAATTCAAAAATGCAAAAAAAGAGACGACAAAAGTTCTTACGATGGCAAATAATTCTTAAAGTGCATATCTTAGTTCCCATAGTATAATATTGTGAGATCTTTTTTTTTAATATTATTTAAATATGTTTGACGAATGAATGACACATACTTTTCTGGATTCTTCAAATAAAAATAATACTTTTAAAATGTAGTAAACGAATCCTTATGTTGGTTTTTCATTAGATTTTAGATATGCATTGGTCAACTAATTTACTAATATTTTGACGTATTCAAATGAAATAGTAACTAATAATAAAAAATTAGAGCTCTTGGTCAGCTTATCACCCTCATTACGCCCAGTGTGTAGTAATAAGTAAAATTATAAATAATGTCTTAGAACTATCGATTTGTTAGTGAAAAAAAAATGCAGCCAATATTTTAAAGGTTCGATACTGTAAACATTTTCAAGAAAATATACGAATAGCGTCAGAACGTCAAACAGTTATCTAATTTATTGATTGAATTGGCATTCACTTGGTAGAACTCCATTATAACACGGTGAAAAAATAGCAATGTATTTTAGTTCTACAAAATTATTTTTAACAAATATAGTTGATAGCTATTTCGGCTCACGCCATCGTCAGAACTATGCTTAAACTAACATTTGCTTATCTATATATAGCTGTGTAGAAAAGGTACACAACATCTCCTCTCTCCTTTACCAACCACCCGGGTTCTCTAATTTGCTGCCTGAGGGACCACTTCCGTCCCATACATAATCTTATTGTCATAGACACCTATTGTTTCATTTAGAATTTTGAAAAATTGTTTCATTTGTGTCATTGTGTTTAAATAACAAGCTAGGCCGTTGGTAAAGGAGAGAGGAGATGTTGTGTACCTTTTCTACACAGCTATATATAGATAAGCATAGTTCTGACGATGGCGCGAGCCGAAATAGCTATCAACTATATTTGTTAAAAATAATTTTGTAGAACTAAAATACATTGCTATTTTTTCACCGAGTTATCTAATTCATTGCATTTTTTAGTTTTTTTTTTATTTTAAGTAATAAATACACATTTTTAGTACTACATCCACAAACTTTTTTATAATAAGAGCCGGTTTCACTTATCGTGAGCATTACCACATATTAATAAAATATATACTAGATGTAGTACTAAAATGTGTTTTTATTACTTAAAACAGTATGTCTATCCATCCTTAAACGTAAAAAATGCCCTTATTGATGTTGACTGAAAATTAAACGAAATTTATTTTTTCAAATTTCATCAAAAATAATATATTATCCATTGAGAGCTTTGCAGCTCACTATCCTGTTTGTTGTAAGAGACCTTCTTAATTATAACTGCGTTAATAAATCGAAATGTTCTATAACGGAGATAAAATGCTTACCTTATTAACAATAGCGTTTCTTAATTAACCGAAAGTCGATACGGCTAGTTTATTGAACCGCAGAGATTAGCTATAAATGGCTACATAGTGTAACGGCCCGATAAATATATTGATCCTGTTAAGTGCCCTTCGGTTTTTAGCTTCGTAGTCCTCCCAACAAGTATTGGCTATTTTTACGATGGAGCTTTAATATTTTGCAGCAACTAACTGCTGTGTGATAATTCTTTGAATTTCTGTATGACTATGAATGTATAGAATATTTTTGTATGAAGTCTAAATAATATATTTAAATTCTAATAACAAGCGCAAAAAAAATGTAGTAAAAAGAACGAAATCTTATTAAGCTTCTTTGTATGATATTGAAATTTTAAATATGTGTGAAGTATTCAAATATAAATCATAAATAAACAAAAAATCTTCGTTCATTTTAAAAGAAAGATAAAAAAAATATGCATTAAAAAGAATGGAGAAATGATAACCATTTCAGAAAATTTGATTTGTGATGTCAAAGTTGCTACTTTTTTTTGATGAAAAAACCAACAACTATTTATGATTGTTTCATTTAAATAATTATTTAACATCTACAATTTACCATTGGTACAAGGATAGCTGGCTTCATAATGTTTGTATATATATATGATATGAAAGATTATAAAGCGCCTATAAATATTAATAGATTTCATTAATTTTTGTTGATTTGTTTTTAATTTTGTTTATTCTAATAACCAGTTTTCATGATTTCAACGAGCTTGTGTATGTATTTTTTATTATTTTAAACTTAATTGGTTATTTAAACGATTTATAAGATTTAAAAATACAGTTATAAGGTGTCACTTCTTCAGGTAAAAACATGATGTTTTAGATAGCAAATATGTTCTTTTTTCCCTGCTACTTTGCGGAAACTCCATTTAAAACAACTTAACTTTGGATTTACTAAAAGAAAAAAGTTTTAAGCTTATTTTGTATAATGTACAACGTACATGAGGTTTTATTCGACAGTCTTATGCGTAATCAAATTAAAGTATATTTTGTTGTATAATGAGTTTAAAAACAAAGTTCCCTGTTACGCGTGTAAATATATAAATTTGTTATGTTATATGTTGCTACAAAACTTAAGGGTTAAAGTGCCTTAAGCTAGCTTCTAAAAAAAGAAGGATTCTGAGTATACTTAGATAAAAAGGACAACGCGATGATAACGTGTACAGGAATGGGGGTCGAATGAAAAATTACCACCCCGCATTTCCAGCTATTGCTTTTCTCTTCCGAGAACAAAGTGGTAAAAGAGGTTGGTTCAAGACATAGAGTAAAAAAGGATAAAATTCCAAGGATACAATAGGTATAAAATTTGATGATTTATTTAACTTGGGCTGCACTTTGTTGAATCGTAGCGTGATAGAGGTTTGCGGGGCAATAAGAGCATGGTTGTTTTACTAACACTAAGTTATAAACCTCATAGTAACTTATCTATTTCCTAATATAATACAATTATTTTTGTCCAAAAATAATTTCATGGCATCATAATTACATAATGGCGACGTAAAAATATGGTAAAATTTATGATATCGACTGAAGATCCGTGATTGAATTTCTAGGCTTTTTTATTCAAACTCGCTAACGATTGGAAGGAAACATTGAGTGATTTATATTTATCATCAATAAGAACTACTACTAAAATGCGATTTTTTTTTAAATATACATTTTTATCACTTTTAATGACATGCGAAATCCGACAAATGTTTTAATATAAAGAAAATACTAAAATTCGTGATTATATTTAGTTCATACAACCGAATCAGAACATTTAAAATGAAAATACTCATCCTTATTGGAAGAAGAATTAATTCTATTGTGGAGCCTTAGTAAATCTTTCATGCTAACTCTGAAAATTTGACAAAATGGTCTTTGCCTTCAGATGCCAAATATATAATATCATCATCATCATCATCATCATCATCAGCCAGGGTCAATCCACTGCTGGATGAAGGCCTCCCCCTGTTTTTTTTTTTTTCCAGGGTTGTTTGGACATAGCAACACCACGCTGCCCAGGCGGGTGTTGGTGTTCGGTTTTCTGTCTGTGTTTTCCTTCCTATAGCCAAGAGAACACGGCACGCGGTGTTCCCGAGCGGTCACCCATCCAAGCACTATCCGCGTCCAATGCTGCTTAACTTCGGTGATCGCACGAGAGCCGGTGCTTTCAACGTGGTATGGCTATAAATATATACATAATATAAACAAAACTAAATATATAATATAAACAAAACTAACTACCACGCTATTTAATGCCATCCTACTTCAAGGAATGATAAAATAATCTGATTTAATACATGACGTATACTAAAATCATTGAATTGCATAATTAAAATATTAATAATCAAAAATGTTTTTTGTTGTATGAGCCTTAAACTTTACTTGTATATATTTCAATAAATGTGTTCAAATAAATATATAAATACACTCTTGTGCAAAAAGCGTTTATATTTTTAACAGATCTGTGAGAAAAATTTAAATATCATTTCGGATGCCGGATATTTATTAAAAGAGATAAACATCACAAAGCGTAGAATATTTGAGCCACATATATTTTTGATAATCGCAATTTTCACATGTAGGTTAAATAAAGTTAAATCCAGGGCTTAGAATGACTGAAAATTTTATATAAACGCGTTTTTGTTGGAGTAGTTTGACCTTTTGATATTAAATACTTTTTGAGATAGGTCTTTTTTGACGCCCGAGGTAAATTTACCTGTGCTAACATGTTTCTAAAATAAAACCCTGAGTTCAACCAATTTTTTTGTTAAATACTTGGATTTTTAACAAATAAAAATATATTATGTCAACAACATGAAATGAAAATGTAAATTTATTTTCGACGTGAAATTAAAAGAGTATTTGAGTAATTGTTTAGAAAATAAAGCTCGAAAACCCATGAACACTCTTTAGCACAATAATATTTGTATTGTATTTAAAATTTAGATTTATTAATTTTAATTCAATTTGCTTTGTATATATTATACATTAATTTAGGTAAAAGTCTTTAAATTTTATTTAGTAATAAAGTATAAGTAATGAATGATATATAATAACGTATAATGAAGTTGTTTACACGAAGCACTTACAAATGCAATAACATATGGAGCTTTCTTTGCGAAAACAAATAATATGTATGTTTAATCATTGCAGCTGTCGTCGCACAGCTTCCGAGTAAAACGTTTTCCTCAAACGATTTTTGGCACAATCTAAAATTTCCTTTCGTAGATTTGTGGCCTGTCATATGAACTAGAAACCTATTTAGGTAACAGCCAATAACCTTTGGATCAAAGCATTATATTAGTAAAGTAATTTAATGTAGTGTCGGTAGTAATTTTGTTAATAACAAATATTGCTGCAAATATATACAATGTTGTTTTGTTTAGAACTTATTTCTTATATTCTGTCTGTAAATAACCTTTATAAATCAAGAAACAAATAAAACAACAGAAATTGCTTAACTTCAAAAAAGTTTAGCAAATATTTTTATTAACATTGCTTAGAAATAAATAAGAAATAAACATTTAATTTTAAGAAAAAACTTAAAGTACAATATACAATGGCTGAATTTGGAGTGTCGGAACTTTGTGAGTAAGTGAGTCATGAGTTTTGTCACTAAAGACCCGGGTTCCGCTTTTTGGCATCTTCAGGGTTTCTATCACACGGATGCAATAAAACTAACGATTCTGTTGCATCTATTTGAAATTGAAAAATAATTTCAAAAAATCAAAATTGATATTGAAACTCCATCAAGCGCCTTCAATCAAAATCATAGATTATAAAAATGATTATTGATTTTCAATCATCTGTAACAATTTTCAAAAAGCAACGTTACAAAATAAAAGCTTAATGCATACAATAAGAAATGACGATAATTAGTATGATTTGGGTGAACGATTTTTTTAAACGCGTAGATAACAAAAATCGAAGTAACATCAGAAAATGTTACTTGTACACTTTAAATGTAATTTACATTTGTTTCATACAATGTTAGTTTTGGTTTTAAAAATATTTTCATTTTTAGAATGAAACAAAGTGATTTTTAGTGAAGCATCCTTCTAAGATGTATGTAAGCTGGCTTAAATTCTGTTGCTCTGTCTCTTTTATCGGAAAATCTAAGCTTAGAAATAACTCGTGTGGTACAATTGTTCTAAACACTATTTAAAGACCCGAAAGAGAATTGGTGGCTAGGAATAAAAATATTACAGAAATTTACGTATAAAGACACAAATTAATATATAAGATATAACTATTATGTTTAAATCCAGGAAATTCATACCATATGCTTTGCAATAATGTGTCGTATTGAGGAATCAATCCATTAATCATAAAAGCGTCTAAACTTTTATCTATAGAACCGATAGATTTCGGAAAAAGTCACCTTAAACGTACAAGAAATAAATAAACAGAAAAATGAATAAAATTCTATAGAATGTAATAAATTACAAAAGACACACAAGCAACGCGTCCAAAATCAAATAAGATTCTTTATGGGATGCTTTCAACTGAAACACTGAAAAATACTAGATATTTTTCACCACAAAACTATTCGTGCAAACAAATCTGCAATATTACTACTGCAGCAGTGTAAGTAAAAACTGTTTTAGCGATTGCAGTATTTTTGTCAAAAATTCTGGAAGGTTTCTTCTAAAAGCTTTCTGTGTGTGAAAAAATAAATTTTTGATATTTGATGGTAAAATATTGATTATTTCTATGAAAATTTAACTAAGATATTACAAAAAACCACTGGTTTTAAAATCACATTTATTTGAAAATCTATTCAAAACATTATTGGCTGTATGAAAATAACTGATTTTTATTAAATATGAAAAGTAGTCCATTGCTGAAAGAAACAAATATTCTTGATTTACAAAAAAATGGAAAAAATACTATCATATGAATAAATTTAATATATTTTGTGTGTGAATGCAATCAAAAGTAATTTCAACCCATTTATGCATTATTTTTATTAACCAATACGTAAATATGGTCGATCTATGTTATTACATTAAAACGTTGCGAATTCAGGTCGAAATTTCATACGGGTTGAGTTTGAAATACAATATAAAACAATTTTTTGAATTAATGTAATGGCATAAATACCTGCTTTTCACCACATTACTTACGAAAGAAATTAGCTATCAAATTGGTTTATCATATTTCTTATACTGTTTTGAAGCAATGTAAGTTGAAGTTATGTATTATTTTATTGTATATATTTGAAATTGTTTCTTCTATCCATCTTCGGAGCAGTTAAAATAAATTGCTTCATCGACAAAAAAATCCACACCGAAGATTAAGAATTCCTCTCGGGAAATGAAACAAATTTCTTAAAGCCTGGTTTACATATCACTTCAGTAATATATTTTTCGCTCGGTGGTTTTTAAGACTGAAACTATGCGGACTCTATAAATCACACTTAAGGTTTCCTGGTTTATTAATTGCTTGGTTGAGTATAGTCAAGGTTTTTCCCATTTTCCACGTGCTTGCCGAATAAATAGTCTTTGGGTAAAAATAATGTAGGCTTTGTTCGTACAAAATACTTGAACAAAAATCGTCTTTCTTATTCTGAGCGTGGAACAAGTAGACCTTACTTTCGATCAAATAATTAGACTGGACTTTATTTTTGATAATGTCCACTAACATACGGTTTTAAAATGTTCAATTAAATTTGAAAAATTCAATAGCATGGTCTTTTATTAAATACGCTAAATAACATAAAATATAAAATACGGAAGTAGACATTTAATGATTTTGTTATTTTAAAGAAGTCTATAGTTTTTGTAAATGTACTCAGATAAAACTTAAAATGATTGTCGAAAATTATGTATCCTAAAATTAAAATATTTGGTTAAGAATCGGAAAATTCACCCCATGAATACTCACATCGAACGTTTTTTCAGTTTCATGTTTTAGAATGGTAGTATAAGCTTTTAAAATACTTTTTCTTTGATTTGGTATGATGTGAAATTAACATAAATGTTTGGTCGCATGAGCTAAAATACAATATAATATCTTTTATTATTACCTAAATATATTTAAAAAAAAATTAAGATTTTTACTGATAAAATACTGCCGGAGATACACCCACATCTATAAATGTTTTTTCCATTTAATTTACTCATCAAAGTACAACGAATTTCTTAAGAAAATAGCCATCTTGATATAATGCCAAACAGCTTAGTAACTGAGAAATACAAGTTATTATATTTGAGCTGAAATATATTTGTTTATACAGAAGTGGAAAAAATCTCTTCATAAATATTTTTACGAAGCAAACGTAGTTGCCCGTATTTATGCTGACAGTGCATGTTTGATTTACGTTTAGCACACCCAAACACTTGATACTACTTGAAGAGATCTTACAAAAACGAAAAATTTCTTTTGCTTTCCTAAAGCAGGTGGGTTTTTCAAAGCCTTGACAATTTATGTGCTTTTCTTTGATCTTTTAAATATAGAGGATGTCTTTGGAAAGGTACAGAAAAATAACACTGAGTTTTTTTGCTTTGTATTAACATATAGCACCATCTTATAGAGGAAATTTAACAAATGTTTTGTAAAAGAATGTATAAATTATAAAAAAGCCGATTTTGATTGGCTAACGCCTATCATAATCAAATGGATATTATTCCATGCCATAATATACTAAAAATTCATGAGAAATTATTTAAAATAAAAACGGTTTTTATGCAATATGATTAACAAAATTTTATTTATTAACAGATAAAAAATATATATCACGGGATTCATCATAAATGTTAATATCGTTTGCAAATGCATAAACAAATATCAAAGAAGTTCAAATGAATTTCATTTCATATTTTTCCTGTTAATCATTAAATATACTTTAAGTTTATAAATGTATCATAATTAAATAATCAGTAATTTTAAAGGGGTCTTAAAATTTTATCGATTATTTTCTTAGTTCTGTAACCATTTGTTCCCGGTGTAACTATTTACTCAAAATATATTTTAAATAGCCTAATTTGTTATATTTTTATTATTTTTCTTTTTTAATTATAAAGAGCTTTTCAATAGAAAAAAATGAGCGGCTATCTTACACAAAATTTGTTTTACTTACATTTACTCAAATTTCGAGAGAACTATTGAGACTCTTAATAAGCTAATAATAATTGCGACAAGCAAATCCGATACTGATTATACTAAGCATTATTATTCTATAACAAAATAATACTTACTACACAAAGAATCCTGTCGATATTAAAATGATAATAGAAAATGAATTATGTAACTCAAAAGCGTATTTGATCGATTTTTTCAAGTTCGTTCCATTCATCGAGCTTATAAAAATTACATATGCCAGCTTATAAAAATTACATAATGAAAAATTTGAATTTTGTTTTTTGCTTAGAAAAAATGCCTATTAAGTCGTCTTTATGCATTTCCGAAGAATTTTTGGTCCATATATAATATGAAGTATTTTCTTTTTTTTAATGACATTAATAGAGCGTTAAAATTCTATGACGCGTTAGCATCAGAGCTCTTCAAGTCTACCTTGTCTCTAATATATAGAATTATTTGGTATATAATTGTTCATTCATTGCTGAAAAATGTAAATCGCTGTAGAGCTGAGCTATTGACAGTGAATCCGGTTCATGTGAACACTTCACACATTTTATTGATATTTATATCCTCATACACGAACTCAAGTATATATACTTGTAGACGCATATAAACGCACACACAAATGTAACACATAAACGTATGTATACACAATACGTAAGGAAATGAACTAGGAATTTCATTTTCAGATATGGAGGTTGGGTTTTTTGGATTATAAAGATTTGTAATAATCAATCTATGGGGGATCGTCGAGCAGAATCTTTCTCAGTCTAAAACGATAGTTCGGCAGTTTCTCATCGTCGTTATGATGATAATAGATCGTAGGTTTATAATATTTGCCTACATTGCTCAAAAATTTTGATAAATCTGACGAATGAGCTTTCGGAGAAATCTTAAGTTGTACGGAAAGATTTATTTTTAAAAATTTGAAATGTGTCAGATGTGTTTGATGAGTGTTCGCTAACTCATTAATTGGTCGAATTATTGCTGTAAGGAGCAACTTGATTTTGATCCTTACTTCTTAAAGCTTACTTTTCGCATTGAGCGTAAAGTTTTGTTGAGCTTTTACACCATAAGCTTCACGTTGAGTGAGTATGCTCATCGAATTCTGGTGTCAAAAGTGAGTCCAAGATTTTTGACAGTATTGGACTACTTGATTTCTTTGTTGTGCGTACGAGTGCAGTCAAAATTGGCTTTTTTTTATGAAACCCTTTGAAAATTTAACTGCCACGCTTTACGGACCTGGTCGAAAACATGCAAATAACACCGACATATGGTTGGAATAATAAAATTACTGGTTATGTTTTTCACTTTCAATCCTTCTCGTGGGAAAGATTATTATAAAATTGAAAATTTCGTGATTTTTTCACCATCAATTTATATAATTTTCAAAAATTATATTTACTTTAATTTGATTTCAAATTTATATTGTGCTTGAAGGCTAGTTTCAAGAATCAAATACTTAAGCCTAACAAAAAAGCAATTATTGAATATTTATTTTTATTTGGCTTATTAACAGGAATCAGAAAAATAATTTATACGCTCTGGATATTTTTAAGAAACTTATATAAGTTATTTAATACAAGTACCCAAAAAAGGTTAAATATTATCTCAACGCATATTTTCCTAGAAACATTATAAATATTATAGATCAATACATTAAGTTGCTAAAGTAGTTTGTATTGACTATAAAATTTCAAAGATGGTGAAAAATGCATTTAAAATTTCATTTTACTACAAATTTTATATAATTTATATTGAACACTAAGCTGGTTTTCGGCTTAAGTTCTTAACGAATAGAAATTATAACTTTTGATATAATATATAATCAAGGAATTAATCAGCGAGGGAATATTGGCTAGGATAGTAAAATACAAATTTAAAATAAACTTAATATGTCTTGGTCAAGCGAGATTCAATGTTCTCATTCATATATTAGTATTTTATTTTGGTATCATAAAAAAAACACTTGGTCGTTATTTCAAAAATTATGATAGATAAGTAACCACATAATTCCAATTGAACCAATTCTCATTGTTGAATTATAGCCTCACCAGTTTAGGTGCGAGCTATTCATCTCCTATAGAATTCTAGGCCAATAATTCATAGCATTCCTATGTGAGAAGATCATTAAAAAAAATTATATAACTCAGTGGAATGTGTCATAATTGTTTATTAACATTTCAAACAATTTGTACACGAGTCGAGAAAATATCGATTGACGTTATACTTGTCAAATATTTGCGCCAACAATCCAATTAAAAATGTCGTCATCAAATAAACGCTTTCAAATGAAATCTGTGTTGGAAATAGAAATAAAATTGTGAATAAAGTGAAAAAAGGTTCAAAATCTGGGAAACACTTTTTGTGTTATTAAGACGTTTTTGTTCAACAGTGCGAAATCTTTTTGCCCACCAATTGCATCAATGAATGGAAAACAAACATCGTTTGTATTCACAATTCACTGGAGGCTATATTGTATCTATGCAAACAACGTCTTTTGAATCTTATTCATTTACTTTGAAAACATTTTCAAGCAATTCTCTTGTATTGTATTGATAAGATAAACAAAATCAATCGTTTTTTTTTTGTAATGTATAAAGACAGCAGTTTTAGCGCTTTTTTTACAGTGAAAAATTTAACCGGTCTTGTGTTTGTATGAATGATGCTTAAGATAACAACATTATTTTTAAATGTAAATTATATTGATTTTTGATTATGTCGGAAAAAGTGTTGTATAAAAATATCAATCCAAAAGACAAATACATTAAAGCATTGACGATATTTTGAAAATTGGCCTATTGTATTGTACCTTTAAAGATAGATTTTTTCAATATGGATTTACATTGAGGTAAAATCATAACTTATTGAATATATTTTTTTGTTTCATCGTTGACTATTTAAGCTAAACTAGTATTAGTTATACACAATAAAAATTATATTACAATCTAATACACCTTTTTCTATAGGGCTGATTATAATGTTAGTACTCAATACTGAATAAATTTAATCAGTCATTTGATACTGGTAATGCACATCTATTTTTGTATATTAAAAAGAATACTATTCCTCAGACATATCAAGTGCTGTGAGATTGAATACAGAAGATCAGATTGATACCAAATCAATTTTTTAAAAAATACTTTTATTTAATCGCTCAAGTTAAACGGCTACTGTTTCAAATAACGTGCAAATTTAAAAAAGTGTACAACACCAATGTCTCTATTTACTGAAGCGTGTGGTTATTTTGTGGAAACGAATATTCGAAATAGTTAAAAGCTTTTATACGACATTAAGTGAAAGCTGTCCCTTTGTTATATAAAATAGATTAAATATTTTTTGCGACCCTGCCCGTGGCGTAGCCGGCCCATCGCAGGAGTATGCAAAGTGATTGAGCGCCTTTAACCTCAGTTGTATAAACATTGAACTTTTGTGACCATAGCCTCTCTCAGCATGTGGAAATTTTGTGAAGGCCAGTCTTTTAACTACCTTTTATTTCTTAGTAATCGATAAAAGCGTGTGCATATAAGAATAAAATAAATACTAAAAAATACTCAATTGCATGTTATTTTGATAATAATAATTTCCCATTCATTATTTTTGCTAATAAGTATCTCACACTGGTTCAGATCTCTTGTCTATCAGTCTTGATTTTTTTTGAAAACTATGAATAAAAGATTGTTAACATTTCTTCTTTTAATTAATTAACTTCAATTGAATGACCATTGTATGAATTCCAATAAATTGTTTTCCTAGTTCTTAAACCACCGGTTTTGTGGATATATATACTATCAACTCTGTATTTTTTTTGTCTTCATAAGCTTTTTAGTGATTGTTCTATATTAGTTGATGTGTTTTAAATATTTAAATATCATACCTTTCCATCTAGAAGTGACAATAAACACATAAGAATCGACATATGAGTAATAAATTATTGAAGTGAGTCATTTTTCATAATGAAATTTTCATTGTTTACAAAAGTATCAATTCAATAAACTTGTAATGTATTTAGTTTAATGTTTGGAGTCAAGTAAATATTTAAGCAATGTGATACTCTTATTATAAGTATTAAACATAATTGTTTTACTTAATTAATATTTGATTTAAAATGTCATAACGCAACTATCAATTTTTTTCAAAATATCATTTGGCGCATTTCATTTCTTGTGGGATCATATTATCAAATAAACTTAATGTGAAACGGAAATGATTGATAAAAATTGACACTTTTGTCACAATTAGATATGCAATTGAAGAAGCAAAGATTTTTTTATTGAAAGTCAGTTATTACCGATTATAATATTTACCGAAATCATTGAAAATGTGAAGAAAAATATATCACTCGAAATATTATTTTTTGCCTCGTAGTTAATTTATCTGTTCAAAAAACTTGTGTATAATAACAATCGGTATCCAATTTGATTGAAAATACTTTGACTTCAATTGGGTTGACTTTACAGTTTATTCTGAACATTAAGTTTATCTCTTTAGTAGTGCTATTTTACTCTTGGGAAAGTAATGTTATATAGCAGATTTATTGGCGCACGTCCAATTCAAAATAGCACTGAACGTGTTGTGTATTTTAGATTAAAACAAGGATATTATGTTTATTGATTATAAAAACATTACATAAATGAGATATTTTTTTTCGATTCCATCATCGAGGGGTCAACTCTTTTAGAGTTTGTCTTTTTAGTTATGAAGGTAGTGAGCTTAATAGATTGAATTCTCCAAAAATCATAAATTGAAACCAATTCAATTATTTAAAAAAAAATGATTAAGACAAGTATCAGTGATCGCAATTATCAGTTGAATATTGTTCTGATAACCTGAGAAGGTTGTAAAATATATGTTTATAGTGTAAATAAGTGCTCCACAACTGGTGTGTCGCCAGACGATGCTTGGTGTGCCACAGCGCATTTTTCTGATAGAAGAAAAATCATACAATTCGTCTAAACTATAAAATATTTTGTGATAATCACATGGAAGTATAAATAATTATTTATTCGTACTTATGCACACGGTCTACAATATAAAACGTCATTTTATAAGAAACAAAATTGTACGTAAATAAAGTAAACAATACAGAAAGAATAAGTCTTAAAAAAGTGCGTCGACGATGTTGCATATTCTGTTTTTTTTTCTACAAATATAGACTTATGTGCCAAAAAATTTTGGAAAAATGCGTTTGTGTGCCTTAGAATACAAAAGGTTGCGGAGCACTAGTATAAATGTTATAAAAGATATATTCACACCATGCTATTGAAAAATATAAATTATATTAAAAGATTCAAAAATACATCATGTGTTTACTTTATATTGAATAAACTGTTGCTATAATTTAATTTAAATTATTGCGATGTTATAGGAAACATTTAGTTAATGAGATTACGATTGAACTCAGTATTCAATTTCTTTACTGTATAGATTATGACTGTAGAATTCAAACGAAGGCATTTATATAATGCGAAATAATAATTAATATCCATATTTAGCCGTAAACGAAAGTAGGCCGAGAATATTATTCACGCTTCAAGTGAATTATTCAGTAATGAAAATTCCGTGATCCTCTTTATCTGCATTTTCTGTTTCGTTGGCCGTTTAACACTTCTTACTTGAGAATTTCATTATTTTATATAAGGAAACGTTAATAATAGTCAAGTATAAATAAATGTACGCTGCAATGATATTATGATATTTTAAATTCAAACCCTAGTTCAGAACTCTGAATTAAATTTTCATATACAACTTTTTTTTTGTACTAAAAGTTGTAATTATTACCAACAGCCTCAGATTCACTCCCTAATCATAAATTATAGTCTCAATCAAAGCAACTTTATTTGCCTATTGCGTTTGATAACTTTCCTGTCATATTCGAGAATAACTCTTAATCACTTTACTATTACAGTACGCAAACTTTTAAATAGAATTTATGTTATGGGAGAGCTTTATCAGTTAAAAATCTCTCGCTCTCAATCATACGTCGCATTTTTTTCAGATACTTTGTAATCTGCCTCATTTTTACTCAAAGATTTATTGGATTTCTAATAATCTTTGGTATTTAAAAAATTAAAACGACTAAAATTCCATCAGATCTTTTTTACGCTAGCTGGAAATTTTGTGGTCAGTATCGTGAGTCTAATTGATGTATAACGTTGGACAATGATGTTGTGCAAGATATTTATAACTTTATTGCTCAAATAAAACCATAACGGAATATAGAAAATGTATTCATGGAACAATTATTATGATTAGCTTGTATTTCATGTTTCTTTTTTTTTTTAACTTTCAGCAACATTCTCAATTGATTAAAGTTACAATATGATGTTTAATAAAAGGGGGATTTATCTCATAGTGTACGTTAAAACGCGTCATAATGGTGGTAGTTTAAAATTGGTGCCCAAACTCCAAACCTCTCAAGTTTTATGGGTTAACAGGGAATTCTTAGCGGAGTTATGTTTAATTAGTTAGTAAGAACACCGTAAGTATTTACATCGTGACACAGTAATTTATTTCCAGGTGGGAGAAGAGAATTGCTTAAATTTGCAAAATGAGTGCTATTGTGCGAGGAGTCTTTCACTTTACGGAGACTCGAAAAGATAATGTGTTTTGAGAGTTTTCTAATTTACTCCTGTTGCTTGAGTTTATAGGATGAAGAATACTGATGAAACGTTTCCAAAACCTATTGTTGAAGCATGTCAAAGAGATAATGAAATTCCGAATTAAATTAACGGTTGTTATTCTATTTATTAAATCAATATTAAAGGTAATTTATTTTTCAATTCTTGTAGCCGAGTGAGCTTAGTTGAGCATTAAAATTTGAAAAGATTTTACAAACAACAAATATTTTATAAAAAATGTTTTTTATATCTTGTATCTGGTATATTGTTTTGTAGATAAAGAATTACTTTATGAGATACATTATTCATGTATTTGCACTCGACGTATATTAAAATATACTCAAAAGCGATGACTGAATGTTAAAGGAAAAAACTAAAGTCTCTTACGGAATAATACAAAAACTTGCTGTTATTATTGCTGAATCATTTTTTTTGAATGTCAACATATTAACATATGTCGTCTTAGGATAAACTTTCTTTAAACAATTGAATTTTTTCTGTATTTTAAAAAAATGTAAGGTTTCTTCTTGCGACATTTAAACTATTTTGTTATGAAAATAATTATTACTTCCTTATGTTTTTCAAAAAAAAAACTTTCATATGATAATTGTCCGTAACTGTAACAAAAAATCGCAACAAAGTCTACTTCAATATAAGACAAGAAGTTAACAGTGTGTAAAATAATACAGAAAAGGCTTAAAAACACAATAAAGTTGTATTTTTAATTAAAATTACGAAGTTTGTCAGCAAGTAATAGAAAAAATGTCGATAAAATGTCGATCCAAGATCAAACACATAATGAATTTATTTATATAGAAATCAAGCTAGCGACACTTTGAAATGCAAAATTTATTGAGAAGTTACGTAAAAAATGAAAAAATTTCAATTTTTAAATAAAAAAAAAAAATTACACTTGAAGGCGCAAAAAACATACTACGTGACGGGTGAATCACAGAAAGAGAATGATAACGACATACATTTGTTTGACTATTTTTTGTCATAGAACGGTGTTCATGTTATCGTTAAGCCACTGCATCTTTATTGGCGTCCTTAACAGTCAGATCTAAGTATTTGTACGGAAATAAAATTTACAGTAAAATATAACCAAACATACACAAGTCGAAATTTATACTAGGCATAAAAAATAGTTTTTATCGAAGGCGAGAAGAGTCAGGAGCAAGTACTAATACTGTTCATCGTGTTCTCAAAATGTGTGACAATTGAAAAACTTTTCTAAAATCCATTTTCTTTATAAATGTTATGAGCAAATGAGTTTCATACTAAAACGCTTTCGCTTTTTTGCCGCTTGCAAAAGGTTTTCTTAAGTGTAAAATCACAAAATAAATTTTGAAAATTTTTACCAAAAACATTTTATTTCATCTGCACGTGTATGAACGAGGCTATTAAATAAATATGCGTAATAATATTTAGAATTATAGGGATATGAAAGTAACGACTCATTATGATTGTGGTTTTAAAGAATAATTAAGATGCATATCAAATATAAATACGGTTTCATAAAATATATGAATAACCCTAGTTAATAAAAGCCTAATAAGCATAGATGTACTTGTGATACAAAAAAATTCAGCATACATGCAAAATTATTTGAAATTCTATTTGTTAAAATTCATTAAATGGAATATTTTACTAATTTAAAATCAATGCAGCATACTATCCTTTTTCTTATAATGATTTTTTTTAAGAATCTAACTTTGATTCCTTGACGTTTTTAATAGCATTACCTGAACAAAGCTGTCCATGAATATTCAATAATTAACAAATTTCTTGTGTCATTAAAACTCAAATGTGCTGAAAAGATTTTCGTAAACATCAATTATGAAGAATATTTTTTTCATAATTAATATATTTTGATATCTAACGTTTTATAAGAAAAAAGGTAATATCAGGTATACATTTTTGAAATGAATGTTAGTTGACTCATCGCGCAATTTAATTTTTGAAATAAGAAAAACGAAATGGTTTAAACTCTACCAAAAAGGGATATTTCTTGACGCTAAAATATCTCCCACTGAAAAAATATTTTACACTTTCCAACCAGTTTGGTTTTGTTTGAAAGTAGCTGTATCGGGAAGCCAATATAAAACTGCCATAGGTCTAAGCTATATGATGTAAGAGAAGTAACGTTAGCTCTCTGTTTTGAAAGTACGAAAGAGGAAAGAAAAAAAAAACATTGTGCCGTCGCAAAGAAACATTTTTTCTCGAAGGTTTATTTAAAATAAGAGTACTATTGAGGATTACACGATCCATTTTATAAGAAAAAAATATTTTAAGCCGAATACGTCATACTACGTTCACACAGATATTTCCTCTATGTGGAGTGGTATGTTTTATTTAATATAAATCAAGGCAATTTTTTATTTGTTACAGTAAATCAAAAGTAATGCATGTGTTACATCTGTAAAGATTGCTTCTTTGAACTCCTAATACATCGTTACGAATAATGGAACTTTCATTATTCAGTCTATAGTTTAACGTTAGACAGTAGCTAGACAAGTAGCTGAAATTTGATATCATGGCTATTGGTGACACAATAATTTCCTTAGCGTGATTTATTTATTTGAATTCATAGACTTATTATTAAGTATAATATTTGATATCATAAAACAATATTTTGTCCTATGTTCTCTCCGAATTTTTTCCCATTAAAGTATGAAAGATAAGACATTCGCAATCAAATGTTTGCCCAGCTCACACGTACATCAACGCCGTTCGAGAACAACAGAAATTGTGATAGATACATTTCTAGCCATATATCATACTTTGTACGAAAATATTTTTAGTGTAGATGGCCGATTAAGTAGAACACATTGTATATAAATTGAGTTGTATAGTATTAATATTTTGACATTGTATAACATTTAGTATTGCTGTCAATTGTTTTGTTGCAAGCTGTGATTGTCTTCAGGAAGATTCATCTCTGCTTTACTTTTTACGTGACCAGTGAATTTATAGCTTCTCTGAATACTACAGGGCACAATCTATTATATCTTTAATATTTATGTTATTCAATGTACCAAATAAGAAGAACACTGGCATGTCGTTCATGAAAGTAAACATATATCTTGCGACAGAGAAGCATTGTGGAATTGTGGTGATCATATATCTCGAACATATAGTACGTATATGATCGAAGAACAAGTATTATTACTTGATTATTAAATTAATTAATTTGCCTATCTAATCAATACGATGGCAAAACTATCCGTCAACAATTCAGTCAGTTTTATAATAGGATTAAAGCAGATTATGATATTAACAAATTTCAATATTTAGTAAAAACAAGGTAAGGTATGAAATTATTAATAACACATTTCAGCCTTACCTTAAAGCATCTTGCTAATGAAAGTTTACTTAATACAGTATCGCATTTTGTTGGCATATCCGGTTTAGTTAGACATGTGTTTTTTTTATCTCTGGTAAGCCAGCATGCCAAGCTTAACAAGGGTCACGAAAGCGCCAAGGCCAGAAATAGGCTTTTTAAATATTATTCAAGCATATTATTTAATACCAGAATAAATTTACTCTCATAAAAATTACGGATTTGTAAAAGTAATATGACAATTATTATAATTTGTAAAACAGGAAAGAAAATTGTCGTTAAGCCAAAAATAAAATATGATATAATGAGGTGTGCTTTAAGCCGTCTATATCTAAATATTCTCTTTTCAAGGCTTAACGGCGAAAACACTCGAATAATAAAATTGAAATTACTTTTAATATATGATAAATCAAATAATTTTTTTTTTTCAAATTCATTGATCATATGAAAGGTTTTGTTGTTACTTCTTCATGTAAAGGCATCATTAGGCAATTATCAAAGCTGATTTTGTCCATCATCAACTAGTAAATAATATTTTAAATATATTAATTATTATTTTTTTAACACGAATTCATTTTTAAAAATAATGAATTTTACAGTATTTAAACATAGATAAAATACTTGAAAATTGATATTCATAATTTCCTACGAAGAAAATGATATGAAGTCTGCAAAGCGAGCTTTTAGTTTCACGATGAACGTATTTTTTATGATGCAGATTGTATAAAGATTAATATTTATCCTTTGCCTGTTTATTCTAGCTTGATAACGTCGCGATTAATATTTTTTTACGAACAAATTCTGAGTGGGAAAAATGATTAAGAAATCGTTAACTGTCTCATTCACTTAATTTTTTGACAAAGTTTTAATGAAGTGTTAGTAACGCTAGAAAATTCAGAAGTACACCCTTAATTATAAATTTATATAAAAAAACAGTGTTGAAAAAATTTGGTTCTTTCATGTATTTGTTTCAATAAAAAATGGTTTTCCACATTCATTATCTAAGCAATACATTAATATAAATGGTAAATAGACATACTAAAAAAAAACAGAAAAATTTGGAAGAAAAAAAAAAAAGTGATTAATAATACACTATATTGAAATAATTCAATTTGATCTAATATATGACTTCGTCATAAAACATTGATCGTCTTTCAGTTGTTAATTGTTTTTAAAACATTATTTAAATTGATTCGTCCTTTTTTTGTTTTCGATGTATGGACGTCTGAATCTGTTATATTTTTATTCATGCACAATTTTACACGATAATATTATACTATAACGTCAAATAATTAAAAAGTTACTATATTACTTCAAAGTAATCGAAATAGTAACAGTAAAGGCTAAAAAAATAATGTCCAATAAAGCAACATTATTGCAGTGCTGTTCTGACTAAAATTTTCACAAATTGCTTATAATGAGGTGCGATCGTGAAATTATTTAGTGATCCAGAACGTTTGGAACTATCATATTTAGCTTCTATCAAAGAGAAATTCTCTCTGTAATAATTATTATCACGAGTATTTCTTGGAAACGTATCTTTGTATATAATTTATTTAGAGCAGTGGATATTGCATTTTCATAAATCAAAATTGTGTGTATTCAAATTGAATTTTCATCAACAGCCGTACGGTGTCACTGTTAGGTCATATTATAACAAACAACATCATTATGGTAGTTTAATATATTCTAAATAATATTTTTTTATGTTCTGTGATTTATTTTTTCGTTTATATTAAAATGATGTAAATTTCAAACAAAATAACAAACCCGAAAAACAATGTATGGAGCACGTTTCTCATAGCAACCGCGAATAGTTAGGTATTAAAAAAACAGAATTTTTTAAATATACTTTTCAATAAAAACTTTTCTTAAATGATTCTTTAATCTGTCAAGTAATTAATATTATATGACGATAATATTTACCTATTATGAAATATTTTCTTTGCCTCTTTTAACAAGAAAATTATAATAATTAAATATTATCCCAAGGAATCAAATAACATTATTTATATTGGGTAAAATTATTAAATACTTATTCAATATTGATGTTATTTTAAATTATTATACATCGTTTCTTATATTCCTTGTATCAATTTTTATGATGATTTGTTACGTGTGTGACCACACGTAAAAAAACATCTTATATCGGTCACTTTTAAGTTGCTAAACTATAGAATAAATATAGTCATTTCTACGTCTTTGGTATATAATTAAGGACGCTCTATGTTGTGTGCCATTTTCTAGTGATATATTCTGTTAAGGTTTGCTCATTAAAGGTACATATGAGCGATGTCACCAGAAAAACTATTTATAAATAAAAAGAATATTCTGGAGAAATCTACTGATTAAATAAGAAATGTCAAAAAGTCGTTTGGTCGTTATCTCTTATTGCTTACATTTTTATTAAATAATAAAACACGAGACAGAATTATAACTTATATAATAAAAGTAACATAATAATTAATATGCTTTTTTGGTGTAAATCAGTTTTAATGTAAACTAGCAAAATAGTTCTGATGAGTGTGTATGGCTTGCCAGTATAGAATTAAATAATATATTTCTTGGGATCAAATTTGTTTGCTATGAAATATCGCGAAATCAATTTCAAATTAGCCGAAGTGAGCGCCCGAAGCTTGGCGCAGCATGACGGCATCGTCTAAAATATGAAACAAGAGATTTTCCGCTAATGCACGGCAAAGGGGATAACGCGACAAGGGATAGAGGAAACCGAACCGTGTAATGGGAACTTGGCAACTGATGCGTAACAAAAGCAAACATAAAAAATCGGAAACGATTCGTTACTTGCCTCTAAAGGCGTTACCTCCCACCCCGCCGTCACTGCTAATAAAGGCCCGGCGGAGGAATTCAAATGCATTTACAGTTTTAATTGATTTAGGTATATTTTCAATGAGCCGCTCTTGAAACAAGTTGAAGTAAAAGAAAATATAATATCAACTTGAAAAATTTACTAAAAATTTTTTATAATACAATAAAATTTGTATGTTGTCGAAAGAAAAGTTTATTCGGTTTTATAAAGTTCGTAATGTTTGTAACAAAAACATTTTGAGTGCATGCAAATGTATGATTTGATTGTATCATATTTATTTTTAGTTAAAAAAACTAAACAAGGGTCAACAAAGTTTCGTATACGATTGTGATTGGAAGTCGATTTGTGCGAAAACTTCAAATGAATGTAGCTACCAACCTCAAAAAGGTTGCCCACCCTTGTTTTATATCTATAACAATAATTACTTAAAAATAGAAAAAAATGTACTTACTTAAAATGATTAGTTCAAAAATATTAAAAAATGGTTGTACTTTTTTATAAAGCAACTGCAATGTTATTTTATTATTATACTATCAACATTTTTTTTTGATTTAACGCTTGCGCTAACTCTACCTTTATTGTAAGACTTTATTAATATATTATAAACTTTTATTCTATGCTAATTTCATGAGAATATCAAGTTCGGCATCAATGTTGTATTGTTTTGATATGTGGTTTGCTATATTTAAGATCATAAAGTATTCTTTAATCAAATCCAAGCAGCATTGAAGGTTGGAGCTGAAAGCGCTTCCGATATATTGTATCAATTGAGATATCGTACAATTTTATTTTGATAAAGATTTATAAACTCAGCCTCTAAATGTAACATCCTACAATAAAAACTTTTTCCAATAATGAGTAAAAGTAATTCGAAGTCTATCTTAACGAGACGCCAATCCAAGGAATCTTTAGTTATTTAATATTTACTCAGTTGAATGGAAAAAAAGCGTTCGATCGTGATGTTTGATTTTAAATGCCGAAGAATTCAGATAACACTGTAGCAAAGAAAGCTTTTGGGTTTTTTTTCAGAATTCAATAGTGCCTGAAAGCCATGATCTTGTATCTTAATGGTTTGTATTTTTTATCCCGAAGTTCCACAAAAAATGCTTATTCAGTCTTTATTTTTCGAAAGAAACCGAACTAAACATATCTGTATTTTCTTTGTTCCGTATATAGCCAGTCCTTGATGAAATTGCCTCTATGCCAATTCGGAACTGCCGTCAATGGAGTGAAGTAGAAAGATAAAAAGACAAGGAAAAAAACACGGATCACCAAGCGAAAGAAACAAATAAATGGAACAAGCAGGGCAATGAAAGAAAGTGTCCTCTTAAATGATTCCTTGTTAGACTCACGATATATTTTGTCGATACACTTTCAATACATTTAACACAACCTCGTCTTGACAGTTATTTTATATCGTTTTCAGATAAAGTGTCCCAAAACCAATTTATTTATATGCTACGCATAAATCAAGTAAACATTCTCATTCAATGTAAGTGAATTAATGAATTTGCAAAAAAAAACTTTTCAATTATATTTTTTTATCGCTTGACATTTATTTTCTAGATAAAAAATTTAAGTGCACACCCATTTGTAACGCGAAGTGAAATAAAGTGTATATTAATGAAATGAACAATATTCCATTAATTTGTGAAAATATTTAGGAACTATGAATACTTGAACACTATTATTTTTTCTACTATTTTTTCAATTGAACTTACATCTTTGACAATATTTATTGACGTTATTTATAGATATTGTAAAATCATCTAATTTTGTGAAAGACAGGTTTAAATAGATTACCGAAAAATCACTACTCTTCGATAGTTACGTTAGCAAAATTTTGACAATACAAAAAATGGTGATAAATCGATATTTCGTTAATATTTTGTCCTAATTTTTTTATAGGAAAGAATTGTTGAAAAATAATAATTTCATTCTCTAAAAAACAAAAAATTTACTTAATGGTACTAATAAAACTATGTCTGCAAGTGATAATTTTACTTGCTCTAATTTATATGAATTATTATTTTTATATAATAATGTCTATTTATCAAATAGCAAGGGCACAAATTATGCATTATTTGAAATTAATTTACCTATTATCATTAAAGATATTTTTCATTGAAGTCTAATCAGACAATGATATGAAATCTGATAAACTGTACACAATATAGGTAAACGTGACATCATTTAACAACTTGTTATCAATTAATGTTTTGAAAACGAATCATAGTTCCTAAAATAAAAAAAATAATTTGTTTACCAAGTATTTTCTTAAATTAAAATCAGAATAGGAGTGCAAAAAATAACGTTCAAACTGGAAAGTGTTGGTATGTTTCTTTATAACTAGTACATGATATAATTTATTTATTTATATATTTTTGGCCAATTGTCTTAAAGTAATGGTAGCGCCGTTTTATAGGCTGTATCTTTTTTTATTATTTATCGTTTGAACGTTATATTTAATACCTAAAATAAAAGCATTGAAAAATTTACTTCTAATTGAATGAAGCATTTAATTTTATAGGTTAACTCAGAAAATAGAATTGAAATCTAATGAAACTTGAATGATTCTTGTCATGAAATCAATAATTAAATATGGGAAAGGTTTTTTACCAAAATGAATTCCATGTCTGTTAATAAATACGCCGATTGAAAAAAAAACTGAAACTATTTTAATTTAACTAAGATTTTTTAAAAGTTATCAAATGATGGAATCGGTTTTTTACTCTATAAAACAGAGTTGTTATGTAGAAAACTTTTATGAAACTATTTAATAAATATTGAAAAAAATTTTGTTTTAAAAACTGGATTACTTTTTATTGACACTAGAAAATTTTACAAAGTATTCAAACATCATAAAATTTTACTAACCGCTGTATTGACCGTCGTAGTATATATCTTGTTAGCCTAAGGTTACGGGCACATTATAAGAGTTCTGCGTTCTGATTTATACTTTCTAAAATGTTATTTATGTCTGCAAGTTCTCGCGTACTATGTAAGGGAGTTCAATACCAATACTAAAAGTGATTTTTAACGTTAAATCGAAGAGGAAATAAACTAGGTACGCAACCATTTATTGAAACTTTTTTTTGAAATTTGGAATGATGTAATTTTTGAAGCAAGTTACTCGATACAATGAAAGTATTATACAAGACAGTGAATAAACACATAATTAAGGAAATGGAATGCTTTAGTGTTATCGAAAAAGTATGATTCAATGAATCTGTTGGAAACTCATTAAATTCTTTACGAATGTAAGGCAAGTGCTCGGGAAAAAATATGCCATCTTTTCCGATTATTTTCGTGTTTATAGCAGCTCTCATAAAAGCCTAATGAGCAAGCCATCGTTATCATAGGTTTATATTCTTTTGTACCGCTCGAAAAACCACAAAGAAGATCCTCTGATATTATCGCGTGTTTTTCTGCGTTATGTATTCCATATTTTATTTTTGAAAATATTCTCACCGTCGCCACTTTCGCACACAAAGGAACAAAACATCCACACACTCTTGCGGAAAATCTACGCCAAAGAATGGATGAAAAACGCTCGCAGTCCAAAAATCTCTTACCGCTTTTCTATTTTATTTTGTATCTGTTTTGTACGCTAGGTACCACAATTATAAAAAGTTTTTTTTTCAGATGAGACACACTACGTATTTGCCGATGAAAAGATTTTCATTGTATAGCACAGGCTTTAGAGTGTGATATGTTGTTTTTCTTGTCACATACAGTATAAAAATCATTTCACACCAATTATTTGATTGTTGTTTGTAACGTTATACACGTTATTATATTATGACTACTTATAATGAGAAAATATTGAACAAACAAAAAAAAACAGCTGTACAAATGTACTATCTAAATTCATCAACATAACATATATACTAATATTTTGGTACTCTTTAATTTTGCATCTCTAGGCAAAAATTTATGAATGTTATGAGTAATAAATATGTGATGAGATTTTTATTTAATGTTTGGTGTAATACTTAAATTTATGATGATTACAACACATTAATCTCCATATATTACACGAATATATTTTTCGTCAATATTTTTTCCATGAAATTGATATTAAAATCCTTCTTTCAAAGTTCAGCGCCTATGATCATTAACTTTGAACGTGACGTGGGTGACATTTCGCTTTTTTTCTCCGGGCGTTAAAATACTTTATTTTTTAGATGAGTTCATTTATTTTTTCATATCCCTTCACTTTAATGCTCTTAAATTGGCTATCCAGAAAAACGTAAAAGTTGCTCCCATTAAATATGATCATTATATTCCTCAGTTATACACGAATTATGGAACAAGAAAACTTTTTTAATACTGGCTTGGGAGGCGACAGGCGGTACGTCACAGATGGCGAGATAATAATGAATCGAGAATAGATTTTAATTTATTATCAAACACATTTTATAATGAAATCGATATTTTCCATACCTATGTAAACCTATTTAAAGATAATAAAAATAGATGTAAAAAAATATCAATTGTTAAAAGTCACGGTCATTGAGATTATTTTATATTAAGGTATAAACATGTAATAATTGTTTATAGATCTCAATTTCAATATCATAACTTAAATGAAATGACTTTCATTTTCAGCTTAAAAAATTTAATAATAATAATAATATATATTTGTTTTTTTTTTTTGGGATATCAAATTCATGGAGCGTTAAGATCTATGACGCGTCAGCATCAGAGCTCTTCAGGTCTCCTCCATCTCTCATATATAGATTGAATTTTGTTATAATTGTTGTGTCATTGTTGACAATAATAGGTCGCAGCTGAGCCGTGGAACCCACAATGAGTGCAGCTCACGCGGACACCATACGCATTATATTCACTCATGCATACGTGTGCATACAGTCACACACACAGCCACACGCATGCGTATACACTACGTTTGGAAATAAAATAGGAAAGTCATTTTCAGATGCCGAGGTTGTCCTTGTATGGATTAAGATCCGTAACAACAAACCTATGGCGGGTCATCGAGCAGAACCGCTCTCGGCCTTAGACGATTACTCGGTACTGTCTCATCATAATTATGTATTGTAGATAAGAAACTGTAGGGTTTGCCTATATCGCTGTGAAAGTTTCGAGACATTTCACGAACGAACTCTCAAATTGTAGGCATTTTCAAGTCTCTATGTAACAGCGAATCGCGAACGTACCACGGGGCATTAGAAATTTGTCGCAATGATTTATTTTGAACAATTCGAAGTGTCTTCAGATGCTTCTGGTGAGCATAAGCCCACACTGGAGTAGCGTACACCATGATTGGCCGAGTTATAGCTGTATAGAGGAGCAGCTTTTTTTTGAGAGTAAGCTTGCTCTTCACATTGAGCATAAAGTTTAGTCTAGCTTTTACACCATAAGCTTGACGTTTTTTAATCGCGGTGTGCTCATTGAATTTTAGTCTATTGTCTAGAGTGAGTCCTAGATACTTGACAGTATTGGACCACTTGATTTCTGTAATTTGCATACGAATGCAATCGAAATTGGGTTTTCTAATGAAACCCTTTGAAAATATAACTGCAGCGCTTTTTTCGGTATTGATTTTAATTCGCCAGTTTTCACACCAGTCCGCTATGGTATCAGCCAATAGCTGGACTTGTGTGACAGCACTTTTCCGATCACGAGATTTTGATAAAATAGCAGTATCATTGGCGTACTGAGATATAACTGCTTCGCTTTCCCCACCACAAAGAATGTCATGCGTGAATATGTAATACAGTATGGGTCCCATGACGGAGCCTTGCGGGACACCGAGGAGGATCGAATTACACCCATTTTGACTTTGAAATGTCTATCCGTCACGATCGAGTTGAGAATCTTTACTAGTGGTAATCCTATGCCAGCCTTCGACATTTTGAATACGAGCCCTTCGGTCCATACCCTGTCGAAGGCTTTAGCAATATCTAAAAAGAGGCCCGCCCTGACCTCTTTATGAATGAATCCACTTGCGATCAAATCTACTACCTCTAAGACGTTGGTGGTTTGTCGAGTGATTCGCGCGGAAACCGTGCTGTGTGTCTGGGATTATCTTTTTCTCTTCCACCACTTCTTGCAGTCTAGCTTTAATCACACGCTGTAGAATTTTCCTCATTGCGGGTAGCAAGCTTATTGGTCGATGGTTTATCGGAAGAGTGTAATCTTTCCCAGGCTTTGGAATTAGAATAATATCCGCTTCCTTCTAACGTGATGGAAAATATAGTAATCTTAAGCACGCGTTGATAATATTGACTAACGAGCTAATACATTTAAGCGGTAGATGTTTGAGAGCCTTATTACCGATTCTGTCATTTCCCAAAGCTTTTCTGTCAGGAGGCGCTTTGATCAGTCCTTCCACCTCAGCAAATGCGGAAGGACAAATAGCTTGACAGTCTACAGTTAAGGGTTGTTCTAGGATTAGCTTAGCGGTTGCTTCTATATCTAACACGCTATTTTTCAAGCGTGAATTACTTGTGTCAATTGTATTGGGTGTAAATTGTTTCTGGAGGCTATCCGCAAACTCTTCCACCTTTTCGCTGATGGTGAATACGGGACCCTTTGCTCCGTGAAGTGGCATCAAGGGGTATTTTTCTGCGCGGAGAACTTTGGAGAGAGCCCAGTACGGGTCGCTTCCTTTGACGAGTTCATTTAAGTAGTCGTCGGTAGTTTTTTCGCGATAAGCCTTCATGGCTGATCGGATTTCTGCTGACAATCGGTTGACGCGTTGTCTTGCTAAGGGGTTGCAGAACTTTTTCCATTCCATTCTCGCGCTCCGTCTATCATTTATAAGCTGTCTAATATCTGCTGGAAGCGCTTTACTGTGCGGTGAATTTTTTACCGTTTTACTGGCATATGCAGCATCTAAATTGATATTTGTTGTGAGGCTATGAATCTCAAGATCAACGCTTTGAATATCCGTTAAGTCACTGTGCGGGATAAGCATGTCGTCAACAAAATTCTCGAATTCCTTCCATTGGATAATATTACGCGTCTGATTAAAATTATTATAACTATGGGTAGACGGTACTCCTAACTATAAAATGACAGGCTGGTGATCAGAGTTAAGGTCATGATAAATTTTGATAAATTTTTACCAAAAAAATATCTAATAAAAAATGGTGCAGAAAACCTCTAAATAAGGTTTTTATTCTTTTTTTCGTCATAATCATCGTATTCATTATTAATTTTAAAGATTGAAGGAGAAAAAAAATATTGCTTTTATATTTGTGTCATTAGTAATGACCTATTGAGCGTAATTCATATTACACGATCATGAAATTTTCTCATTCAGGCAGTTATACAATATTCAGTTATTTAATTATTAAGCCATGTAAATAAAATTGTTGGGAGACTTTATATAAAAGACAATTCAGCTATTTTTAGTGTACTAGTTACTTGTAAAAATATTTAAAACCAATGATATACTTTTAAACATTACAAGATAAGTGTGTAAGGTTAACTATTTCATTTTTGATTATAAAGATGTTCCGTAAAATGGATAAGGTAAAAACAAAAACAAATTGTAGTAAATTTGATCCACATTACGTTCAGATGTGAAAGGTAGAGGTCTTAAATATAAACGAGTGAAGCGTATTTTTCGGAATATTTAAATATATTAAATATATAGGAAGATCTTCGTTTCAAGAATAAGGTTCTCCGGCGTATTTATTAAAATTGTGTGAAGGAATGTGTACATGAAATATTCAAAGGCCCCAGAGGGACAAGGACTTGTGTAACGTGAGAGAAATACCTGTGGGTATAGGATGAACAAATATCGCATGATTTTGTTTACTCAATTTTTTGCTGTTGTTTTAATCATTGAGGCATGTTTTATTTTTATGGTATTGTGTTTATGACATGGAGAGATTCAAATATTTGAACAATTTGAACAAGGCTTTAGGTAACAGTCTTTTTACTCCATAAAACACAACTTTGTATTAGGGATATAGACGCAAAAGCTAAATTTCCTGTATACATATAAAATTCTATATTCAACAACGAGATCAAAAAAATATTTATTGGTGGCTTATTAACAATTAAATGAATAGCTATATTTTACTAAGCGTTCAATATTACAATTTGTCATGCAATGAATAAACGTGTCAAAGGTTTTTTATATATGATTTTTGATATTTTATATTTGGCATTCATTAACTGAAAAATTTATATGCAAGAATATTCGATAAGCCAGCGAGTAACTATCGAAATATTACGTCAACTTTTGACTACAAACAATGTGACATTAAAATCTACTTCTTACCGTTAAGTGAGTGATTTTATAGATAAAGGCACCAAAACAGATAAATACAAGTCTGGGCCATAAAGTATCGAAAATCGGCTGGTAAAATAGACACTGTCTAAAAAAGTGTACAAAACAAACAATCGACCTCAATTCGACTTCATGCCCAAGAAATTGATCTTATGACAATTGTGTGCAAAATTACATTGAAAATTAAATTGGCACAAGAGCTTTCCCACAAGACCGTTTATTTGTAATATCAAAATATGTTTATAATATGTTATAACTAGCCCATGATAATTCAATTTTTTTATCGAAAAAAATACACTGAGTAATAGGGTCCATCTTCAGATAAATGTATACGTTGATGAAAAAATAGTCGATTTTGGGCAACAAAACTCATCAAAATATTCATTAATCATTTTTGCAACCACTGAAAGTGAGTATGTACTTAATGATAGTAATGGTGCGATATGTGGTCTAGAAGAATAATTGATTGTTTTTGAAGATGAATGTAATAGGGTAAGATTTAGTGGGGAATGTTATCGTAATATGACTAATAACTTGTGATTAACAGAATACCGATTCCTTGAATATGATGCTGTGATGAGGTAATGGAGAGTCAAATATTTATAAAAAACAATCAAAATCTGATACGAAACAGTATGTATTTAGACGTTTTTACGGTAAATATAAAAATCCCCATTGTGTTTGTAGGCAGTGTGTATATTATATAAATAAAACGCAGCTATGGATGGCTTTGGGTTACCAACCCCCAGGGAGTCAAATATGAAACGGTGAACTCCCCGTGTTTTTAAAGAGGGTAAAGCAGATTGCGGTTAATACTAAAAGAAGGTGAAAATACAAAATAATAAGGAATAAAGCATCACAGGTAGTCCTATAATATCTTTTTCAATCGATAAGTTTGACATTTTAGTTTTTATTTTACCCCTGCTACCAGTATACATTCACTCTTAAAATTCACTGTGCTTATTTGCTGTCAGCTTAAAATTTCCGCAGAAATTTTGAATACTAAAATGTTCACAAAATTTTAATGGGAGTTTTTTTTCATATTGAGCCTCACTAATTTTCTAAAATGAATATAGTGCAAACTTTTTTGATTATTATCATTAAGCAATATTACATCATTACTCGATTGTGAGTATTATATGAACAAATGTCAAATTGTCCTAAATTCCATTTGTGAACGATTGTAACAATTGTATTTTAATTTACGTATATATTTAAAAGATTCACATTCATTATTAACCTATTTTCATTTTTGGGTGAAAGACAGTTAGACTATTTTTAAATAATTAAGTTGATAAACAAGGATACATTATTTTATTTCAGAAGTATTTGAAAAATCTATAGCCCTTTTTAAGCAATACTTGAAAAAAGCTAAGACAGCGTGAATACGCATTTGTTTGATACTTCGTTTAGGCATGAGTCTATCATATTGTCTCCTTGTAGAGGTGCAAAGTGGTTGAAAGTCTACAACCTCGTGACGGTATTATATTTGGAATAAAAAATTTCTGTACTAATATTTTTGAGTAAGTAACGATATTTTTTTTGTTTATATTATGTCATGACACCATTTTTCACGTTGATAGATTATTCAAATTTGTAAAAAGCAACCGATTTAATTTTTTATGACATAATTTGGTAACCGTTTATTGTATTATATATTCATTTCAATTACGGAGTAGATATTATTTGAGCATAATAAAACCTTTTGCTATTAAATTTTTGATGTATTGTTAACTTATGTTTTGATGATGCGGAAGCAATACGATATCATTAATTTTTAATAAAACAAAAGAGGAACAAAAATTATAGCTAGTAAGCGGATTTTAATTTTCAAACGAAAACTGTTTTAATTGCTTTGTTCACGAAGAAATTCTTGTCTTAAAATTTATTCATTATAGAAAGATTATTTCGACTTCTTCAGCAGTTGTAAAAGTTAAGCACCCACTATTAAATTTTGAATGTTTAATATTAACATCAAAGGCAAGACGTGGTAATAAAAACAAGCGGGCCATATCCAAAAGAATACAAAAACTTTAATAGTGTATTTGGTTACAAATAAGTGTTTTTCAATTTTATAATAACCATTTGTTATTTAAATGTCTTTTTTCTTGTATATTGATTTGATATACGTGATTAATAAAAATTACAGCAAGTTTTCTCTGTATGTTTTGTGAAAAAAAAAGAAGTGAAATATATTATGAATACGTATTGATTCTTTCTTTGCCATCGTTGAAATTTTCTTATAGTTTATCTGCAGTATGAATTGAGGTACAAAAACAACTGAACTTTACTACAAGCGCCTTGTCATGGCTTTCTTCAAAAAGTTTTACCTGACACTTTATATACCGATAACATCGCTCGATGTCGTGAAAGTGGGAGCTTAAAAGTATTTTTCTTATACTTAAAAGGTAAAATATGTACTTATATATTATGTGGTGTGAAAACACCTTTTAAATTGACAAATTGGTGATTTCGTATACAACGCCGAAAAGAAAAGTAAGTTTATGTTGTTGTTTATTATGTTTTTAAAAATCGATATATCATAATCTGTATTTTGATAACTTAAGATTGCTTCTAATCATCGATCAGTCAATTACTTTAAACCGATGCATCTATGTCAACATTGAGATAAAAGTGGCAATACAACGATTGAGATTTTAAAATCAATTTGATAGGGGCAGAGGAGGTAAAAGAGTGTGTTCTTACTGTCTGACTATGAAAGAAAACTATCAAATGAATTTAAAAAAAGTATTCACTGAATCTATAAAGATAAGACACAGAAAATTGACAATGTTTTTCATAATAAATATGATTTATGTTTTTGAGAACATTAAAAGTACACGATAAAAGACGAAAATTCATATCAATTGAAATAATTAAAACTTGCAAATTATTATTGTACTGGATGTTTATACACTTTCGTATAGAATTACAAAAAAAGACATTCGAAATTAAGTATTCCTACCTTTGGCGCTGTCAGTATTTGAAGAGCCGCACTCAAATGCTTCAGGTTAAGTGTATTCAGATCTTCCCCGTGCTCGTCTCCAAGAAGGTGAAACGAACTCTGCCTGGATTGTAGACCCTCGATTCTGTTGGGAATGGACCCTCGACTGGCTGCTCCAGGAGTCCCGTTTGTCAACTGCTGTTGAGTGGATGCGCGACGAAATGGACAAGCCATTTTGTGATTTAAGATTATGACTTAGAGAAAATTAATTATACTGTTTATTTATTGACATGTTCACTGAAGGTATGTATGAAGACAAGATACTAGTTAAACATATTTTTTTTTACTTTTAGATCTCTAATTAATTTAAACATTTATTAAACATTATTAAATAAGATTTTCACTTTTTTATGCACCAAGCTAAAATTACAACGCTAAATTTCATCTTCTGTTTTTTTTAATCACTTTTCATACTAATCATAATTTTGGAAAACTACTGGTTTTATAACGAATGTTGAAACTTTTAGAATGATATAATATTACTTAATCATAATTAATTTTATGCTGTTTTGTCCGCATTAACAATAATGAAATAATGTTACTGTCAGCTGTTATGGTATTGTGGTTTGTAAAATTAATGAGGTTTCACGTGCACATTATCACTTTGTTAGATGTCCAATTGTGTATGCTGTTTTTTTTTAAATAATCACTTTACTATTATTTTCGTCTGATCGAACCTAGAATAAAAGCAGAATGAATGTAAGAAAAATTTTAATGAGTGTATTAAAAAATAACGGAATTTCAATCAAGTGGCCGAGGATTTTTGCTATATTCTCTTAATGTATTTAAAGGAAACAAATAAATATTAAGATTGTTTAATTGTTTTAATTTTATCAATGGTAATGACGTTTGTTACTTCATTTGACATCGATGACGATTTTTTAAAAAAATACAAGTGTTGTGAATTTAGCCACGGAGTCCACGAATCATAACTTCGTTAAAGAACGTTACTAACCAATCTTCTAGCAGCCTACGCAAAGTTTCTTCATCACAGCGCTTAGATTACATTAGAGTAACAAACCAAATTTATTACATTAGCTCATTTCCGATATTCCGCTACAACAATTTTCTTAATATCTTGTAGAATCTTCCAGAATAATGTCAGGCTTAGAATAAAGCGTTTTATATATAAATAATAACATTACTTCTTACATTTATGGTATTCATTTTGAATAATGATTAAATTATTTAAAACGGCATTGTTTTGTCTTATTTCATTTCTGCGCTTAGAGTATTAAAATATTGAAAGAGTGGCGCCCAGCGGGAGAAAGAGACAGGCATCGGTCGGGAAAACGTTCTGAATTTAAAATGCTATGTTGCCGCAACATCACAGCAGCTATATCCGCTCGCCTATATCAGCCAGTGTGCCTCTAAAAATAACACCCAAATGCCATAAATATTATAGGGATACTACAAAACAGTCTGTTCTGTTATGCACTAAATTTATTGGTATTGACGCAGAAATTCTCAAGCCGTATGAAATAATTGATATTTCGTCTTAGATGTGATATTTTTACAAATGTAAAAAATATCGTATTTACTGTTAACTTGAAATGATTACATTGACACCAGTCGATAACTTGTATTTTAATATGTAGTTAAGCTTTCTTGTAAAATAATTAATCAAGATTCATTCTCACGTATATTATTTTTTCTGCGCATGCCCAGATAAAAATGGTATGTGCATAAAATCAAATATAAAGAAACACAAACGTAATATGTGAATATTGCAATTTCGACACCAGAAATAAATAAACACACAGCCAAAAAACAGTTGTTTATATATACATGTAATAAATAGACTACGCATGCGCAATCATAATGTATAAATTAAAGAAAATATAACATGAATGATTTTTACCAATATTTTAGTCCCCTCTAAAATATTCTGATGCAGTTTATCATTTTTTTAAATTTTCTCCAATTAAGCGTAAAACATGCATTTTCTAAAATAGAGTTTGTACAAAATTATTTCACAAAAGATTTCCGATTAATTGCGAGTCTGTAATAATCAAAAGATCAAAAATACATTAAATATAATATGAAAGAAAACTGAATGTTTTGTTACACAGACATTGATATTGTGAAAAATAATGGTCAAGTGTATCTTTGAGAACGACCCATATTTTATTCACTGGTGACATGCAATTTTAGCTATACGGTGAATATATGTTGTATTAAATATACCGCAATCTGTCAAAATGAATTGTGTTTTTCCTCTGTTACATAACATTGTTTTAGCTTTATCAACATTCACAAACGGCCATTGTTCTCATTATGCACCGTTTTATTACTTTGTTTTCTTCTGTCAACAACACAAGTAATATTATAAAAATATTTACATTTTCGTCAATTTGTGGTACAATTAAAGATTCATATTGTTTATAAGCATATTTAAAAAAAATGTTTTATATAAAGTTTTAATATTAAAAAAACGAGTAATTTATTATCTGCGAAATAGTTATATACAGATAACATTTGGTAAATTACTTTGCAGGCGTTCGTATGGAATTACTTTATCACAGCGTTGAGTCATTGTTATTATACGTTTTATCTAGTAATGTTATATAACAAGGTGGTCAGAAAGACTTATATTTATATAATTTATAATATTGACATATGGTGCTTGATGAAACTTCAATATCAAATTTGAATAGTGGAAACTTTGTCGCGATTCAATATTTTTTGTCACTCATTATTCAATATTTTAGAAGTGTGTGATTTTTGTAAAATTGACTTATTATTATATTGCAAAATCGTTTTGTGTCACAAATATGTACAAATAAATCGAAGTCAGATTGATTTCTTAATTAAGAATTTCGGTAAAAAAAAGATTATGTTTTTTATTTAATTTTGATTAAATAATAACAAAATGATATTTTTATATCCATAGCGCATCCTATACTACTTAAATTATAATTTACTTATAACATTTATAAAAAAATAATCTGTATTGATTCAACAAAAATTTTACCTTTGGGAAAAATAATATTATTAAATTTAATAAGCTTACCAGCTTGTCACCGAAACTTTAAATATTAAACTACTCTTATGACTGTCGTTAAAAATTATCTAATGAAGCCATTTTTTTAACCACTTCCGATATTTTTTGTAAATGCGGTTGACAGATAAATCGTGTGAACATTTTTAATCGCTCGACGCTCATAATCAATACACGAAATTCGGTAACACTGCCAATTGTTGTGTAATTTTATAATAATTAAATGAAATAATAGTCCACCAAGTCAACTAAAATATATGTGCTCAGTTTACGTCGGTCTTATTTGAATCAGCGTGTATAGATTCATTCGTCGACTGTTTATTTAAATATCTGTTTTCAAAACAAGAAAATAAATCAAGCATTGTCGATAATGGTGAAATAGCTTATACGATTTATTTACACACTTATAGTATTTTCCGAATTAAAATACGTTGACATGTTTTTTTCCGTGGTTCATAAATTATTTGTGTATTGAATTTATTACTCGCCGAAAAGTTTCGTATGCTTAATGTAAATCAATGATTGGTTTGGTTGCCAATGAATTTTAAAAGAGAGAGAGAGAGAGTGACAGTTATCAACACTAAAATGATTAAATAGATTGATATAAAGTTAAGTAAACATAAAAATGTGTTTGTACAAAACTTAATTATATCAAGTTCAAAACGTAAAAAAACGCAGAGAAAATTGATCAAAACATATGGAAATTTATATATTCCTCTTAAAATTGGTTAATTTATTGTCTTTGTGTAAATATCATCCATGTGATATACAATGGCAAGTTTGTACTTACCAAGATGTGATATAAGGTTCGTAAAAAGAAGAGGTGTTGTCTTCCACACGTATTTGAAAACAGCCCTTTGTTTACTTTTTCAGTTGAAATTGTTTGATTAAGCTCTGCATATTTAAATTGCAATGTACGCTTGAAAATATCTGTGTATAGATAAAATTATGCAACGCATGATATTTTTTTGTTCGTATTTGTTTTCAGTTGCCTACGTAAAATTTATTTCAATCTATGCTATCTTCATGTCCGTAACAATCAATTAGTTAACATTCTATTTTTGAAAAATCTCTCATTAACATTGTTCAAATTTGATGCATAGAGCTTTACAGGTAAACTGAAAAAAAACATTGCCCACCACTGAATTTTTAAATACATTTAAATATTTTATTTTCTAAATTAACTCCAGCACTTATTTAATTAATCTGTCATTAACCACCCTAAACCACCATAAATATATTTATTTTGTTGAAATATAAAGTGCTTGATCGTTTTGACAACGATTTTGTCATAAATAAAATTTATTTTACCCGAGTTATTTTGCTCATCGCGGATTTAAAGCGCTCAAAAATGTATTTTTTAATCTAAATTCATTTTCCGCCCCAATATCAGTTCGCTTTCAAGAGTAGTGAGAATTTTTTTTTCCAAAGTCTGCCATAGCATCTGGTCAACAAATAATTTGCAGCGCAGAATTGTATCTGTAAAAAATTGAAAATGTCGTTGTTGCATGAATATTGCGGTTAAATTTCTTTAAAAAATCTAAACAATGAAATTTCATCCGTCGCAATTGCAATTTTATTTTTCAATATAATTTTAAATGATACAGTAAAGATCCGAATTGTTAAATTGTTGAATATATTGATATTGTGTTTATAATATTTTCTTTTTTATCAATAATCGATTCAAATCTTTCATATTTGACTATGGATGTCATGAAATTAGAAAATTATTGGTTCTTTCTTAATATTCAACTGACTATCTTACATAATTACTTTACAATGAGTTTTCGTTTAAAACGTCATGAAAAGATGTTCTATTAAGAGTCAACGTGCTTCAAATGGAATTAAAAGCTCGCGGTCTTAATTTAAGTGTTCTTTAATAGCTAAGACTTTTCCTGGGTTACAAGGGCTATGGCTCGTTACCGTCTCTTGATCTATTGTTACTTCCTTTAATATCCGTGCCATTATATATTTCACACATAATAAAACACGTTTGAACGTCGCACTAAATTTTTTTATAAATTTTACAAAATAATCGGATTTTCGCAAATTTGTAAATCTTTTTCTGCAAGATAATGAATAAAAAATCTATTTAATATTGTTGATACTGTAGCGAGTTGTACATTAAAACTCTTTCTATTGAGTTACATCGTGGAATGGAAAACGTGACTATTTTTTAAGATGTTAACTGTCACTTTTTGATGGAAAGGCATATGCTCACTTTTATTAGTTATGTATCAGAATTATATATATTATTTATATAATTATATATATAATATATTTTATTAGTTATGTAGTAGAAATGTATCAAGTCACATACTTCTTTCGACTCATTCGAGGCCAAAATGAGAATTCTGCCATCCTTAATAATATCAAATTGTATGTTTCGTATATTTTTTCACAAATCGTGGGCATTAATTGTTTGTTCTTTCAAAATGTAGAACCAGTCTGCCAATGGTAAGAGCATTAACAATGTGCAACAGTATTGCTTCGGATGCCAACATATTCCATGTGGACGAAAGTGAGTTCAGGCAAATACTATTTTATAATGTGTTTAAGTACATTTTTCATGAACCTGCTTGGCTGACTTTCTTGCTATTTTTAATATTTGTTTTTATTTTTTTAATTTCCAACATTAAATGTTTACATATTTTGATGTTGCAAAAGCAATGAACTTGTAATTTATAATTATTGTAACCTGTATATATGTATATATATATAAATAAATAATATTTTTAAATTATAAAAACACTTATATTAATACTATTTTCACCATATATTTAATTTTTTTTATAAAACCACTCAACCAAAATCAAATACTGAAAGCGGATCCTATACAAATATAAATATACTAAATATTAGGTACAGATATGTTTTGGTCTTGTTCCGTAATCATTAAATATTTTTTTTAATTTTTTTGTTTCAATGTAAATAATTATACATTTGACAACGATAAAATACACTCAAAAACTGCTACATTACAAGTTTAGTTTGATATTCGTATTTTATTCATTGTCTTAATTCTACATTTAAAAAAAACATTTTTTTTTAATTAATTGAAAAATATTAAATTCTTTTAGTATTTTTAATATATTAACACATTATTATTTTGTCAGAATTGAGCAATAAAGACGAATATAATTATTTTCATGACCTCACTTCCTTACTAAGCCATTGCAGTGTTTTTGTAATGAACATTTTCTTTAAATTATAATTCGATCCGTAACTATGAAGAAAAAAATAAAGATACTTGAAAATAAACACTTTAATTTTTTTTAAAGAAAATCTTTTGACTTATTTACAATTTTTTTCTATTCGTTTTTAGAAATGTAAGAAGGTAAAAGAAAATACACAAGTCAATGAAAAAGCTGCTTCCGTTTCCAAGTTCCATTTTTCTTTTAAAAATACACATGAATACAATATTGACTGTTTGTTTTGTAAGAACAAGAGAAATGAACTACAACTTCATTGAGTTTGTCGATGCGGCAAAACCTTTCAGGTGTAAAGTTTCAATACTGGGCAACAGATCTTTTAATGGTCAGGCTGAACAGACTCCCTTACCATTCGAGCTTAGAACTGTTAAGTATAATGAACTGTCAATTTTATAATTTAACATCAAAAAGATATTTTTTTTTAAATATTGATAATTTTACCCATATTTAATCAAAATTATTGAAACTGTGAATTTTTTAAATTTTTTATCATCACAACATTTAATATCATTATAATCAAATCAGTAGCAAATAAAATTATTTTCTATGTGTATTTAACTTCTAGTTTAAGATTTAGGTTTTCTCCCAGTGTAATTCCGCTTGTATATAATCGAAACAAATATTTTACTGACTGACATTTCTATTGTATCCATATTAAAGAATGTCTGAAGATGCAGATAAAGAAAACTCTTATCGTGAATGACCAAACATGTGGAAGTGTACACAAGTTCAGAAATACAGTCAGTCGATAAAGTAATTTATATTCTTCAAGAATTATAAAATGTTAGCGTTATGATATTTAATAAGATTTAAAAAAAGTATTTGCCATTTCTTTATATTAAAATACTTACTTGATCACTGCTTGGCGATCAACTTTCAATAAAATAGAAACATTTAATTAGCCCGTCACACCCTCTAAAAGTCAAATTGACAGGGGTTCGAAATTGTCACGAGTGAAGTAGGTTCGTTATAATCGTTTTTAATAGATTTTGATATAGTGATGTTTATATTATATCACCCTATATACGCGGTGGATACGTTTTCCGGTGTAAATAGAAACCGCACAAAATCGCGACGAAAGTGACGCGTTAATTGGGGGTTGAGTGTATATGAAAAATCTGCTTAGTCTCTTTGTTAGATATTACTTTACCTCTTCAGTTGAAAGTGATACAAGAGTAAAACAAAAGATTAATCCCGGGCATGTAGTCAACTTGTTATCATTTTTGGCTTTGAGTTCACAGCTCAAGTACGGGTACTTTCATAAAATATTTTTTAATCGATTCATTGAAATGAATTAAAATATCATATATGTATTTAGCCCACCAGCCTCGGCCAAGATCTAATGTTTTATGTGTATTTTAGTGGACGAGATTGAGTGTCTGAAAATTATACAATTAAATACAAAAATTGCTTCTATAATATATATTATATAGAAAATTATCGTAAGTATAAAAAAATCACTATTTCTTATTAAAACATATTTACCTTCTTTCAAGAATAATTTTTAGACACCAAACTTAAATAAACGATATAATATGATCGTTTACAAAAACTTCTATTGTTTTATCTGATGTAGGTAATTTTAAAACAGTACACCTAATTTACTAGACCTTTGGCCCTTTGTATCCTTCAGTCAGAAAATTCTGTAGACCTTTCTCAACGAAAGTCAGCTTTCATTTCTTTCGAGATAGACGTTTACGGTCACCGTGTAAATTCAGTTCGCTTGTTTGGTTTCGTTGTTTTTATTTGTAAAGTATCAATTTCTTGATGCGTGATAACCTAATCCCGAGATGGTTTAGTGCCTTTAGACCTTGATAGTCTACGCACGAATTTATAGACATTCTTTCAGCTTTTTCAGCACTTCTTTATGTTTGTTAGTTTCCTTGAAGTGAGATGTTTTGACCTATTACAATTCGATCACAACTGAATAACAAACATAAAACATTTATATATTGTAATATTTATCGTTAATATATAGACCGTATAAGACAGATCAGTTATCAATATTTTGCGAAATAAATTGATCAATTTAAGGTCCATAACTTATATAATACAAAGACAGTACGAAAGGGTATTTTATATTTTTTTTTTATTAATTTTCAAAGTTATAATGACAGCGTATGCTCACATTTATTGTGTTTACTGTCACATCGTGATGAAAAGATATAATATTTAAAAATAAAATCAAAAAATGCTTCGTATATAAGCTAGTTTCTAAGATGAAGATTAATTGAATTTCATTAGCTCAATCTCTCTTTCCAAAGTAGCCGAGATTAAATAAATATTTTTAGAGTCATGGAAACAGTATATGTCATGCCTTTGAATTAACAGTGAAACACTGATTGAATAAAAAAAAACAGTTATATTTCTACAATATATTTTATGATCGGGACCGGTTTCGCTCATCGCGAGGCTTACGAGGCTCACGATATTGTAGAAATAGTACTAAAAAATGTTTTTATTATTATTAAAACTGTATTTTGCTTAGATATATGAGTTTAACATAAAAAAATAACCATTAAATATTTGCAGTTAAGAAAAAAATAATTGTTTGCTGGCTTTTGCCTTGGTAGATATTATATATTATTATTTTTCACCGTGTTATATACTATAGTATACGTAATAACATGATTTCAGTTCTATCTTCAAGATTCTATCAAAAATACATACTTCGCACTTATTCAAATATCGTAAATATATAGTGATACACCCAAAACATTTCCGATGATAGTAATGACACCAATTTGATTGTGTAAAAATGAGCCTCATTTTTGAGGTATACCAAGGTCGACTTAATCTAAAATAGTTCGCAAATGTCATTCCTAACATTAAATAAAATATTTATCATCATTGAATAGTTTTGTTTTCATTTTACACAACTATTTACACAGAAATAAAATAGCCGACCTTCCTAGCAAAGTCGCTTTATAATTTTTTTATACATAAAAAATCTAATTTATGATTGGTTTAATCTGCTGAAGGTGCTTGAAGAAATTCAATTATTTATTGATTTTATCAATTTTCCAAATGAGCATGATTCAAAAAATATTTTAACGATAAATTTAATTACCTAAAAGAAATATTAAAGAACATTTCATTTTAATAAATAATCCGTATTTTGACGCCTCTTCATAATTTGTGTTCATATTTCACATTAATTCGTGTTTATTTTACATCTATTAATAATTTCTCGATCGTAAAATCATAAATTTGAACATTCATTTCGTTGAACATATTTTAAAATACGAATATAAAGACGACACAGCTGGTAAGTACTAAGATGATATTAAAATACGGTTACTATGTTGAGGATATTTTTAGATTACAATATAATTTTTTAAAATACTTTTTCCTCTATTAAATTCATCAGGACTGGTTTTGCTGATCGCAAACATTGTCAAGTAACATTGATAATAAAAACTACTGCTTAGACAACATTTTGAGTCAATACATCAAGGGTTTACAAAATATGCATATCTAAATGCAGTAAATATGTTAGTTGACTAATAAAATTTTAAGGAAGTCTTAGTTAAAAGTTAAAAATTGTTACTCAATTTTATACACAAATTTTGTATTGCATCGAATAGTACTGCTCACGATGAGTGAAAACGATTCTAACTGTAAATTTTTTGAATTGTGGAAATACTGTTAAAAATAATTATGTTGTTTATTTCAAACAAAATGCTTTTGCTTCAAGAAGTGGCAGTTTAAACATTGAAACTGATGACGAGGGAAGTTTACGAGATAAAATAAAATACAACGGAGTTTGTGTGAAAAATTTATATGTTATAGCAAAAAAAAAAACTCCCATATGTCGTAATAAAAATGTTACTTTATAATTCAGTTATATGAAAATTATTTATATGAATTGCACATTGAATTGAAAATTATTTTTAAATCGAAGTGTTATATTGACCGTAGCTAGTCAACAAACATTTTTCTCGTCAGTTCAAAAGCGTGATCAATTTTGCTGATCATTATGAAATTGACATTTTACATAAACAATCATATTTTTAAAATAAAATAAAAAAAAATTGTTAAAAAATCTATAATCCCTAAATTCCTAGGTAAATTATTGGCTTAAATTGGAAATGAGTAAATAATACAGCATAGGTTTTAGTTGCACGCATCTGACTTCAAAACGTTATATCAAAATGTTCGATCCTTACAAAACTTTTCATATCACTTTTTATATATGAATTTCTTATTTGAGGAACGTAAGCGTTGCCGACACATTATTTTTGAATTTACTCAATCTTCTGTGTACGTCTGAAACGTTGGCCCGTAAACAATGCTTAAAATAGATTCATCGTTTATTATTCTATAGTAAGAAAAAATATATATTTATAACAAAACACTTCTGGTATATTATCGTATTATCCTTATATAACAAGAATACTTTGTTCTATCATAGTTAATAAATCTCGTGTAAAATATGTGAATATTATCATTCCGCAACATTTCTAATATTATATGTAATATTTGGTTTTCCTATACATCTGTTTGCAAGCTTCTCAAATCACACACCAAACATAATGAATATGTATGATGTGTAACATATTACATACGAAAGATTCCCACCAACGAATTAGAAGCATTCGACGCTCTTTGTGAATATTGATTGGAGATTAAGCAAAGTTTTTGACAAGACTGAAGCATTTATATCCAGTTAAGACGAATTTTATATTTAGAAAAAATTCTACGTAAACACTTTACTTGCAAAGAAAACCAAACGAATAATAAAATAAACCCTCGCACGTGTCAGATATTTAGGCATCTACAAAATATTTAAAAAATACTCTATTTAAGATTTATTCTTAGCCAATTATTGTAAAATATCTCTGGGAGTAATAGATTTTATTCAGTGACGTACCAAACATGCATTATAGGAATTTTATATTAATAATTTAGGATGAAGAAATATATGAATTTTAAAATAAATTTGGCAAAAAACAAATAATAACCGGAAGGTTTCGTTTCTAGAAAGAAAGTATAAAATCGTTTCTATTCTCACCAATTAATTACAAGATTATTTATGATATCGACAGAAGGTGCTTAGTGGGATTTCAATATCAAATTTCAATTGTTGCAACTGTATGACTTTAGGACTGACTGCTGTCAGTTCTGTGGCATCCGTGTGATAGAATGCCTGGAGATGCAGAAAGGCGAAACCCGGGTCGTTAGTGAAAAAGAATGTGAAATCGTACAAAGTTGTAACAATTCAAATTACAATATGCACAAAAATAATTCATTGGTACTGTGATATTTTTTTATGAACCTAAATTTGGCTGAAGCATGTCCTATTATAACGTGAAAATTGAAAGGATATTTATGTCCAAAATTATTGTCTTGAAAAAAATGTATTTTATATTCACATCACAAGACATAAGCTTAAATTTACTTCTGTTCGAATATAAATTTATGACTCTTATTAAGTTCAAATCTCTTTTCGAATCGTATTCTTTATATAAATTATGTTTATGTTGTCAATTATCTTGTGGCTTTAAGGTACATTGAGTTGATATATACTTCACAGAATTAACATTTAAACACCGAGTATTTGGTAAGGGTGTACAAGGCATATTAATTATATGCAATGATTAGATAACCCACATTATTTACATACCCCACGGTAGAAATATTAATGCAGTGTATTAAATGTAACGATTGCATGCTTATTTCAAAGTTCCATGCTCAATTACTCAAAACCTCTAAAACGTCTTATTACCCTCGTAAAACTTTGACGACTGCCTTTCGTAGAGTAGCGTTCATTATTGGTGTATCGTACCGGTTGAACAATATCACAGGCATGACGTCTACACGCAGACAGTAACGCAAAAAGTTCAAACTGGCCTCCTTCCTCCACGTCCAGTTCTCAATTCTCACTTGAGAGTCTTCGTTTCAGCTTAAGGCTTCACAAAAGGGCGCTCTGATTAATGATTATGTTCGAAACAGTAAAGAATGCTTTCAATAGAGGTTGTCAACTTGATCAGTATGTTCAGAAATTAGGTAAGGTTTTATTTACGAACAAAACGATTTTTTACGTTTATTCACGATATGTATGTATGTTTTTAACTACTGATGACCGATGTCATCACAAAATATGTTTATTTAAGGCTATTTAATATTTTTCTTTATTATTTTTTGGACTTTGCTTAAATTGTTGTATACATTAAAACAATTTTATCGTACTAGTAATATGTTTTTTGTGAAGTGAAGCTTATTTAATTTTTTTAATTCTCAAAATCACCATCTTTTGAGATACTCAACAAAATTATGAAATAAAACAATACGAAAAAATATACATGTTAAAAAAAATATTATTTTCATGTCGGTCATAATGGTGCTAATAATACATTTATAGTTTTAAGTAGGAAGCAATGAATTTTTATCAATTCTTATAATTAAAGTATTAAGACTTGTTATGTATTAAAAATTTGAATTTCACAAGCAATAATACTATTTAGGAAAACACAAAAATAGATCTGATGGTGCTCGTGAAAACCTCCAGTGATCGTATGTATAATTAGTAGAGAAGTCAGAACAATATAACAAAATATTGTTTTATTGTTATATTTTACCTTAAAGTATCATAATTATTCTTTTGTATATATTACTATCGATTAGTAATTTGGAAATGGTTGGTACACAAACTTCTTCAATTCAATATATTGTTAATGAATGCAACCTAAAAAATGCTTACGCCTGAAGTTATTCTGTAGTGAGAATTTAAAAATACAATCCCCATGTAATTTAATTTATCGAATGACTTGTTGGGAGTTGTCACTCACGATCTGGTTTTCTCCATTTGGTATAATTGTTTCTCAACGTGAATCGTAAGTGCATAAATATGTATTGTATTTATGTGAAATGTTTCAACGGTTACAATTTTACAATCAAAATGAGCTATATATTCCAAAACCGATAACTAAAATTATGAAAAATGGTTTTTTTGCACTTGAGGTTTACTATTCTTAGCCTGATAATTGTTATCCGGTTCTTCTGTCCACATTATCTCCCAAATGAGACTCAATAACTGTATATTTATGATTAAAATTCAGTTTTTATCTTGATCTTGTGATTACTAGGAAGTCAATATGACGTAGGAAAACAATAATTATGATTTATTTGGAAAAAAAATATTTATAACGTAGTCGAATAACACATAAATTGGCCGCATACTCTCAATGCTCACTAAGCTCCTGTGTAATATAGTGCAATAATTTGCCGATTAAAATAATCATAACTGAAATAGCTTAGAAATTAATGGCGACACAAAGTTATGTTTGCAATAATTATGTTAAGTACGTTATTATATGTGGAGAACTCGCGGTTTCATAAGTTTGTCTCTGTTATTTAATTACACTGCAAAATGATACTCAACCTTTGTCAGAAGTAATACAGCATAAAGGGTCAGAATAATTTACGAGTGTTACATTGTATATCATAATTCGTGCTTGTCGTGTTTTAACGTTTTTAAATGCAATAAAATAAATCATTTTGTTAAAAACACTGTTGTACAGAAAAGTATTTTATTTTAGCCACTTTGTATTCAAGTTTTTAAATCAGTAATTCAGTACGTCTTCAATACTAAAACGGACATATTCTTATTTGGAAGTATGAGCTATGACTATCATAAACTTAGCAATAGGCGCCTCCCTGCCTCGCTGAAAAATGAATAGTGTCTGCAATAGTTTCCATACCATACGTATATCTTCTGTCTTTTCGTTTAAAGCAATAATTAAAGTTTACTACATACGCGTTCTTTCTACTCAAATAGTTAATAAACAAAAATTGCATCATTTCTTCTCAATTAGTTATGCAAAACTTAACTATAATATTACTGAGTTAATAAGTAATAACTAAGTTTATTTGGTTAATATAATTACTTCTTTTCTGATAAGCAACAATGGGCTACAACTAACACATATACTTTCTATGCAAAATGATACTTACAGTAACCTTTTTAAGTGTCTGAAAAGTCTTAATTTAGACACTCTTTTTGAATAATCATTTTACTCTTAACTGTTTTAAACGGACGCGCTACCACTGGAATGTTTATTAGCGACCTTTTGATTTTTATTTGACAAAAAATATGGATAAAAAGAAATATTTTTAATCCGATTGATTTTTTTTGTTGAGTTTTTTTAGGCAAAATCTTGATTTTGATTTTTTTTAAAGTAAAGAAAACATAAATATTAATTGAAAACGAGCTATAAGTACAGTCTATGATGGGATGGGCTTTTTAAAATAATTACTATAAAAATTAGTATAGAATTTGTTTAATAGTGTTACGAAATGACGAAGTTGGAATTAATTTCAACTAACGAATGCTTAAAAAACTATAATTTAGACGAAATAAAAAGATTGGCAGAGCACATTACACACGAAAAAAAAACAAAAGAACGAAAAAAAGTGTTGTAATTACATCGCAATTGAAATAAACAAGATTTAAATGCTAATATCTTTAACACATTCGTAAAGCCTTTTAATAAATTAAAAAAGTACTTTTAGCGATTCATTACATGTGTAAAATAGTGATTTACGAAATTATCTCCCAAGAAAAGTTGACACAAATATCTTATAAAAATAAACGTTATCTGCAAACATTACAAAGTGTACAAGACAGAATATTTCACTTGCATCTAGCGGTGTTCCATTTTTTTTATTGGACCTATGTATCAGTCTTCCTATAGACGACGACAAATTTTAATAAAAAAACCTTATTTTAAAACTTTACGTAATATATTTTACAAGAAGCATATTATTATCTTTTATTAAAGTATAAAATTACATACCTGAAGAGTTTAATTTGTTTTTTTTTCAACCAAGAATGCACAGGTGTCTCTTTATTGAAATTGTTTGTAAAAAATGTCAAAACAATTTGAAAATTTGTTCAGTTGGGTAAGTTGAAACTTGAACGAAAGACTACACTTTTGTACGAAGCCGATAAAGGTATGGCATAATATTAGCATATCTCAAATTGCTTAAAATTTCGCATGTACATACAATTCAAGAAATTTATATTTTCTCTTTGTGAGAAATATTTCATAATAAATTCATAATGAAAACTTTTATTTCACACAACATAACCAAAAAATCAACCAAAGCTTTATGTTTTACATCATAACATTTTTTTAGTATTTAAGGAAAAGTAATACCATTTTCGTCATGTCAACAATATACAGCTCTTTTTCATCCAATTATTTTGCTATTTTTAAAAATTAAAACATTTTTTTAGATCCATATTAATTTAGATTGATTTTCAAGATCAGTAGGTAATTAATGCTTATGATATTGTGAATATAATACTAAAAAATGTGCTTTCATTATTTAAAATATTATACCACCCCATCAAGAAGAGGCAGTTAGCACATTAAAAGCAGTTATTTTGTATTTTCTCTCATCGAATATTTTTTCAGACCAAAGAATTATTCGATCTTTGAGTAAAAAAACAATTTACCATAAATACAAAGTTAAGGAACTGGAAATTATCTCAAATGCAGATGCGTGTTGATCCCATAAAATAATAGGATTAGAGATGCTATTTTATTGTGAAATTATGATAAGGTTATGTAATATTTTCACTTTTACTTTCCATGCATAGCTAAGCATTTGCAATATTTCTGAAAAATAAATATAGTTTCTATACACGTGCATTTCTTTAGGGGTTTAGTTCCTAGAAAATATTTTTTTTAAATATACAACTTTTGTATAATGGGTTTAAATTAATATTCCAAAACACTTTTTCTAATATTTTCTATTTGTGATATTTGTTACTCCGATAATTTATTTTGTCTTTTACGCATTAGTTGCATACACCGTGTATTTAATTCAACAAATATTGCTTGTGCACAACTAAAAAGCTGAAATGAAACAAAAAGCACTCATTGTAAGACTCGCGGTGTATTTGGTTTTGTTTGTAAATAAATTATCAATGAATATTGATAGAATATTAGAATGCAAAAAAAAAATCATATTAAATGTATAAGTCCATTTTGTTATGATATTTCAGTTGATTTAAATTAATGTGGTTTTGTGAAAACTTTTTTTTTTTAAATCTTGTCAAATGAATCCAACGGTTTATATTCAAGAGTGTTGCAGAATGTTGGAATGGAATTTTCAATGTCTGAAAGGGTAGAAAAAGAATTTGATGATGGCTTGGAATCTTCCATCATTTCCCACAATTGACCCGCTGCAAATATTTACGGAATGCAAATAATTTCTCACGTATTCCAAGCTCATAATAGCCTTTCCGTGCCATAATATTGTTCAATAATTTCACTTTTCATTTAACAAAATACCAATAAAACTCTATCATTTTTTTATTCGGTTGTATCTAAGAATACTTTGTCAATAATAATCTTTCATATTTTATAAAAAAATGTTTGTCGCGTAAGTTACAAATTAAAAGCTATGTAGCCGATATTTTCGGAAAAACATTTGTTTTATAGCATTAATATTTATTTTCATTTTAAGTCGCTCAACCTCTACTATATATTTCTTTGAAAAGACCTTATATATATTTTTTACTTCATAAAATTTATAAAAATGGATGATTCTATCTATTCACATTATTTATGTAAAAATCGTAACAACGTTTATTCCAATCTTATCAATTTTTATAAATCAAAACATGTTTTTGATAGTATTTTTAATAATTAAATACGAGCAACGTAAAATTTATGTTGGTAAAAATATTTTATATTATTACAAGACAAGTATTATGAGCCAAAACACTACATAAAACACAAAAAAAGTTTACAATAAAGCAATATAATTGAATTCATTATTTTGTGCCACCAACGAATTTTAATTAATTCTAACTTGTACATATTCTGACGACATTTGAAACATAACGGATTTATTTTTAATTCGATTTCATAATATTAATACTAGGATGTAAATTGTCTTCAAAAATCCATTTGATTATATTTCTTTGGAAATCTCCTAACTCCAATTACTGTAGAATTTCTGTGTCAGATTGGATTGTTAGTCTGGTTTGGCCAATTTAACGTCTTGTTAAAATGACTGAAACAGGAGTGGACTGGGAATATTACACAAAACTTTGACAAAACGGAAGGATTTCGGTGGAACAAAATTCGAGAACGAAACTCGCTTGATAGAGTAATCAGGGATAACTCGGCTTAACAAATGCTTATGCAAAATATTGATTGAATTGACCTTTACTTTGTAGAACTCTATTTTAACACGGTGAAAAATAGCAATGTATTTTTAGTACCACCAAATTTAAAAGATTTCAATTTGATAGCTATTTTCAATAGTACAGTATAGCTATAGTTTTGATGAGGGCGTAAGCCGAAATAACAAATCAACTATATATCACATAATTTTTTTAGAGTTAAAATATATTGTTTTTTTTTCACATTGTCTTATACATATTACTGCATTGATACAGTTTCAATATTACATTTGACTTGTGTAAGTTTCAGATGCTTCGTCACAAGCAATGAAGAGTTTTGCTTCCGGCAATTCCATGCCATCAACTTGACAAATGGCCATAAAAAAAGCAAATCGTACGTGCTGTTGAAGACAAAAAATACGTAAGGAAACATCTATCACTTTAAAGATTATAACTGCGTTTAAAAATTATTCGTGGAAACCAAACGGAAAAAATTAGTCAAAAAATAACCGATGACAAAATAATGTCACTTAATTTTATAAAATATATATTTTTTTTTAGTAAGCTCATCAATTTAAAAGTATATTTTATACTAAATTTGATTTCATTATCTATGTTTTCTTATTTTTGTATAAAATATAAAATATATTTAACATAAAGAGGTATATGTAATATAATAAAAACATCTTGAATATAAACTACTTAATATTATTTAAAATAAAATCTTTCAATTATAACATACAAAAACAAAGATTTAACCTCCACTTATATTGATTTAAACTTGATACTAGGTCCATAAATTCATAAAGAATAAGCTTTGTTGATATGAAGACTGTTTTTTTATATTTCAAAATCTTTTAAATATACTCCACCCCTGTAGCAACCCAGTCAATGTAGCTTGCAAATCCAGATGACTTGAGTTATCTTCATTGTCCATCTGCGAAAATCACCATAGGAAGTGATTAGCATCCGGTGCTATTCTACCACATTGACAATATGGCATTTCGTTTAGCCAACGAAGCTAGAAAAGCTTTGCTATGAGAGGTAAACGTTGTATAATAATAACGCTGATATATATACAGACAACCAATGCTATCCTGGTTCCCAGGTGATTTCTTAGAAATTTTAAGTAAACGCAATATTCAAGCTGAGTATTTAAATTTAAATGTCAGTGGTTAAGTATCAAACGGAGCCTTCCGTTAAAACCAATTACAAGTCTAAAATACCTAATTTTATTACCTTGGCCTTCTTTGGTGGATGATAACGGATAATAAGTGTTTGTTAATTCGTTTGCAGTAAATTAGTATTTTAAGTGCTCCGATGTAAAAGTCTAATTGGTTTCCCAAAGAATGGAATTGAATTCTGAAGAAATTAATAATATCATTGTCACACAAAAAGCAACCGCTTGGATTACAATACAATAATGTTTTTAAATGTTTGCCAATAAAATTCCAGAAGGTAATTTAAATTTTTTTATTAAGATTTGTGCTTTTATGTTTTTTTCGATAGGAATTGTTACTTTCTGATACGTTAAAATTTTTAATTTAATTATTCATGTATCAGTTACTCATTTGGCGCGGCTTGAAAGTTTTTTGGTCAGTTATATTTCATAAATTATTGGAAGATTCTTGAATCACCATTTTACAGCAAATCAATTGAGGGATAAAATGTGAGTAAATTTAATCACAATTCAGACATTAAATAAACATTGAAATTGGTATTAATAGCTTTAATTATAAATAAGATCAAATTTTAAAAAAAACATGTCATATATTTCTTAAATATTCATAAATTGATTCAGAAAACAGCAGCGACAGTTTAGTATGAAAAAGTTTTATTTTTTTAGCTTATATCAATTTACAAACATATTTTGAACCTATCGTCGAAATCTGTACGGACTATGTATCGTTTTTTTGCTCGATTTTTTGAATAACGCACCCACCTAGAGCATAAATTAAGTAATATGTGTCTTCTAGTTTTTTAAAATTATTTTCTTCGATTGATTTAGTTCCAGTTAAATAAATAGCATTTTGCTGTAGTACCGTTTAGTATTAAGCTATCATTGTGGAATACTTTCTATTTGTTGTTATTCACACTATGTCTGAAAAAGTTTTCTATCGAGATTGTATAAAAAAGCTATTTTATTTATTCAAATCAAGCCGTATACATTTCAGATAAATCTTATCAAAATCTTATTTTTTATTTCCGTAAATCTAACAATATCTGTACTTATATAAAAAAGGTGCAAGCATCCAAATATATTAAAAAAAGCAAGATGTTTTTTAGAAAGTAGTATTCCGAGTGACATGGGGTGACAGATTTAAGATTTTCATGTGATAAATCTGTCGAGGAACCCGAAGAAGATCTTTGGTGTGCCATCAAAAACAGATGCTACCGGGTTGAACAATCCTCTACATTTCTCCAGAGTTAAATTATTCCTTAAACAAATTGAAAACTTAGGATAGTTTCAATTTATAACCAATCGTTGTTTCTTCAGAACAAAAAATGCAATGAAAAGTTTACTAAATGCTGTAGATACAATGTTGTCTACTATTACATTTTGTTGTCTCGAGTTAGATAGGGTTTTTTCTTGTAATAAGCTTTTGTTTTGCCTAAAATTAAATTAATGTGAAAGAAATTTTTTACCCAAAATTCTTTTACATCTGTAATGTCATAAACGAAATATTAAGTCAATATCTGATATTAAAAAAACTACAGGTTTTCCATTTATCGGTGGAAAATTTAGACATATTATAAAATTTAAAATTAAAATTAATTCCAGTCCTATTCTAATGGTTGTATAACAAGATATGGCATGCATTTTACCGCATTAAGAAATATATTAAGACTAAATTGTTTAGGATCTGAATTAATCTGTATCTGAGATAATTCCAAACCTACCCAATACGAGATGGTTGACTTAATCAGTCTCAAGAAAATAATTTTTCATGAGATTCTCTATCAAGGGTTCATGTGATCAGTATCATATGAACCCTCATATCATAAGGTGTCAAAAAATCGAGAAGAATCTGTAAAGATTTTTCATATAAATTTAAATAAATTATTCATATTTAAACGCTACTTTATATTTTCTATTGATAAATCGATTATTGTGAACGTTTAAGCAATACCTCTTAGTCTGTTTTCAAAATCATTCATTGGGTTTTCATTTTGAATCTTTTGGACACAATGATCAATAACGAACGTTAGTATTTTATATATAATATATAATTTGCCGTGGTATATAATACACTTCTTATAAATGGGCAAATTTTATGATAGTCTAAAATATTTTTTTATTTATTATTTTTAATATATTGTACACACTTAGAATTATTACAAATTTTTCATTACTTGTAAATTTATCTGCAAAGAAATTCATAATAACGATTAAAAATTGTTGAAAAGTGTATTAATTGTCCATAGACGAAATTATTGTCGTTTAAATTTTTAAGCTTCCTTAAAAATAACCATGTTTTTCCAAAACAGTGTAAATTTTGACGCCCAGAAAGTTGAAGTTTTCCAGATTGCACTCTTATTAGGTTACGGCTAACTGGAGACTCCCACGAAAGGCTCTCAATCCTAGGAATAATTAGAAGAAAGAAAATTTAGTTCTATTCGATAAATTATTTTAAATGTGTTGTAATTATGTATACAATTTTGATAGATCTGTACTGAAAAAATATTATCAAATAAATTCTTTGTTCATAGAAATTTTTCAGAGTTGCAGTGACTCGAGAGAGGTCGCTCATTTACTATTGAATTAATAAGGTTGTAAGATTGATATTCTGGCAACATGATAAGAGTTTGATACAATATATAATTTATAACCCATTTCGTTTGTTTTCTGTGTAGATAGAAAGCATCGATTTCAGTTCAATCGTGTTGCAGCTGTATGATATTAATAAAATTGCATCAATATTAAGATAAATCAGCGATTCTTTGGAAATATTTTGAGATCAAACCAACATTTTGTTGAAAATCTTTTATCTTGAAAATTATTACATGAATGCTACTGAAAAAACATTAAAATATGTTGGAATATTTATTTTTAAAAACAATGCAAATATAACATGGTCAATACATTCTTATTTCAAAGTTAGTCCAATTAAAACTTGGAAGTTTTTATATGTCAGTTGGTTTCGATAACATCATTATTTGAAAAGCGCATAAAACTAAAGACATTTTGGAAAGAAAAGTATTAAAATAAATGTGAGAAAATCTAAGTATTTTCTGACCAAAAATTCAACTATTTTATTACCACAAAATTCATATAATATTTGATTATAACTGATTTCAGATGATAATAAAATGTTGAAATACTCGCGGTATATAGCTTTAATTGGTCAAAATATGAAAATTTAAATAAAAATCACTCAAAATATCAAACTATCATTGTTATTTCATTTTCTCAAAGTATTGTGTTTTAATTACTAAGTTGTCACATCTAAATAAGCTAAACAATCACTTTGAGAAAATGAAACTAGAAAAATGCTATTTTAAACTTTTGTCACAAGCATTTCCTGATTGTTTTTATTTTCTAAAAAAAAAAATATACAATATATCTTTAGATTATCTCGGATATAATTGATCATTTTGTAAAAAAACATGTTTTTATTATTTTTAATGAAAAGAAAATTGGCCATAAAATTTCCTACAAAATTTAGACGATAGTTTGAGATGAACAATTATTTTCCTTCATTTTCATTATATAATGTTGATCAATATAGTTTATGTATTATAGATATTTTTATATCAAATTGATGAGGTGTTGAGATCTATGATCATTAGCATCAGAGCTCTTCAAGTTTCTTTCACCTCTTATGGATTGATTTATTTGCTGTATCATTTTGGTTGCTGTAGAGATAAATAATCCACAGTGATTCCGGTTCACGTGGACACTATACGCATTATAATTATGTCTGAAATTTGTTACAACGAATTTATGGGGGTTGCTGAGCAGAGCCGTTCTTGGCCCAAAAGGATTTATTGGAACTGTCTCATCGTAATTATGTAGATAAGAGATCGTAAGGTTTTATAGTTGCCTACATTGCTGGGAAATTTTTTAGAAATCGCACGAACGTACTTTCGAATTGTAGACCCTATGTAACAGCCAATTGCGCACGTATTACAGAGCACTACATATATTTTTCAATAATTTATTTTTAACTATCTCAAGTGTTTTCATATGTTTCTGGTGAGCATAGGCCTACACTGGGCTAGCGAACACCATAATTGGGAAAGTTATTGTTGTATAGAAGAACAGCTTGATTTTAGGAGTGTGCTTACTCTTTGCATTGAGCATGAAGCTTAGAGAAGCTTTCACACCATAATATTGATGTTTTTTAATTGCGGTGTGCTCATTTAATTTAAGTCTAGCGCTTAAATTGAGTTCAAGATTCCCGATATTGACAAACTCTGTGTTACGCATATAGCTACTATATATTACTTGTAATATTTTAACGTGTATCATTATATTTATGAAATCACAGTATATGTGAAACTAACTCGCTTTGTAATAACTTTTTTCAGAAAGATTTTTTTCTGAATACGTTATAATAGCTGATTTTCTATATATACATATTTTTATTGAAAAATAATCAATTTAGAACAAAATAATATAAAGATGCTCCCTTATACATGAAAACAGAGACAATAATGTAACACTTAATGTCTAGAAACTCTTTTAATGGTTATTTTTAATTTGAAATACATGAAGCGTTCGTTGGTCATTGCAAAACAAACCGAATTATTGCATTACGTCCCAGCTTCACTCAATATTGGGAGCTCAGTCATGTACAAATAATATTCCTCATTATAGAACTTTTGGTAACCGCACATGAAAACAAATGACATTGAATTTCATTTAATTTTAGGTCCGCCATTGTTCTACTGTTCTTTAGCCATTCATGTTGATCCAGATAAAAGTCTGAACAAACATATGTCCACTGTTTTTTCATAGTCAATTTTCTTAATTAAAATTATCATGTTGCTTTTCTTGCCATTTTCATTTTTTGGAGTTCAGATGTGAATCTTTGCTTTCTCATTTAATATCTCCAAAATTGGTTGTTTGATCAAATTCAACTACACACAAAGATTAACATAAGACCACATTCAAAATTCTGTATTATTAATAAGGGAAATAATATCCGACTTTAAAATACGACATTTACTAAACCTGCTTTCTGCTGTTAACATGGAATCAATTAAAGATAAGCATTTTCTGAAGAAATACTCTTCATATTTAGTTGAAAATATTATTAAGCATAGTGTCATTGTTTGTAGTGTCCAAATAACTGTTTGAGAGCACTGAACAAAAGGTATATCCAGTCGATTAGAGAATAATTCATGTAAACGGGGTAAAAATATTCGATAAAACAAATAATATTGGTATGCTTTTTGAGCCTTATATTTACCATTTATTTATCTCCTAACTTTTTTCAATATTTTTTTTTCATTTTACTTCAAATTACATGTGTAATTTTTGTGTTCAAAAACGTAAAATAATAATTACGTAAAGTAATAATAATAATATGCATAAAAAATTATGAGTAAAGAAAATTGACGTATTATGAGTTCATAAAATTTGTGTCCGCTCTGATAATATACATAAGAACGTTTTAATACAGAGATTTCGAGGTGTAGCATTTTTTTACAAATATTTGTTTTTTATCAACAAATAAGCTTTACCTATTTAAGTTTATTGTCATTTAAGAAATTATGTAACTTAAAAGCCTTCATATTCTTTAAAACTTGAAAAAAAACGATTCAAAGGCTATATTGAATATCCATCATTCACCCTCAGTGAACAATTTATTACGATATTACGAATCTTGATATATCTATTCGTGCTTAAAACAAAAATTAATTCTTTCTATTATTATGTGTACCGTACTGATAAAGAAATTTTTAAAAAAATTTAATATGATATGAGTCGATTGTATCATTTTTGGATAATAAAAACGAGAATCACAAGTAAAGTAAATATAACAATAATAATAGTTTGGTATCTTTATAATGACATGCATTTTTATTTTGAACAAGCTGAATTTGCATGCAGGACGCTTACATTACGATTTGCATAACGGCGACAGTTTGAGATGCACCGAATGCAGCTGCATGTGAGTTCACGTCAGTCGTGTGAACAAGTCTTGTTGCAAGTAGGAAGTTTGCCGAAGCGGCTTACGGGTCGACTCATAAGAAGCTGGTAAGTGTGCGAGCTTTCGAGCGCCATCTGTGTTTCTTAATTAGAAACATGGGCGTGTCCCTTGCCACGGAAGGATTCAACCGATTTCCATCCCAAGATTTTCATAATATGAGCCAGCACTGGTCAAACTTGAACGCTTAAAGAAAAAACATTAAAAACTTCATGTACAATTTTAACGGAAGAGTACCGTTTTTCGAATATTTATATTTTTTCATTCCACTGAAAATGAACAATACTGGAACAAAATGGCATTTACTCCATTATAACACGGTGAAAAAATAGCAATATATTTTAGTCCTACAATTATTTTTTGCAAGATTCAGTTGATAGCTATTTCGAATCCCGCCATCGCCAGAACGATTCTATTAGATGGATCTAACCATGACGTGAGAAGAAATAGCTATCAACTGTATCTTGCAAAAAAAAATTGTAGGATGAAAATATATTGCAATTTTTTCACCTTGTTTCATATTTTTTATACATTTTTTTAACTATTATATAAAGACTCTCTAAGGAAACTTATCTGATCTCTTAGTTCCTTATTGTTTTTAAATCTTTAGTGGGTGTAAATTAAATTTTATAAATTTTATTCACGTGAATTGTATGTCAGTACTTTGTTAATCAAGATAATGTCGGGTAAAGGTGACGAGTAATAAAAAAAATTGTTTCAATTATTATTACTTAAACACTATTTTTTGTTATTTAATATTTATTATGTGATATTCAACATGAAGAGCTAACTTTCAAGTTATGCTCGAAATATTATTAGAAGCGATCTAAGGGAAATGATTCATCGCAATTAATTATATGTTTTGGTAGTGTCTATGTCAGACTCTTACCTGATTGCTCGTTCCAAAAATATACACATTGTTGTCTGAACGTTTTCTGTAGTGTGATATTTTGTCTTTGCTAGTTTCAAAGTTGGTTTCACTTACCGTGAAAAGAGGTTATACTATAGGTGAAAAGCTAAATCTATGCAGTTGTCAAGGAAGCAAATGTCTGGCGTTTTGATCTGCCAACAAAGCAATTGATAACTCTTTGTCGATATTCAAAAAGGAAAATATAATAACTTAAACTTTTTCCTCTTTGAATATTTAATTACTTTATTGAAATTAAATATGCATACATATGGATCTACTCTAGGAATTTTTAAGGTTCTTATTGTTGAGTACGACCCGAAATATGGTCAATATTATGCAGTAGTAATGGAAGTATATTGAGCCCATAGTTAATTGGCTGCAGCTAATACGCATGACCATCCAGGTCAATAAACTTACATTCAATGCATTTCTACCAATCTTTAAGTAACTATTTTGATTTTGATTATTTCTAAATATCCAACTAAACAAATGTAGCTATATTGTTGTATTTTGGAGTGTATTATTGGAGTGACAGCGATCATGAGATATGAGAAAAAATATATATGTACATAATTATGAAGATTCGCTGAAATTGAGGTGTACAATTAGTAATTTAAAATGTGGACTTATATACATTATCAAAAAAAAAGCGAAAAGGCAAACAACGACATTAATTAATAAAAAACACGTCTTTTAAATGAATTGAAAAAACGAATAAAATTATCACATAATTCAATAAAAAATACTTATATACGGGTTACTAAGATAAAATTTATTTTAAAACGACAGATATTAATAATTTCAAATTAATACGAGCTGTCATTCAGAATATGTAAAGTTATATATTTTAAATTATTTTTCCGTACATTTTTGTTCCTCTTATGATAATATATAATATTATACTAAGACAAACGACAATAAATAAATCAACGTCATAAGCTTAATGTTTATAATATTATCTGTTATAAAAGATCAAAGTATTTATTGTATATAGAATAAGGTATTCGAAAAATCATTTGTTTACAATTTCGGTTGAAGACTGCGCATTATTATTTTTCTTTGTGGTTGAATAATGTTTTTATAAGCTGGAATAATATTAACAGCTTGAAAAAAATATTTATCATTTCATCATTTCCGCGAAAGCTCCGGCTGCTTTTTTCAAAACATATTATTTTTCTTTTATATAAATATTATATGATCTTTCATTTTCTTTATAGCTGAGCCATTTTATTTAAATTATCAGTTCTTTGAAATGCTGTACGATGAAAACACGCCCGTTTAGGCAATTTTACACGTACATTTAATTCGCCGAAGAAATAGAGAAAAGCGAGAAAAAAGAGAGCAGTTTTATTATCGTGGGATATTTAGTACAACAATCTTTCAAAAAACAACAATATATCACGTTTATATGGGTATTTATATTTGTTAAGTAGTTCGTTATCATTGTTTAATTGAAATAAATGAAATAATTATTTATATTTCACACTTAAATTATCCATATTTGACTCATTTTCTTTTATGAAAACGAATTATTTTATCCAACACTATAAAATATACGTAGATGTTATACGCAATTAAACTTTTATGGGTATTGCGTGGCTAATTTTACATCTCACAGAATTTTTGAAAGTAATTTCAGTGAATGTTTTAAAAAAAAATTTAAATATATATTTTTTCGCATAATTTATTAAATCCAGAAATATTATAAAATTTATGCATAAATGCCAACAAAGTTACTGATTTTATTTGTGTTATTTTGATTATAATAATAACACACTTGATTGCTAAGCAACTTACACATAGTTTGCGTGTTTATGACGACATTATTTATTTCTAGTTCAACAACTTGGAGCGCTTTTATGTACTTTAAAATGCAACCACGAGTAATTATCTCAAAGTGATCTCTGATATCAAACAGTCTTTGGTCATCTGACAGTGATCTAAAAGTGCAGTTTCAAATTTTATACGATTATTAAAATTATAGTTAAATAACTATTGGGTTAAATGTTATTATTGTAACACGTTTAAAGGTGTGAATATATGAGGTATTGTTTCTTTATGTCTTTTTGAAACCGTCATAAAACAGATTAGATATATATCTTTATATAAAAAATATTAAAATATGCAAAAAAAAGTTATTATTTTTGCGACATTATGGACAATTATCAAGAATTGTTTCCTATTTCATTATTTTCAAATATATTTAAAAAAAAACTTTGAGTGTTATTTTATTCGACTTACACATCAAACACATTTCAATGAGTTTTATAAACATCAATAGAAAAGACATTACATGTAGTCAAACAATATGTTTAAAAAAACAAATTTATTATTAATATAAACTCGACCCTTTCTGCTTATTTTCTATCATTTAATAGTAATAAATGATTTAAAATTCTGAAATAGATATTTTTATTCTACGAAAACTTTTTCTTTTCATTTTCCTCAAAAATTCTTCATATATAATATTTCAAAGAATCTGTTCTGTTTTTTTTAGTATCTGTCCAAAAGCTTTCTTATCACAATTTTTAAATATTAAATACAGTGTGAATTAAACAAAGGAATGCATAAAAGACTTTTAATATAGAAACACAAGACAGTCGATTTACATAATATGATTTAATAAATATAATTAGCGAATAAAATATCCGAGTATGCAACTGTAATAAAGATTCTACTATCAAAATTATTTTTGAAGCGTGTTTGAAAATTCATTTGATAAAAACATATTTGTCATTTTTCATTTCAATAATGTTTTATCTGCATTTTTGTTCATAAAATACAGCATGTATTCACCGTTTAATGAGGTGTATTTAATAGGTAAGTGAATTTTACACTCAAAAAAATTTGTGGAGAATCAAACTGAAAAAAAAACTTTTATTTATTTATTAATGTGTGTATATATATTGTCGTATTTAAGTTATATAAAATACGTTGCTACAATATTTTACCACCGTATTGTAATGAAGTTCAACTAATTAAATGACAATGCAATCAAAACAACTAGTTTCTTTTTACATGATCACATCTCTTATAAAATATTTTTTATGAAACTTATTTTTAAAATTTTTATGAACATTAATTATTTGATTGAATTGACATATACATTGTAAAACTTTGTTATTACACAATGAAAAACAGCAATGTATTTTAGTTCTGCAAAAATTATAAGGAAATCCCTTGTCAAAACTATATCTGACAAAGGCTAAGTCTAAATAACTATGAACTTTATATATAGTATAATATATACATATTTTAAATAATAAAAACACATTTTTTTAGTACTTATTTCCACAATACATTTTTTGATCACGACCGGTTTCGCTCATCGCGAGCATTATCAACTGATAGAATACAATTTACAAACAAGTCTATTTATACAAACCAAAAAATTAATTTGAGTTAAAAGTAGCAGGTGTACAAAACCATGGGTTCAAGAACTAGGAAACAATTTACATAAAATCATACAATATTGATACAAATAAAGTAAATTAGTATAAAAATTAAATGTTCACAATCACTTATTAAGAATTACAATTACAATTATGGTAAATCAATCATCCATTAGGAGCTCTGAACAATCAATAAGGAAGTAAGGAGTGGGAAATTTTTAATGATGAAAATAACCGACACTCACTACTTAATGGAACAGAATAAATTAATACATGAGAAGTCGATTAAAGATGAATCGATGAGATGGGAAGATATGGTCAGTCAGGGGCGTTCCGAAACCGGTCCTGATCAAAAAATATATTGTGGAAATAAGTACTAAAAAAATGTGTTTTTATTATTTAAAATATCATGCCTTTCTATCAAGAAGTGACAGTTAACACCTTAAAAGTGATATATACATATATTATGATTTTTATAAAACTAAAATATGTTGCAATGAACGAATTTATATATATATATATATTTGTAAAAAAATTCAATCCGCTATGATACTGTATATAAATTATGTGGAATGAATATAAGAAATTTAATGATTGATTTTCAACGAAAATATTGCAAGTAATGAATTTTAAGAGAGTGTGAGTACATATCGTAACCAAAAATATAACCCTTATCAAAATCGTTAAAACAAAGGAGCATCATCGTTGACGGGATATTTGATCTTTCTAACATCAATAACACGTAAGCTGATATGATATATTAATTTTGTTTATAATACACCACCCTTAAATTTGTTTATCTGTTGAAGAGATAAAAATTATCAATCAATGAAATATCGATAATTCTACTCTTCATAAAACGAAATTCTTTTTTCATTATCATGGACGGGTGTGAAGGTTCTAAGCCTTACTTTAAAAACACTAATAATAAAAAAAAAACGTTAAAAATAAACCACAAAACTTATCGTTACAGAAATGGATAAAACTATTGTGCTTAAGATGAAAAATATTCACCCTTTCGCTCCGTTTTGAAGGTTCAATATGGTAAATAGAAAATCTATGAAAATTTCATAAATATATTCAGATTTGCATAAAAATTTATCAACCTAATGACACAACCAAAATTTTACGTGTTCGTTTTAAGATTTGATTTCTATAATTACATAAAAATGGAAAGGGACCAACTATAAAATCTGTTATAACAACAGAAATTTAAAAAAAATTTTAAACGCGTAAATAAAAACCATTCCAATAATTATTACAAAATTCCTGGTTACTTTAATTGACTTATCAGTATATTTAAATAACCAGTTACTCTAGAAATTAACCTCTAAGTATAAACAATTTAATAGTATCATATAATTTGAGTTAATTAAAAAAATCGGTTTGTCCAAACGATTTAAATTTATTTACTTCGATATTTTTATATATTTTTTAAATATAATACTTTTTTATATTCGATTATCGGGGATATCTGTAAGGTAATGTGCAATTAAATCAACAAAACTTATAATGACACTATGATAATCGACACAGCAGAAAATATGAATTGTGACCAAATTTAACAATTTTTTTAATCGTAGCGAGATCAATGCCTACAAAAAGTTTTATGACATATTTTTACTATCATTGCGGTACAGAAAATATGGATGCTGGTCTCAATATATGGAAATACAAGTCGGTTATGATTAATAGATAAATTGATTGATTGGAATCAAATTAAAAGTAAAAGTTATTTAATGTGGAAAAACCCCATATAATATATGTTTCAACGAATATTAAGATGTGTGCTACTTACTTGAAATTATTATATTCTCGACGTACAAAAAACAATCTGAAGTTCACTATAATAATAAAAAAGTTCTAAAAATACAAATTGCATAGCGTGTATATTGGTTAAACGTATAATTATCGACAATTCGACTGCAAAATGTTAATACGGATAAGAATATATGATAGAGGTATGTTTAAATAATAATTTTAAGTACGTCATGAATCCAAAAAATCAAAACAATCGGCAATATCCGAGATATGAAAATTGAAGTAAATAAAAATCTAGAATAATAAAAAGTTTTATCACAACCGTTTGCCAGTCATGATCGTAAACATCTTATACATCTTGATAAAAAATAAAACCTTCGATCAATGTCACTTTAATGAAATATAAATGAGTGACAAGAAACCTAATAACTAAATGATTACATATATAAAGAGTGACATAAAGATTGGTGGAAAGATTTGTTTTTTATGTTTCAATGGGAAAATAAATAGTAAATGTAATCACTTTAAAGTTGTTAACTGTCTCTTATTGATGGAAAGGCATGATATTTTCAATAATAAAAACACATTTTTTAGTACTTATTTCTACAATATATTTTTTATCACGACCGGTTTCACTCATTGCGAGTTGATAATGTTCCTGATAAAAAATATATTGTGGATATACGTACAAAAAATGTGTTTTCATTATTCAAAATAATAAATTTAACTGATGGCATAATATAATATTGACAGACACCTACTGTTCAAATTACTAAATATAAAGATAACAAAAGAATACAAAGGAATGACATTGCAAACAATTCCAAAGTATTAGAATCTATTAAAACATAAGTTATTGTTTTATCAAATTTAAAATTGTTCTCAGTAGTGCAACCGATGATGGTTGAAAGTCTTGATAAATGAAAATAATTAAGGCCACGATATCTCAAATTATCGTGAGTGTCGTTATTTATTTAATTAGAATTTTTGTTTGACTTGTGATAACCGAATGAGATATAAATATTGAAAATCAAAATACTGAAAGTATTAAAAAGTTAAAAAAAAGCTTTCAAGTAACCAAAATTCACATTTTGTATATTTTGATGATTTCTTTTGACATACAATTGAAAAAAATCATAAATATCACAACTGTTTCATCCGGCTGGTTATTCTATACGAAATGTAAATAATCAGAGAATTATGACAAAAAAAAGAAATTCTCATGCCAAGCAAATTAACGTTAAGAGCTCATGTAAAAAAAAATATGACTTACTTTAATATAAGCAAAATACTGAATAAGCTTCAATTACTTTGCATGCAAAAAGCTTTAACCTTAACTTGGCTAACTGCAGTAAAGTTTTACATGATTGATGCCAAAGCGTCATTATAAATTCAGCATCCCACAGTGTCGGCATGATGGAATGCATACATAATTAAACGGCAAAATAAAATACTTCAAATTTATTCATTAATTTAGACATTTCAGCAATTTGTTTTTCCTTTTTGTGTAAATTTTATGAAAAAAGAATTTTATAAAGAAAATAATTTATTTCTGGACTCTTCTTGTTTTGATTTGGATTTTTTTGCTTGTGAAATGACAATGAAATAGTAAAAATATGTTTTTTAAATTAGCTGTATTTATGTACGTATATATAGAATTTCTTTATTTCTTCGCTAATTTCAGGTAAATAATTATTTTTTGGTAATTTATTTTATGGTTTTGTTTATATTTTGTACACATTTATTTCTAATAATAGTTCTAGAAAAACTCATTGTAAACAAAATATTTATTATTTTTTATGGTATTATTAAACAGTTAAACAGTAAAAATAGCTATTGAAGCTTTTGAAAAATTGTTTATTAAAAAAAATACAACTCTCTTAAGCCTTGAAAATAACTTTTGATCAATAATAAATCAAATTTATAAAAAAGTTTGTTTTTGTTATCTATGTATACGTTATTTCGGCGCGAATTATATCTATTGATCTCACCTCAATTTAAAAAAAATTCATTGGATTTAAAAAAATGGTTAGTGGTTATAACATTTTGATATCCATCAATCGTAGACCATTCATCTCAAGATAAAAAAGAATGAAGCATAAAAAACTGTAAGTGCCAAACCATTATTTCAGTATTCAATTAAAAATATTGAATGAAGGCTATTGATGAAATTTCAATATCAAATGTTAATCATTTGTGTTTTTACTTAAACCTATTTTTGTGCTTTTTAGAATCTTTCAAAACTTAAAAGCATTGATGTTTCAGAACTGAAACAAATTCAAGTTTCAATCGTTAATATTTTTAAAAATATTTCTAAGAAAATTTGAAACAATTTTACGACTTAAATCTGAGAGAAAGATTTTAATAGCTGATTTACATTCAATTTAACTTCCATTGAAATCGTTCTTTGCGTATTGTATATTTTTTTTAATCTAAGTATTTTGTATTCTTCAAGACAAACTATTTCTTTTGTGTTTACGTTTTTATTTTGGAAAATTATTTTGAAAAATATGAATGTGGTCGGTAACAGTTCACCGGGTGATGTTAAGGACCAATTATTTTAGCCACTTTAGATTGAGGTAGAACGACAGTTTGTACGGATCTATCTACCAAACATTCCATGCTCTGTTTTACGTGCCCAAAAAAACAAAGCCAATAATTTACTGTTGTCATCTCAAAATATAGTTATGTATATTTTTTAGAAAGTTTCGTTAAATAATAAGGAAAAGAATTTTTTGTTGCTGTCGAATGTTCATTAGTTTTTTTTCAATTCGGATCCAAATATTTTAGACCGAAAAAAGGCGCTTTTAAAAAATGATTTTTCAATAAACATCATCCACTTTTTATAAAAATAATCCTTAAAACGTCAATTCAAGAGAAAATCTTAAATAAAATTAAACTGAAATCATTTATTTTTTTTGAAAAAGTGATCACTTTTTTTCCAAAAATTCAAAAGATATGAAATAATTAATATTCCATATACAATGTCCGCCCTCCAATTTCTAATAAAGAAAGTCTTAACTGAAGCAATGAGATGAAAAATAATTACTTTTTACGATCGATAAGAGAGAAGTTATTATTTTGTGATTGTAATCGGTAACCATAGACTGAGTATGGTGCAATTGCTACACCATGGACAAATAGCTGCAAAATTAAAGTAAATACTTAATATCTGTAATGTATGTTATTATACATACCATGCCTAAGTGCATGTGTAGCAATTTTGTTTTTGGTTTTTTTGTTTCAAATATTTTAGCCAAACAAAAATGTAGTTACTAGTAATAATATCACTTCTTTGAAGTACATTTGATGTAGTAAATGTAGGAAAATTATTCATTTTTTGTTTATAGCTTTCGAGGATATTACATTTTTACAGACAATTTTATTTGGAAATAATATATGAGAATTTTATGTATCGTAAAAATAAAAACAAATGTATCACATTGTTGTTGACAGAAAATACGTATTTTTGGCAATGAAACGGTGTCAATGTTATGTCAGTAGATTTATGTATATATGAATAAATTTTTATATTTTATCCTCACAAGCAAGGACTTTTATTATGTTAACATAATGCGAGTGATATATCTATCCGAATAAAGAATAAATAAAAAATCTTGAAACAAAATATGTGAGAGCAGATATAAGTATCAATTGTCTAAATGATTTATTAATTAAAAATACTTAACTGACCATGCTAAGAAAAATATTTTTTTCAATTCATTTACCTGCAAAAAAATAATTTAAATATGATACTAACATTCTTATTTTATTTCGTCTCAATTCAAATAATACTTTTTCAAAATAATTAAAAATATAAAAGGAATAAAATAAAAAAAATTATAATCACTTACATTTGATTCCTGGTTGAGAACTTGAAATTAATTGTTTTTTCTTATTTACGTGATAAATTTAAATAATTATTAATTTAAAAAATAAAGAAAAAAATACGAATATTATTTTCACAGTAATAAAAATGATAATAAAATAAACACTTTTTAATAATTATTACTTTGAAAACACAGCTGTTCACGATAATTTCACGACGCGAAATGTATGTTTTATTGACGTACAATACATCAATACTGCGTAGAGGCGTAGTACCTCTCTGTAGCAAACGCGCGAAGCGACTGAGTGCTACGGCTGTGTCAGTAGAGTGCGCCTGAAATATACAATGGTAGCCATAAGTCAAATACGTTACCTAGTTTTTTCTTGACGGTATAACAATATAAATTCAACGAAAATGCATTGTAAATTATAAATTTTAAATGAAAAAATTTCCCCTTATTTGCTATAAACAAATAAATAGATAATTAATAAAAGTATTTGAAAATATACCAAATATACCAAACTAGTTAAGTTAAAACAATAATGCTTCAAACAAATTTTTTAATGTTTTTCTATTATTGAAAATATATTTATTACTTACCCAACTGCTGGGATGTAAGTGTATTTGAGATAAAATTAGTTTCAGACTCTTTCCTAAAAGCGGAAGTACACTCGGTCTTTTAAAGCCCATCTCTATTTCAAACAACATTTTTTTTACAACGAATTGATTTCAAATGTCCTTAGATATTGAAAAATATTAAAAAAACGAAGAATGAAAATTCCATCAAAAACTTTCTTCTCAATCCATTTGAAGAACCTCAAATCGCATTTGAACGGCACAAAGAATTCAAGGGTCAATTTTTGATTCAAATTATTCAATTAATTTAGAATAAACCGTTGCATTGATCAAGAATTGTAGTCTGTTGAAATTGAGGGCATTATTTTACCAGTGATTTTATGTAAATATAACATTCATGTGTTTCAAGGAATAAAAAATTATTTCACAAAACATCAATCATACATTGAAAAACAGTTAATTCCGATAAACTGATGCGCTACTTGTGGCAATCAAGATACAGTTTCATATTTTGCCAGAATAGCTCATTTAAGACTGACTCATAAAATTAATGTTTTTTTCTTACATAATCAAAATAAATAAGTATCAGTAAAATTAAATATTATAACTAGCCATGCATTTTCAAAGGAAGATAACAAATCGCCATGTTTCAATGATGGAACTTTCATATAATTTCGAAAATGACTATTCTTTTGTGACATTTTATAGTCATAAACTTATGTTTCAAATAACATAGAAATAGAAAATGAACAAACGCTTGATTTTTTTGCGAATTAGACTTATATTTCCCAATATATTTGGAAAATTTTGGTCTTCTGACTTTTGAATAAGAATGCATATTTTTATTTGTTAAGAGAAAAAGATGCGGAGTTTTATTATGTTTTAAACAAGCTACAATTGAATTACGAAAAATGTTATATAATAGTACCGATATGCTCAATTTAAGCGAAATAAAATGCAGTGTCAATCTCAATATTTTCCAAATAAATTGGTCCCAAATTTTTATTTTAATAAACATTGTATACGACCGTTCTTAAAACATTAAAAATAATTAATAACTTTTTTAATACGTACACAGTTCACCTAACTGTTCATAACCACTCTTTATGTAGATTTACATTTCTATCGACGCTTTTCTCGTTTTCAGGATACTTGCTGCCTAAACAAAAAACGTTCTCTCGAGTGAGTTTTCAAATATTTTTTGTTCCACATTTTTTTGAACTGTCAAAAGTGACACTTAACGATTTGTCTTATCCTGGTGATGCAATTAGCTTGCATAAAAAAATAATATTTTTTAAGTGAAATTTATAATTTCTCACAAAACACTTATAATTTATTCTCAAGGAATATAAAAACTATCATTATACTAATATGGATAAGAAAAATATGCTTAAAAATTTGAGTAAAAAATATAAAAAATTATAAATATTATATTATAGCTTAAAAATGTGTTATACGTATTCATTCTCCTTCTGGAATCGGATCTTGTTTTTTTTTTATTTCGTATTAATTTGAGATTTAAATTTGATATATTAAATATAGATTTCATCAAAAATATGTAATTTTGTAACAAAATTTATTTTATAATACATAAATTGCAAACTGAGCAATAAAAAATGAATAAAATTTTGTTGATCTGAAGTACAATTTTTTACTGCGCGCATATTCGTGGAAGTGAAAAACCATCAACAGTTTTGGAACATAAATTTTTGTTAACAAACCAAGCCATTTCATCCAGTTAATTGTCATTATCTATGTAAATAGAAATGTTTTAACATATTGGATGCATAAATCCATTCTCTTTTGCTTACACTAAAAAACTTTCCAATAATATTGTATACAGTTCCATAGGTGTCATATATTTATAAAACAAATATATATATACTATTTTTAAAACTGACTGTTTCACAAGAATGAAACCGATATATAAAAGATTTAATTGATAAGTAAATAAATAATCATATAAAACATATATAATTAAAATGCCACATCCTTTATGGATTTCCATAAATCAGTGATGGAATCCATTGGCAATATTAACACTACAGAGAAATACACAAAAATATAGATATGAAATCGATAATAAAATAACTGCGTATTTGGAAATACAATAAAAAGAATTTCAGAAATGTGATTTCTGATTATGTCATCTCCAGAAGTAAAGCATTTCGTCGTTATTGAGAATCGAAAAAGGAACTGTTTAACGAGAATTTCGTGTCGTTCAATAACTCAAGCAAATTTTATTCATTCGCTTTCTTTAGAATGTCTTTATCATTTTACCAGATCCTTAATAAATTTATTACTATGACTACTTTTAATATCGCAACCTTTTGATGTAGATAACTTAATGGTGGTTTGCGTATCGATGATAAACTTTAAATATAATACATTTATGTAGAGCTTTCAAATGGTTAAATAACTTCTGGTCTTAAAAAGTTTCTCTTGGTTATCTCTATGGAAGGTTGCGACCGCTTACCCCGGGGGTTACTTAGTAATATAAATACGAATGACAAATGAGTCGTCTTAATGAAGTTCTTCGAAGCTGGCGTCGCTGAGCTTAGATGCGACACTGCAGTTTAATTGGCGACCGGAAACGGATGGCGCTACTGGTTAGATTTAATGATCGTGAGGGCGTTTAAAAGAGGAATATTCAAATGAGGAATCGGTTATTTTATTGATGCGGATTTGAGTTTATTTTTTGAGTATGAGGATTTCACTTTTACAGTTTTTATTCAGATTTCGATTTTATGAATGGTTTATAGGGCTAAAATCTAAATATTATGAGGAAAACTGTATTGAAATATATTTGTTTATTTACGTTATTTTTTGTTTTAAAAAATATATCATATGATGAAACTGACGAAAAATTGCTTTGAGTTAAGCACATTTAAATTACAAAAGAAGAACTATCAATGACAGTGTTTAAAAAAAGCAATTCACTTTACAGCTTAAACATTAAGACAAAGTTGTAAAATTTTGAAAATAAAAACACATAATGAAATTGCGGAGAAGATACTTTACAATAAGTCGTGCTCTAATAGCAAAATTTTTGATTAAGAAAAAAACAAAAATATTTTATAGGTCTTACCAGAGCTAGACTTCTCAGACCACAAGGATGTCTCTTATGTATCTAGCGCACAGACAAAACAAGTCGTAAGATAGTTATTCATGCTAAATTCTTAACTAAAATAAAAATGGTTCAAAGGTCACATTAGGACTAATAGTTTAAGCTCTAGTCCGTCTTGAAATTGAATTAGATGTTTAAGAATATTATAAAAACAAAGATAATGATAAAATTGATTCTTTATCCTTGACAATAATAAATTATGAAAAACATTGAAATTCCTCACCTCACCCCACCCAACAAACATTATTTAAAAATACTAAATTTATGTATTTTTTGAAAATGCAATTGCTATATTTTACACATTATTTATTATACCGTGTCTTTTTGTATGCCAAATTTTAAGTGTTTTTCTTTTCTATATTTTCTCCAATTGCTTATACAATTTCACTTCTCTGTGTATAACAAAAGAAAACGTAAGTAAATCTGATTGCGAAAAAAATTCGCAAGTCACCAAAATAATTACATAGATTTTGGTATAAATATTCAGTTTTTATTGAAAACGAGCAAAAGGTTTCTCAAAATCGAAGTGCTCAAACGAAGGTAAACTGCTTTTCCGTGTAGGAACATTGTTAAAAGAAATCTTCGAATAATGTCACATTTACAACGTGTCAGCAGGTTGTCTGGATGCTATAATAGGGTATATTTAAAACTCACCCTCTGACAGCAATGAGAAGATAACAGATTGGCAGCGAGTTGAATTGTCAACCTTCAAGAAAATGTTGTGTTACTAAACCAATATAGGTGTATATGTCTTCCGCTCTTGCTTCATTGTAGTTTTTTTAATCAAAAAAACATCGATAACCATAAATATAGGTTACCCAAAACAATCTTAAAGTCATTTCTACAGACCAAGCCGATGGCTTTTTAACTAGAAATTGTTTTCTGACTGTCAAGGTATATTAAAACAACATTAAAAAATGTGATAGTAAATTCAACTTTTTATGTTTAGTTATTTCTAGTTTGTTCTTCTTTTCGGTCATATGAGTTGTCAGTTTCTAGGGCTCTTTCAATAATCAAAGAATTTGAGAGGTATAGATGTTTATTAATGAATTCAGTTGATAGTTCAAAGTGTTTTTTCTTTTGCTTTGAAATTGTGAAACATTATTTTAATATTTAAATATCAGCTGTTAAATGCATGGAGTATTCCAATTCACATGCTTATTGAAAAATAAGCTGATACAACATCTATGGTTGAAAATTTCACATGTATCCACGGTCTTACACAGGTTATATGTTTAACAAAAATATGGGAAATTTCCTCACTTTTACTTTCTTTTTTTGTGTTAGCCAATGAAATGTGTCAAAATATTTACCATTTCAAAGTGTATATAATATTTGACAAACCAGTCTTGTAGGAATAAGTGTAAAAAATAGCAATATTTTCTTAAGGATTACTTATGATTCACATAATATTCTTGCGTGATCTTTGCGTGACTTGTTAAAATATCAACATACTAATGATTATCTTGAATCAGAAAATCATCATTAATGTAATATGAATATATTTTACCGTTTTTTGTTTTATTTAAATAACGATAAGGTATTTTTGTTTAAAAAATGTTTCAAATCTTTTTTACCGATGAAAGTTCTCTCTTATTCAAATAAAATAAACTTACTGAATTATAAATATTTATAAATTTTCAATACCTTCGAAATAATAAGCACAAGTTTGAAAAATACTTAATAAACTTTTTGCCAAGAATGTATTAAAACACGGTTTTCAATTTTATATTTTTTCATATAACTCTACATAAGCCTATTAATTTATAATGGTGCTTTTTATAAACATAAATTAAACTTTCACTTTAAACAAGCTTTTTTTGTAATACTTGACTAGACACGATTAACAGTCTTGTGTGCTTTGAAGGTAACTAATATTTGCTTAATCCATAAAATGGTTTCAATGTTACGTTGAACAAACACAGCTGAAACAGTTCATAAATTCACGATTTAAATACAGTTTGAAACCAAAAATATGGATATATACAGTGTTGAATATAGTAAACGTTATAAAAAATAAACTGTTTGTATTAAATAAAAAAATATTTATATCATATTTTATTAAATATTGATTCCATGTTTGAGCAATTGATGTTATTGTCGTTGACCGCAATGCTTGCCAGCTTGAATCTTAGTGTCAATAATATCGTATATTATATCAATTTTTATACTTATTAATTTATTTTCCGTCGAATGTATTGATATTTTGGTGTCTCAAATTATCTCACAATGACACAATTCTAAAAATCTTTATATCAAAATTACTAACAAGGGATTGATTATTTTGGATGAAACCAAATTTGGAAAAATATACCAAACCGTAAATAGTAGAATTCAAAAAACAAATGATTGATTTAAAGATATCCAATTCAATGTGTTTGGTCAATTGTTTTTTGCAAGAGTTGAAGCATTTGGTTCTGGTATTTTCAGTCATAAAAAGTAGAAAAAAAACAAATGTTTACTCTTTTTCATTGTGAAGAACGTTGACAAAAAAATAGCATTATTCTCAGTGAAACGACTTTTTTCGAATACTTTCTATCGCACAGCTTTCAAGGCTGCCATTCTAGTATTTTTGTCGCCCTTGATTACTCACGCCATTTTATATATTTTAGTATGACAATCAGCTCGCATGAATCGCGCATCGTCAACGTGTAACGAAATCTTTTATTCATTTGGCATCGCCTTCGCAAAAAACACCTACGATCGAAAGAGCGCCGAGACAATATTTTTTGGCGGCGCCCTGTTCATATTTTGACACACGTTCTACTTTACCCGCTGCGGTCGAGTAGTCGTCATAAACCATAAACTTCGCATTTTCATCAATATTTCTTTTGTTTTTTTTCAAATAATGAACTGTGGTGCACGATAGACATACTTTATTCTTAAAGTTTTCCAAATTAAAGTACATGAGATATTTTGTTTATCAAGCGACAATTTTTGAATGATTCAACACCAATCGACGTAACATTTTCAATAAATTAGAATTATAAAAAACAAATCGACGTTTTTGTACATGTTAACTTTACACATAAAAATAAAAAATAAATAAATGTGTATTTTTTGTGCCATAAATAAAAATTCGCCAATTTGTAGTTTTTTGAAGATTATAAAAACAATATTAAGATTTTGATGTACAGCTGAAACTGACACTAAAAAATTGAGAATAAATTGTTTTATTATCCTAAAACAATTGAAACAACACTGGAGCAAAGAAATGATATTTTTTTATGTTAACTTGTAAAAAAGTTACGTTACCTCTTTTTTACGGGGTATTCTTTATTCGTAACATGATGTCAGACTTGCCTAAAAGAACATGCCGACTGAGTAAACTTTGCGCTAAAGAAAATGGAACTATTATAAAACAGCAATTTGTTGAATATTATATTAAAATGACGACATTTTCGCTGGCTGTTAAAATTTAAATAAATGGTTAAAACTCGGTATTAAAATACTTTTCTTATGAAAAAATCATAGACATTAATGAAATCACTATTTTAAATTGAAAAACTTTGTCTCTTTATATGATTCGCTGAAAAGCTCCGTGCCAAATAAGCTTTCGCTATGCAATCAATATAAGTGGTCGCATACAGTTATTATTTATTCCCTCAAAACACATATTCATTATATACAAGTTTGTTGGAAATTTTCTTATGTCGTATACGTAAACGTTGTTTATTTATTTATTACAACTATACGGTACAAAAATTACAAATTATCAATTCAATGCTTTTGCACCGTAACATATTAACATATTTAAATATAAGAATATAAAAATTCAACAAATACACTATAAAACAATCAATAAGGATTGCAAAAAAAGAAAGTCAACCAAGTAAGCTCATGAAATGTCTACTTTAACTGAAAAAATAGCATTCGTCTGAGCTCACTTTCGTCCACATGAAATATGTCAACATTTTATTACAATTATCACTACATGCATCAGCAAGACTTAAAATGTAGTTCGAAGAAATGGCTGACCATGCATACTTATTATAAAACTAATATATATGATATATGTGTATCACAATTGGAGCACACAAAATAGTAAGTAGTTTGGCACAAACAAAATAAAGCTCCCAATTTTTAATAATAAAGTCTTTGGGCTGTCTTGAAGTCATTCTTTATGTTTTTTTTAAAGTAATATAAAACAGTGTAGCGTAAAGAAGCTAGACGTTATACACATATCTCTCCGAATGAAACTTCATACAAAATTACGAATGAAGGGGCAATTTTAAAGTGACTCACTTGCTACCGTTCAATATTGTATTACTATCATCATTGTCTGTCACTTTTTTTTTCTTTACAAATAACTAGCGAGTACCCGGCATGCGGTGCGATGCTTCTTATAAGAAGAAAGTGTTTATGTCACATAGTCCAGTGTATCTGTTGAAAGTGTACGTTATAAGAAAAACTGTTTCTGATCTAATACTTGCCTTCTTTCTGAGAATGTGCAAAACAACTCGTTTTTTTATCGCAATCGGATGAAAAAGTGAATGATGAGCGAAACCGGTCCTGATCTAACGGCCGTTTTGATTTGAAAATTTTTCAAGCATGTTCACAACCACTAACTAAAATTTCATTTCAATCGAATGAGGATATAGTAACGCACACAGAAAATACATTTAAACAAAAATTCGATTTCATATATATATTAATAAATTAGTTATTTATAGTGATAATCGCCATAGAAGACTTTTTTATTTAACACTCAAAAAGTCCTATTAATTTTATTTTTATTTCAAATGATCAAATAAAAAAAAGCGTCATTGTTTGCAATAACGAAATTTAATAATGCAACGACGATCACAAAAATTTTGAATTGTTATGATTTTCACTCAATATAAAAATATATTTTAACCAACTAGAATAAACGAATCTACATTTTTTAGTTAATTAAATGATAAGTAATAAATAAACTTTATCGTCATATAGATAAAAGTGTTTTTAGTTTTAAGTAACTTAATGGTTAATATTTCACTTGGAAACAGAAAACCTCGAGAATTAAACTTTTTAGATTTACTCTGCATTTAGTTTAATTTATTCCGCCTATTATTCTCGTATATAAAAAACTTTGAGTGTTTTACAACTTAAAGTCAAATTAATGGAAAAGTCAAACGGTATATAAAAATAGAACATTGTTTTCACAATAAAAAAAAGATACCATGGGAAAAATATCTTTTAAATGCATGAGTCCGATGTGAAAATATCGTCTAAATATCATAATATTTTACAATTTTTTATGCAATTATCTTAACTTATAATAAAATTATATTTCAAGTGTTGCTTTCACGAATATATTGAAAAATCGCAATAAACTGTTATGTAAAAAATAGCGAAGTTTTGACCATCTAAAAATCCACATAAACCATTTAATTTTATATTGAATATGAATTTCTTGGTCTTAAAACATTACATTTTTAAAATAGTTTCATATTAGATTTTTTTAAAATTAAACGTAAATAATGATCATAAAAATAATTCGTATATAAAGGTATTTTTTTGTAATGAATGAATAAGCCCGTCTATTTTTAAGAAAGTTGAATATTTTAATAAACGTTCCCATTTGTCTCAGCAATATTTATGTAATATGTTCTATATTATTTTTTATAAATTAAGTGATAAAATTAAATTAAAAAAAAAAATCTCATATTTAGATAATGTTAAATTTATTAATCCAGATATCAAAATGACAATACCGATTGGGTAAATCAAAAAAAAATCATATATTCATGTAAAGCTATTGATAAAATTAACTGAATTACATTGAATATTGATTAACCAAAGATATTTTGTTATTTAATTATATATTTATTTTTATTGACCAGTCATCACAATTCAGCCAGAATAAAGATTTTTTTAGTTTTTGATAAAAATAATACTATTTAAAGTTTCCAGTTGAAGAACTGTCAAAACACATTTCCGATCAGACATAATAAACTTTTATACTGGTCAAAAAAATGTGTAAAATATTATAATAATGAAAGAATGAGTGAAACTCATTTACTGCAAGCTTAAAAAGCAATTTCGTTAAGTTTAAAGTATAGGGTTACGGATGTGGGTGTATTTTCAGAAGATGTTTATTCTGAAATAGCCGTAAGTAATTGTTATCAGTCAAAAGTCTTTAAAGAAGCAATTATTTTTAATCATTTCAATATCCAAAGTCAGATTTTATCAGATTATTTAAAAATTAGATTCGGAAATTGAAAACGCTTTTTCCTCCGATGTGAAATTTTCAATTATTTCCCTAGAATGATTGGAATTTTGGCTTTTCCATCAACATTTCTCAGAAAATATTTTTCAAGATGGAGTTCTCGTTTGTGGATTTTTTTTATTTAGTTTTTATCTTATTTATGTTATTTTTTTAATGTTTTTGTTATCTTTGAACTCTTTTTCGAACGCTACCAAAAATTAATACAAATCAGAAACTAAAAGTTATCGGCATTAACCGAAAAACAAAATATGGGGCTGTATAGACATTTGATGAAGTCAGTCTAAAATAAATAAACTATAATATAACAGTAGTCTGATAATTATAATTGGAATGACTTTGGGGTAGACACTTTTGTCACTGAGACAAATGTCTCTTGAAACATTTGGTGATTTACCAAAAAGAATTATTAAACGTGAATTTTGTGGTGATGCTATTGAATTTTGAGTAGCAAAAAAATCAAGCTCTTTTATAGTGTTGACTGTCACTTTTTGATTAAAAGACATTATAAAATATGATATAAAAAAATCACACTGACTATTCTTGCTAATCATTTGTTCATTATTGTTTCCGAGTTTTAATAGATTTTATTTGCTCGTTGTGAAATATTTATACATGCTAACTTTTAACTTTTAATTTTATTTTTATACATACCATTGTTTGTTATTTGTATTCTATCAGTTGATAATACTTCTCATTAGTGAAATCTGTCCTGATCGTAAAATTTGTTGATGAAATAATAACAAAAATATTTTTTTATTTTCTCAAAGGATTTTAAAACATTTAAGCTAAACATGCGTAGCAAAATATAGCACATGAACAAATTATAAATTTATATTGATATCTAACGAAAAAAAATCTTAAAAATTACTCCATCTCAACTGACAAAACTTAAATTTAGGAAAACAGGGCACGGTTATTGGTTACCTTATTGATCTCGATATATTCTATTTTAAAGAAGGTTGTATTACTACTTGGGGATTATTGCCCATTTATAAGTTCCATCCTTTTAAATATGTTCATATATTATTTGAAAAAAAACGATTTATGACGCTTTATATACTAGGATTCCTGCTTATGAGCGACACGACTACATAACAGACCCGAGTATACAGGTTTTTACAATTGACATGTTCTATACCGTAATAATGACAAATTTTGATTTAAACACAAACATTAAATTATATTCACGTTTATTAATTAATGCATTCTTTTAATATGAAAATATGTAATAAAAATTTAAGGTCTTCCATCATATAACTGTTACTTAATAAATGTTAGTCTTTAATATTGAAGTAACCAGTAATTATAAAGTGAATTACGTTTTTTCTTTCATGTCTCATACATTACATATAAATATTATGTACAATATTCAAGATAAAGTAAACGTTCTTTTCAGATTAAAAGAAAAAATTTCCAATTGAAAAAACAAAATTGATGAATACAAAGTGTTTTCTTATTTGCTAAAAAAAAATGATGGAAATCTTTTGACCATTTCAAACTGCTGTGTAAAAAATAAAAATAAGATAAGAACGAAAACTTTTAACATAAACTGATATGAGACTTAAACACTTCAAGAAAGAGAGAAAAAGAAATATGCATTACTTTTACAGTAGAGAAGAAATCAAGTAAATCTCAATTTATTTCAAACATCTTAATTCGGCTTCGAAAACAAAAGTGCAAGTCATATCAATAAAACTGCTTACGTGGCAAAAAAGTTAAATATTTCTTAGCTTTTTTACAGAGATTTTTAAAACTTTGCTTTCTTAAATGAAACGTTTCGGGATAAAGAAGGTTTCCACCAGAATTGAAGAAACTTCACGACCTTCGCGGTAATCGTTGCTTCATGGAAACTTTAGACAAAGATTTAAGTCCACCCGACCAACAAGCTCACTCAGCAATACTATTCAGCATCATTTTTTTAACTTTTACATAGTGATGGTGAACTGGTATATAAAAAAACAAAATACATCTAGCATATTGACACCTATGGTCGAGTAACAATATATTGAAATCTAAGGTAACATGGGAATTTAAAAAGTCTTTAAAAATCATTTCTCCCTAGGAAAACTGTTTTTCGATTATGTTCAGGCTTATAAAAGAAGATAAAAGATCACTTATTACATTGTAATACACTAGTGTTACACCTTGAGCTAGGTTAAATAGACGTTTCATGATTTATAGAACCGATGAAAATTACTTCCACTGTTTCACTGGCTTTGTAGATCATTCGATAATTACCTAGTTGAAATATAAAAAACTCTTTATACATCAAGAAAAAATTTTCCTCACTTCTAAACTAAACATAATTTTCCTCTTCATAAACCTGACATAAAATTATAGAATACTGTTTACAATCTGTTGTATGGATTTTTCTACTTCTTGGCGATGCAACGTTTTCATTTTTAAGCAAAAGGACAAAAACTTATTTAACATATTGTTACTGAAAGTATTTGAATAAACCGTTGAATGGGAACATTATTTAAAACAAAATTTGTAAATAGCATTTCATTTTCAACAATCAGCAGTTTTAAAATTTTAAAATCTTTGTGTATATGAAAAGGTTTCATTGAAATAATATTACGTATATAATTAGTATTGCAAAACAATCAAAAATTATTAAATAAGACATTGTTTACAAATGTTTTACATTTTCAAGTAAACTCTCAGTTTTTGAGGAAAAAACAAACTAAAAAACGATTAACCTCTCCCATAGTCGCTAAGAGCAGATGTCTTGATATGCACAATTGCGTATAAAGAAATTTGAAAGAAAAAGTAACGCTAAAATATCTCTATAAAGAGCTTTTTTTGGGAAAGGTTTATATCTTTGTTTGGTCGCTATTTTAGTAAACGATTTTGAACAATTCATATTCGGTAGCTGAAAAATATAGACCTGGTAATTAAGAATGGAAAACTATTGGAAAAATCAACTTTTTTCTATCAGAAAAAACATTTCTGTAATATTCAGTTATCAATGATTGTGACATAACTAGGGATACAAACTAAAAGTGGTTGGTTGAATTACAACATGAAATTTGAATTGTATAAAATTTGTCCATTGTCATTTATGGCTTGGGTTTCAATTTGTGACATATTCAGGAGTTTTATTAAATGGTTCTTATCAGTTCAGCACGTATGTTTCAGTCGTTTAGCAATATCCGCGTGATAAAATATATGAAGATGCCGAAAACCGAAACCCAGATCCTAAGTGGAAAAAAATGTGGAATTACAAAAATTTTCAACAATTGAAATAATTGCAAAGATTCGAAAAGAGTCTGAAATTTTGGGAACAAACAATATTCCATCAAAACCCATTATTCATAAAAAGCATTCACACTTGCATTTACTTAAAGTGACAGTATGGTGTGATTCAGACGTCCCCAAAGCTATTCTGGAAGAATCATTGGACCTTATGTTCTTGAAGATAAAATTTGCATTACAGTAATTATCAATGGATAACGTTATCATTATATGATAACCGATAGTTTTTTAGATCAAAATAAGACGTTATTTACATGTGATGTCAGCGTGATGGTGTGAGAATCCACATACAACCAACTTTAAAACAAAATTAGTGATATATTTTTACAAAAAATATTTAAACAAGAAGTAATATCATTTTTGTTTCATTTTCGTAGATTTAACGGACTTTTTTGAGGGGATATTTATAGAAAAGAAATTATAATTACAAAATAGAAGCAATTAAATATAATATTTTATTATAAATGTTATAAAATAGCCTGCGTTTGTGAGGCTAATGACGGCGGAAATTTTCTTTTATACGCAATTCAAACATTCAATAAAACGTTTATCAAAATTAAACTGTTCTATTTTCATTATACATAAAGTTTTTCAAAAATAAAATAGTCAGCCATTTTAACGAGCACCCTGTTTAACTATTACTTCATCTTAATAATTGCGATGGAGCTTAAATGTTTTAGTTGCATTCGTAAACAAAACTGGAGGTATATTTTTGTTTTTATTTTGGCGTTACGGTTGACTACCTAAGTTGAAAGCAGCTGCTGCATATTCATGGAGAATATGAAAAGCATCATAAGTTTTATGTATTGTAGAATTAATGGCAATAAGTTTAGAAAGGTTATTCAAAAACTTATTGCTTACCTTTCTTTAAAATATTGTTTACCTTGCCCACTTTATCGTGTGGAACATATTTGATGAACGGAGAATTGAAATTCGTTCACACATCAAATTCGAATTGTTGAAATCAGGGTTAAAAAAACGAGCGACTCCGAATACTTTTGTGATACGACGATTTTTAAGAATATTTCAATGAACAATTCGCCGGATTGGTTGGTTAATTTTTATTACATGCAACTCAATAGGAAAAGTATGAAAAAATCTGACTATAACGGAGTTGGTGTCGTGTTTTTTTAACGACTCCATAACCTTGGATGAAACTTTGTCACTAATCTTAATAGTATTCTTATGTCTTTCGGTATTTTCATACAATTAATCACACGGTTACCACACACTAACCCATGATAAAAAGTTTGCATCGTATATATGTATATAAGAGGAATTAATTACAAAAGAAAAATACAGTCTCTAAAGCCAAGATCTAAACGTGCAAAATAGATCCTGATCTAAATAATATAAAATTGTATACACAATACACAGAATCATTGTGTATTTACTATTCATATTGTAATATAACACTTCGATGACATTTATTACCATTTATGATAAATATTTTTATTCATAAACATATTAAAAACGTTATTGTAAATCAAAATCAAACATATTTACCAACCCTCAAAATAAATAAAATGTGAAAATTATGTAAAACCGCTTTGTTTGTTTTTGAATTACCTACTGCCTTAATAATCTTTTGAGCGTCTGTCAAGTGGTTTTTCAAAAACACATCTCTTTTTATTTATTAACCAGTAAGAGATATAATAAACAAGTTTGTTTTTTGTTTGGTTGACTTAAAAAAAGTGTGTAGTATTAATTTTAAAACAAATATTTTATACAATGGTATAATTTTGTTTTCTTCTCATTTCATAATAAAGACAGTTGAAATTTACTTAAACTTAAAGTTATAATAATACTTATAAAAAGTTCCGCAGAATCATTTAAAAATTTATATAGCTTTAATTCAACACAAATAAATACCGTTTTATTTAATTTGTAGCTAACTTCAGCAATATACATTCTAGAAGTGAAAACTTAATTTAATCGCTAAAACTTAGCAATTGTTTTGTTCGAAGCTTGAGATTTAACAAGGCCAAAAATAAGTTTTTCTACTTAAAAAGTATTAGTTAATATTTTTTGTTATTTTGTACATATACATTTAGCGTAACGTTCAATAATGTAAATTATTATTCAATCGTAAATTGTTTTTATTCCTATATTTTTTAGTATAAATCTGGCATCGAAAGATATCTAGATATTGTGATCGCTTATTAAGAAACAAACGTTACTATTTTTATTGGAAGCATATTGAAAATATGATTACGAACCCGCTGCAAATAATTCTGAATAGCAAAAAATTTCTGCATTGTAAGAAAGACCTTACATAATATATCTATCCATAACCCAAACCCAATAAGAATTGTACACGCTTGAAGTGACTGGGTACACTCAAAAAGGTTGAGAGAGTACTCCAAAAATACTGCAGTATAGCGAAAGGAAACATAGAAGCTTTTTAGTATATATATGTATTTGCATAATAAATAAGAAAGCAAACTAAACAATTTTATATTTTCCATGAGAACTCAATTTAAATCAAGAACATATAAGAATATAAACCGTGGAATACCGTTACTAATAATTGATTAGTGGCTAATCATTCGCTTTACTTCAGTTCTTTATATATCACCATACACCATTTTGTAAAAGCTCCATTTTCAAGGACGGATAAGGTGGGTAAGGTTTGTACTAATTGAATTGGCATTTACATGGTAGAACTCCATTATAACACGGTGAAAAGTTTTAGTTCTACAAAAATTTTATAAGATATAGTTATTTATTATAGTATAGTAGACATTTCATGAGCTTACTTTGTTGACTTTCTTTTTTTGCAATCCTTATTGATTGCTTTATAATGTATTTGTTGAATTTTTATATTCTTATATTTAAATATGTTAATATGTTACGGTGCAAAAGCATTGAATTGATAAATTGTAAGTTTTGTACCGTATAGTTGTAATAAATAAATAAAAATAAAACTATGATATAGCCATTTCGGCTCACGTCATCGATAGTTATAACGATGGAGTGAGCCGAAGTGGCTATCAACTATATATTATAATAAAATTGTAGAACTTAAATACATTGCATAAATTTCAGCGTGTTAAGAAACATATACACATGAAATACGAGTAATATGTATAAATATGTGAGTGATCATCAAAAGACTGTTTTTTTAAGCTGCCAATTAAAAAATTATCGAAGTTATGTCATACTAGTCAGTTATTTATTGTTAAAATTTGATATTTCTTTACTTTAAACTTAAAATATTTTGGTTTCGGTTGACTTAAAAGTGCGTAACCAATGCACGATTTGAGTTTTAAATCTCTTCTCATAACATGAACACTTATTTTCTAATATACGTATTTTATAATTCGCTAACTAAGCCTAAAAAGTAACTAATACGTCTTTTCTATTGATAGAGACCGATAGACAGCAACAATGTATAAAACTATGTAGCGTTAATGAAATTTCCGCTAAATTTACTCATTGGCAGAAATAAATTTTCTTTATTCCGAAAAGTAATGCTTTTAGTATAATGCGTGAGTATCTGTAGTCAAGCTAAGTTTTTTCACACATAGTGAACAAGGGAGATTTATGAAACTATTTCCTTGCACCCACAAAAGAACAGATAAATAGCTCGAAGCTTTGTTACGATTTCTCGGGGGCTAAAATGGTTTCAAAGTGGCCTTATATTTGCATTTGAAAAATTGTGACAAATTTTGCCATACACAAAAATGCTTGAAGCCAAGTGCTTCTGATACCATTGGCACCATATTTCACCATAATAAATTTATATCCCAAAAGATATACACATATATTTTACTATTATTGTATAGTATTTTATGTGAGTTTGGTCTTGGGCTTCGTAAAAGGTTACTGGCTTTTCAATTTTATTTTACTGAGATATATTGCCCCATTATTCGTTTGATTTTTTTAAATATTTACTTTTAAAATGTAGTAAACAAAAGCAATTTAGTATTGCAATTAATTCCAATTACTTTCAAATTTTATTTATTATAAGATTAATTTCAAAAACTGAACTTAATAAGCTAATATCAGTTGATCTTGACTACAAATAGTTCACTCTATCTTCATTGGTTTATGATTAAAAATAAAATTATTGATATTAATCCAATTTTCTTTGTAATATGACTTTTAATAATATGATTCAAAATTATAACGTTAAATAAATTAAACTTTTCTTGTTACATGGAGAAACTTCAATTGAATACTTTATTTAGTTCATAACAATTATATACACTTTTTCAAGCACAAAAACTTCTAAAGCAAACACTATTTTGATCAACAATAGAATTTTGCTTAGTTTCAAAAAGATATCTTTAAATTAAATCGACACTTGGTGACAAATATATTTATTCTGGAAAAATACATGAAGATATACATATATTTTACTATGTACCATATATCTGTGGCACTTTTCCGTAACATATTCATGTATTCAAAGGAACCTCTGTTTACCATTAGAGAGATGGTAAATTAATGCACATCGCTTGTACCTGAAGCGAAGAGATTCGCGGAGTGGTTTGGTCTTTATCCAGGAGATGTATTCGGAAAAGTTACGCAATTCTCTGCTTTCTAACAAGGGGATATCAGAAATATACCAAAATAAAAAATATAAAAATAAAATTCAAACTAACTACCCAAACATATGATCTATTTGCTTCAAAATTGGGGAGGTATTGAGGAGATTTCGATCAATGAAAGTTAATAAAAGACTAAATCTTGATGATAACAGAAAAATTTGGGAATGTCGTTTTGCTTAGTTTTTTTCTTTATTAAAACTTATTATTTCAACAAATTTGGGAATTTTGATAAAAGATGTGTAAAATTATCAGAAATAAATATTTTAACAAGTATGTAAATGAAGGCAATATTTTTTTTAAATTTGTTTAAATTTGTATTGATAATATTTTAAACATAATTATTCGTAACGTTAGAGCTAAAACAATACTAATTTTTTAAACTGTAAAATTAAATTCAATCAATATTTTTTTGAGTTAAATACATTATTAGTGAAAAAATAGCAATGTATTTTAGTTCTACAAAATTATTTTTAACAAATATAGTTGAAAGCTATTTCGGCTCACGCCATCGTCAGAGCTATAACTATACTAGACGACGGCGTGAGCCAAAATAGCTATCAACAATATTTGTTAAAAATAATTTTGTAGAACTAAAATACATTGCTATTTTTTCACCGTGTTATAATGGAGTTCTACCAAGTGAATGCCAATTCAATCAATACATTATAAGTGATAATTTTCATTAATGAATAATCAACTACAACAAATAGTTAAGAAATTATAATACAGACTGACGTAAAAATTCTAGGGTATTATCATTTAAAAAGGTTTTTGAAAAAATAAATGTTTTATTTGTATTTTGTAGATTTATTAACATTCCGGATAATCGTGAATAAAATAATTCCATGGCTTTTGGAGATCAACATCGTTGAAAAATAACATAATAAGAAAAGTATAAAGCAAATAAACGACTTTACTGAATTCATACAACGTTACTAAAACGAATTTTGATATGCCTTTTACTCAAAGTATAATTAATTGCTTGTGCGAAAACAAGGATGAATAAATAATCAATCTTCACATATATATATCTTATTACCATTGCGGTGAAAACGTTTTCAATGATAATGAGAAAGAAAAAAATCTTAATGACATATAGAGTCATTAACGGACAACGTTGATGAGATTTTGCTTATTTACGCTCAAAATATGAATGAACTACCCTTTCATACGACTACACGTCTTCCCTAACCATTAATAGCATATGAGATAGCATCCCTTTCTGATCCCAAGCTTAAAATTTAATCAAGTACAAGGAGGTGCTATTTTTGCAACGAAACAAAAGCTAAATGTAAATAGAATCGCGAAAAACAAATCAGGTTTAGTCTTTGAAGAAAATTTGGTGGGGTAGTGATGTGTTCAACGCGAATAGGAAAAATGACAAAGAAAAAAGTAATTTTCCGACCCCTATGTGAAAATCAATCATACGACAATATTTATTTTTACTTTCTTGAATATGTAAAGGCAATAATGTTTTTTTGATAAATATTAAATATTATATGTTTTTCAGATCATTTGAAACTTTTTTTTGGTATTGTAAAAACGCTTTTTTCAAGTTCTGATCGAATCAATTTTGGTGTGTTTTGGACCTTAAAGTAATGGATGATTGACGTGGTTCTTAGTTTAACCTCAAAAACAGTATTTTAGAATTATATCAAACACAAACACAAACATCTAAAACAAACCTACAAAAAAAGAAGAACATACAATATTTTTAAATATTAAAAAAAAATTAAAATGGTTCAATGATTTAGAAATTTTAATGTTTTAGCCAAAAAGCCCTTAATTTTCCACTAAAATGTCCACTCTTGGAAGCAAAACTTTAGAAAATATAAATAAGAGTTCAATTTTTTTTAATAAAATCATGTTTAAAACAGACCTAAACTTGTTTAAATTAAAGATTTCTTAACGAACAGTGACCATATAAAGACAAAATAAATATTGTCTTATGTGAATTTCACTTTTAATTCACTTAAACTGAGACACTTTTGGAACATTGAAAAGAAGAAAATCGGTTTTTGAATACTATTTAGTATATTTATATATATCTATAATAGTGTTTTTAATTATTAATGGATTGATAAAATATTGTATGAAAGCTAATTGAGAGGTTAGCTTCATTATTATTTTTTTTATTACCGTCGCATGGTTATTTCATGACCATGGTGCCAAAATTTTTCATGTAATTTCGAAACGTCGAATGTAAGCACGAACTTAAGTAGTTATTTTCTTGATTGGGTGGCATTCACTTGGTAGAACTCCATTATAACACGGTGAAAAAATAGCAATGTATTTTAGTTCTACAAAATTTTGTAGAACTAAAATTTATTGCTATTTTTTCACCGTGTTAGTTAATTTCTGTTTATTTAGGCATAGTTAATATGTTAAAGACAACTTTTATAAATTCCCGTAAAAAAGAAGTAGAGCGGATAAAAATCTTTCGATAAAATGAGCAAGAGCAGATTACTGGTAAAATAATCAAGAGACAGGAGCCCATTGTAAATTATCCCCTGATGAAATTTGCCCCGCCCTGGGAAATATGTTCATCGGTAACTCGATACAAGGGAATCGTGCCCCCTTATAAAATCCAATTAGCCCAAGAGTCCGGTACGTACCTGCGAGTAATTTGATTTGGTTTCTTTTCATGGGGAGACCGCGCAATTGTTGAATAAAATAAATATTGCGATAATAAATCCAAGTTAATGATAATAGCTTTTATGTTATTCCTTAAAAAGGACAGAAAGAATCACCAATAATACCAAAAACATACAGGAATCGTACAAATTATAATTATCATGAAAGATATTCCTAAAAATTATCTTAAGTGATGAAAATGAAAAAAATTACTTCCGTAAAATTGTTCATGGAATATAAAACTTGACATTTACTTTTGGCATCAGTAAGAAGATGTATAATTTTTTTTCTGTTTTAGTAGTATATATAAGTGTTTTACTTTAAGAGCACTCGACGTTTTATCAAGCACCCACCAAACGCTTAAAGTTCACTGTATATTATATTCGGCGTAATATTAACCACAACAATAACAAAAATATTATTATTATAACAATCCTTTGTTGGAGTTAGTGATAAATATTTTTACGAAAAGAAAGTGTAACTAAGTGTTCAAATTGAAAACTGAGTAGAATTTTTAAAATAGTTATAAAAACCAAGCCAAAAGAGATCGCTAAACCAATGCCTCAAAATAAGTGAATTTCACTTTGATTTTTTTTGTATGATTGTTATAATAAACAGTAATCTGGTTTCAGCACTCCAAACAGGTTTGACTATAGACTTGATCCCCATTTCTTGTGTCTCTCAGAAATGTTTTTAAGTTAATTAACATAAAAAAATGAAAAGCTTTCAATACTTTTACCAAAGTAATATTTTCATTTTTTGCTCGATTTTCTGCTGAAACTATTGAGTCTATTAAATAGTATGCAGATTATTTACCTTCATTAACAGAAACTTTAGTACAAAACATATAATAAAATAGTTGTCCAGCACGTTAGACATTGTATTTCAATTATAATGATAGGCACTACGGTGGGTGTTACAGATACAATCATCACTTAAGGAAAGTCATTGAAAAAAAGCTTGTAGCTGTTAAGTGGCAAATAAAAATGCAAAACTTCGTCGGGTCGACCACGTACATTGAATGCCGGGGCATCTACTACCAGGGTGAGGTAAGTACGCACTTCCTGACGGAAAAATAAGACTCTGCCTTTCGAGACTTAGTTTGAACTGTGCCGGAGAGTATTATAGTATTATCTGATGGCAAAATGTGAAAACAGCAGCATAAAAATAGTATCTAGAGGAATTTAATATTGGAAAATGATTGTGAGAAATTTCATATCACAATTTTCACGACTACATATTCTCTTCCATAATATTCTGAAATCGAGCTAGTCAATTGAATTTTATCGTGAAAACTATATTTATATTAAACATAAATATTATGTTAATTTAATGTAAATATACACATGTACAGTAACACATTAATAAAAGGATAAAAACCGATATAAATGATCAATTTAATTTATTTATGGCTTACTAATTTGATTTTTTTTTTTGTATTTTTAAAAATAAGTATAATTTTGCATTTTAACGAATAAAAACTGTTTTAGTAAACTACAAAGCAGTTTTCGAAGAAAATCGTATGTTATTATTTTTCTACGTAGACGCTAAATACTTATACTTTTTATGATAAATAAATTATTAAATATATTGTATAATAATTATAAAACGGGGCGATAAAATTACATCAAAAATTGTAAAAATATTGGAAAAATCGAATAGAAGTTTGTGAAATTTTTAGTTTTTTTGACCGAAATGTTCCTTGCAATCTGCAAAAAATATTATAGTCGTTTGCGTTTATAAACAACTTATTCTTGTCTGTGATCCTGTGTTCATTTGTAAGATATCTGAAAGGATAATATGAGAATAATTATAAGACTAACGACGATGGTGCTCCTATAAATTTTATAGATACCTGTACTCATCAATTCCATTCCACCTCATTCATTATCATGAAGCCGATCCTTTTTACAGAGCTTGCACACGACCAAAGCAGGGAATATTTGGCAGCCCTTTTACGTAAACGTACAGAGAGCTTCTTTCCAAGTCTACTTTATTTTGAATCTAAGTCAATCATTTAAAAAAATGCGATAATAACTTTTAAAATTCTATTTAATTCTTGAAACTTTTAAATACAATATATTAAGTCATATGTTTATGCCAAGATTAATAAGGATTCGCACAAAATATTAAAATTATTTTAACCAATACGATTCCCTATACGAACCAATAATAAAATACGTTATGACTGTTTTTACCGACAGTTTTTTGTACAATACAAATAATTATTTTTGGATGTTATCAAGAATATTGATTAGGTCTATGAGAAGAGGAAGAAAGAACATTTAATACTCAAACAATTTGCTGTAGAAAATTGTTTTAAATTGATGGAATCTTTAATACAAAAGTGAACATTATCTTTAAATTCAATGAAAGCACTTTCATTTTATCTTATCTGATGATATTATAGAAACGCTACAGTTCTATTGCATAAAAAGAACGTTTTAATATATAAAATATAACGGTTAGTACTTTTTCCACAATTTTATTATATGAAGACAAGGACTTTTTGATAAAAATGTATTTAAAACCTTCTTGTTATCTGTATTGTATCAATTAATAATGCTTGCGAAGAGAAACCGGATTCTTAATTAATATTTAAAAAATGTGGAAATCGTTCTTAGTATTATGATTTATTTATTAAATTGTAATGTCTATCAACCAATTACTCTCAGTAGTAACTGTAGTCAACCTATTAAATGTAATAATACTAGAAAAATGTTAATGACATTTGATACAAAATTTCTTACAGAGTGTTGAAATTTAGAAGTAAATTTTATATGTCATGGTAATTAAGACCTTTTTTAAAGTTGAAAGTATGAAGAAATACTCTTCAAAGGTCAAACAGGTTTCGATAAAAACACGGTGCAATGGAACAATCAAAAACAAAAACTCAATATTCGTTTTTAGTGAACAGAAAATCCATGACCTGGTTTATGCAATCTTATAAAATAATAGTTATTTGTACATAAAAAAAACCCATATTAGATTTTTCCTCGTGTTGACTTCTGGATTTTGCTTGATCAGTATTTGGTATTTATAATTCAAAAACTCACTAAATTACAATTTTAATTCACTTATAAGCTATGATGCACTGTATTGTAATGATTTTTTAAAAGATTTCTTTTTATTTCGCTTAAAATTTTCTCTTATTGAATTTTGACATTATCAGTTTTTACAATAAAAAATATTCGCAGCAGTTGATTTTTTTTTTATTACATTAAAGCATTCTTAAACTATGCACTTTAATCACAGTTAGAATAAGCTGATATCTGCATAAACTTTTCGTGTTTGATTCAACAATGCAACGAATGGTCTAATTTTCAACTTCCGCTGAAGGCTGCTATAATTCTACCCATAGCATTTTTTTCGCAACAACTCCCACTTCTATCTGACTCTCTCAACATCGCTTTGTCTTGCAATATCTCTTTGTTCTCACATTTTACAATATCAACAAGAATAGAAGATAGAAAAAAAGCAATTACCCTAATGAAAATCTGTAATGTTTTGAATACTTTGATATTTAGAGTTATGGACGGTAAATTTTCAAAAGACTTTTCCGTTTTTTAGATCAGTCGTGTTTTATAGATAAAATAAAATACGGTACTTATCAAGGAAAACGTGATTAATTAAGTTAGTTATCTGCGTGTAATCTGCGAATTTGAGCCGTTATTGTCTTAATGAAGAGAAATAAAAAAGTTTTAACCTTAATATTAATTAATTGATGGATCATATTTCATTCATGAAATAGTCTATGGCGATACAATTAGATACTTATATTGACTATTACGATATCATTATAATAATGTTTAATAATAAATTTTACCGTCGTGTATTCTGGGCGAGGTTAGGAAATACATATTTTTATTCATAAAACTGAATTATGTGATACTTAAAGTTTTACTCACTCTACCAAAAAACTATTTAAATCAACTGAGTTTTGCAATAATATAATACACGTTTTAACGATTAATGAAATTAAAGTGACGGTAAAACCGATCATTTAAGAATTTCACTAAGTGGGAAATAAGTCTTCTATAACATTTTTACTTAAAAGTTATAATCAATTATAATTAAACACATTTATTCAAATACTTTTTTTCATATTTTCTATCCGTAAATTGTTGCGTTAAAAAAACTGTTTAAGTTAACGATCACCTTGAACTTTAATACACATTATTTTTCTGTTGATCTCCATAATTTTACAGCCTGCAACTCAATCACAACAAATCTTTTTTTATTATGTTTATAATACACATGTAAGCGACTTTACATTCTTTTATTGTAATGAAACACAAACTATCATAGAAAACTTAATTACATTTATAAAATCTTCAATAATATTCATAATACATTCTGCAATAACCTGGAAAAATATGTTCTTTAAGAAAACAATTGCAAAAATATATATTTCATATTTGGCTTCTATGTTATAAAGATATATCAGATTAAATGAAATCGAACTATTTGAGTAATTGTAGATTATTCTTTCTTGAAGAAATCTTTTGTTCTGTTCTTTATGAAGATTCCGTAATAGAAAAAACTTTTCCGATTTCTTGGATTTATTAGAAATATATATATTTTTCGCGATATATAATTGTTCATTCGCTATTACTATGGATGGGATTGCTTTTGTAGTTAGTATAAAAAATAGTAATGTAGACCAGTGTTCCCCAACCGGTGGTGCGTAGCCCGGGGTCACAAACAGTATGTCAAATTTCAACAAATTCACCATGCAAAAGTATTAAATATAGGACTTCTTTTCGTCTGCGCGTTTACTTACCTTTAGTTTTTATTAAATCATAATAATTGGTAAGATGATGCGACACGAATGAATTGAATAATAGCTGTCAAAGACAGTATTGCAGCCAAGAATATCTGATATAATATATTAGCAATGATGCAAAGGCAGGTTTTGCATTTGTTTGTTGAAAAAAACCCATTATTCCTGTTTAATTTTTATTGTATCAGACTATTATATTTATTAGATATAGTTAAGTCACAATATAATATTAAAAAAATATTACATAAAAAGACCATTTTCATTTCAGTATTAGTGGTAGTCATTTTTTTCTTTTTTTATCTGTCTGCATGTGTAAAAAGGTTAGGGAACACTGATGTAGACGATCGGTAAATATTTGCAACCATTTATGCAATGCTAAAACGCGAACACAAATGGAAAGAAATAATTATTATATTTAAAGAACAGTTATTTCACTTAAACAAACAATGCATTTGCCAATCAGATTGCAAAAAATAATTGTACTGTGTATCTTTATGGTAAGTAAGAAATTTTGTAAAAATAGTAAACTAACAAATATTTTTTTCAAAAAAATTACATTGAGAAACTGTCTTACCAGTTCACATTAAGTTTACGAAGACAAATTCAAATATAACATATAATAAAATGTTTCTATAAAATATTGTGACAAAATTTTGATTTCTTCCCTTTATTTATGTTGGACACTTATGATCAGATTTATTATTTTATGAACCCTACCTTTACCTGTTGTCATTAAAATCTATTACCCAAAACAACAACAATACAAAAACGAGTAACAAAGTTAACGATAAACTGAATAGAGGTGGCTTCCAAGGAGAAACAAACAAAACAAGTTTAACCGAAACAGCCAAGTACCCAGAAGTTCTAATGATATAAACTGACGTCATATCAGTATTGTGGTACAGTTGTGAAGATCTGAGAATGAATATTTAATATCCATCTTCTGGTTGTTCAATCATGGGAAAGGAGAAATAAACACCTTGAATAATTAATATTGAAGTCGTAACATAATATAATATTGAACCATAGAGAATTTTAAAAGGCTTAACACGAATTCTCTACATGGAATGTGTAAATTTTTTCTATATAATATTTAGTATTAAAAAGTATTTAAAAAAACTTAAGTGAAATTTTAGTCGTTTCACCGATTCATTTATTCAAGGAAACGATTTGCTCACAAATTTTTTTCATAATAAAATCAACAATAATTTAATTTTTGAAAAAAACTACAATACATTAATTTTAATTTACATAACTAGTTGCAACGAATTGCGAAGAACTTTAAGTTGTGCTCTTGAAAAATTATATAAAATTTTCAGCTTGAGAGAAATATTATAATGTAGTGGTAGCGCTGTGCATTTTAAATGGAATAACTTTCCTTTGGAAATATTCAGTTTTACATTCATAGAGAATTTATTAAAAGGTATAATTTTTTTAACATTGATAAATATTTCAATTTAATTTCATATCGGCCGATTTTCTTTAAGAAATAATTTATATTTAAAAATAGATTTTTTTGTTATCATACCTGTTGGTGATAAGTCTTCCATTTATTTTTAAATTAATTTAAACAAACTAAGTCTCTACTGTTTACTTACATATACCTTAAGTCTCTTAATTATTATCTCTCTCTTTTTATTAAAAGAAATGAACTCTTGAAAAAAGTCATTCATTATGTCATCAAACAAGATTAAAAGAAAACAGCTATTGTATATTTGAAGAAAGAAGTACCATTTTCTATCAACGTAATAGTTTTTTACTCTTGAAAAATTTGCAAAGATCACTGAATAGTTTTTATTGTGAAATGATTTACATTCGTTGTTTTACTATTGTTTTGTTCAATTGCGATTTCAGCTGCATATTTTAGATAAGGATAGATAACAACAAGTCTATTAAATATTCATTGAATACAGTTTTGTAGCTTGAAATTTGAGCAATGTACATGAAATCACTTCCGTATGTTTCAATATAAATTTTGAATAAGGGAATTTACATGTAATTTTAAAACATTTTTATTTGAAAATTCAATCTGCTTAGAATCAATAAATAAATATATACAATATATTAAGCTCGTTTTGTAAAGTGTTACTACTGGCGAGTGTTCTATTACGGAATAAATTACGATGGTTAAATTATAATTGGTTCAAAAGTAATACGACAGTTGAGCAAACATTAAAAATATTATATTTATGAATATACCAGTGAATTTCTCAGAGAAATAAATTCTTAGCTTTCACAAAATTTGTAACTACATGCATTTCGAAAATCATTACAAAGATTTCGAAATACTGTTGTTGAAAACTTTTAATCAAATTTATAAAAAGTTATTTCTTTTGTTATGAGCAGGCGCGTTGTTTTTTGGTGAAATCTTTCATCTCTTTAACTGAAAACAACTATAATAGTAATTGCGCGAGAAAACAATTGAAAAAGTTTCGCAGTAAACAACCATTCGCCTTTACCGTCTAGGTTTTTATTTTGAAAACTGTTCATTTCTTAATACAAAAATCTGGTGACATTTTGAATTTTTTATTAATGTTTTCTCGCTTGAATTATTATGTTTACTAAAACTACATTTTTATGTATTATACCAATCATACTCATCTTATCAAAAACTTCATATAATATTCCCGCTCCAGTTGTAATAAATACAAGCTGAATTGTCTGCATGTAATTTCTTTCAAATATGAAAAGCTTCAATAGTTTTGAATAGAATGTGCTTTTCTGCAATCATAACTTTTATAATATAGCACAATACACCATCTGAAATGACACACAGTATTTTTTCTTTACTTTGAAAAAATGGATTTTTTTTAAGCGACTTACACAATGTATAAGCAAAATAATGGTATTTATAAACATCTTCATATCATTCATTCATAAATACGATTTTCGATAGGTTCTTTACATATCGACTTTAACTTGCTGCGATAAGCTTTCGAATTTTATTACAAAAAGAAATATCTTTATTACATTATTTAAGTAGTGTACGAAAAAAACGCAGATTGGATTCAGTGTCATCAGTTTATGTTATATAAATTTCAATCTCATCCTTTCATTTGTCAGTTTTAGAATGACTAAAGAAAATATTTTTTTTTTTTGGCAAAATCAATTTTGTTATAGACGACCAATTTCTTTAATCTAAAATCTATTCATAAATGAATACAATAACTAAATATCACAAGTTGTTAAATAAATCATGAAGTAAAAAATTGCTTTATATATTTTATAAAACGATGAATGTTGGTATATATCATTCAATGAGCGTTTTCCACTTTTTTTAAGAAGTGAAGATTATGTTCTTAAGTTCATTGTAAATAAAATTTAATTTTAACTTTTATAATGCCTTTGAGATGTATTCTTTAATTTAATTTTTAAACTATTTTTCATATCGACAGAACACAATAAAACTATCTTGAACTATACAACATATTTTAAAAAGTTATTTTTTATAATGTTTGTTACAGACAATAGATAACAAGTAGTGTAACCTGAAACAATCGCTAAATAAATTTAGCTCGCTAAGAAAAACAGAGTTAGTTATGCTATAAATAATACGAAATGGCCGATTCTCCATTTGATTTATCCGACCCTGCAGCAGTGAGACGTTAATTGTTCGAAAATGGGCCGAAACTTTTTGCTACTTGATTGATGAGAGAAATGATTGTTTTTATTTACCAGAATTTTGATTAATGGGGTGGCAATTAGGTTTCCCCGGCGGCCCTGCGTGGTGATTGAATTAAAACTAATTGACGGTAAGCATTTTAACCTTTCATGTTATTTAAAAAAATATTTATTGTCGTAAAAAATATTATTTGTTACTTTTGGTATTAAAACACACAAAACGGAATTATTATTGTATCATTGTCGTTTTAATTTCATGTTTGATTAAATGGAATCATAGCATACATTTGAATTGAAAACCAAATGATTAAAATAAGCACAAATAATAATGATGAAAATGTGTTTTGAAATTTATCTTAACTATTTTATATAAAATAAGACTGCTTTAGATGTCTGCTTAGATTTAGATGAGCAGTTTTTTTCCTATTTCTCATAGTAGATTTTATCAAATGTTTCTTTATATTTTATGATTCCGACTGAAGGTGCTTAATGGAATAACAATATCAAATTTGAATCGCAACAACTTTGAATAATTCCACATGTTTTGTCACTAACGACTCGAGTTTCCCCTTTTGGCATCTTCGGGCATTCTATCACACGGATGAAACAGAATTGGCTTCAGTTATAGTGACTTATATTGTTTCATGTTTTACATTCACAATTTAAATGTGTAAATCCGATATAAACGTGTGTGAACATCGTTACCAGCGACATAACTTGTATAATATTTATACTCCATAGTGTTATATTACAACAAAATAAAATAAAATATTCCTTTTTTGATCATATTTATTTGAATACACACAATACATTATATTATAAAACGATACAAGTTATAAAAAATATCGGTAAACTCAGCTCATTCGATATTTATATCAGTGCGCTATTCTATGTTGCTAATCAATTAGTACAGCTTGACATTTAGCTTGATTTAAATCAAACCAAAGCTGTAGAAATTACATATCCTGATACGCATAGCTTGTGACCGAGTTTGAATGATCAATTGAAAGGCAACGATGAACCCGCATAGAGTGATTTCAGATTGCGGATGTCCCCCGAGCTCTAACGCGAAAAGCGATATCCCCATTTCATTTATCGTACTACACATGGAAGCAAATAAATTTATTTCTATAGTATTCGTATATTATTATCCTGAATGAATAACTTTTTCTTTGTGCTCGATAAATCACAATTTAATTAAAATAAACATTATTGAAATGATATAAACTTGTATTTTTATAAAGTCACACAGAAAAAATATGTGATTAAACATATCAGGTGATGATCATTGTTGTGTTGAAAAGACAGACCAAGACAGTATGTACTTCATTATAGTAGCGAGAAAAATAAACGGCACTTCGTACTGTCATAAAAAGTTATGACGTCATATTAGTCATCAAATTGTAAAAGAGAATAGAGATAAATTCCTTATTGGAATTGGTATAATAGTGTATCGGTAAAATAATTGTTTAATGAGACAAATTTTATTAATAGAACTAGAAGATTTTTAAGCGATAATTTAATTATTAAAAAATATTATATTTTACTATAATGCTTTATTACACATAAATTTTTTATAATATTTTTATATAATGTATTATAAATTAAAAAAATACTTTGCAGAAAATTAACAAACGACATGGATATATACATATTCATAGAAATTCTGAGAATATCGCATTCCAGACCTTATTTAAAGATATAAAACTTAGCGGGTATATATAGATTGATGAAAGCTACATGAAAATGATTAAGGAAGTACATTATATTTAAAGTTTTTTTTTGATTGAACTGGCATTTACTTGGTAGAACTTCATTATAACACAGTGAAAAAATAGCAATGTATTTTAGTTCTACAATTTTTTTTTAAAGATAAAGTTGATAGCTATTTCGGCTCACGCTATAGTTCTGACGATAGGTATTTTTTCACCGAGTTAAATGGTTTTTATTACATTGACTACTTATATAATTGGGAAAAAGAAATCGTTGATAAAAACACTATGTAGGCGTGTAAAACTCATGTTTGTAATAAAATTATTTGGCTCTGAACACATTTCAAATCTCTAGTTATTATCGTTATTTTTTTAATAATGTACGAGGGTTGAAAATCTTTGTATTCTTTCTTTTTTATAATCTTTAGAAGAATTCTTGAATATACACATTATAAATTGAGACTAAGTACTATTTAGTCACGAAATTTCGACGAATTTCTGCTGATTTAATGATCTACAACTAGTTTATATTCTCCTTATTGTATTGATTATTAATGAAAATACAGAATCTGCGAATTGGCTTAACACATTTGAATGGTAATCACTTAATATTTAGAGCTTAGATTATCATCAGGAAAAATTGTGATTCAAGTAGAATCTACAATATATGATTAAAAGAGTGATTTAAATTTATTATGAACATAGATTGCGTATAGGTCTAACACCATAGTAGAAGTCAATAATTGAGGTAATTTGATTATATTTTAGCAGTTATATATAAACGAACGAATTCGTATAAAGCATAAATGTGTAGATTTATTTATATATTTTTATTGCTTTAATTCCAATATATTTCATAATATTGCACTGTGTAGGCAGTAAGCATCCAAATAGAAAGCCCTGCGGTGTTTAACTACTGTAAACTTACTTCAAGAGTTTCTGTGCGTATATCATATTAATATTTGAAACACGTAAGAAACATAATAGTTATGTAACATTAAGGGAAAATTTAAGTAAACTTTCACGAATTCTACGCAAATACTTCAAACTGCGTAAAGCAATGTTTCTTGCGTTGATGTCTTCGTTCAAGGTGGTTTTACACCAAATTGCGTACGGGATAAACCTTTCCGCAAAAATGTCAGAAGATAATGTTGTTATCATCAAGTATTACTTTTTTAATTATAAAATATACCTCAAATTTATTTGAATTAACGAATTGAAGCAAAAAAATAAAAATGATCAGTGGTAAACACAATATTGCTAATTTTTTAAACGCATTAATAAGGTGGTTCCTTTGTACGAATTGAATGCAAAATCATCAATAAAAATTTTGCATTAAATTTATACTTGCGGTTTATTATTTTAAAGATTTCAAAGACGTTATTAGAAAACACCCTAATATAAAAAAATCTTGATAAGATAGGGAATAAATCCTAAGTTTTATAATCAGATATAATATCACAGTTTAAAATTAGTTGGAAAATCCGGGTGACGAACAATTCTTGTTATTTTGAAAGTTATAATCTTTTATTTTCCCGATATTATATTTATTTCAAAATAAATGAAATTATTTATGAAAGAAAAGATTCAACAGTGTTTATGAAACTCGGATCTGAGGGTGAACTCCAAAGGTTCAAATTCTCTTGTTAAATTCCAATTTTTCGTTCATGAGGTTCAGCTTAAATGCCACCAAGAAATGAAAAATATTAACCTGAGAGTAAATTAATAAAAATAAACACGAATAGATTTCAACGAATAAGAATCGTAAAATAATGGTTAGGTTATTTCAAAGAGAAAATAATACTCTACCGGAGTAAAAGACTTCCTTAAGCTCTTTCTACTGAGAAAAGATAGCATTTCTTTTTTAATAATTTTCTCACAGGTTATTACTTTCCATGAAATCTTCCTTGTCAGTTTTACGTCTTATTATAATGATTATTTTGAAACGTTTTGCTTACTTTACGTTTTCTTGAAAGCAATTTAAAAATGTAATTTTTTTAATAGTATATATTTTTTTCCAATGTGAAGTATAAATAGCTTAACGTCATTAACCGTTTTAGTACATAAAAACAAACCTGAAGTAATTGAACAAACTTTAAACAACGTATTTATATATTAGAGACCAAACGAAAACTTGTATTTATATCTCATAACCAAATATGAATTATAAATCATCATATTTCTAAAGCAGACTAAGTGTTTTTTTATGATATTTGTACATATATTATAAACATAAAACAATGTAATCCATATATATGAAAAGGTAATTTAAAAAAAAAGATGGCATTTTTTTAATAAAGCTACATAAAAATTTATATGAAAGTGTATCAATTGATAAAGAAAATGTATATATATATACGCGGTATTTACAAAATTTCCTGTGGCTCATGTTTATCCGTTTATATCGGACAGACAGATAGAAGTATACTCACTCGAGCTAAGGAACATGTAAGATCATTCAACAGTAAAAAACAAATTCACAATTCACTAATCGCGTTATAAAGGAATCACATAATATAAATTCAAACTCGCCTATGTGTTTGCATCTTTGTAGTAAGGGTCGCAGGATGACGGCTTTGGAACAGATGGAAATCAATAGATATCAACTATCACAAAGGATTCTTAACGAACAAACAAATAAATGTCGATCATTATTAGCGGACCCTCTGCGGGGTGCTTCTTTCTTTCTGTAATAGGCCATTTCCGTACCATATATAAACGTATTGATATAGTCCCATTTTTAGTTTCATTTACAAATTTTTGTTTTATTGCGAGCAAGAAACAAGCTAAGTCGTTAAAACAGGAGGGAAGATGTATTGTCTCCCTTTTCTACACAGCTATATATAGATAAGCAAATGTTCGTTTAAGCATAGTTCTGACGATGGCGTGAGCCGATACAGCTATCAAATATTTAAAAAAAATAGTTTTGTAGAACTAAAATACATTGCTACTTTTTTCACAGTGTTATAATGGAGTTCTACCAAGTGTATGCCAATTCAATCAATAAATATAAATTTTCATGGGTTGTGTAAATTAATGTATTTGTGGCATTCCTGCCATCACCAAATTTCATCAAAATTGACGCATTACCCCCTCCCCCTTCCTCGATAAAAATCTCGTGTAACAATAATGGAGTTCTACCAAGTGAATGTCTAATGTACTTAGTAGTATACATTGTGTCTCATCAATATTATAAAAAAAATATGGAAAAAGTTTGTAACAATCACGTGATTCATAATGAAGTTATTATTTATTTTAATGTACATATACTGTTCTTGTCCAAAAACTATTAAAATAGCCAACCAACCGAACGCATGAAAACTCAGATGCAATAATCAATCGGCTGCAAACATTTAATATATAATATATGCCATCGAGATGTTTTCATTGTTTTGAAGAAACGTTAAATCATAATAAATGACTCTCAAAATAATTTATATTACTTGAACCATCCAATGACTTATGGTGAAACAGACATTGTCAAAACATGCGTTTAAAGTGGCCATAAAATATTGGCTTTGTAATCAATATCTGAAATCATCGGTCTCCCATGACGTTATAAAATGTTTTATCTATCCAGTTGTAAACGCCGCAGTTTGGAGGCATTGAGTTTATTTATTTTTCAAATATGTTACTCCGTGTTTTTTCGTTCATTGACTTTCCAGTCACGTCGCTAATGCCTTTATTTTGTCGAAGAAATAAAGTCTCCGCTTTTTCCCGACGTCAGTGATGTGATCACGTGACCGTGGTCAATTCGAAAATAAATTACATATGCATCGTGTGAGCCGTTCTACCTAATGAGGTGTGTACACATCTGGAGTGCAAACATTTTGTATGGTCTTTTAAGATGTATTTATAGTAACTACTTGAAGGTTATAAATAACAAACTAAATTTAGGCTTTGATATATTGGGCTTAACCAGACAAAATTTTTGGTAATTTACAATTTTTTTTAACCTTAAAACTAATCCTTGTGAAAATGATCTGTAAATGATAAAAAAATTATCACTAAGATTTGGAAGTAAAATAATATTATGAAATTGAGAATCATCAATTTGTCTTGAATCTTCTTAGTACACCAAATTTAATATAAACATTATTAAATAATACACTGTTTTAAGAAATATTCTTAAAAATTTATTCTTGTCTTGTTAAATTAATTGTAATATATCTCTAGTCATGAAGTGATTAAATTGAACTCTTATACCACAATACATCTTTCCTTACGTTTGACCAGTATTATAAGCCAGAATTATCTCCAGATATTTTTAAAGCCGCATATTTTTCTTCAACCGTATAAACATTTATTGTAACTTTTTCCCGTATACAAAATAGTCCATTGATGACAGTGTTATAAAACACTGACAAAAATGACATTTGATCTCCGGTAAACGTACACATAAACCATTAAAATGATAAAAGGTATAGTTTTTTAAGATTATTGGGCATGGCGCCAAGTGGTAATCGTCGTTGGTTTGAAATGTAGAGTTTACGAAACCGACTTTTACCCAAAACTATTTGATAAATAGATTTTAAATCGAATTATAGTTATGTGTTCAAAGATATAGATTTATGTGGTACCAAAATAACTTATTCTATCCCATCCATATAATTTTATTTTCACTCTTACTAAACAAGTCCAGCTACATAAAAATCTTGTGGAACTCTTTCTGTTGAGCTAAACATCATAATGGTTAGAGATGAGCTAGTAAAGTGAAATAATGGTGCATCCTTGAGTTAATGTTTAACAATGAAAATAAAATATTTCTAGTGACGCAAACCGTGAAAATCTTTCGAATAGAACACGCAGCTCATAAATTTGAAATATGATCTAAAAAATAAACATAGAAAATTGCTTACTTAATATGTTACACTTTATCGATGAAACGTATTTTTTGACTTATGACTATATTTGATGGAGGGGGCGGTTATCAGATTTTAGACTAGTATAAACCACGTACTTAAAGTTAATTCAATATTTCTTGCCATCTATATTCTAGAGCGTAAGTGAACATATGCCACTTGCAGGATATATATGTACATATATGCACGATAATAAAGCATAGGTACGTATACAACGAAATTAGGAAAGTGGAGTGCTCATCATATTGTTTGAAGTATTCCCATTGATATTGTTGTGTAATATTTACCCTTTTTACTTATCGCTTAATATAATTAAACCATTTCAGATTCTTAAACTTGCATTTTTCAAATATATGCATTGACTGTTCAAATGAAAAGAAGAATTTTGTATAAATATTCATTACTACGTTCTAAGGCACGTCCGTTAAGAACGCTCTGGCTAGAAATTGTACTAAAAATATAATATAATATAATATAATTTTAGTACAATTCCTAGCCACAGCGAAAAAAAAAATATATATTTGTAATAAATGAACTTTATTTATTGATTTTATAAAAGTGTCAATGGAGATATTTTCAACGTTTAGCATTATTTAGCATCAAAATAACGCACTTACGATGCTGACGTCGTAATGAACTTACGTTGTCACTATTATTCCGCATATATAATAGTTAGGTTATAGGCATTAAAACTTTATAGTAAATATCGATATTAAAATATTATTTGTATTTATAAATAGAAGATTACCCTAAATTATTTTAACTTAAATTAACATTTAAATAAAATGAGTAGTTCATCAATGCTTAAGTTCTACTACAAAAAAAATACTGTAAATAAATTAACGTGAGTATTTTAGATCTTTTATTGTTATAATGTTGCTCAAAAAAACTGGTGCATTTATCATTAAAAAATATGTTTGTAACATCAACTTTGCCATCTATAATACGTCGTACTCGCTTTTACAGCCAGTGGAAAATAATAAATACTCACTTTTTATATAAAATTAGTTACATTTTCATGCATTTCTCTTCGTTGCATATGTTGGTTTTCATTAGAATGTTTAGCTATTATACCCTAACTCATGCACTCAATTTCAAACTACACTAATAAATGCAACCGCTCAAAGTGCCTTTATGTATGAAGTAATGTGATATTATCAAAGTGGTATCAGTTTACTTCACTGTATAGTATCCATCGAATTTCAGTTTGCTGGAGCGGATGCTGATAAACAGTCTACTATTTCTTGACTTCGTAACATTAAAGCCTTACATTGGCCTTTGTAATATTACGGTTTCATAATTGGCACATCAAATTTTACCCGTTATCACCCCAACGCTTCCGGTGTGTTTATTCAGAAATTAAATTTGAACAGTAAATATGCGAGTCAAATTTAAGAAATCCATTGAGGTTAGTTATCAAATTTCGATATAAAATATGTATGTTAATAATTTTAGTCATTTCCATATTTTGTATCATTTCCAATTTAGATTTGTCATTCGGCAGCCGTATGCATTAAAGTGAACGGATTCAAATATGATAATAAAACATGTATTTGAAATATATACTGTCAACTGTGATTATATTATACATTACTTGGATTTTGACATTTGTTCCTTGTTTCTTTTCAATAAGCAAAGTTTTTTAATTCCCTGATTAGAAAAGATTTTGTTCAGAAAACATTATTTAAAATTACTCAGCTAGTAAGATGTGTTTTATTTAAAACATATAGTCATACTGAGATTATAATTGAAGAATTTTATATTTTACAGAGCATACCGACACTTCTGTCAGTGTGTTGATGTGTATTGTTTTCTCATACATTAATATACTAATGCTTGAAAAGGCATATCAGATGACGTGGACTAAGTAATCAACAATATAACGTATTCGAGTGGCCTATGTCAGTTAGATTAATTCATTTTATTCATGAAATTTATAAATAATTTTCTTCAATTATTTTATATACTGGTGACTGTCAATAATTATTAATTAGAGATGGAGGAGACGGTGTTCAAAAAAAAGAAATTGCAAGCATAATCGATTATAAAAAAAATATATTTCTATAAATTGTATATATTTATGAATTACCTTATTTGAATTCATCGCTCACCAATTGAGCCATTGAGGTGTGAAATGTGATCAAGTAATATTTTTAAAAGAAATGAGTTACATGCGTTATGATTTTCTATAAATCAAAAAAGTAACATAAGCTTATTAAATACACACAATAATTGTATTTTTTTCTTAAAATAAAAATATGAATCGGACTATTGAATTCAAGTTATAATTAAGTTATTCTAAAATTTTCAATTACTAAGTTTGACAACGTTGTCACTAGACATAAACTATTTCTCTCCAATAAAATCATAAATTCATATTAAAACAGATGTTTAGTTCGAAAACTAATAAAAGGCGTGTCGATATTTCACTGCTACATATTAAAATAGAGATCACAATATAAATTATAATTCAATGACTAACTTATGTGAACTGCTGGAAATACTAAGCTCACCTACTTGTCATCCCTTTGCCTCAAAGTTTGAGCCGTTTATGACCAAATAAGTAATTAATCACCCTTATCGGAAGCTTTCAGAGACAATTAATGTAGGTTGTATTTTATCTGACTGAACCTTCCTATCGTGTAATTAAGGCTTGTCTACCGAGTAATATGATATGCCTACTAACTCTTTCCTGTTAAATTAGATAAAATATATTCCCCTATAAACCTCACGTTAGTAATAATTAACTTCAACGTATAAATTTAATAACATCGACTGAGGATGTCTGATGAATGTTTTATTCAGAAATTGAGCGATTTTAAATTTCAATCTGAAAATAGTCATGTCCGTTTTGAATTATGAAAAGCTTGAATGGAAAATATTTAAAGAAAATAGAATATTAACCATATTTTTTTAATATACATGAGTGAAAATTATATAAAAATTATATATTTACAAATTCTATATTATACTTACTAATTATAAGGTAAAAATAAAAAATCATTTGGCAAATATTTTTTTTATAAATCATCAGAATTTTATATATTAGTAAAAGGATTATCGAAAATATATTTTCTCAGTTTGTAATCGTAACTCTAAAAAAACCTTACATTAGTATTGGTAAATTGCTAAAATAAATTCATTGAAATTTAAAGATTGTTTTACAGTTGGTTATCTGAGATTTTTGTTATACAATAGATAAATATGGGGTAATGAATAAATGTTTTTTTTTTTTTTGTAAAGATTATAATTTTCTAGATCTATCAATATATAGTTTTTCCACAGAATTTGGCCTAAGATCTGTAAATAAAGAATGTAAACAAACTGGACACGGTTTTCAAACATTGTTGTGTGATTCAATTTACTTGAATCACAGTTCTGGCGATGCCAGACGACGAAATGACTACCAACAATAGTATATATTACATTGACTTCAAATAACTCAGTTGAAAATGCTTATGATAGATTGAACTAGTCCTGATTATTATATTAAAAAAACGTGTTATTATTATTTTTTTTGTAAAAAATAATATAAAAACCCATCCATCTAGAATTTAGATGAAACGACTACAAATAAATAGTAGAATAAAGAGAACACGATTAAGACCTCATAGACATTGATGGATGACAAACTTTTATCTGCGGATTTTAGCATTTGATTGTGGATACAAAAAGTGGATAAAAAAGGAACCATTTGACCACGATTATTAAAAATTCAACGAAAATCTTTTAGAATTTTGTGAGACATAATTTCCATTGGTTTTTCAAATTACTAAAATATTTGAATATTTTTCATGAATATTTTTTTTTATATATTAATATTCGTATTCTTCACAACCAGCTTGCTTTAACATAAATTACCTTCTTCATCAAGTCTTAAAGAGTCATTAGCAAAAATTTTAAGTGAACACTTGATTAGGCTTGCATTCACACAAGAAAAAAATCAATTTGAGAAATTAATCAATGTTTTACACTTACTCGAATTATACAAGTATTTTTATAAATTGGAAATGTTTTGCGCCAAAAATCTATGAAGACACATTCATTTCATAAACGTGAAATAGTTTATTTTCACTAATTATACTTCTCAAACGTATTTTACAATAAACCGACGCTTTGTTTCGACGGCATTTTATACTTCCAGTAAAATCATAACATTCAAAAAAAAATGCAGTCGTATAATTTAAGACGAAGAAAATAAATAATCAAACCTATTTGTTTATGGATGCTTTCCAAAACGGAACTGTTTTTGGAGATGACAAACTACTTTACCACTGTGAATAAACTGCTAGGTTGAAATAGCGACTAATCTTTTAACCGGTTAACTGCCGGCAGGTACATGCAGCACGCCGCGAATTTTACGACAAAAATAAAACCTTCTAAACATATCGTTATTGAAAGTGCAATAAAGTATATATTGTATATATTGTAATAAAGTATATATTTTATAATGTAAATAATTTATTTTCTTTAGTAAAAGCCCATTTAAAACGGCGCGTCTTAAGACGTAATTTTTGTATGAGCGGCGCTCCATTCACAGAAAATTATGCGTCTTAAGACGCTTTTGGCAGTTAACCGGTTAATACTTGCTTTCTGCCCTTATTTGTCAATATCAATACTTCAGATTAATTTTATAAACTATTAATATAGTGTAGGAAGGTTTCACTGAGAAGTTCCTAAGTCGTATTAATATTAAGTTTTAATTATTATAATGTATCACCTAATGAATTGCTATAAACAAAACGTTTTTAAACGAAATATTAATTATAACGGTCAATTTATCAAATAATAATTTATTGACGGCTGGTCGGTCAAATAACTATTTAAAAAAACTCAACTGGCCGCTGCTTTCTAGTGGAAATATATTTGAACCCAACACATGTTACTTTATTTTGAAATATTTTCTCATTTTTTTTAAATCACTTTGTAGAAATAAATATAAACGAAATCAATATTTATAATCATATGATCACTTTCAAGACGATATCTGTCACTTCTTGTTGGAAAGTCGTGATATTTCTAATAATAAAAATCCATTTCTTATTACTTTCTTCCAATTAGGTTTTCAGCTTTGGAAATAAATACTAAGAACTGTGTATTTTTAATTTGAAATGATTATTTGACTTTTAAAAACGGTGACGTTAATCATCTTACAACGAATTAAACAATTTACCAAATTCTATCTTATTCACTTTTTAAGTACAGCTAATTTCAATGTTACATAAACAAAACTACAGTTATATATTATATATATATGAAATCATAAAAAATCTTAATTTTTCTACGTTCTAGTAAGGCAATAAGTCGCTTCTTACTCTTTACCGGGAATAACTCAAGTCTACCGGATATTCCGGGAAATGGCTCTTAAAGTGTCTACCCAGCGCCATTACACTAAAACGGTGCGCATTTTTTCCTTTTCTTCTATTTGTGTTCATCTTACGAGAGGGATAAATTAAGGAAAATATTGCGGTTGAGGTGAGATTTTATTTCATATGAGGGAGAAAAATTTTCCGATTGTAATAAATTCCTTCACTTAGTTCACGATAATGTTATTATTTTATTGCATTAGCTTTTGTCTTCTCTTCTAAAAGCTTCTTCGTTTTTGAAGGAGTACTTATGTTTTACATTTATATTATTGCCATATTAACGATTTATGATTATTGCCACTAATGTTTTTACTCACTGAAAAGTCAGTGAGTTAATACTTCTATAAATAAATAAATAATAATGCTAAGCTTAATACCAACATTTTTAAATTATTAAGGTCAGAACCGGGCTTACTCATTACCATCATTAACAACCTTTTTAGCGTATTTCAATGGGGACGCTCAAAATCTGTGTAAATGTAAATATTATAACTTGCGTGTGAGATATTAACTATTTTTATTCATTTTAATGCATATTTTATGACATTATTTGTTAACGGCTTTGCTTGGTGGCAAGTATTCGGAAGGTCCTATTTTGAATGACTTTGTAGCATAAATCTAGTTGAATTTGTTATATGGCGTTTATTGTGATGAATTTTAGGGCAGCAATTAATTGTAGTTTATTTGCAAAGACCTTCAATGTATGATAGCTTCAAAGCAAAATGTCTAACGTTGTTAAATCGAATGGTTTTGGTGGCCAGTTCTATCCTCTTAAATCGCTCGTGCAAAATATTGATCAAAATTTGATAATTTGCGCACGTTGTTCAACGTTATATCCTTCGATGTAATTTGCCATACATATAAATGTACAAAAATAGCAATAATACCACTTTTTCAATATGACTGTAATAACTTTAAAAAAATTAAGCGTTTCTATTGAAAGACCTTTTTTGTACTAATACATTGAAGTGAGCTTACTTTGTAACACGAAATGCAAAATTTTAAAATGCATTCTATTCGATGCATCCCATTACCAGTGTTGTGTTAGTATGTAAACTAAGAACTAAAAAGTGTGCGGGATATTTTATACTTGAAATATTTTCATGAAAACTTCCATGTGTTTCTAACAAAGAAATGAAGTTATTTGAGAAGTTAAATATTTCGAAGACCAAACAGACTTTATATGTGATAGATTCAGTAAATTCTTGTCGGATGTTGCAGATATATGATATAGAGGGCTATATGATAGCCAAATATAATTGAATGTAGTGAATTTCCTTTTATTTCATTAATTAATAAATTACTCACATTATTCAAATATTAAACACCAAGAGTGGATTTACAATGGGATGAATTCATTGATACACAAAATGTTAAAAGTAATGTCAACAAATCGTTGCGTTATATAAAATATTCATTCTCAGTAGAATATGACGCATTCAAAATTAAAGCAATGCATGATATGTACTAAAACTACATTTTTCCATCTTAATTTAATACACACACTCGTCGTGGATTTACATCCTATATCAGAAATAACAATTTAAAAAGAATTTTGAATCACATTTATACGAGTCTTCTCATTTCTAGAGGAAAAAAATAATTCACATCAGATAAATAGCTTCCAGGAAAAAAGATTTGACATTGTTTTTATGGAATTCACTCTTGTCCTTAATAACATGCGAAATAGATATGTGGGTAGGTACATTTTTTTTTTGATTGCCGTTAAAAAAATTAAGCGATGACATCTTGTAAATTATGCAATTAAACACTATGGAAAGTTTTCCAGGGATGATTTCTGACACGAAATATTATTTAGTTTCGTATCAGTATGCGATTATGCTAATGGACTCTTTTCAATTTATCTAAAATGAAATAAGCTTTTCTTTTTCTGTATTGAAATATAAAGAATACATTATATAAACGATTAAATTCATTGGTTTCATACATTTAACTACTATCTTAAGGAGCGGTTCATGGCTTATTTAGCGTTATGAGGTCGTGTCAAATTTGCTCATGCATGAAGAGATCTATACAAGGGTTCAGCCAATGAAATGACTTCTGTTTCGCATGACTACAATATTGAAATATCATTCATGCATACCCACCAAAATTATTAGTGAGAAGTGAGATAAAAGAAATATTTTTTAAGGGCTAAAGATATTTTAAGAAGCATTTTGCAGTACTTTATATATTTTGAAGAGTTTTGTATACCACATTCATATTTAAATGTTTTCGTCGATTCGATATGTAAAATATAGCGGTTTTTTAAGCACAGTCAAATTTATAATTTATTCAGGTTTTATTTTGTATATGTTTTTTTATTATATTAGTTATAAGACAAAAAATTGAAGACTATATTATAAACGCCTGTTTTGTGGAGCAGTGTTTCGCAATGAGGGATCGTTGCCTGTGTCAAGGATGTCGGCGAACTGTCGAGTTGATACATACGTATATTATATTTCGAATGAAAAGTTTATCGAAAAAAGTAGATGTAGAATTTTTTTTTGATTCATTTTCTATTGAAATGAATGTGTATATTTCAATCGACATTATAGCAATTGAGCAGAATAAGTACGCACAAAACTTACCATTCGAAAAGAGCGACACCTTATATTCCATTATGGGCTAGACCAGCAATACTCAAACTTTATTCCTCAGGGCCGCATACCGATTTTAGCTTTTCTATATGGGCCGCAATATATTAATAGTAAACTGTAAATGTACAATACTGCATACATATGTATGTATAATGATGTCAAAATAAAACTATTTTATTTTTCGTGAATATTTATTTATTTATTAAAGAAAACTTATCAGAATAAGAACAAAAAATAAAATATTTTGGCAAAAAAAGGAAATTTTACTGCTAAAAGCAGTCTCCAGGCATATATTTATGACGCGGTATGTAAAACATAAATAGTTATGGTAACTTATATTAACATTCCTTCTTTATATTCTTATAATTCAATAATCGAAAATGGTTCAAATTCAATCAGAAAAATTTCAATCAGATTATTTTATAGGAAATACACACTTGGTGTGTAGTTCATGCTAAAAAATTGTCAGAATTTTGCTTTAGGACGTTTAAGGCTCGTGGGCGTTCATCCTATAATTTGGTTGTGGTGTTGACAGGCTCAACGCTATATGTGGTCAATATTATCAATTGTGTTTCGATATCTATGATTGTTGTTTTTTTTTCTCCAGCATCTTCAATATAAAAAAAACGTAGCGAATTCAATATGCCAACTAATTATTCTTATCTATACCTACATTTATTATATTTATTTACATAGTCTATAATTTTAATTATCTCCTAAATGCCGGCTTTAAAAATATTTGAATGAATAAAATGTTACTTGGTTATGCCTCTTATAATTTGCCATATTACTTTATTTTAAAAAAATAACAAAATAATCACCTATATAAATATTTGTTCCACAATCAAGAATTTACAAACGAAAAAATAACACTTTGAAATGCCAAAACCAATTAAAATCCGCAATTTCAACCCCACGAGTCGTTATACAAATATAAAAAAAAATCAGTCTGTAAAATTTTTAAAGCACACGAATTTGTACGGGGACATTTAAATGTATGCAAATTGTATTTGAAAAAAAAAATGAATCAAGCGTCACTACCGCCATCTGTTATTCAAATATTAAAGCTTCATCGTTCAAATTTTCCTAACTACGACATAATGTAGGCACAAAATATATATGGGGATGTACAAATCGATTTAATTCTATGACAAACGTATGTTGTTCTCTTTCTCGCACGTGAGATGAAATGTGAGGCAGTAGGCCATCTGTATGGTTTCTTAGAGTAATGCCCCGAAAGAGACAAACATATGACGCTATCGTCAATTTCGTATTTGCAGGGTGGTTTTCAGCGATAAGTAAATTCACCGTTGGTTAATGTGAGTTTCATTTTAATTAAGAACCAAATCATAATTATAAATTTGGTATGAATAATGACCAATCTTTACATCTTTTGATAAAATTGGCTGTTTCACGCAGAGTTTTCTAAATTCTATATTTTTTATAGAAATCTAGTAAATGTAATTTGGAAATGTTTGCTTAAAATCTATGCCATTATTCAATGTAATTTTAAGTTATAATATATTCAGGTAATTTAATATAAATATTCAGGTAATAAGTTCAATCTAAAAAATAAATGTAGTTTCATCAAGCTATCAATCGATAATGCTCGCGATGTGCGAAACCAGTCCAGTTTGATATATGATAAAATGAAGATTCAGCTACGAATAACTTTTCGTTCTGTTTTTCCAATATTATGATTTTTGCTAAGCCCTGAAATTGTTGCTATTTTTGCCATATCTATATTTTCTTTTTCGTAAACATCAAATTAACCCAAAATATAATATCTCTCGAATAAAATCAACCTTGAATTGTCTCTTGGAAACGATGCGCACATCTTACAATCGTATAAATCGTTTTATGTCACCCTATACAAGTCGATACAAAAACCCCTCCGCAAATTTCTTCCAGTCTGCGCCTGGCAGTCATAGTGCAGGCAATCCGCATAGCTCCGAAAATATTTTGATGAAATTTTGTTTTCGTTCTTACGACAGTTAGTAAAATTACGTTTTCGAGATTTATTTTTGCATTACTTTTTTCTGCGATAAGGCATTTTTTTTTTTTTTTTGTTATAAGCAGTTCAATTTGATTTTATTAGAGTTAGTATAAATATGTTGCTTGTTAAAATGCTTAACATAGTGTGTTAATGTGTATTTACTTTTATTTATAGTTTTTATTTTTTTATTTATAGGGAATATTTGGAAAAAACGTTCTAAATTCGGATTCGGATTCTCAAAAACATGGTAAGTATTATTCAATTCTTACTATTGATATATATTTCTGATGGTTTAATGAAAATACTGAAATTTCAGTTCATATAAACAAACAAATCAATTTTTTTTCTACATATTTTTTTGCAGTATGGTTTTGTGAATTACGCTCTTGAACTCCTAGTGGTGAAGACGTTTGGAGACGAAACATGGGAGAATATAAAGTAAGTCATAAAACTTGAAATAAATAAGATTCTTCTTGCTTGACTTTAAATCTACCGTTATTGATTCATTTGAATTTATGTTTATTTCCTTCTATATAAACAAACCTCCAAAGCAAAATATTTTATTTCAAATGATGAATTAATGACAACTTACTCTAGCCAACCAATAGCGCGTTCAACAGTTCGACTACACATATGCCACTTTTACAAATTGATTAATAGTCAATATCTTTTAATTTGTTGATTGAATTGGCAATGCAATAATTGGTAGAACTCCATTATAGCACGGTGTTGTACCGTATTTTAGTTCTCCAAAATTTATAACGTATATTGTTGATAGCTATTTCGGCTTACGCGCTCATCAGGATTGTGTTTAAACATACATTTACTTATCTATATATGTACGTTTAAACACAGTTGTGATGAGCGAGTAAGTTAAAATAGTTATCAACTATATATCTTACACATTCAGTAGAACTAAAATACATTGCTATTTTTTTTCGTGTTATCTTTGAATCTGTTATTTTTTCATTGCTTCATATGAATTTTATTACTCTTGAAAACTGCTCGTTTAAAAAATAGTCGATTACATTTTTATCATTCTGTTACCTCTTTATTCTTTTTCCACACTATTTTTACGTAAATACAGATTAGCGATTGTTTTTTTTTTAATAATAAATCGTTTTTCTTTTTAAATATGACCGCTTTCTATAGAGTTATAATGAAACGTCAAAGCCAAACATGTATTTATCTGAATTATCTTATGGTTTGGTGTAAATCGTCCTCTCAAGATGTTGGTTATAAGCAGAAGAATCTGTTTCATATTGAAATGATTGTTTAATTTTTGAAACAGTATGAATACATTGAAGTCCTACTAAATACGGCATGTCTATAACTATAAATTTTTGAAATTCATTTAAATAGCAAACTTTATTGCAATGAGCATCACATATTTCAGCCATCGATATAAACGATTTAAAATTTATACGCACAATTGTAATAAAAGCTCCCGAAGAAGAAGATATCATACAAATATTCGATAACATCAAATTTATAGTGTTGTAAAAAAATATTTACAGTAACTCATAATTGGATAAAAGTATTTTCAGCCACCAATCCGAATCATCGATCACTATCGTTGTATAAAATTTACATCATGTAAACTTATATAAAATAAAGGTTGATAACTTTGGTATTCGAGGCTATGTCTCATTAAGTATTGGAAAACAAAGTTAAGATGATCTGATATTAAAAATTGTCTGCCAGAAAGTCATGGCTGAATCCGTAATTTTTTTTTGAAAGAATTATAGTATTTTATTAAAAAAAGGTAATATTATTTAAATGTATTATTTTAAGTAATGTACTTTGATAGAAAAGCGGCAGATGTTCAAATGGAAGGTCAGTTCCTGGTGAGGCAGATTTACGAGGATGAGATAACGTATAATCTGATATATGCGGCAGTCGAACTTTTGCGTAAGTATTCTCAAACATTACGTTTTAAAACATTCAGGGATTGTATCTTTAATATGAAAATCTTTTTTTGGATACTGGAAAATTGGTGTATGCACACCGGAAGCATAGGAGACCGAAACTACAAAATTTAGCAATTTTGTATTCCAAGTTCCGGTAGAGCAGTCTAATATTGCGATGCATGAAATATTTTTGTATATCTACAAAAATATTTACTTTCAATTTTTGTTGTTTATTACTATAGTTATTGTACATATTAAACGTAGAATATTAAATTCTTGTAATCCATTGAAAGTTGTTTCTTTTACATATCTCATTCCATCTTAATATATAATAGTTGACATGTATTTCTTTGAAATAATCTAATAAATAATATTATGCTCATTTTGTAAAAAAAAAATATTTTGGATAGGGTATCGAGTTATTTATTTTCGATTAGTATAATCTATACGATATAAGATGGTTATTTTTTTTAAAGTCAAATAAAGAATTTTGAATCTCATTATCTGAGTTAAGTTATACTATGGAATAATACGATATTACCTAACCATAAATCCCACCTTTGCTCATTAAGGTTGGGCACACCCATGTTCTCTTTTCGCTGATTCAGTCGAGCGAAGTAATTGAGCATTTCTAAATGACTTTTCCTTGTATTTTTTCAGAAATACCAGCCGATGCAATTTTGGAATTGTTCGGTAAAACATTTTTCGAGTTTTGTCAAGATTCCGGATATGACAAAATCTTGCAAGTCCTTGGAGCTACTCCAAGAGATTTCTTGCAGGTAATTAACATTTTTTTTTAAATAATAATAATTAAATAAAAAATATTTTTTATAACAAATACTTCCTCTTGTCTTTTAGAATTTAGATGCACTCCATGATCATCTTGGAACCTTATATCCAGGTATGCGCGCTCCGTCCTTCCGTTGTACAGAACAACCTAATGGTGACTTAGTCTTACATTACTACTCTGACAGACCTGGTCTTGAACATATCGTCATTGGCATTGTAAAGGTATGAACCATATATTTTTTTAATATTATACGAAACAGCCTTTTATATTTTACAAATTGATGTATTAAATCATAAACTATTATTTATTATATTTGACAGACCGTTGCCAGCAAATTGCATGACACTGAAGTGGAAGTGAAGATTTTGAAGACCAAAGAAGAATGTGATCACGTTCAGTTTCTCATAACGGAAACTTCAGGACCTGAGAGAATTCTTGCACCCAAAATCGATGAAATTGAAACGCTTTCGCTTGGTAGATATATGATATAATAGTTTTGATAATCTGTATTTACAACTAAGTTTTCAAGATCTTTGTAATACGAAATACATAATATTAAAAAAAAAATCTTTTTATAAAAGCTTTTCGTGGAAAATAGGTCAATTAATGTTTAAGAATCTTTTTAATATTTATAACGTATTTTTTTTATTCATTATCATCATTCAATCATCATTGCATACATTTAACTTAAAATGAACTTATCTGAAAGGAACAACACGTAGTTTCTTTATGCACAGGAATATATATTGTTTTATATTTATATAATTTATGAGAAATTAATTTGTTCAAAATACTATCATATATGGTTGAAATTATTTCAATTTAGAATACATATTACTTTATTATTTGTAATAGTATTCGAATAAAGTTTATTTTTAGCCAATGATTGAAAATAAAACCCACACGTAAATTAACATTAATTAAACGAAAAGCTCATGAAATAATATTACCCTTCAAAAGTTTGCATCATTAAATTTCTATCGTACAGCGCAATGTTGACTATTCGCTTTGTTAAAATTTGGTTTTGCAAACAAAAGCAGAGTTGTAAGCACAGTGGATGCGTTGCAAAATGAACGATGCCCGAGCAACGTTTCTGCCCTTTAAGTTTTCTGTTTGTTTATTAGAATAAATTGCATTGAGCTCACAACTTCACCCTGCGTTTAAGCTTTGAAATTTATATGCAATTTGAAGTGTTATTTTACTTTTACCACGTAAACAAACATAAAACAAAATTTTACTTTTAAAATATAAAACTAGCTAACGTAATTTTTATGTTTAATATAATTTAATTTTATGAGAAATGATATCTTGTTTGTAAGAGAAACTTTTGTCGGGTTGTTTGTGGGAATGTAATTCACCTATGGTAATTCATTTTCTGGTTGCTTGAACTCTACAGTGAAATGCGTTTCGATTGGTTTTTAGTGTACGGTTTATACATAAATGATTTTAAGGCGTAAATGAATTTTCAGTTCTGTTGCATCGGTGTGATAGAATGCCTAAAGATGCCGAAAAGCGAAAGCCGGCTCGTTAGTGATAAAACATGTGGAATCATACAATGGTGTAACAATTCAAAATTGAATTTGTCAATATTTCTTTTTATTTATTTTACATATTTTTTTAACAGATTTCACAATTTTTGATTAAACATTATACGTAATTAAGCACTGCATATATTGCTCGAAATTTCTAGTGGAAGTCATTACATATAAGAAAATAATTCTTCAATAAATGTTGTCGTTAATTCCAAATACAAATGTTGTCAAATGCCGTATTTTTTTGAAGATTACACAATCTTTAATTACCGCTATCACCTCACGTAGTTTAATGATTCTTAAATTATCTCATCTAGGAAAGCGAATGGTTTTAATTTAATTTCTTAATAGTGTGACGTTTCAGAACCCAAAGTGAGCCCAGCCACATTTTGTCGAGTGTTTCCATTCCACCTGATGTTTGATCGTCGTCTACGTGTCGTACAAAGTGGTCGTGCTGTAGCTCGTGTTTTGCCCAAAGTAACCAATCCTACATGCAAAATTACTCACGTCTTGGATACGGTAACATAATCATTATCCAGTAAATAATAATGATTTTAACACCAGAGCTAAAGAAAGTAATACAATCTTTTTATTACAGGTTCGTCCTCATCTAGAATTGACATTTGAGAATATTTTGGCTCATATCAACACAGTTTATGTTCTGAAAACAAAACCGGGTGAGATGAAAGTTCAAGACGCCCACGATGAATTCGCATCATTGCGCTTGAAGGTATAAAAATATATATTTTATTTTTGACATAATTTAATATAATAAAATCGATGGAATATAATATATGACATTACAATTTTAGGGTCAAATGCTATACATCCCGGAAACTGATTTAATGGTATTCCTCTGTTACCCAAGCGTAATGAATTTGGATGATCTCACCAGGTATAATATCGCTGCCCTAAACATAAAAAAAAACAGTATTCCCGAACAAATAAGACACGACACTTGAATGTCAGCTTTTTTTGAAAAAAAAAATATTTACCGTATCATTTTTTTGTTTAAGAAAAACAACACAATATTCAATACATATATGTGTATGCTTTGAAAACTCTTCGTTATATAACAACTCTAACATGCACGTTGATGTAAGTTTTAGGCGCTATGAGTATTTCAGAGTTCTCTACATAGGAATGATAATATCAATTTTATATTATACCAGATACCTACATTCCTTGCTGGTTTTCTTTTTCCTTCAGACGCGGTCTATACATATCAGATATTCCATTACATGATGCCACCAGGGATTTAGTGTTGATGTCAGAACAATTCGAAGCCGACTATAAGCTAACAAGAAACCTCGAAGTACTCACTGATAAGCTGCAGCATACCTACAGGGAGTTGGAATCTGAAAAACAAAAAACTGACCGGTAAAAATTAGGAGTATAAATTTGTTTCACTGATGTTTTTGTATTTAATCAATGTAATAGAAATAAAATATTTTCCGTGGATTAAAAAGGCTTCATTATATGACAAACAAACCAATTATGAATAAGAGAAAACGTCTTATTAAACGATCATGTTTTTAATAAAATAAATTTATATTATAAAATATTTTGTTGATGTATAATAACATTATGATTTGATACTACTTTATTTGTTGAAAATTCTATACCAGCAAATAACAACAACATTGATTTTATAACGATAAAATTTCAATAAAGCGATAACATTTTTTTTTACATCCATGTAATATCATCATGAGCAAGCTTTGAATTGGTATGTTTTTTGAATAAGTGATTTTAATTGTTGAAAATGGGATTCAGCTTGGGTAGTAAACATTTGAACTCATTCAATTTCCATAGACGCGAAGCCAGGCCCAATTTCAAAATTTACACTAAAATTGCATATTCAAAAAAAACTTCATATAAGAGAAATTTTGAATAAATTCCATTAGTTTTTCCTATAACACGGTGAAAAAATAGCAATGTATTTTAGTTCTACATTTTTTTTATAAGACATAGTTGATAGCTATTTCGGCTCACGCATCGTCAAAACTATTCACGTATGAATGTAGTTCTGACGATGACCGTGTTATAATGGAGTTCTACCAAGTAAATGCCAATTCAATCAATAAGTTTTTACTAAACTACATTTTTAAAATTATTAAACTAATTCAATTTTCAAAGAACTGTTAAGAGAAATTATGTCTTAACGAGAAAATATGATCAGTTAACTTATGCCGAAATATTTAACAAAAATACATATTTTCTTTATTTAGACAGAGATTTAGTCGTAAATTGTCATGCTGGGTAAGTAGTTACAACAAAAAGGGTTTATGTTTAGTTAGAATGAAAACAAAATGATTGTTTTTGTTTTTTAGACTTCTCTATTCGGTTCTACCAATTAGCGTTGCGTCAGAACTGCGCCACGGGCGTCCAGTGGCGGCGCGGCGCTACGACGTTGTTACGCTGCTTTTCAGTGGCGTTGTGGAGTTTGCGCGTTTCTGTGCTCAGAATACCGACTCACGAGGTGCTATGAAGATTGTCAGGATGCTTAATGATCTCTATACAACGTTCGACGTTCTCACAGACCCCAAGAAAAATCCTGATGTCTACAAGGTATTCCCAAATAATGATTTAAACAAATTAATTACGGTGATTTGTTTTGATCACGTATTTCCCTTTCGGCCTAAATATAAGGACTAGCACGAGCAATCAATTTTACACTATTCTGATTTAAAAGAATGTTAAAAGATCCAAGTGAAAATCATTTCCCATGAAATTCTTTTATTTGATATTGGTTCATTGGGAAACCATATGCTAGTAATGGGAGTGTTTTTTGTGATATTTTTTTTCCATTTCCAGGTAGAAACTGTCGGTGATAAATATATGGCGGTATCTGGACTACCAGAACCTTGCGCTGGGCATGCACGTTGGATTGCAAGACTTGCTCTTGAAATGATGGACCTTGCACAAGAAGTTACAATTGATGGACAACCTGTGGTAATAACATGATATTTTTTTTTAAATAAAACGGTATTTGTACGAGAGGTTTCAATTTGGTCGCTTTACAGCTGTAAAAAATGAATTAATAAATATATAAAACAAAACACTGAGTGAAGCAGATTTTATATAAAAAAAACTTTATAGTGAGTAATTTATGATATCAACTAAAGGATGCTGAAGACTGTTTAATAGAAATTCAATAATAAATTTGAACTATTGAAACTTTGTACGATACCACATTCGTCAGTTCTGTTGCATCCATGTAAATGTTGGAAGATGCAGAAAGACGAAACTCGAGTCTTAAGTGACAAAATATGTGGAATTGTACAAAGTTTCAACAATTCGAACATCTAAGTGAGGCTTCCATATAGATTTAATAGAAAAGTACAAATATGCGAAATGTGATGATTTCTTGATACAACATTTTTCAATCAAAATTTTAGGGAATCACAATCGGTATCCATTCTGGAGAAGTTGTAACTGGTGTGATTGGTCACAGAATGCCTCGATACTGTCTCTTTGGAAACACTGTGAATTTAACGAGTCGTTGTGAGACCACAGGAGTTCCAGGAACAATTAATGTATCTGAAGATACATACAGGTGAGACAATTTTTTTTACCCGTATACACTTATATATTATTTGGGTATTTTTTATGCATAATTATCAATTAAATGAAGAGCCAATGTTTATGTAGTACACAAGTGACGGAAAATTTTGAAAGCTTTGTAATCGGTAAAACAGATTGCATTTTAGTAAGGATATGAACCAAATTATAAGTTTAATAACAATCGCCCCAATAGTTTATTGGAATCATCCATGTGTGGCGCTATTTCTTACAAAATATTTGGGTCAGAATATCAATATCGTTTTCAAATATGAAAAAAAATATATAACGATCTTTTTCTTAATATAGTGAAAAACAAATCAATTTAAAACGTACCTACTGATAAAAACATGTTGATATTTTATAATTTTACTTCTTTTTCTCCATTAGGTATCTCTGTCGGGAAGATAATTATGATCCTCAATTTGAGTTGACACATCGTGGACCAGTCGTCATGAAAGGAAAATCAGAGCCTATGGAGACATGGTTTCTCAAAAGGGCTACCACTTAAATGAAGAATCTGCACCAAAAAAATGCTACACATGTTTACGTTTTTAATTTCATTAAGTTTACGTCATCGCTGAAAGCATATAAGTAATACATCAATGTCATAGATCAACCTTTCTTTATGCTTTAGTTTTACAAAAAGGTTGTACACTCATTTATTTTTATATAGAACTATCTGGAATATTAAAATATATGCTACAATCCTTAAATATATCATAAATTATTTAAAAATAAGATTAAAAATCTTTAGTTGAATCAGACATTGAAACAAGAATCATACAAGTTTTTAGATGCAGAAAAGTAAAAAAAGAGGGAGATTTTATTATATTGAATAGATTAAAATTTTCATAGGATTATCAAAAAAATATTTTATGTTTGCTTTGATGTCGATGTGAATTGAAATTAATACAAAAAGATTTTTTAAAAATCAAAATGAAATTTCCAAAATTTTATTATGTAAATAGTTTTCATACATTCTTTTTTTCTGTCACTGAATACAATGTAAGAAGTAATTAAATCATATATATAGTCTTTTAGGAGCTGTAATATATGTTTTCTAGAATAATCTTATATTTATGAAAAATCAATGAAACTATCTACTAAATTAAATTAAATCAATTACTGCAAACATCGCTTTCTCTTTCACTGATTTTTTTTACTTTTATTTAATTTTTCATTTGTGTATTTAAGAATTAATCATGTCAAGAAGAAAAATACTGATCTCTTGAGATGACTGCTTCGTCATTTGTCCAAAGTTAAAGTATTGATCTAGAGGCAAGGTAAATTATTCATACCCACAAATTGCCATATTTCACTTCATGATTGTTTTTCCTTAACTGGACCATTAAATTGATTTATTTGAGTTGATGACCAATACACTTGATGGTATAAATTTGGGGCTTAGACTTTTTTTTCATTTTTGTCCCCATTTTATTATCATCGAGTATTCAGTGTGTTTTCATGCCATTGATATATTACTTGAATTATGTAAAATTTTTGAAGCAGGCTCTCACTTTTCTATAAAAATCATATATAGAATGAGTATAAAATACTTTTTTAACGTCCAAATATTACATCTTACAAAATATTGTAGGACTAAAATTCATTCAGTCATTTGAAGTCTGATGGTTACAGATATATATTGCTACGTTTTTGGAGAGGGCATTTGTTTTATTTTTAATAAAACTATTTTTCAGGATCATTTATTCCAGATAGGTTTGGATATCACTGTCTCATGTTTGCTGAGTATGGTATGGTATGTTATTTACTCCAGAATAATTCCTCTTGTTACTGATTGAAATCTATTCATTTTATTCAATTCATTTGATTCATCATATCTTTTTTTTATGAGAGAAAATAGCTGACACAAAGCATAGAATTCCCGGGTGTTAAAGGCATATGAAGGATTGTCAACGACTGCATAATGTCTATAGCTCTCTTATTAATAATGTTATTTATAATATGTTTTATCCAAGTAATTTCCTTATTTCTGTGTGCCTTCCAACAAGCCATTTTGACTTCACCCATACGTCAAATGATTATATCAAACCATAGTTCAAAGACTTTGCAGCATTATGTAAATATGAATTTATACGTATGCGCAAATCGCTCAAATATTCATGTTTGATAAACATAGAGTCGCGTGGGTAATACCCGATGTGGGAGTACGAGGCATTTGAACCCCTGGCATCCAATAAACTGTTTCAAAATTAGCATGTCCTCAATTATATAGTCATCAAAATAAGTAATAATGAGGTTTCCTAATATTTAAAAAACTGTCAAACTATAAACGCCGAACGTCAAAATAGATGTCTATTTTGGTCGAATATTTCAATCTTTACGATAAAACGGTGAAAAATCATATTTTTTATGACTTACCCGCTATAAAAAGGATCAGATTCGAATTAATTGTCATTAAAGATTTTAACGTGGCGTATAATTTTAATTTTTTTTATGTCTTCATCAAAATATTTTAAAACAGGCTTACATATACATATAGTAATAAAAATTATTTGAGAGATTCTTTGTAATTAAAATTATGTGCAGACAAGTTTTTCTCCTAGATAGGCACCAAAACGGTTAAGATCACAAAATATTTCTCTTTTGTAAACAAAACAATTCGTAGAATGATTTGAACGTAAGATTCAAGGATTTCTTTACATTTATAGATCTTGCTGTGTGGACGAACTCCTCATTAAATTACCGTATACACGTGAAAGAAATATACGTAATCATTTGCTTCACTTAATTTTCTATAATCGAAAATTTGTATAAAAAACACTGAGGTATCCATACTAGGCCAATATATCACTTAATGTTTTTCATTTTTTTTTGAGGTAAGAATTGCTCTCATGTGGGTGGAAACACAACACCATTCGAGGTCTAAAACGCAGTACTAAATAAAATCGAATCACTTTCCATGTATACTTATGTTTACATTTATTTAATATAATAAATCCCTCTGCCAAATAAACACATATCAAACTAACAACATCAGAAAATAGGATTTTTTTATGGAATTAATGTAATCAACACATCTTATAAAATTTCGTTAACCTTATGAATGCTTCAGTTTTACTAATAACTTTAATATTTACAGACTGTCTCCCACCTCAAAAACAAAATTATTTTTTTATATTTAAAAAATAATCACATATAAATTTAAAAAGTAATTGATTTCTTTCTTAGCTTTTTAAGAACTTCACCTGGAACACACATTGATTGAATACGACTTCTAGTAACGTTACAACATATACAAGCACATTTGCAGTTATTACAACAAATTTATAGTTGAATTGACTTTGCTGTTAATCTGTAATGTTGCACACACACATTTCTTCTTTCTCTCTGACTGAAAATATGCAGAGAGAATTTAAAAAAGAACAACAACGTGATATAGGCTTTGAAACATTGGAGTGCTACGGTGTCCAGATTATGTTTGACTTATTTATTTATGATAGGCGGGAAAATTATTCAACACACTTGAATAACCACTATCTCCTCTTAGCGAGCTATTTAAGCCCAGCAATATTAAGTGCTTCAGGATATAATTAATCTTTTCAACCTAATGACATACTCTGTGTTATGAGGGAAAGGTATCAATTGATTTGGGTATTTTCCTTAAGGAGAGTTGTACTTCAAAGACGGCAAAATATCAACATCATATACAAACGAACCAATAAACAAATTAACGATTTGTATTGTTTATTCACACTTTTTGCATTCTCCTGGACTATTTTAAAATCTTATAGATCAGGACAAATATTACATAAGATATTTTGTACTATTAAAATATCGAATAAGTTCGGTTATTCAGGGTCTCTTTACACGGCAACACACATATAAATTAACATAATTGTACTAAAAGTGAATATTTAGTTTTATATGATTCAATTAAAATATAAATGCCAGACCTATTGACAATGACATTAAAAACCGGTAACTTGATTACAGGAACAAATAAATTTATTATATTGTATTTAAATTCAATATTTAAGTTATACAAAAAAACAGTCTTAACGATATGATAAATATCTGGTTTTTTATTCATAGGTCAAATATCGACCTCAAATCCTTGATTCAAAACTATTTTGCGCAGAAATAAAATTCTTACTTTCGTTCGTTTTAAATTATCCTATTACTATTACTACAAATCGGCTAAGAAAAAATTAAAATTTACTTTGATCGCAGATAAATGACGGAATTTAATTCGTTATAGAAACGATCAATAGATGTTTGATTAGTCTCTACTCCACCAAGTCAATTGTATAGGATGGTTTTTTTAGAGGTTTATCGCTTTAAAATGGAATAAGACAAAGATGATTTTTTTAAATAGACATGAAATTTACTTTATCCAAAAGATAATCTTCTGGCATATGACCGCCACGGCTAGCTCGGACGTAGTGTAATATGGTGGTCCAATTTTCGATTACTTTTTCCAACATTTGTGGCCGTATATCGGCAATAACGCGGTGAATGTTGTCCTCTATCTGGTCAATCGTTTCGGGCTTATCGACGTAGACTAGCGACTTCATATATCCCCACAGAAAATAGTCTAGCGGTGTTAAGTCACACGATCTTGGAAGCCAATTCATGGGTCCAAAACGAGAAACTATGCGGTTACCAAACGTTTCCTTCAATAAATCAATTGTGGCACGAGCTGTGTGACATGTTACGTCGTCTTGTTGAAACCACAGCTCCTGTACGCCATGGTTGTTCAATTGATGAACAAAAAAGTCAGTTATAATGGCTCTATAGCCGTCGCTATTGACTGTAATGTTCTGGCCAGCATCGTTTTTAAAGAAGTACGGGTAAATAGTTCCACCAGCCCATAAAGCACACCAAACAGTCAGTTTTTTCTGGATGTAACGGTGTCTCAACATACCCTTGAGGATTGTCATCACTCCAAATACGGCAGTTTTGTTTATTGACGTATCCATTCAACCAAAAGTGAGCTTCATCGCTAATGGACGTAGTGCGCGATACGTATTTCGAACAGAACCATGATTTTTTTTAAATAAATTTGCACAATTTAGAAGCGTTGTTCAGGCGTCAATCTATTTATGTTAAAATGCCAAACCAAATTAACCATAAATCACTTAACAAGTGACAAAATGGCTGTCAGTTAAAAAAGTGTTGTCAACTTAAAGTTCTGCACCTCTAAAAAATACCCTATAATAAATCATTTACCCCATTGACATTGGATCGATGTATTTGCTTATGTAAACAAGAGAATTTCTTTCAATATTCCCCCTATAATATCTAGATTGCATCAAGCAATTTAAGGCAAATCGTAAGTATTATATTGAATTAATAAATCTCATTATATATGTGTAAAGAAGCTAAACATCATTTTTCTTTTGAGTGATTTCACATTGGCGGTAATAATATAAAATTATATCATTTTACTGATATTAGACAATAAAATTATGTAGATATAACTTCTTTTCACAAACTTATGCTTCATTTCTCATAAAAAAATACGTTAAGTCAATTTAAAAATTGTCTTATAAGTAAGGAATATTTTAATGTTCTTCATAAATAATATGACTGCATATCTTTAACAATGTTTTTCAAACAAAAATTCATCGACTTCTTGATATGGCCAATAAAACCAGTCTATTTTATTTTTGTTTGCACGAACAATGAATCTAATATATTTCAAAAAATATGTCGAATATTTCTAGTTGTAGCCACAGCTGCTCTCGCTTCTTTGAGTGCATTTTATCTTTATCAAAACGTTGATATCCAATACACTATACTTAGTGCATTTTTTTTCTTTAATATCTCCACGTGCTTAGCTAAAAATTTAAATTTTGTTTTTAACAGAAATGCGTTCTTAGAAATGGTTGAATTTTACCATTCAACTTTACCATTGGTCTACAATGATAAATTTGAAAATGATATCGTTATAAAAAGTATGCAAAATGCGTTGTATCTTACAAAATTTGTTTTTTTACTCTCCGCCATCATTTTGTTTCTTACCATAACGATGCCCGTTGTATTGTTATGTATGTACAATATGAAAACATTTCCTTTACCGAATGCATATCAGATAACACCGTTTTTCGTTGTGGACTTTTTCGTACAATGTTGTGGCTACATTTGCATGAGTTTAACTTCGTTGTGTTTCAACTTTCTCTACGTGTGCTCTTGTTATTTTTTAGAAGCACATTTAAAAGTTTTTATCAATCAAATAAACAATTGGAAAATCGACTACGACGTAGATAGTTCCGAAGTAAAGAATTTTATCAAGATTTTGTTGAGAAAACATAACATCTTCAGAAAGTAGGTAGCTTTTTGCTTTCTACTGCTCACTGATTTACTTGATTATTATATTACACCATACAAGAAAACTAATATGTTATTTTACAGATCTATTCAACTGTTAAATGCAGCTTTTGGGTGGATTTTATTTCTGCAAATGATTGTCAGTGCATTGGGAATTTGTCTTTCCATGGCTAAATCAGCGGTATGGTTATGTGAAAAAAAATTGTTTATTTGTAAGCTTTTCGATTTTAATTCTGGTACTTCAATAATTCAAAAATATTATTTGTTTTCTGTTCATAATAAATTACGTGTGTTTCTTCGCAGCTGTAATTTAAAAAAATTGTATTATAGTAAATTTCAAGTCACTAAGCATTCCACACGTTGATACTAGTCACAGCAATTATAAGAAGATTATACATCTTTATGGCTGATTTTTTTTTGTTCCAAAACTTTCAGATTAAAGATTTATTTTGTTTCTACACTTGAACGACAGCAGAAGCATATTAAATAAATGAAATTATTAAACACCGTTTGAGACATAAATATTGTATTCTCGTATGTTAGAAAAACGTTTTGATGGCTAGATTTTAGTCAAACTATAATTTGAAAAGTTAAATGATAGTATTGGAGAGGTATACATTAATAAATTTGATTTTTACCACTGAAATCATTAAAAATTCTTTCTCTTTTAGAACATATCAACGCAAATATTGGCTCCTTGTCAGCTATTGGAGATAAGTATGTTTTGTATGGCCGGACAAAAGATCGAAAACAAGGTAAAGAGTATACTTTTATAAAACTATTATTAACATAGTATCCGCTTAACACAGCTAAGGGAAAAATATTGAAAAAATACTTAACCAAACACATCTTAGGTCACACGTGTACCGCGATGAAATGTCAACCACCAAATCATTTTATCGCATCAAATGCATTTGAACCATCAGTTCACCGCACTCGTGGTATGGTGTATCTTGAGTTGTGCTTAACTTTTCTTAATTAACTTCACTTAACAACTTATTGATTACATTGGTAGTTTTGTGTATAACTATATAAATTTTTAATTGCTAATCAAATTCCTTAGATAATATTTTTGGATTAATCAAATCAAAAAAAATCATATCTAGAGCATAGGTGCTTTCACAAGTTTTTATTGAAAAGTTGTTTTATTTTAAATATCTGGTGATGTAAAAGTATCCAGTCCATTGACACTTTTCTATAATGTTGATTTTCGATTTTGGTTATAGAGTATTAAGCTTGTCGAAGCGTTATACAATACTCCTTGGATACAAATGAAGCCAAGCGAAAGAAAAATGATATTAATGGCACTACGACAGTCTCAAAGAACTCTTGTTTCGTGGGCTGGGCCATACAACAACATGTCTCATGAAACTTTAAGGAAGGTAAATAAACATTCTGTTCGTACTAATACAACCTATCATAGAAAATATGATATTTTAACAATATAAACTCGATCAGCGGCTGCAAATATATAGTTCGGACAACTAGGCTAACCATATTGAATCATGCGGAACACCGACGTCTTGTGTATGTTTGTTATTTGTCGTTACGTGTTTAAAATTGGTTGATGGATTTTTGGGTGCAATGATTTTACTAGAATATCTTCCTGGACCACTGATTGGCAAATGTAGATAAAAAGTGCAATTTTTAATTTATGTAAATAACAACTAAACCACTTAAGCTTGAAAATATTTAAAAAAAAAACATCTATTTTTTGACAAAATTTTATAGTCTATGATATTTTGATTTTTGATTTACTTCATCTTCGAACAAGTGATCCCATAACCTTTGAAGAACGTTGAAAACTATATTTTATCATTAAAAGTAGAACAATGACAAACTGTCAGCTTCTAACAAATAAATGAGGGTGTTTGCTGCAAAATATATAATAACATTTTCGTTTTTTGTTGTTTACAGCGGACGGATAAAATATTATATTCTAAAATAATTTCTCGAAACTTCTTCTTTTCAGGTTATCCAAACTGCATACTCTCTTTATACAGTTCTGGCAGAGGTTTCGCATAATGAAACTTGAGCACCAAATAGACAATAAATTTTCAAATGTAGCTCCAACGATCACATTGCCTTGTTTTTATCCACTTGATTTGTTTCCATACACCATTTATTTTATGCTGAAATAGCATAATATCATAAAACAATGTCTTTAAAAGCATTAACAGTATCACAAAACAAATTCTTTATCTCTATAATAAATGTAAAACTATAAGCAATTCTTATACATTGAAAAAAAATATTTTATCACTTAACCCACACTCGAATTTATTGATTGAAATTAGTTAGTAGGTACTGGCATTTTTATTGTATAATATCACATTCTATTTATTTTACCAGCAAATAAAAAAATAATTATAAATAAATAACAAGATTCTTCTCAAAGATCTGAAATAAAAGTATATTTCATCAACACACCAAATCAAACAATATAATTGTAAATTTTGAATAAAATCAAAAAAATATCTAAAGAAAAATATCTTTATAATATAAATATTTTTTTTTCAAACAACGCAAGAGTACAGACATTAAAATCACAAAGTAGACTGAAGAAAAGATGCTGTGTATTGGAAGTTTCGAGCTTTCGGAAGAAAAGTTTAATTATTTATCATTTTGCTATTCTAGTTTCAATACTATCGAATTATTTATATACATTGATTGAATTTGCATTCACTTGGTAGAACTCCATTATAACACGGTGAAAAAATAACAATGTATTTTGCAGAACTAAAATACATTGCTATTTTTTCACCGTGTTATTTATATACATTTATATATTACTTATTGAAAAAATTGTTTTCTAACTGCTGCATTAAATATTTTCTGAGGATGTCTGTTTACAAATATTCAGATTGAATTTTACATTATTGATGATCTTTGCTGATAATTTTCATCCTAAAATTTCGCATCAAAATATTTTTTACTAACTTGACCTTAAAATTGTTGAAGATGATATAGCCGGATGTCTGTTCTTAATACTGAATAGATTCATGTAATAATTCAAATTATATTGGTAATACAATATTGTTAATGACTCAGAAACGAGATGTTTGAAAGAACCTTAACCTTTATATAAAAAAATAGTCAGAATAAAGGGGCTTCGAATTAGCTATCAGTAAATTTTAAGGTTTAAACTGTCTCTTCTTTTCATTTTCTAGGTAATTTATAATTGAGTAAGTGCTCTTTTTTATTTTATCACTCATACTATGGTTTTTTTCGTTGCAAGTATTGTATATTATAATAGTATTACAAGTGGAAGTATTAATGTAAGAATTGTTTATTTTTTCTTAATTTCATGAATTCTTTTTGTGTCATTGTTTTAAGTATATCAACATTCTTGACCGATATTAAAAATAAAAAAATATATGAAAATAGCTTGTATTAAAAGCACTAATATATATATTTTCAAGATATGCTATGCGTACAACCAATGCAAATCATATAGACTTTTAATCAACATATTCAGCATAATTAAAAAAAACAAAACTTTGTCATTCTGCAAGTCGATAAAAAGAATGCAATTGTCATTGTGGAGGATAATTATTATAATTAAAATTCCATCTAAGTATACTTTTTTTCACTTCTAGTAACTTAAATTGTATTTGCGATAATTAGTAATGTGATGTGTTAATCACCTAAATGTTAGCATTTATTACAAGATATAATGTAATTTTAATTAAATTATCTTATTAGAATATGCCTGTAAATATATTATATCGCAACGTCTGCGGACATTTTCAATTAATGTACTAAAAGTGTCATTCAGTCACGTCAATTTTACATTTTGTTAATAAAACATACCAGTATTTTTTGAATCAATTGAAATGAGGCTAAACTTAATTTAAAATAAAATGAAGAGCCTTGGGAGATTCAGTGGTAAACGTCGTTGGATTTGTTAACGGAGCTTGCGGAATCTTATTCTAGTAGTGACACTCATAAATTAACTTTTAAATCGATTCTTAAATTACTGTTCAAAAAATGGACGTTTGCGATGTCTGGAAGCCCTTTTCTCCTCTACGGTACAAAGAACAAACGTAGTGACGGCTATCGGCTATTTATTTTTTTATAATATTTACGAATTGCATCACTGTGTGACGGTGGATCAACAATAGTGTTGTGAGATCACACGAGCTGCAAGGTCTCATAGATCGGACCTTTCAGAAGGTGAGCAGGAAATCTCGCGAACAGGACACGGGTCTGTATCACGACAAAAAATATGCTAACCAATCGGAACCGGTTTTGAACAATTTAACAATCAAAATTATGTCTATTTCGCATTCTTAATTTTATTGTTATCCTCGACTAACATTTCGCATACCTTGACGATACGCGAAACAATCTTTCAAAACATGTTACTCTGTTTTTAATTGCATTGTTATTTTTATGAGATGTTTGATCATATTTATTGTGTATTTAATTAATGGTTAAATAAATTTATTGAATGAAATAAAATATTTGACAGCGGGTATTTCAACATGAATATTTTTATTACATGATTTGAACATTACAAAATCTAAGAGAATATTTTTTCTAAATAAACCTTAAATTTAAAACATATTTTAATCTATATAAACATACTTAATTTAAAAAAAATTAGGTTAAATAACACTCATATTTTTCGTAGACAATAACATATTGTATTCATTGACTAGTCAGTAAATAGTTCGTTAATTAAGCAAACCCTTTATATAAAATAATATTGCATGTGTTAGTAGAATACAGCAATTGCTTAGAATTCGTTACTAGATTTTCTTTAGTTTAATGCAAGTTTAATGATAAGAGCATTTGGATTGAGCAAACATTTATTTCAAATCATTTCCCATATTGAGACTAAAACACTACACGACAATTTTCACATAAATGGTGTTCTTTATATTTATGAATTATGTAAACTCATCTTATCCCCAAAAATGGTTTCACTTACAATCATAGTAATAACTGTATTAAATAGCAATAAACAATTTTCTTCATGTGTCCTGTAAGTCAAACAATTTCTTCATCTGTACTTAATACAGTCTAAGTAAGGAGCAGTAGTGGAAGTGGCTTGATGATTTAATTTAACTTTACCCGCTTCATATCTCTGTTAAGTCTACTCAGTGACTTTATTTGTGAAAGTATTTTAATTGTTTATTTTATATTTTTCATGTATTTTCTTTGAAAACTTCAATTGAAAATAGTATCAGGATACATTTGATTTAACACGATGTAGACTTTATCAGGAAATTTACATAACTTTTTAAATATTTTATTGCATGATTTCATGTCAAAAAGTAAAATGCAAATAAACATATTTTCATTTTATTATGGGAAAGCTTCCGCATTGACATTATGTTATTGACACTAGACAATAAAATAACATAGATTAACCATCTTATTATCGTATCTTTTACTTCGCTTATAAATAACACTATATATATCGATCATTTGACTTAAAAGTAAGGACTGTGTTTGTGTAATGTGTCTCATAACTGGCATAAATAACTCGATATCACCAAGAATTTTAAGCAAAAATATAGATATATATTTTTAGGCTATCTTTCATTAAAATAAAAATAAACAGAAATAGTATTGCATGCCCTTTTTTAATTTAAATTATTGAAATCACTATACATTAATTTCAAACATATTCATTTTTAAAGTTTATCAACACAGTAATTGGCTGCTGGTAAGCTTTTTGAATTATTCAGTTAAATAATGATGATATAATGATTGCAATGTTTAAAAACTTACGTAAAATTTTCCGAAAATTTATAAAATAAATAATTCAGCAATGAAATATTTCATTTCTGTCACTTAAATCTAAAAGAAGTAACCTTGCTTGTTAGGTTTCTAAAGTGAAATATAATACATACCTAGAAAATCAAAATTCAAAACCACACGATATAAAAGTTGCAATTATGGATGATATCATACAATGAGAGGAAGCAAGTTGACTTTTAGCGTACAGCAAATAATATAATAGACTTAAACAATATTGATTATTCATTATTTACAGCTGGCGGGTGTGACATTATATTCTAAAATCATTTCACAAATATAATTTTATAAAAAAAAAAAAAAGGTGGTATTTTGAAGCTACACGCTACAGTTCTATGTTAATACGACTCTAGCAAATATTTCATAAATTAAATTCACAGAAAAAATATTTATTAAAGCCCTTTTATTTCTTCCATTTAAAATATTTATTTATACCCAATAAATACAATTCCATTAATCGTTTAATGTTCAAAAATACACGACATTCAAAATATGTGTAAAAAAAACTATATTTTTCATAAATTTAAAAAAGAATTTTTTTCACAAATATATAATTTATTTAAATGGTTTTATTAACAGGTTATTGAAAGTATTCTCTAATACTGTTATGAAATACGTAATTAATATGATGCATGCTAGAACAGTTTTAGAACCCAAATAGTAAGAGTGAAAAAGTCTCGTTCATTTAAAAAATGTTATTCAATCAATTCTTTTTTGGTTGATTGAATTTTCATATTTACACAATGATTTTTGAATTCCTTTAAAAAAAATCTCTTATCATTAAACAGACTGAAGAAACGAAATATCTAGCTAATTGTCTCAAGCTTTGGAAGAAAAGTTTATGTATTTACTATGATCACAATTATATGATCAAAAGTGTTTGTGAATATATTTAAGTTTTGTTCAATTACTGTTTATTAAAAAAATGGATTGCAAAATGTTGATGAAAAGTTTTTTGGCCGATTTCTCCAAAGAAGAAACCGATCTTAAGCGTTCCGTAGACACTAGATCGTAAACTGGGTAAAATGAAGCAAAAACGTAATTCATTTGGTGAGAATGCATGATGCGCTACATTTAAAACGTGTTTGGTCAATTATGTTTAATGAATCGAGGAGTTTTTGAACCGAAATAAACTTCAATGTGTAACTATGAAAAATATGTTCCAACACAAATCATTTACAAGGCATTTCAAAGATTTGTTTGAAATTAAACACTCAATAATTTGTAGTATTACTTTTTTTGATTTACTAGCGGCGTCATATGCAATAGTAAATCGCGATAGCCTAAAAATGTGTTGGAAAAAATCTGAACAATTTATATGTATTGTATAATCGATGCTTTTCTCTTGAAATACAATATAAAATAAGTAAGCTCAAAATCAAAAAAAGGTCCAAAAATTACGTTTAAAAGTAGTAATTTATTTTGAGCATAATGAAATAAAAAAAACCAATAGGAATTTTTAGGTAATAGTGGAAATTAATTCATTAAAGAATGAAATATATTGCATTAATTTCTATAAAAAATTACTCTCTTTCAACTGTGATATGTGCACTTAAGTTTTTTTGATTTATTATCGAAAACAATGTTACCACACATATAGTAAATTAATATTTATATTATATATAACAGTTATGATACTATTGGTTAATTAATTCGGTCTTCTTACATGATACAGTTCTCGATCCCTGCTTCGGTATCATTTTGGTAAACTCATTTGTTAGTTCTTAAAATATAAACCTATGGCATTTAAGCTTGCGTGTTTATTAAAATAATTATCTTTTTTATGTGAAAAAAACAACTCATGCAATTTAAATCAAGTAAAATTATTTCACATTACGATATTTTGGTAAAAATCGAAAGTTTACATTGAATTTTACCCACGGCGCTTACCATAATGGAAAAATTAATTCACCTGTAAAATGATCTTTCACCTCCGAAATGACTTTCTTCATAGACTATGTTCACTTTCAATGTAAAGCGAATAAACGAACATTATGAAATTAAGATGAGACTCACTGTTACGTGTTAAGTGTTATAACCCGAAGACCAAAACTGTTGAAAACATTATTGCTGTCTTTGTAATTAAACTGTCATTTATTGGAAACATGGCTGTAAAACTTAAATGTCATGAGAGTTGTAAAGTTTCAGAAAGAAATAAAATTCAAAAATAACCATTAACATATTCAAAAGATATTAGCAACGTTTTACCTAATCTTATAATTAATTATCTGAAATTAATGAACCGGTATCCGTAAATATTTGAAATAAAATTTAATTCAATTAAAATGAACAGTCTCGAACTTTCTGTTGGCATCGTTTTTATATCTTTTGCTACGTAATGGAATTTGTTTTTTGTAAAATATATTCCATCTTACCGTTTGCAAGTAGATATACTTTGAAAATTAATATTCTTATATTACATGATACCAATATTCTGTCTTGTAAACGGAAACTGACTGATGGCTAATATTTTTTTTTTTTGAGAGAAGACTGATTAGATGACAGTTATTTAAAGAAAAAAAAAATAATAAATGAAAAAAGCACAACGTCAAATAGTCATTGTTAAAAACTTTATCCATACTGACGTCTCTAACTGAAAAAATAAACTTTTCCGTCATTTATAACGAAAATATATATGCCTATTAAAACTCCACTAATTTAGTGAAACCACCAAACATGATTAATTAACTGTTCGAAAGCTGATTTCTTCATTACCAAAGTTTTATGAAATATTTGCCATACATTTTTTATCGACAAAAGTCTTCTATGTTTTGATAACCTTACCAGATCATAAACAATAGTAAAGATTAAGTATCTGTACTATAATTTCACTACTGTTTTCCACGTTGAAGTATATTATCATTTATTGAAATTTTTCTTTAAATATAATATTTACATTTTTCTAAATTATTTTATTAATGATGTTTAATTGTAGTTGAGCTCGGGTGTATCGCTCTGATTAACCACGTTTGATTTTACATCCAGGTATTACAACAAAATTGCAACCAGTAAACGAATATTTCCGGCTATGAATAAATTTTCCAGATAACAAGCCAGATTGCATTAACAAACGTTGCAATGTTATTATTCAATACAATGTTGATTATATAACTTCACTGTCATAGTTTTTTTTAGCTATCATGTCAAATATGAATTTAACACAAATATTTGTGATGTTATATAACATTCAAATTTATCTGTCATCACAATTTTTTGAAACAAAACAAACATTTTAATACAATAATGAAATTAATAAATTACATCATTACAAAATTCGAAACATCCACAAACCAAAAATATAAACCCCCCAATAAAAGGGCTAAAGCCATATGGCTCTGTTTTTTGATAACAACACTATATCATACTTTTGAGAGTAGCATGAAATAAAAATTTGCAATAAAAAATATTTTAAATTAAATTCTATAGAAAAAGGGTTTCAATATTTTGAATTTTTCAGAGATTTATTGGAAGGTATATTTTTACGTTATACAAGAATCTCGCGATGAAATCTTAGAAAAAAATACATCATGTCGAAAATATAAAATGTAAAGACAACCAAGATCTCTTTGGTCGCTAAGCAAAAGATCTATTTTCAATCCCACAAAGGCCAATGAATTCTTTGATCATATTCACTCTCTATTGTATGTAGAGGAAATGGTTACCACACGGCGCTTACGTGAATCTCTGGCACCCGCCACTTTTTAACGTTGAATTCCAGGTTTCTTCGGCTCTATCCTGGATAAACTATCCAAAAATCAATCATCCAGGACGGTGGTTCTCGTGTGCGGCCACCAATAGTTTTAGAGTAAATATTGATATTTAAAAAAAATGTGTTTTTACAAATGAATTTGTAAAATTATTATTATTTTTAAATTGAATGAATACACCTGACTTATCCAGCATTTAGTCGAGTTTAAGTAAAGGACCTTTTTTATAATAAAACTGTTCAAAAATTTTGGTCGAAGTTATACGTTGATCATGAATCAAGTCAATATTAACTATAACTGAAAGTGAAAGGTCATTCAATGTAATGCACTATATAAAAAATTCATGTGCGGCCACCAGAGAATTTTGCTCCGGTCACCAACAGTTTTACAGTAAATATTGAAATTAAAAAAAATGTGTTTTTACAAATGAATTTGTAAAATTATTATTATTCCAAAATTGATTAAATAAACCTGACTTATCTAGAATTTAGTTGAGTTTAAGTAAAGGACCGTTTTAATAATATAATTGTTCAAAAATTTTGATCGAAGACGTTGACCATGTTGACCATAAATCAAGTCAATATAAAGAATTAACAACAATTGCTTTATTAAATTTGTTGATTTTACCTGCTGCTACTATATAAAAAATAAAAATTTAAAACTATTTTTATCACACGGTGAAAAAATAGCAATCTATTCTAGTTCTACAAAATTATTTTTTTAAATATAGTTGATAGCAAGTTCGGCTCACGCCACCGTCAGAACTATCTATTCTTTTCAAACGACTATTTTTATCACATTTGGTGCGGCCACGAGATATTTCTATTGGATAGCTGATGTTTATAATGCGGCTACTGTGAAATTTCCTCTGAGAGCCATTGACCCAGAACGATATTTAATTTTACAAAATTTATACTATTTATCAGGGCTGTGGAGTAATGACTCGAAACAGCGCAAATCTGACTTTTACCTTGACCAACAACATGACTTAAAAAGTCTTCTTTGTCAGTTTTTCTTATATTTCCTATTTATGTGCATTAAATTAAACATCAACCAATAAATCCGACAATTTTTTCATTAACATATTCTTCATAATCTTCTAAACGAAAAAAAATATTTTCACAACCCTACTCCGACTCTACAGCCCAGGTATTTATTAAATATTGAAACAATTTGACTGACATTTTAATGATGTTTTTGTATCAACTAAAATAGATAACATAATGTGATTATTAATTGTTGTTTTTTTTTCTAACCTAAATATTAATTTCACATACCGATTTCTTCATAATTGAAAGTGAATGGCTCCGCTTAATAATCTGTGTTACAATAGTTAAATTTAACATGTGCGAATAACAGCTGTTTTTAGCACACCATAATCTTCGAATATAATTCTTTTATGCAGCCAATTAATTTGAGTCTCAAAATTTTGTTTTCTGTCAAAAAATGAATACTCAATCTTGCTAAGTTTTAGATATTACTTACATTACTTTTCGATATAATTTTCCTTCTTCTTTTTTATCAATTTTTACTCGAACGGATTTTATAATTTATGATATCAACTGAAGATGCTTGAAAGAATTTCGATATCAAATTTGACTTGTTAAAACTTTGTACGACTTCACATGTTTTGTTTTTAACGAACCGGGTGTCGCCTTTCAGTTCTATTGCATCCGTATGATATAATGCCTGAATATGCCGAAAGGCGAAACCCAGTCGTTAGTGACTTTACATGTGGAATCGTACAAAGCTTTTACAATTCAAATTCGAATGGATTTAATAAATATTTAATTAGCAGTATTAAGTTAACAGATAAATTTAAACATGACCTATTTTGTTAAATATCATTAAAAAAATACATCTCTTTCTCATATATGTTCAATTCGCCTTCAACTTGTTTTTCTTCACAATTTAAAAATGCAGTTACCAATTACGTTTTTATCTATTATAATTATCACTTAACATTTTTTCAAAAAAAAATATACGTATATTATACTTATAATTTCTATAATATGTAACACTATAATTTTTTTAGTCACAATAAATTTACTTCAATTCTTCAACTAGCAATTCGTTGTTAAATTATAATAGCAATCAATGATTTCATATGAATGTCTCATATCTTTGCATCTAAAAATATTATAAACCTAAGTATGAACTAAATTCATCTATTAAACTATTTCAATATACGTGGTAATCGCAATTTAACTATATTTATCAAAATACATGCTGAAATTTTGTAAATACATAAAACTATAAATGTTATATAAGGTCAAAAAATATAAAAAGGTTCAAAATACTTTGAGAGTTGCCACCTCAGCACCACAATTCAGATTTACTAACATATATATATATATATATAAAAATATTAAAAAAACAGGAAAATATAATCTGAGAATTTATTGATTGAATTGGCATTCACTTGGTAGAACTCCATTATAACACGGTGAAAAAAATAGCAATGTATTTTAGTTCTACAAAATTATTTTTAAAAAATATAGTTAATAGCTATTTCGGCTCACGCCATCGTCAGAATCATCGTCACTATGTTCTGACGATGGCGTGAGCCGAAATAGCTATCAACTATATTTTTTAAAAATAATTTTGTAGAACTAAAATACATTGCTATTTTTTTCACCGTGTTATAATCTGAGAATATTAAAAATTCGAACTATAAACTTGTGGATATATGAATATTAATTATATACGATGCATTTTTTAGATATTTGGTATTTTTAAGCGATTATTTATTTAAATTAATTGTTAAAGTAAAAAATATCACGTCAATGCTTTAATCCTATATGTAAACGAATTAAAAACTTATATAATATTCAAGCTTTTAATGAGCGCATTGTACATGTAACTTTCCATAATATATATATATATATATTCCAGATATAATAAGCTATATTTTGTTTAGTGTGAAAACGTAAGACGATAAAGGGGAAATTCATTTCAAACGCATTACAAGGTGATGTTTATCCTTGCATCGTAGAGAAACTGAATTAAATCCAAGAGTCAGCAGATAACATAACTATTGATACCGATTAGTTGCCAAAGCAAGTCCATTCAAGAGTTATTAAAATGGCGTACCTTTTTTTTTGGTTTTGTCTTTAGAGAGAAGAATGCTTTAATTCTTATTATTTGACGTCAGCTGTTGAACGCATGTGTCTTAATCAATATATAATGTATGTATAATAATAAATATAATTTAATGATTTATGAGATGAAAGTTGATAGATACATTCGAAATGAATTATTGAGAAAACATGTCCATGTTTATTTTCAAATTATGGAAAGTAGAGTGTTTCAAAACGTTCTTTACCATCGCGTTTTTTCTTTCATTTCACCACAAATATTTTTAATACCTCTATACTCATAACATTACTTTGATATTATATTCAAAAATGATTTTTATACAATATACCAATGAGTCTCATAAATAATTTAGAAACAGCACATTTCTCATTAGTTATTCATAGAGAACATTGATTCGTTTTAATAGTTTTATCGTACATCCTTCAATAGTAAAAATGTTACCAAAGCTCTATCTTTAATAATCAATAGGTGACTTAAATGGCGTAAAATGGATGGATAACTTTTTTTGGTGTTTTTATGTTTGCCAATTTTCGGCGTGTTTATTGAACAACAATTAATTTTTATCAAAGTTTTGTTGAATATTTTTAAAAATCAACGATCTTACTCGTTTTTACTTCTAAAAACATAACTCATTACCCACGTCACTTATTTTGAGGACAGGTAAAATACAGTTAAAGCTTCACAAAATTTTGTGACCAACAAATCCCAACCACATCGGTGGCTTTAATTGCGATATTACTTTAAAGAGAAACAATCAATATAAGAAACTATCACACCGTTGAATTCACTGTTAATGTTGTATTGCTTTAAATGTCTATAAAAATTAACTGTATTTCTGTTTATGGTGACAATATTAATATCGAATGTAAACCATTTTGTAGACCACACGGTACTTTATCAAAACGCATATGATCAAAGCCGCAAAAGTCTGCAGGCGAAACGTGAGAGTGATTTCGGGGGTCGGTGACCGCTACCATGATATTACTGCTCAGCTGGGCAACTGTAAGACTCGAACCGGGAACCCCTCCTACAATAATCGAATGGGCAAACGAATGAGTGCTGACAAAAGCGAAATTCCAGCTGTTTTGTACGCCACAAACGGACCACGCTTACTACCTCTGCACAATAGTGAGTTGTTTCACAGCTGATTTGGTACAGATCGACTCTGCGTTATTTTGAATCATTTATTGTTATCGATATGTCATTATGAACAAAAGGCTCACTAGCCAAGCGGTAACATCTCTGCTTAATAAACAATGTGAACCAGATTCATATACTGAAATGATCTTACCTTGATTGCAGATTTTTAAGCTATACATAGGAGTTGAAGCCTTTAGAAGGTATAAGAATATTATATTTTACCCTTGTATTAATCGCGAATGATCTTAATTAATCGGAGTATTCCATGAAATGTCCAAAAGAAAAAACGATGTCTTGATTATTACTCATAAGCTATAACTTAAAATTCACATTAAAAATCTTTCTTATACTCAAATCGCACATAAGCATATTTTTATGAAGTCTGCTAAGACGCGTGTTCATTTTAATTTCATGTAAAATAATTAATTTTGTCAATAAGATTCCAGTTAAATTTGATTATCTCAACATCACAATTTCCAAAATATATTTTTTTAGTGGTCAATATTTTCATTCACGTACATAAAATATTTATTTTCTTTTAGAAAACAATTATGGGTTTAATTTATATTTTTTTTTCCAAATCCTCTCACATAACAGCGGAAATCGATTTTTTGAACAACATATTTGAATTCAGCTGTTAAGCCCCTTTGTTAAGATAAAACGGAAAGGGTAAGTTCTTACACAGTCCATTGTTCTGTTCGCTATTCTAAATGTTGTATAAGAAAAACGACAATATTCACGTATAATTCTTATTTTTTTATTAGATCGATTGGAATATTTAATTTGTTTACTACTTACACATTTAAGACGGAGATTGAACATACTCTTCAGTGGCTATGGTGTTAATATTTTTGTTTTATTGGAGTAATGTTTGCTTAAAATTATCTCAATGAAAGAGATAAGAATCATATTTGCTTTGATGACAATTTCTCAATTATCAATGCATGATATGGTATACACAATTTCAGTAATTTTATTTCGTTATTAAATTATGCTATTACAACAGGAATATGGTAAGAAATATTTGATAATCACTGGTTTTTAACACGCATTATAAGATGCTAATTCAAACAGCAAATATAAGAGTCATGATGACATAGATATTTCGCATATTTTTGACATGTGTAGGTGTGACGTCGGAGATCGATTTCTATTTTCCAAAGTTAAAAAGGAAATAGAGAAAATATTTTGACTACTACGAGACAAAAATTGAACACCATTCTTTTTAAATTTGCTTAAGTGATCAAGAACACACTAATTATAAAATAATAACGCTAACAATAGATATAAGTTACTGTGCGTATAAAAACAAACTTACGGATTCACTTAACATTGTTGCTAATTATTGTTTTTAAAAGATTGTGGGAATCAATTATCCCAGTTTTCTAGAAAGTGTTTGGTAGGATTAGAGTATACAATCACCGAAAGATTTTTAATGAAATTGAGATGTTTAGATATTTTCTGCGTGATATATGATAGACAATATAGATAATAAAAAAAAAACAATCCAAAATATTGATAAAGCTTAAAAAATATTACTTGTTAGTAAAATTTGTAAATTTTAAGGCAATGCAATAAGTAGTTTTGTTTTTATGTTTTGATATTTTGGTTAAAGCGATTATTTTGAAGAATTGAACAATAAAAATTTTCATTCGTCACAATTGAACATAAAATAAACATACTGATGACAAGTCTTTTTTATTTAATATCTAATCAAGACTCAACTAAGAACATATATTTTTTGATGCCTTAGTCGATTTCGTTATTTTGAGATTTGATTGCAGTTCAATTCGGTATACCCCATGTTTTATTATTTATAATACAAATTATTATATTTCGCGACATAATAATCATGCAATCTCATAAAATAAATTATATTATTATATCTGCGCCAAAGATTGAAATGATTCAATTTGCCTTTGAATACATTAAATTCTAAACGACATTTTCACAGTATTACAAAAGAATCGCTTAAAATTTGATTTCGTGTTAGACGTGTGATATCAACAATAAATTGAATGGATAAAATAGGTAAGTATTGCTAAGATCAGGATTCTTAAACTCATTTTGTTGCCATGATCATAATCTATTCCGAAAATTTTTTAATTACTTTAATGAAATAACGGTTCAGAGAAAACGGCAAACAGGTAAACGGTAAAAGATTTTATCATAAAAGCATTAAAAGTAAACAAACATATTATTCTAATAGGTCAATGTATGAATATTTTAAAACGCTTTTATTTTAACTAAATTATCTTACGTTGCAAATTTTTGACAAAATTGTAGAAAATAGCTTCAAATAACATTGAAATATGATCAGAATATTGTAAAACTTATTTCAGTTTTAAAATCAATCAATTTTCATATTATTTTATGTATTACATATGCAATTAACCATTAAGCAAATACATAAATTGACATCAAATTTAATTTTTATATTTATCATTTGAAACGTTTCACTTAATTAAAAAAAAAGACTTTATAGACGCTCTATTGCAATAATTTATAAGCTTTAAATTAGTACCGCTAAACAAACTAAACAAAGAAAATTATGTTTCACTTATAGATGTGTTCAGCGTATTCGTTTTAAACAGAACCGGTTTCACTCTAATAATGCGCAGTTAAAATAATTGAACAAAACCGGCTATTCTTTGACTCTAATTAGGAATATCTTAGCAATGGCATAATAAAAAAATATTACATAACTAAAAAAACTTATGTGATGTTTGTGTATAAAGTAATTTTATTTCAGGGAGAGATGTTTTATTTCATTTTGACATATCTTTAAAAAAATATCAATAGAAATCAAAACAAAATTTATTATAAGAATTGTATTTCTATTTTATACGATATGCCCTCCGAGGTATCATGGAATAGTAATGATTATATTTTTAAGGTAACTGTCATCTTAACTTAGCTTGTACGGTTCATAAGAGACAAAACGAACTTATCTTTATAGTAAATATTAGTATGTGCCACGATGAAAAATTAGCAATGTATTTTAGTTCTACAACATTTTTTATAAGATATAGTGGATAGCTATTTCGACTCACGCCATTGTCAGAACTATGTTTAAACGTACATTTGCTTATCTTTATATATATCTTTTCTTTTGTTTTAACAACCTAACTTATATCGTGCTTACAAAAAAAATCTACACAGCTATATATAGATAAGCAAATTAACTTTTAAACATAGTTATGACGATGGAGTGAGCCGAAATAGCTATCATTTATATCTTATAAAAAAATTCTAGAACTAAAATACATTGCTATTTTTTCACCATGTTATAATGGAGTTTAGCCTAGTAAATTCCAATTCAATCAATAAATTAGTATATGCTTTTATAAATCGAAGTTATAGTTTTCTTTGTGGATTTGATCACTTTTAGGAATTAATTTTATTTAAACATAATTCAAAACATTTTAATGTATGTAACTCTTATGTTTATTGAAAAATCATTAATCTAAGACTGCTTCTCTTGGTCATTAATACGGTTAATAAATTTCAGTGTTAAAAGCATCTTATTACTTGTCTGGGTATAAATTTACTCATCACATAGCCAGGTAACAGCCTACGTCTTCTTCTCGGAGGCTATCGTATAAAATAATAATATGTTATGTTGACTCGCATAGGTGTTTAAACAGTTTCACAGACAAGTCTTCTACTAACGTAAGTTGACTGAGAATAGAATTAAATGTTCTTCTATCATCTTATGAGTCGTCTCAAATCAACCGTGGGTTTCTTCATAATTGTTGAAAAAAACTGTATAATTACAAATATACTCTAATTATCTAAGTACATTTCGAATTTTGAACAGAAAAGCTAGCAAGTGAAAAAATCGTTTCATTTTTTCAGGAGATTTTCTTTGTACACATTAACATGAAGAAATTATATAATATAGTAAGTAACTAACTTTAATATACTCCATAGTGGTCTTTTTATTTTTTGTGGACCACAGTACGGCTACTATTGATTAATTTTGAACATTTTAGATTCAAATGTGAACTCAATGCTGCTCACTGTAGTAGATTGGACAATTGTTAAAAAAACAAAAATATGATTTTTATTCATATAGATAATAAACACAAAAAGTTTATAGACATTGGATTTCCAAAGAAACAAATTAACACCTTGTATTTTTTATATAAAATGAAGTACTGCTATAAATGAGAGATGTTAATCTCATACACTGATATCAATTGATCAATATTTAGCTTCAATCATATTTATTCCCTATTATTTATTTTATAGCTGAATATAAGACTATTACTTCTGCACAATCATAAACCAAGCACAGTTATAATATTGCATCTTTTACATTTATTTGTTGAAAAGTCGTTAAAATACACAATAATTAATTAAATTAATATAATAGAATAGACCCAGTACGTTTTTGAAGGAAGGCATTAAATGCTAAACATTTGCTGTTTAATTTTTATTGTAAAGATCATATTTTTGACTTAACATTGAACTCCTCGTAACAGACATTTGACTAATAATAAAATATTCTTTGTAATATATTTATTTAATTTTTGATGTAAAATTTTAAAATGTTTACGTATCGTCATTTTTCCCTACCATTTTGTGCAGTCATCGGCTTAATGGTAACAAATTGTTGGAATGCCTTTAAGTTTTTGATGCGAATAGTACATATGCATGGGTTGCTTAGCCAAAACCGGATTGGCAGCGAGGCGTCAGAGCAATGAAATAACAATATTAAAACATACCTGCACGAAATAATCACCTGCGAAGCTGCTAAATCTCTCATTGGCAACTAGGGATTGCAACACCGGTAAAAAAATACGATACCTACCGGTATTTCGATATTTTATTTATAATTCCGGTAAAAAAAAATGTATATATTTCAACATTTTATTTTCATAAAAAATCGAAATAAAATAATTCTAATCGGTAATCTGTGAATGAAAATTAAAATTTTTGCTTACTCAGAATTGAACACGTTATTTGTTGATTGGGTATTTGTAGATCTACGTTTACAAATAATACCTGTAAGATTTTAATCTTATTATCTAAATAATCAGTGTGCACTATTTCACAACAATGAAAAAAAAAATTTGATGTTCAGAAACAGAAATTTATTTATTTCACTGTTCATTGTCGAAACACTAATAAGCCTTTATAAAAAATATTTTGGTATTAAAAAAACGATGATTTTAGTTCCGGTTATATTATTACCGGCATTAGAATCTTTATTGGCAGTCCATGTATGATAATAACACTCTAAAAGCTTACCAGAAATTTTCCTGTTTATCTGGTATTTAAATGCACGTCTTCAATGATCGGTCATTAATAATGTATGAACTTATAAAAAATGTTGGATAAAGAATGTATTCTTTGCATGGTTTAAATCATAATAATTAAAAACAACAGTTTGTTTCAACATTTAAAGGTTCTGTATATACTATGAACATTATAGTTTGTGGTCGATAGTATAAAAAGTTTTTTTTTATTTCATCTACTATTTTGTGGAAAATTCATTCTCTGTGTAAATAAGTGTCACATGTGTTTTAGGCTGTTGAGAAAATCTGTACACACACAAAAAAGTGGGTATACTTTTCTTAATTTGAATATTTTCTTATTAATATTTTTAATATAAAAAGAAAATCAATTTTATTGAACCTAAGCAATTTTTAAATACGACAATGACATCTCTAATACGTTTAACCATAGCTTGCTCTTATTGAGATGCTTTCAATGTTGTTTTAAAGTGAGCTTTCACATAACTAAAAAGTATATTATCGCTTTATTTTTCGTTTATAAATAAAACTATTCACTTTACTTTTTTTTCGTATAAACACAGTTATTTTCGTGCTCATAAAGTGTAAGGTAAACACACTCAATAATAAATTAACTAAAAACACATTACCACCCGACCTAATCATAAAATGGTTTACTTATTTGAGAAGGTCATAAAGGGCGGAGTAAAAAAACTAACTTAATGGAAGTACACAGCTTTAAAGCAATGGTCGAAAATTTAAATATTTAGAAATTAACCGTTTATCTCATTTTGTAGAAGGAGGCTAAAAAGAATCTGTAGTGCTGTTGGAAAATAAATAATTTTGACAAGCAGCAGTGTATTTCTGGGGGTGCAATATAATGAAAAGCAGTGGCCCTCAAGTGAAATTTCACTGTGGCTGCATTATTAACATCAGCTATCACCAAATGATAAAAATAGTTTCGATATTAATTTTTAATATAGTGCATTACATTAAATGATCTTTCAATTTCAGTTATAGTTAATATTGACTTGATTCATGGTCAATGTATGACTACGACCAAAATTTTTGAACAGTTTTATAATTAAAACGGTCATTTACTTCAACTCGTCTAAGTACTGGATAAGTCAGGCTTATTCAATCAATTTTAAAATAATAATAATTTTCAAATTCATTTTTAATACACATTTTTTTCATTATCAATATTTACTATAAGACTGTTGGTGGCCGCAGCAAAATCCTCTGGTGGCCGCACATGAGGACCACTGATGTAGAGGCAGGTAACAAACTTTACAAAGAACTGCGAATACAAAACCTGTTCGAAGATGCGAGCACAGAATCTCAAAGAGATGACATCATCTTTTGAGCTAGTAACGACGCAGGGCCAGAGTTCACGCGTTTTGTGCCATAAATATTAGTAATAAGTGTTTGATTCCATTCAATACGAGCTTATGCAATGGTGGCATAGTAAGGCAGAGAAGACGCGAACAAAAATGTGTGGTCGAGATGACCATTTTATGTTAATGCTGATTGTCTTGAGCATAAGTGATCACTTACAAAAATAGAATTGTGAAATGCTTGTTGGCGACAATGTTTACAGAGAAAATTGTATGAAAATTACATCTTGATTATCTAAGTTGTTAAACGCCAAATGCTTACTCTTTATTTGGATACAATAAAAAAACGACCGTGAAGTAAAACTTTTTGTTGAAAGTAAATTTATTTTACTACAAGTATTGTTTCAGATTTCGCGTTGTGGATGCATCTTAAACAATATCTAGCTGTCACTACTCGTGTCACATTTGGATGGGGTTAATTAAACGATTAAAGGAAAAGACTAGAAGTTAGCTTTTAGCTGTCTCTTGGCACTATTTTTTTAATTATTAAGGAGATGGATGAAAAGGTTTCTGAACATTCATATGTTAACCAAACAAAATTTACAAATCAATATTTCAGTAATCTCATTTGGAGATTTCAGTTCACTACATAATAAGGTTAGCAATTAATACGATAAATATTACATACCAATGACAAGACTATTTATAATGTAATAATAAGAAAACGAAGATTTTTTATACATAGAATATAAATTTATTGTATCGATCGAAGGTGCTTGATGGAATTTCAAAAATTCAAATTTTACAAATATTAAATTTCTGTGACTTAAAAAGCTCATATTTGAATGTGAAGGGCTCGATTAAAACTTTCTATTTTGCTAATTTTTATACTTTCGATTTCTGAATTTACTGTTTATATTTGAAACATAAAATCTTTGCATTCGGAATGTTGTACTTTTAGGGTGTATTGAAATACAAATTATCTTCTCACCATTTATTTTCTATGTCAGAAAATGTACAAATTGATGTATGCAGAAATTCTATTATGTTCAAGAAATATCTTTAGAGTTGTACCTTAATAGTTGTATTATATTTCCAGCTAAATATTTAATTCTTTTTTGTTTTCCATTTTCTATTTATTTATTGTCTGAAAACTGTTTTTAGTATCCCAACGAAGCTTTTTCAAATTTATATAACGAAAGCTTTTGGTGTCGTAAAACTCTCTTCCTTCAATTTATGGACCATGGTCGTTTACTTCTTATTAATGTGCAAAACTCAATAACATCAATCGAGCGATGAACTTAATTTAATCAAATCTTAGTTCATAGCGTTAGTGAAGTTGACTTACATTTGAACACCAACAATTGAGATATTTCGTCATTTAAAAAATATTGAATGCTTTTTTTTATTGAAAAAAAAACTAATTCTATTTTCAAAAATCGAATTCCACCGTTTGTACTTTATTGATAAAGACATAAAATGATTCTCAAACTTTGGAGCCGCTATTGAATATATGAAATCGAAGGTTGTAGTCTTAATTAGTACGATACTTCAGTACTGATAGTAAAAGTAATTGTGAACATTAATCTGTATACATTTTGAACAAAAAAAAAATACTTTAAGGTTTTCTCATTATGTTCATCTTTCAACTATAGTTATTTCATTAGATGATTACAATGTGAGTTTTTAATACAGGTAGACTTTTCCCATTACAAAAGAAATCATTTCTGGTTTGATATTGTGAAAAAATTATGGGATATTTTAGCACATTCTCTTTTCCATATTGGGATGTAGCAAATAACATTTAACTGCCCACGATATAACATAAAAATAAAAACAAATTTTGAAAGTGCGTAATCATCTTTCGCTGAAATAAACACCAACTAAATCACTTATGGGGGCGTTCGCCTTAAAATTACACATCGATTGATTACTTTGAAACTGTTGCATATATTTTTAGGAGTTTTATCTAATAATACATTAAAATCGACTGCTTAATTACATGATAAATATCTAAGGAACAATGTTGTATTGCCCAATGAGCAAATATCTTACATTAGAATATTATAAGTATATTTTGAATGAGTGCTGTGGATAGTCTTTCTAATTATCTAAATTGGTGAAATAAATATTTTCTACATCAAAATTGACTATAACAATCTTACTGGTTCCGTTGAAATGCCCTCCTAAAAAAATCCTTTGCAGTTTCTACTGCGAAAAAAAACATATTGCATAATTTTAAGTAGCAAAAAATATTTAATGCAAAAAATACTCTTTTACAAGTAATTATTTGTAATATATATTAATATTGCGGTACCAGCAGAACTAGTATCAGTTTCACCGAGCAAACTTTGAAATATATACAATATATAACCCATATGCCGTAGAAACATTATACTATCATATATTGAATCATTCGGTAACAATTAATAGTTGTGGCATATATATCAAAACAAGATTTCTCACAAAATGTTCCTCAAGAACACTAAATTTTATGCATATATTAAGCTTAAAGCTTCGAAATGTTTAAATTTTAAACTAATTATATAATAATAAATATATATCATAATCCAGTATTGTCTCATATTTCACTGACAGAATCTTTTCCAACATGTCTTGATAGTTAACTCAGTCAAAGTGAAAACACTATTTTATTTATTCTTTAGTTCTATTTTGAATACATTTTTTTATTAAGGTGTCCTAGTGTATAACCTTTTTAAAGCATTGGACTCAGCGACATGTATAAATGCTTTCACAATGTTTTTTGCAATACTTGAATATATTTACTGAGAGATTCTCGATAAATTTCAATAACGAAATTTTGAATACTATAATACATAATATTGGCTCTAAAAAGACAGAGCAGTAAAATTTTTATCACTTTACTTATTGCTAATTATTAAATAGAGCTTCTTTTATATTTGAAATGGAACTTTTATTAATTTTTTTTTTATTTTAGGCATAAAAAGTTGAGTGCAACAGCATCAAGATGGGATAAGTAAATAAATTACTTTTAATGAATTAACTGGCACTTCTTAATGGAAAGGCGTGATTTTTAAATAATAAAAACTGAATACTTGCTATAATGAAATGTGTTTGACATTTAATAATCCAAAGATAAAAATCTTATTGCTAGATGAAAGATTTCAAGGACGTGCATTTGTTAAGGTCTTTTGTTAGAATGATAATAAATTCATACATCTCTCTAATCCTTTTCATATTTTCAATTAAAACGACTAAACTTATAATAAGTAAATATTCTATCAGAAGTAAATATTGTTTACGTTTGTAGTGAACAAATCAGTGATTTAAAAAGATAAATTAGCAAAGAAACAGTATTATAATAAAAAACATATAATATTTTATGAATATTTTTTTTTTTTTGAATTTGATTTGAATAACACAATTACAAATATATACTTTTACTTTTCTATTTTAAATAACTTTCATACTCCTCTCATTTTTCTGACGACTATTATTCATTTATCAATAGTGTTTTTTAATGAATTTCAAATTGAATTCGATGTGTTTGCAAAATAATTTCTCTTTTTATTATTATTCTAATTTAGTCTCATTTTTTTTTCAAACCTTTGTAAAATCGATATCACTACGCATTTCAATCTTGAAATTTTTCTGATCAACTCTAATTCAAGTTGAAGTAACAGGTAAAATTTATTCAACCATCCGATTAATAATTCACTAGGCTATTGTACAAATTATGGCTGTAACTTCAATTTGAATTATTGAATGAATTGGCATTAACTTGGTAGAACTCCATTATAACACGGTGAAAAAAATAGCAATGTATTTTAGTTCTACAAAATTATTTTTTAAAAATAAAGTTGATAGCAATTTCGGCTCACTCCATCGTCAGAACTATGCTTAAATTAACATTTGCTTATCTATATATACCCGTGTAGAAAAGGTACACAATACATCTTCTCTCCTGTTTTAACGAGCTAGCTTATTTCCGTTCGCAATAAAACTAACAATTGTAAATGAAACTAAAAAGGTGGCTATATCAATAAGTTTAATGCCACGGAAATGGCCCATTACAAAAACAAAAAGACATCAGTCAGTGGATTCAATAATGGTAACTGACATGTATTAGTTTGTTCGTTAAGAATCCATTGTGATAGTTGATATCTATTGATTTCCAGCTGTTCAAAAGACGTCATTCTGCGACCCTTACTACAAAGATACAAACACTTAGGCGCTGAGTGTGAATTTATATTATGTGATTCCTTTATAACGTTATGTTAGTTTAAGCATAGTTCTGACGATGGCATGAGCCGAAATAGCCATCAACTATATTAAAAAAAAAATTGTAGAACTAAAATACATTGCTATTTTTTTACCGTGTTAATTTGAATTATAATTGAGTTATACATTTGACATCTGCTCAGCCCAGGGACCTCAGCTGATCCTTAAATAAATGATTTTTGAAAAAAATATAATTTTAAGTTAAACAGAATTTTTTTCCAATAGTTTGCACTTATTTTCGTTTAAAAAAAAATATAGCACTCTAATATATTAAAAAATACATTCTTTCAGTAAAATTTTCTGCGTTAAAATAATAAAAGGTTATTGAAAAAAAAAGAATCATTGCTTTAAAAATGGAAGAATATACTTTTAAAAGATAGTTTTGAACTATTTTAATCAAAATGAAGTGTATAAACATTAAATCTTTTCACAATATTTAACGATAGCGTTTTCAAGAGCACACACAGGACTTTACTTAACTTTACTCCTTTTTAAAATCTCTGACTATCATCATCTTAAATGATATACTACAAAGAATTATTTACATCGTTTCAGTATATAAATATTGATAGTAAGAAAATGCTATATCCAATCCATGGTAAACAACCTAAGCGTTTTAATTTGATTTCACCATCCATAAGTTTTACATTAAAACGGGAGTGGCTTAAAAAAATTCATGATTCACTGTACCAGTAAAAAAATTAAAAAGATAGTTTACTTTTTTGAATTTTTTTCCTTATTGCAGAATGTTTTGCTGTAAGGTAAAATGAATTAAATTTTCGAAGTGGTCTTCGTCGTTCTAAGAATTAAGATTATATTTAATGGATTTCCCAAAATAAAACTGACTTCATAAATTTGTAGACATCTCTTATTAGATTTTGTTTTTTAGTTTTAATTTTTGGTTTATTTTTTAATTTTTATACATTTTCCATTTTGAAACGAACTTATAATCATAAACTTTCATTCTTTTATAAATTTGAAAACATTTAAAAGAGCTAAGAAAGTATATTTCGTTCAGCAAAAGTTTACTCAAATTTGATTTATTCGATGTGGAAATAAAAAAATAATAATGTAAAAAAAAAAATTTGATTGAATTTGAAAAAGTATTTTTTTTCAGTCACTTAAAGGTTCACTGCTGATACTAAAATTAACGATGGTGTCAAAAGATGGAGCCCAGATGATCAGTGCCAAAAATTATGAATTTAAAAAAAATGGATGGCTAAAATTAGATTTTTATAAATAGAACAGCTTCCTCATTTATGGTTCCACGAATTCTACAGAAAAAAATATATTTTGTTATCAAATGAGTCTGAAATGACATCAATGGAAAAGCCTTTACTTACAAACAAATATAAAAAAAATATTCTAACCATTTTTATTGACGATATTGATTTATATGACTTAAATAAATAAGCTGAAAAAACTATCATATTTTCAATTTTGTTTAAGAATTTCAAACAATTGTAAATTTCAGCAATTGTTATCATGTCGGTATTTGATATCTGTAATAATTCAAAAATTTTAAGGATAAGGTTTTTTTTCCAAATAGCACCTATCGTTGATGTCTCTTTCCTTGAGAATGCTTGAACACATTAACGTCACTGAGTATTTTTCGTGTAGTTTTTTTTTTGTTCTTAATTACATAGTATTTTTGTATGTAAAACTTCATTTTTCATCACCCTTTTTTGAAATAAGAATCGTAACATAACGATGCATATGCCAATATTTAACGCCACTGCTTGTCACCTAAAATGTTTTTAGTATCGATAATGGTTAAAAAATATGATAAATAAATCAAAATGGGTATTTAAAGTTGTCTTTGAATTTTATAAACATATTTAAGACAATTTAAAGTGTCTAGCATGTTTAATATAAAAGCAATCTTTTATGCTATAAATGTAGAATTTAATTACTCATAACATGATTTACTCTTCCACCAGTGAAATTCAATGACATGATAGTAGTGATAGTTACGCCAATGTCGTCTGATTTTAATTATATTTTTCTGATTGGCATTAATAAAATAATTTAAGGCATTCATTTTTTCTATACTACCTATCTATATTTTAATCTAGCTATTTATGTTTTTCATTTGATAATAAGTAACCGTTGATGTATCGTTTATTATTATTTAACTACGCTCATAGATTGCAAAGATTATTTCGTCTTGGATAATAACTTTGCCCAATAGAAAAAAAAAACAAATAAGTTATAGCAGAGAACCTTTCGTTCGAAATAATTTAAGTTAAGAATACTTTTTCTTTTGAGAGCCGAATACAAACCGGCGGTAGAAAGAAACTCGAGGCGTCAGTATACATCCAACTACGAGCGTGGACGGTTATACCCGAACATATTGAAAACCTGCCACTGCATTCTCAGCCTTAGCGCACCTGTTGATAGGTATCAAATTCCTGCGGCGCGAATTTGAATTTCTAAACGGTCGCCCGCGATAAGTTGATACGAATGTGAACCTTATACATAAGTGATTAAGGGATACTGTGGTGTGATACGGATTATAATTTCTTTACTTTTAATGACAACTCACGGAGAAAAACAGGTATTTTAAGGTCAGCTTCGTAGCTTTGCATTTTTAATATTTTTAAAGTGTTAACAGTTAGTAAATAAACTGAATTCCTTTAAAGTACTCAAGGTCACGCAAAACAGTGGGAAAACTAAGTGAAAATCTCTTCATGTACATTAGTACTAAGTTTAGTACGTACTATAAAAAAAATTGCAACGTGCTGAGTGTTTACTGTGAAAGATATTTTTTCTTCTGACGGATTTCTTTTCAACTGTGACTGGTAAATGATTGAAATCAAAGCAAAACGGATTTACAATTGGAATATATGTGCACGATATAAGGTAAATATATTTTCTTATGCCAAATTAATTACTTATAACTATTATACCAAGCAATGCTATTTGTGCATATGTTAAAAAAGAAACAAATGAAAACTCCATTTTCATCGATAACGTAAAACTGCATTCAATTTCAAATCAGATATTAATACAAACCAACAACATAAGCTTTAACCATCAACTCAAAGTCGATTAAAAAAAAACATCATCTCTACATGGTGTAGAAACATTAAAATGTCAATATTTCTTATTGTTACACAATATTAATCGGTATCGCTCGATATGGGAAAATTTTCGGGATTTAATCATAAAATAATCCCCTCAACGTTGTATTTTTTCCTGGAGAGACTCCCCAAAATATATTGTTCATATATGAATATATATGCTTATTTTGTCTTTTGTGGGCTTGATAATTATGAACATAATTCAAACAGATTGATATTTTTTGTTTTAGACGACTTGATATTTATTTTACTACACCGCATAATGCATACATGTTATATATATAATTCAAGAAAAATATTTTATTATTTTATGTAATACATGGTTTAAAATGATTATTCCAACATATTTATTGTTCCTATCAATATTTTAAAAAACAATTAACGCTGTATTGCTTGCATCTATAACTTGTGGTAAAAATTATCAATTTTTTTTTTTTAAATATAAGCTTTAAAGTACACAAATATCAATCACACACCGTTTTTGAAAAAACTATTCTATAGGTCAATCGTACCGGTAGTGGTAATTAACGATACGTTATTTCGAAGCCTTATTTTTTCGAACACCAAAAAACAATCGCAATATTTATACGAAATTTGGATATTACGTATATGATAAGAACATTCTACTGATCTGAGATATTATTGAAATAAGAAATATGTTGGTCTTAAAAAAAGTAATGTTTGATGCCTCTCAAATCGAAAAACTTCAAATACCTATTGCGGTAACCTGAATAACCTGTCACTGAATTCTAGCCATTCAATTGATATCAAATTTTTGTTTATCTATAACTAACAAAATATTTTTTATGTATAATGGCTTATTATATCAAAACTAAACACCATTAAGTACTTCCAATATGAAACATTTAAAATTGCAACAGTTGATATTTAACGTATTACATGTTCTTTGATATGATTCAATAACAATACTTACTGTTTATATTGTAATACATATTATGATGAATAATTGTTTAAACCGTTTTTTTATATTGCTAACGGTTGACTGAATTGATTGCAGTACTATTTTCCTATATTGAAAAACTACGGTTCTTTATTTGCGTTTTTATTATTATAATCTGTGTGGGATTTTTCTATGCAACTCAAGCCGAATTTGTTTGTTATATAAAAAGCAATCTCATCATTATTATTCTACCGAAAACTATGCGAAAACTACAGCATAATTGGGCATTGTTATAAATTAGTGTTTATGAATTGGTACATATATTGTAGTTTTATTTACAAATCTTTTGCTATAAATCATTTTTGGGAATTATTTTATTCTTTAAAATAGGTTTGATTTGTTTACGAATTATAAAAATTCATTATCAGAAAAAACGTTGTCTCTACCAACTAAAGTTCTTTTATCAGACTTACTCGTTACTCAATTACTCAACATGTAACGTTAAGTAGAGATAAGGAATGAGAAATGAAGGATAATAAGTGAACCTTTAGCCACGATCCATTTTTAGGATCAAGCGAGTGAGTGCGCTAGAACACAAATCCATAAAATTCATCAAATAATTATTATAAAGCATCCGTAACTGTAAATATTTTAACCTAAATTCAAAATATTACATGACGAAGGAACGAGATTTTTTGGAAGTTATAAAAAATATTATAAAGCATACATTCGTTTATTATGTTGTCAATGTGCAATGTTAGTGATTTAATTCTGGTGCCTTTTTAAATTCAAACATATTTACAAAATGTCTACCACACGGATTACCTCAATTTTTATCCTCATTTTAAACTATGTTTAAAAGTTAAAGCTATAACTCACCTCACATATAACAAACTACAAATGAGATTTTATTCACGATTTAGCAAGTGAACACGGAAATATAAACACTGTGTTAGTAAGTTGCAATAAGTGTTATAAAAATAATTTAATAAATTAATGCATTGCATATAAGTTTCTTGCGTTGTTATTGATATTAACATAACAGCGGTATCGAAATAAAGCGAATTTATTTGATTACAAAATGCAAGTGCAATGAAATATATTTTGATATATAACATTATCGATGCATTTACTTGATATATCCGGTACGTGATATTTTCGATATCCGTCATATATATAATATTTCCTTATTTTCTATAATGCACATGATAAGATGTTTATAAATCATATATAAGATACGTTTACTTTGACGTTATTTGAAATTATCCAAATAATTTGACTTTGAAGTGGTCATACAAAAATATTTAAATATCTTGTTTTAATAGAACATTTAATTGTTTTTAAGGTGTTAACTGTCACTTCTTGATGGAAAGGCATTATATTTTAAATAATAAAAACACATTTTTTTAGTACTTATTTCCACAATATATATTTTGATCAGGACCGGTTTCGCTCATCGCGAGCATTATCAACTGGTGATCAGTTGATAATGGTCGCGATGAGCGAAACCGGTCCTGATCAAAAAATATATTGTGGAAATAAGTACTAAAAAAATGTGTTTTTATTATTTAAAACATTTAATTGTAATTGATTTTTTACACTTTTTTTATTGATACACCGAATCATTTATAAACCTATTGTATTTGAAAACTTTGGATTTCAACACAAAAGCAATATCAAGTTATTCGGATACCAAATATATGATGTAAAATAAAATAAATATTAACCTGCATAAAACAATATTCTGAATTTGTCATTTGAGCCGTTCAGCTGTCAAACCTACTTTCAACTGATTTCAAATTCTAATCGTTTCGCGTTTATGTGCGCAAGCCTTCCGGTTATCGACTTCCTTAAGTTATTTTTATGTTGTCATTTCAAATATCCGTTGAGACGTATCATTTAGGTATATTATAATAGTGAAACAGACTTTAGGCTAGTATATTATTCTATTTTTTGATATCGTCTTCAAGCAAAAATTGGTGACCAATTAACAGTTGCTTTTCATATCTATTCACAATATTTAAATGAAAAAATATTATCTATTTTGATTCTATTTTGTTTTTTGTCTAAGGAGTACTGTTCTATTCTATTCGATTCTATTTTGTTTTTTGTCTAAGGAGTACTGTTCTATTCTATTCGTTAACCCTACTTAGCCCGCATCGATTTTGTCTTGACCTCGGTCAATGTCGTAGGTAGAACGTATAATACTTCTTATCGTCACCAGCAATATTAATCCGATTTCTAGTTGTATCCATGGTGTTCTGATTCAAAACAACCAATCTCTTGTTGAAGTTTCCTATTAGAAATCACAAAATCAGTATAATCTTATACGGAATCACAATACTTCAGCTGTTAATTCAGCTGGTAATTAAAATTTCTGATGATTAGCAAAAAGCGATTCTTATTACTATAAAAAGTTAAATATTATCAAAAATATGTGTCATCAATTTCTGGTTGCAACCTTTCCCTGAGTCCTTTGATTATACTTTATGATTTTAAAATGAATATCTAAAAACCTATATTTATTATTAATGTGTGATGCAAGGTATTAATTAATCTTGATATTTATACTGAACATACATTAAAAAAATCATATCACTTATGATTTTTTTGTGTGCTAGCATTTATTTTTCAAGAAACGCAAACAGTGTTTTTTTTTTTTAAATGACTTTCCACCATCAAGTAGCTATTAACCGTTAAGAAGTAGTCGATTTATATATTTTTAGCTCCATGTCATAGATTTTTCAATTCAAACTGACATTTCAAAAGAAAAATATTGTTGAAATGTATATTTTGCATAATTTGAAAATTTGGTGTCTAACAGCTTTGTATTTCAATTATTTTATGACTTAAAAAACACAGACCAATCATATTCGATACGAACTGAAACCTCTCAAATAGGTGCGTTTTCTTCACTTTTTTTTGTGACACTAGTCATATTTTACAAGCCATGAAAACGTACAAAATCTTAATCTTTGAGAAACTCAGAAACACTTCTATAAAGGGCATCGTGTGTCATTTTCTCATATTGAAATCGACTAAAATCACGTATGCCAGGATGGAATTTTGAAAGTCCCATTTATTTTCATTACACATATATTAGTGAGCTTAAATTAAAAACTTGAGCAATAGGGTTACTATTTCCATAAATCTTCTCGTTAGTAACCACTTACGCATCGTCTTATGATTTTACGTAATGTCCAAAAGGTATGCCCAAGGCGCATAGTTGATACCTTTATGCCCCTTTCTATTTTTCTATTTGTTCTACAAAGTGACCACAGCAAAGTCAATAAATACTTGCTAATGGTATTTTTCTGTTTTAGAAACGTTTTGATCGCTTAGTTTCACTCACATTATTAGTAAGTCACATACGCTTATTACAAACCGTTGTTAATGATATACCACAGTCATATATACAACACAACAGTATAGCATAATTAAACATATAAAAGGTCGCATAAAAAAATGTAGAGTCGATTGAAAAACCACTGTGCAAAAATCATCTTTTTTTACCAATTACAAGGTTTTTATTGAATTATTTTATGTATATATACTTAAAGTGTCATAAAAGTGAAATAAATATTTTAAATATATAAATACTTGCGGTCCTTCAATATGCAAAATATTCTCTGACAATTTTTGATCCTAAATAAAAAATGTATAAAAAGACATTTTAGAAATGGCTAAGCATTTAATTTTAAATACATTTGTCGTTATGCATATGGATACGTTACATTAGCTTCAAAGAGAAACTTCACGGATCATGACACAAATTTTCTGTCAAACCGATTCGAAATTAATTAATGTAACTGTAAATGAATGACATAATATTTCTTTATGAGTAACTCATTCATTAAATTAGATATGGTCACATAGAGTCATAGAGCACACCATCAATATTTAAATAAAGAACATTGCAATTGACATCCAACTAGATACTATGCAAAACACTATGTTGTCAATCGTTAAATTAGCATACTACAAATTCTTCGACTCTGTGAAGTTTCTGAAACAAATGCGCAGATAATTTCACTGATTGGCAGTCAAGCACACGTGGATATTCAAACACAAGTAGTGCATAAAATTATACATTTTATAACAATTTTATTTGTTAAAAAAGTAAATCCATTTTTGCTGTAAGCGTGTCGAAACAAAAATTATAGTTAAAGGTCATGTCATATTCAATATTATCAAAAAAAAATCTGGTGAATATTTCCATCTAAAGCGAGATCACTGTTTTTAATTAACTAACAAAACGATCACCCATAATGCAATTCGATCACCATTGGTAGATCACCCATCTATAACCCAAGGAAAAATTTACGAAAACTATTTTGCAGAGTTATTAAAGATTTCATACTTGATTTTATTAGCCTACTTACCTCATTGACCATTTGTATTACAGAAATATTAATATTGTAAATGGTCATCAGCTTACTTATCTATATTCAATATAACTGTGTCGTTTATAAGAGACGTGTTTAAATTAATATTTTACCATGGATAACTGTATAAACCTGGAATTATAAATTTGGATAGAATTAAATTGTGCTTAGTCTACTTTCATAGAAAATAATGTTTTGAAATCGTTGTAACATATTTTTTTTTAAATAAAACTTTAATTTGAGCTGTCTTTTCTATATGATCCAATGATGAATACATTTTTAAACCATTTGTTTATAAATAAGCAAATTATTTATTTTATATTGTTTTGGTATAAATAAGCACTATTCTTCTTATTTGTTGCCTAATATTTTACAGAGAAAAATATCGAAATTGGCTGAACTAAACATTTCATATTACTTTTGTGACTTGACGTAGTTAGCTTCTCATTCCCGATATTGAAAATACAAGAAATAACTATGTTTATACAATAAATATTATGTACAGTTTGTGTTCACACATTCAAACTGTTTTAAGCCTATGATAACTTTTCTGAAGATCAAAAATGCCAGTAGACAAAAAAAATGTTGGTGTATGCATTTTTATTTTTGCAGTGAAATAAATTCCAGGAACATTTCAAAAATGTATATTGTGAGATAAATGTCATACCATGTGAAACCACTATTTTACGATTTACATATATACAATAAATTTGCGCTGTCTATATAACTGCCAAATATAATATGACCTATATAAAAAAAAATGCTATTTATACAATATATAAGCAAAGCTATTCTCTGATCTATGATTGTGGTTATGTTATATTTGTTTCGTTTCTTAGACCGTAAAAATGATCCGCACACATTTGATTGCATTACGCCATGGATTTATTTAGATATGTTATATTGCATACCACGCTAGACGTATAAAACAACGGTCATTGTTGATATCAAATTCAATGATAGAAAGTATGAATAAATTCTAATTAATATTCGGTGAGTCCGTAACTAATTTATTATTATTGTTTTCAATCTCAGATAATGTTGGCAATGTATACTTGAATTGAATTTGAACTGGGCTATTTTTCTTTATTGAATAAATTTACATAAACGCTGAATAGAAACTTTTCAAAATTTTAGAATAAATGAAACCTTAACACAGCCTCATAATTTAATTGCTAACGAAAATTTGTAATTCAAATTTTCGGTTAGGGTTTTTATAATAAGTAGAGAGATTTTTAGAGAGAGAAATAAAACTATCATAAATAATATTAAATACACATATTGAACGTTTTATGGAAGTTTGTAAAATAATGCGTAATAAATTAGTAAAATTTTTTAATCAAAGACTGAATAAAAAATGTTTTTTTACAGAAAAAGTAGTTATATTTGATAAGAAACGTTTTTATCTGATATTTATAAAAATATGAAAATTGCAGAAACTATAAAAAAAAGTTGTTGATTTGTACTGTTGGCGTGTTTTCATATCCATGGAAAAAGGGTTCATTTTATTTTGAAGTAAATAAATGCACAAATTACGCTTGTCTCCACACGAGATCTGTGAAGTGGAAATTGGGAATCACTTGTATATTTTTCAAAAACATATGAATGTTACTATAATATATGAAAAGAAAACAAATTATAAAATTGAATAAAAATATCATTTGATGTTATTATCGATGACTCTACAATAATTGCATTGTCTATGATGATTAGTTTTTCGATCACGTAATAGTGTTAGTCTAGCGAACAAATAAATGTATTACGTATCACTAGAACAATGTCAGTAAAAAAAGTTAATTCGAGAATACACGCCATACACCTGACACCGGTCAGTGTTTTGTTTGTTCGACTAAAAAAATATGGGTAAATACTTTTGTGATGACGCCAGGTGAATATTTGTGGGATGTTCAACACGAAAGAATATTTTCATGGACACAGATTATCTATATACAATTTTTGAAGCTTGAAGCTGAACAATTGATGAACCATAATTTTATTATGTTAATAGTTTTGGTTCAAAGTTAATCGAAATCATATCATTAATGCTGTAAGTTTCTTTAAGTTATGAGGTAAATACACAAGTCTACACCAGTTAAGAAAACTTAACGTTTTGATTGTTTCAAAGAATTTGAGAAATTAATTTATTTTGTATATTTTTTTTGCAAAAAATCCTTTCCCAAAAGAAACTGACCGGCAATAAGAGTAAAAATGAAAATGGTTTGAAACATGTTTTTTTTTGAAATTATTTACCTTTACGACAATATCTTTATGAAAGAACAGTAGTATCATTATTTTTCAATATTCAATAATGCAATCTTAAAATAATCAGAAGATACTCTATCAAACTTTAGTAGTTTTATATATAAGACATTTGTGAGGACATTTTTTTTATAGTTATGAGCGTAACGTAGCTTAATTTTTCAGCAGTCAGATTACATCAAAAAGAGTCCAATAAAAAATCAATCCATATTTATCACAGGTATTCAAAAAATACTAATACTTTAAAATCAAAAGATAATCAGTATAATTTACGCCGTTTTCAGAAATCGTATTTGATCCTAAAAGCAATCTAATTTTAGATTTGAACCACCTTGTCATATAAGATGTCAATGTTTCGGTTCATGCCTTCAGTAGGAAGGAGTCTTTCGTCATACTTGGTTTAAGCACCTGAAACCGGGAGTATACGGTATTTAAGGTTCAAAGAATTCCAATAATTTAGGTAACAAATGAATTGATTGCGAATGACACAAAAATATGCTTATCTTTTGAATTTTGCTTAACTGCAAACTTTAAATTTTCTGTATTTATTTTTCACAAGAATGCATCAATGCCTACATCATCAACCTAAGTTGACTGCTTGTGAATTTTTTTACGGTCAGACTTCCGTGAGAAATAATCAACTTCTTTTATTAATTTAATTGTACATTACTTAAGATATTGATTATACCTTAGAGTACAAACCGTGGAGTTCAAAATTATTTATTAGCGATATAATCATGAAGTAATAGACTTCTCAATGAGGTTAGACTCGTTCCACAGTATGTCTCGATGTATATCAGAAATATTTCAAAGTACGGAATAATCGAGATCAAAATCATGTCACATGAGTCGATAAACACAAATTTTCATACCCGATAATCATGTTTAATTTAATTTATTTAAATTGGAAGCGTTGAAATATGTTTGACTAACTGTGAATACCGGTGAAAGAGGCAGTGTAATGAATACGATATTCTGGTTAATAAATGGTCAGTGCCCTGTTCTTCCACTACTTAGTCCATCACCACCCGTGGGTAATTTTCTATAAAGCTATATTAATATTTATTGCATTGTAGCATCAGTTTCTTGTCTAAAACCATCATTTTGTATCAATTACACTTAATATGTTGGAAAATTCCATCAGCAAAATTCACAATTATATACAGGGAAAAATTTCTGGTAAATCATTTTCATTTAATCTAAGCTCTAATTTTAAAATAATAATATGAATGTTTATATAACACACACATATTTATATAAACTGTTCGAAAATATAATATTTATTCCGTAAAATTTACGTAAACGTTAAGTTACTTATAAAAGTATATTAGTTGCAATATTAACAGAATAATGAAAAATATATTAGATTTAAATTATATAAACTTACTCAAGAATAAAAAATCAATGCGGCAGAAGTGAAAGTTTTCTGTTTACTATACAAATCTTTTTAAAAAAATATCACCGTTTCATGATAATTTTACTGATAACCGCTTAATGTTGTCTAAAAGTTTACATGTTTCTACTAATTTTACTTAAACTATTCTATATGCCAGCTCATTTATCAATCACATTCGACAGTGGACAGTTATTATTCATTTCGTTGTTAATATTATATATAAATGCTTTATAATGTATTGAATTCCTATAGATTTATTTAAATAAGCTGTAAAAATATTTTTTGTATCGTCATCAAGAAGTGTTTAATTTTGAGACGAAGTAATAAAAGTATTATCATGACAAATGATTTATTATCATTAAAATTGATATGATGCCTGAAGGTTTCTCATACCTTCAATAGTACGACGCAATCAAAAACCAGTTAAACGTCTTCTGATTTCCAGGTAATCGTGTAAATTTAGCGGTATTCGATGTGTTGTGATCATAACGTGTGTAGAATGTTCGAATTATATTTTGAATGGCATGTTATTGACCATAATTACGATGCACGTAGCTAAAATGCCTAGAATATGAACGCTCTAGCTGCAAGTATATTTTTGATAAAACCTTCAATATGGAGGGCAATGATACAGAAAAGTAATTTTATGGTATTGGAAATTACATGGTAGAGTACTGTTCTAATAAAAAAAAATATTATTGCTCTTTATGTATATACATTCAGATAGTTACGATGATTTTTTTTATTCTGATTAAAACATTTCTATCTTATACGTTATTTTATATCGTATAAAAAACTATAGAAACGAAATTACAATCCAATAACATTTATTTGGTTTTGTTCATTTCCAATTCAAAAAAAAAATCAAATTCATCGTAATTGCATTACGGCAGAGGTTCCCAACCTTTTTCAGGTGGCGACCCCTTTTCATAAAATTCATGTAACCCGGGACTCCCCATACAATCCAAAAGCATAAAAAAAAAATTTTTAGGGTCACCGTATAAGTTGGTGACCTCCCAAAAAACCCTTCGCAACCCACAGGTTGGGAACCTATGCATTACGGTTATCTTCAGATAGATAATCATATAAATAGATTCTTTTTGGTTTTACACAACTTAACTATATTTTTAAAAACACATTCAAATCAAGCGACAAAAACTTCACGCCACACAAAATAAATGAGTTTATTCCATCAAAACTTACGGTTCAAATAATACACTGGTGTTGATAACTTTACAACAACATAAGGACAAAGAGCGTCTTTTGTTACCCACCTGTCTCAGTAATGAGAACCATTTCCTACCCCCAACAATTTAATCATCGTTGCGTGACTGATTGCAGGTGGGTCTACCCTAATCTTATGTGAACTTCTTACACTTTGGTTGTGTGTCATTTGAGACGGTTTCATTTTGATGGGAAACAACGATAAAAATAGAGAAGCTTAATAAAATCGAAGCATTTTTTGAAACAAATATAATGACAAATAAGAACACAATTTTCGAAGAGTACATTACTTTTTGTCATTGGTCAATCGATGTTTTTGATTAACCTAGGAATCTATTTTCTTCCAAAATATATCGAAAATAAAATGTTTTGAATCAAATGTTGTATGTAAAATCCATTTCATGATTAAACAAGTGGAAACTTCTTAATAAAGTATTAAGTGTATATCTATAGCGCTATATTGTGAATTATATTTGCTCATCAATATTACATTGTTTTATTCAACCTTATATTTATTATGTTTATATATCCAGATGTTATTGGGTATTTTTTTAGTAAATTTTGATTATCTATCATTATGAGAAAAAATATATCGAAAGTCAGATATATTTTCAAAATAAACAGAGATTAATAAAATGTAAGTATAATATTGAAAGCTCTTTATATTTTAAAGTTTGACATTGTTTGTTTCCTTGAGTTTATCTATTCCGTGAAATTGCTGCATGATAAATATTACTAGTTAATTTACTAATCATTTGAATATACAATAATATTCAACATATATGAACAAATGAAATGTTTATGATACGTACATATTTTTTTGTCTGTTCGTCATGTTTGTTTCGGTTAGTTTTTTACAATAATATAAAATTATATATAATTGTTCATGGGGGAATAAATCATTCTATTGAAAATATAAAGTACTTCTTACATAAAATAAACAATCGAAATGCAATTAAAAACATATTCTCCACATTAAAAAAATATTATTTATTCATTGTAAAAAGTATTAAAGTATTTAAAATCTTTATTCAAATTAATTCTGTGGCAACATACGGAAATCGATCAATCATAATAATATGCTATATTTCGCCCACATTAAAACCATTATTTTTAGGCTAGACTATGTGTATTCGTAATGGATCCAGAATTTAAATATAATTATGTTGCTCTGTTGAATTAAATATTTTGTATAAATTAATAAAGCCTTATAAATAATCATAGCATTGAATTCATAAAATATCTCAGCAAAATTACATTTCAAATGAAAGTGTATATTCATTCTCGTATATATATAATAGTAAACCAATCCCGGCATCAAACAAATAGTATTAATGTTTTCTTTGGTCTTGAAATATAAGAGTTGTGAAACATATGTTTATCAATGATTTTTTCTAATACATATATTCTACTGATAACTGTAATGTTTCCTGTGATATAATTTTTCTCAAGTCAAGCCATATTTTTACTTGGAATCACATTCGCTGTTACATAAATTATACTAAGGATTTAAAACATGCAATAACGTTGATCTGTTTTGTCTCAATTTTAATTAAAAGCAATTAACACGTATAAAGATCGCAAAATGTATAATATAAAATTGTTTAATTGATATTAATTACGTGTCTAAAATGGTTTCTCGAATCCTTCCGTTTTTCCTCAAAAATTACAAACAAAAAATGCAACTACTTTTTTCAAGTGTCGCAGTTTTTTATTCGAAATGTTTGCCTTATTATTTTGTCATTGTTGGTTGTGATTGGTTAAAAATGAAACATTCACCTTTCAAAAATTGCCACACGTTTTCTCATAAACTTTAACTAATCAAAGTGGTTTTTAGCAAATATTATAATTGCAAATATATGGCAGCATGCCATAATACCTACTCGCATAGCCTTGAAGCTTACATCTCGACAATTTACAACTCATCGAGGCTCACTCAATTCTATAACGTTGAAGTTTTTTTTTGTAACAAATTTTTAAGTATGTAAGATTTAAAAGATGGTAATTCATACTTTTATGCATTGAAAAAAAACAATTTGCGCTTTTATATAGTAGTTATATAATAGTTCGTTATTCTTTTCTATAGCGATTTTTTGCGGTTTTTAAGCCCGCAAAATCGATTCGACTTTTAGTACACAGATAATAAAAATATAGCTAATATAATTTAAACAAGCTAAGACTGAATCAACGAAATTCCCAAAAAACCTTTACAGTTGTAAAACGTTTCGCGCGGACACAGACATACATTATCTCATGCATGTTGTTTTTTTTTTTTTTTTGGTTCTTTTATTGTGTTTGCACGTCCTATATTGAAGAATATCACAATTAAACTTCGCTTAAAAACCTGGAACAGATATTTATCATCATTATACATTTTAAGCATCTGGTTTCCTTCAATTGCTTCCATCCACTTTTGTAAACATTATTGAAATATCGTCTATATTAACTTGTTTAAAAAAAATCAATAATTGAATAAAAAGCAGTAGAAATATAATATGTTAAAATTAGCAAAATATTCTCTAAGATGGGAGCGAAATGGCTACAAAATAATAAACATCTGTTAAATATATATTCAGGTAATTCATCATGCAATTCTGTGACAGACACAGTCAAAAAATACGCCGGTTATGTAAGTATATATTAATTTGATAATATTTAAGATAGTTTATACATAAGGCCGTAAATAAGTTTAAATTTATAATTATAAATATAATGGTGTAGTTTTATTTTTATCAAAATTTTAATTTTGTATAAAACAAATATTTTGGCTCTTATAGTGTCAAACAACTGACGTCAAGTCTTTCGATCTTTCAATACTTTTTCTACTAAAAAAGTAGTCTGCCCACCAAAACAGGTTTTCGCTGCAAGCCAACCAATTGACCAATGCATATTGGCACGTATAAAATTGATGGTTCACATAGAAACCCCCGGGTGTAGATCGCAAAAATATTTAGTTTAGTCATAATATTATGACAATAAAATGACATTTAATTTAGTTCGATAATCAAATATTTACCATCCACCATTCGGTTATTTTTTTGCATAATTTACATGAAATTGTAATTAAAATTCTATATTGGTTTGTAAAATAATGGCATGTTTCGTGGAATATACATTCAATCTAATATGTATACTAGAGTATTTACAAAAATTTATAACCATTACTTTATTACTTTATAAAATATATTTTTAAATGAAAATTATTCTGATTTATATTACAAATAAATAAATTTTACTATCGTTGGAAAAACCAAGAAAGCCTTCATAAAGCGTATCTCTTACGCAGTTATCCGTATCGTTAATCTCTAACAACATTCAATATTTCTAAACGAGTTATAATCTTGAAATTAAATAATTATTTTATTTCTAATTGATTTAATATATTTTATTTATTTTAAATCATAGATAAATCCCAGCCGCTTTTTACTTTGCGATAAGTGACATATAATCAATATTAAATTTGCATCATCTAAGATTAGATCAAACAAAATTTTTACATTGAATAACGGTTAAAGTTTCTCAATTCCCCAAATTGTAAAATGTCTGCGTTGGTTTGTTATCAACTTTTAAAGATATTTGTTACTGCGTTGTTTTAACCAATTGAGAAATATGATTTAAAATTTATTTTTATTTAATTTCATAGTCGTTGATTGACTACGTTGGTTGAATAATTATAAAAAAAAAGTAAACATCACACTAGATGTTAAAGTCAATCAAATTTTCAGCCGACATGATCCTACTGGAATAAAACAGTAATTTATTCATTATACGTTTACAGAAACACTCAATTTGTAACAACCCACCTTTTGCTAAACAATATTAATATTTCCTCGAGGTATAACAAGATAATGGCAATATTGAATGATTCATGCACTTTTTGCTAAAAAAGAAAATTCTTATCTGACATTCTTCTATGCATCTGCCTTAGAGTGGGCGTGTAGAGTCTGACAATTATAAATAATCCATTCAGATTCTTCTAAGCGTAATCAATGACTATGAGTTTGCGTGTAAATGGAGTATTATTTATTACAGCTGGATCGTACTTAATAATACGGCACACTTCTCAATAAAAGCAGTGATCACAAAGTTTGCGAAAAGAGATTATAACGCCATTTTTTTAAATAATTGTTTTTGGCGAATATATCGCCAATTATCATTTATTAAAGTAAACTTATTCCTATTACGAAATAACATGTATGTTGCAGAACAAATATAGAAGACATATTTCGTTGAAATCCATAGACAAAAAGATTTTATATTTGTACATCTCGTAAATATTTTATGAGCACCTTGAAAAGAAAGAGCTTAAGGCTATTAATATAAGTTTTTGTATGATTATTACGTTTTAGTTAGTTTCTGTAATCACCTATTGAACGGTGTGAAAAAAGGATAGAGCAGTTTCTGAAATTTTTTTGAAATAAATACGACTTTTTACGATGTTTTATTCATTAAAAAATAATGCTCCTCTACCAAAAAGAACTGTTAAAACATTGAAAGTAACAAATTCATGCATAGATTGAAAAGTTAAACATGACGATTTTCAGTCTGTCCACAAAATCTATATTTTCTTATATTGATTTCGCTTCGTAGGTTGAAATACAGACAATTTTGAATTTCGAAATAATTACATAAACCAAGTATAACAAAAACATTAATATTATAAAATAATATTTTCTTTGTAATATTGGTGACGAAAACAAATGTATACATTTTTTATCAACAGTATCTTGATCTTCTATTTTGAATAATTCAATACGTATAATATGCACTATTTAACTATTTCTCACTGAACCATTGCATGAGTTTCTTATTTGGAAAACAAAAAATACTTTCTTTTTTTATCCGCGAATAAATTTAGTTTCCAATAAAACGAATATTTTTTATTATTAAATCTCCACTATAACTGTTAATACCCACATAAACGCACTGTGATTACTTTTATTATTTATATAAAATTATTATGATACAAAAATAATTACTAACATGTCAAGAAACCACTTTTGAAGTGTTAGTCATAACATCTAATTGCAACGCAGTTGTAGAAATCGGTAGTTACGAAAACATAATTACACAGTGTTATTCGTTACACTGTATCAAATATGATTTATTCTATCTGACATTAGATAGTTCATTACCTCACGTAAGACACATAGTATCGGTATAGCAAGTATTTTTTATCCTATTTTAATATGACAATATTATTAGAACTTTTTATATCTAGTGCAGCGATCGTAAATTTCACAGAGACTTTATAGTAGCGCACCCTGTGTTAAATATTATTTACCCACAAGATACAAATATAACAAAATACGAATGCTGGCCTCTTGCGCCAAAAGCCAAAAGAAACATCTTCAATGTGATTACAGTATTAAATATCGAACCACATTTAATATTGTTTACTTAATGGTGGAATATGTTGATTTAACCAGAGGGTTTTTGCTGTATTTTACAGATAGAGCAAACTGTAAACATCGGAAATCTCGTATGCTATCCTCTTCTAACAGGTATAATAATAATATATTACATGCGGTTCTAATTTGTCATATCCGCTCGTTTGTAATTTTCTTTATAACTCAGAATTAAGTAAACAAAAAATCTAGTAATTTTATCACCAGTAATCACAATTTAGATATTTGACATATCATGAGCATAGTAATGAAGAAATAAACCAATTATATTTTGTATAGCTTAAAGTCATTCTCATCAAATAAAAATTTCCTTTAAGGTGGTAACTGTCACTTCTTGATGGAAAGGCATGATATTTTAAATAATAAAAACACATTTTTTAGTACTTATTTCGACAATATATTTTTTATTCTACACATTCCATTCCACAAAAAATATGTTGTGGAAATAAGTACTAAAAATGTGTTTTTATTATTTAAAATAAAAATTTCATAAGAATAATCTGTTATGTTTTTAAATAAAGATTGTGGAGTAAATATGTATATATTCAATCTTAAACAACCAGTATATATACAATACAATGTAATTGTCATTATTATATTAAAAGAACTGAGAAAAGTTTACATATTTCATTGACAACAGATTAACAGCCAATCTGCCATATTGATTATTTTTCACTGAAACGATGATTTTTTCTGTATTGCTAATTCTAAAATATCTGTTATTTCGACAACCATCATTGGGATAGTTCCATAAGGCAATATATAATATTTAGTTGACTTTTATAAATGTACTTAAGTAATTCTTTTCTAAACAAATTTCTTCCTCGATTTTTTTGATATTTTATATCAATTGACTTGAAACATGCACAACTTCTCATATAGCAGTGTAAATATTGCAATTACTTAGACATACCTAATTTTTGATGAGATTATATCTCAATGTTAATTAAATCAACAGATCATTCAACCGACCGATATGTTGTGAAAACTCAGAGGCGACATTATTGGAAAGCGAATGGCCAAAGTCTGTGCTTACTGGTTACTCGAACTCGGTAAATCTTTCTGTGAGGTCTGTCTGCGTGCTATATAAGACGAGTCTGATTATCACAGTGGTCCAAAACCATTTTAAACAAAAAAGTCAATGATAATGGTTTATTGTTACTGTCATAAATCTCGAATTCAAAAACCTTAGCACATATCTCAGTCTCGCAATAACAGTATCGCAATTCAAAAATCGTCATTGTTTGAATAAAATTATACCTAGATTCGAAATATCAAAATGTATGTTTTTCAATCGTAATTTGAAATGGCAATATAGCTAATGAAAGGACTTTAAGCCTCTGCACCCGTGAATACTTCCATATATTGCACTTTGACTGTTTTGTATAAGAACTAAATATAATAATGAAGTAATAATCTCTTCTTTTATATCCTGAATTTTTTATTGTTCTGATACCGTTTTCCCTACATTATTATCAAATCTAAGCTGATCATTTGAGCTGTGACACCTTTCTTACAGGGAAGGTGACATATACTATTTAATAGTGTATTAATCTTGAACTTGATTGCCATGAAAATTTAAACTTAAAAATGAATACACAGTTAAATAAAAACAATCGAGGACGATTATTGAAACCTAATTAAATTCTCCGTGAGTCATTTTCCCACTTACCCTGATTTTGTCAATACAGTTTAAGTGTCTGGTTATTCGTTAAATACCTGAATCATTTGTTCGTGAGTAAGTAAATTGGTGTAATAATTATTGTATGATGAATAATTTATACGGGAAGCGACTCCTAAATAGGGTGTCAAAGAATCCCACCTCCCATCCACGTAACAAAACAATATAAATTTACCACGAACTTCCATGTTCTCAGACAAAAATCCAAATTGTTCAAACATTTAAATCATCCAAGTGTCAAATCATCATTTTGATCGAAAAAATCCAAAGTTGTCCTTATGGTGGTGATATTTGCAATAAAATCTGCCCAGCTCTTGATGAGTAAAATACAAGTTTTTTTGCTGATTCTTGCTGTTGTAATTAGACCATTTCTTCATTTCTTTTAAAACCTACCAGATAAAATAGTTGAGTCTATCTCGTTGGAAAGTGAAATTGATAGTAAAATTTTGTATTATGTGGAGAGGAGATTAGAATGTCTTAAGATATGTTATTTAATCAGGTGTTAATAACAAAGTTACCTTGAAATAAATTGACACAAGCTACTTGTTATTTTTCTCTCGTTATGAAAACAACTCCGAATACCTTGTATACTAGATCATTTATAATATTTTATAATAGAAACCTGAATAGACCATGTATTTTATATGTATATGACCATGCTTTAAACTATATTTTAAAGATGTATACGTAACGATGAATATAATATTTTAATTTGGTAGATTATTTTACTGACAGTGGATTGAAATAACTCAGTTACATACGACAAATAAAGTAGCAGCGATTTAATAAACCGAGTATAAAGTAGGATATAAAACATGCTTATTTAATGCGCCATTTGTTGATTTATTTAAATCGTTAAATAAATTTACAAATATCTTTGTAAGACTTATTATAAATAAGTTTTTTACTGAGGTTCTGTAATTTTCGTAACAAGTGGCCACTTTTTGAAGCCGTGAAAATACACCAGTAAGTAATTATAATTGGATTGAAATGAAATAATAACTTCCTGTTGTGAATAATAACGAATTAAAACACTGACAGGTAAAAAGATATACTGGTTGAATTGCGGACCGCCGACGACGCGCTTCATTTAGTCATTAAGAAAAATAGTCGATTCTCGTTTTGATTGCAAATTTGTCCAGTGCTATATTACAGTAAAAGTGAATGATTTCAGAAGAACGTCAGATTTGATAATATAGCGATTGCTTTTTTACAAAAACTTTTTTCTTATATTTTGTTTTCAGTTATATACTTGAACATCTTTATGATTGAAAAAAAATATTTAAGCCTTAAGTTTGAAGATTTTTTTAAATTATTTTGAAGATAAAAGATAATGGTGGGCTTTTGAATTTGGAATATATTTTTTAATTTTTTTTTTAATAATGCTTTTCTTTTTAAGTTCAAACTTCGGTAGAAAGAAATTAATTTAAATGCTCGTTATACAGTAGTAGTGGACGAATTTATTAAAATATCGTGTAACATTAGATGTAGTCCATTGATAATATATACTCATATAATATGGTTTTTTTTATTCATTTTCAATATTACTTTTGAGAAATATCACTTTAAATATAATATTTGAAACAAATTCGAGTGTTCTCTACCCCTGTTCTAACATCTAAATTTTCTTTTAACTCTTAAATAAAAAATAAATAATTCTACAGCATTAGAAATAAATAATGCTTATTATTCATTGTCTTAAAGTCGCGCACGCCTTTGTATATTTAAGTTATTAACAGCGACACTTAAAATTACATTTATAAACACCATACCTACCGCATTATTTTAATTTTTGTTTTGTTTTTGTTCCATTTAATTTATTTAATTATGCTAAGCCACAATTTTCAACGGCGAATTGTGAAACAAAAAAATCATTCTGTATTTTTATTGTGCAATATGACCCCAAACGTTTTTTGTTTGTCATTAATTTTGAACTTACTCCAATTTCATAATAATTTTGAAATGTTTCTACTTTTATAACGGTTGATTGAATTTCATAATAAGCTTAACAAAAAAATCTAATTTTACAATTAACCAAATGTTTTTTTAACATTTTAAAAATTAACAAAAAAATGACCATTTTTCTTAAAAACAATATGTAATCTCTGATATAAGTTTAAATGATGTTGTTTTTATACATATATATCTGAATTCAAAAGACAATTATAGAAGAATGGAAATAAAATTCATCTCTATTAACAAATCATTGATATAAAAAATATATCAATATATGTTATTAAGATTATTTTGTTGTGATTAAAAATTAAGCCATAGAATTTTATTATTAATATATCAGGCATTTATTATATATTGAGAAATTTTTTTGTAATTAAAACAATTTCACCCAACATGACTTTAAGTACAAAATATGTCGAAAAAATATCAATATGTTAAATCGAAAGTAAAATTGATTAAATCACAATTCAATATACGGAGCCAGGAATTCAATTGTGAACATCCTGATCGATGAGAATTATTTCCGTTACACTTATGAGACCAGACCATATTAAATTAAAATCGTAAAATAAATTTCACTCTCGGGGTGGCCATAACGACGAAAATGAGTGCAATGCTTTCTTTTCTCTTCTGCAAGTTTTTTTTTGCAGAAATTTAACTTGCTGAAACGGAAGTTTCTGTCCATATAAGGATGCGAGATTTCTGGAATTTGTTTCGATGATGAATCATTATTGTTCTTTATTCATTCAGCACAATTTTTATTGAAGAGTTTTTGTGAAAGTATTCTTAAATGCATTCAAAATTGCACGTTAAGTTATGTTAGCTGATAATTGAATACGTATTTATTGCAAATAATTCTTAAAAGTCATTTTGTTGCTATAGAAATAAAAAAAAACAACACATTATCTTAAGTATTTCAATAACATCCTGTGGATTATTGAAAGAGGGTATATCAACACAATTGTTCTACGAGAAATTTTCGTTACTCTAGTTTTTCAGGGAGATAACAGATAAATTTACAATCGCGCCATTAGTTCACTAAGTAGTGGTTGATGAGTGTAAGAGTGAAATATGGAATTGAATTATTACAAAAATTAATATCTCGAACATATATGTATAAATCAATTGAATTAAATGATCATACGTCTTTCATACGGAGATGTCAACCGTGAACACCGTAACCAAAACAAGTGATATTAATATCTCGGCTTTAAACCTGTTTAATGCTGACGTATACATACAACATCCAACTATTAAAATGCTATTCCTACCGTTAAAAAATAGTTCTGGATAAAGAACCTTGATATATTTATACAATTTTGGATTAACAACTGAACCACTCTGATCCCGTGTTTTTTAATCTCTTGTAAATTATAATTTACCGTCAAATATGAAAATGTACCTCTAGTCTTTATTTGAATACAATCATCTTAATACTTAGTATGCGCACTGGACCACGTAATTTGGGACAATACGTGAGTGGCCGTGTACCACGCAGGTTGAATCGAAAGTTGGTTTCCATGGATAAAGTTATTTTTTATTACTGCTATTTCTTATTGTCCTATCACAGGCTATGTAAAAAACCAGCTTAATAGTATTAAGATAAATATACACTTCCGTATACAATAAATCGTCGCACCGAAAGCAAAGTAAGACTTTTTGACTGTTTTGATCAATGAAGTGTTGCACATAACAGAAAAAAATCCTGAAACGTTAATAAAATTCACAAAAAGGAATTCCTACATAAAAGAATTTTAATTTTATTTTCAAATCCTTTTAAGTTCAACTCAAGATTAATTGACATCATAGAGAAAAAAAATACTAAATCTTTAATTGACTTTTCCTTTGCCAGAATTTGAAGCTAGTTTACAATAGATATAAACGTTGAATATTTTTCTATTAATCGCAAAAACTGTTCGTAAATCTAATAATAAAAATTTGAATAAAAATCATTTTTATTATTATATTTGAATCTCCACTGATAAAAAGTAAAAGTCTTATTTGGAATAAGTTTTAAACGAATTGCATAAATTTTGTTCTAGTTTTTTGTGTTCATAAAAAAAAAGTTCATATCGATTGCAAAATTTTACACAGCGGATATTAACGATTTTGCCGCTTTTTTCTAAAACTTATTTTAAACATAAATACATAACTTTACATTGGAAAAAATAATGATATGCAGTTCACATGGCTATGGAGAGGTAAGTCTATATATGGGAGACTTTTGAGACTTTATGGAGGTATTCAACATTGTTGTATTAATATAATATTAAAAACGCATGTTTTTATTTCTTTATTAATATTATTAACAGTATCGAACCCTCGTTCGCGTAATACAAATTGAGTCGAAATCGACAAATATCAAATATGCCAGGCTATTATAATTTATGTTGTTTTTTTTATATATATTTATCATATTCACTGTCAGTTCTAGTGTACCCTAATACGATTGCCTAAAGATGTCTTAAAGCCAACGCGGCGTCGTAAATGACTTCATACAATACAGTAAAACCTCGATGTAACGGATCTCTATTAAACGGAATTTTGATATAACGGATAAAAAATCCGGTGAAATGTAAAAAATTAAAAACGTCCTGTTAATATTAAAAATGCTTAAATTCAGGTGTCGCCGCATATAAACAGTTTTAGCTACCATAATAATCACGTCATACGTCTAGCACTAGAATTTCAGACCTATCGTACACATCTGACATATTCTTCGATATCAAAAAGCAACGTCACAAGTGTCCGAAGACAGTTTAATTGAATTTTGTTTGTGTTTTGTATTTTTTCATTTATATCTAAATACAGTGTATTTTCAAAGAAAAAGTTTTTTGATTTATACTTAACCTATTTTTATGTAACGAACATACCCTTCCCCCAATTAGTCTGTCATAGCCTATCAAAAAAATCTTCGAATCGTCCAAATTGTGTAGGTGACATCTTTTCAGTAATTTAACGATCTCAACAGTATTATCATTTAGAAAAAATGATAATGTAATATTGCTAACCTAGCTAGATAAATAAATATAGCATTAATAATTTTTGTAGCTTTTATTTATTTATTTTTCATTGATTGAATTGGCATTTATTTGGAAAACTCCATTATAACACGGTAAAAAAATACATTGCTATTTTTTCATTGTGTTAAATTTGTGGTTTTTTTCACCCTTTTCGATCTCGTTTTATCCACTGAGCGAATTTTAAAGAAATAAATTATTTAACTTCTAATATTTTTCAAGCCCTACTTTTTCTTGAGAGGTTGAGCCTACCTATGGTAAAAAAATCTGCTTAGGTGCTCCATTAGGTGTCCATATGTCTCAAATAGACAGCGGATTTAGCCTATCAAATATATTTATCAATAAAACGATTCCGTCCCTTCTAATTGCTAATATCAACAATTATCTTGTTTAAACAATTATATTTTCCATTCGACTGGTTATACATGGCTTGCAAAAAAGTTTTATTCAAGTAAAAGTGAGGCGACACGAGGCGGTAATGTCAGTCAGCTCTGTCACAAAAAAAAATCAAAATTTCCTCTATCTAGCGAAAGTCTTTTTGGGTCGGTCCGCGTGATTGAACACAGATTTAGAACTTAGAAAAATAATAGCAATACTATCAATCTACATAACAAGTAAAGGCCAGATATAGCCAATTGAGTTGCCGATGTTTGAGAGTCAGTTTCTAACAACCTTACTTCTATTTCGAAAATTATTAGATTACTTTCTACCCTGCTTTAAGTACTATGGGTGAAGATTTTTTAATGTTACGTATTAAATTTGAATTATTTCAAGTGTGAAGAAGAGTTAGGATAGTTACTAAATAGTAGAATAAGATTTTTTGAAGGATACGAATAAAATGTCTAATATATTCACAAAACAAGTCAGATAAGAAAGTAGTATGTATTTTAAATATTAAAATTCGGTACTATTTTCGATGGATTTGGCAGTAACTTTAAAAAATATAGGTTTTTAATATTCAATGAAAATTCATTTTGTTAGTAATGAAATCATTTTCGATGACAAGGTGAATAAACCTTTAAATTTATTATTGATTTCGATTGTATTGCATTTATCTCGCGAGAAAATAACTTCACCTGAAATATATTGCGAATATTTTTGTAAAGGAAACAAATTGTAAAAGAAGATTAAATTTGATTTTTTTTTATTTTTACGCTAGTTGCATACGTAATCAGTTATTGTAAATAAAATTTACTTTATGTAGCCTTAGCGTCGAACTATCTATTAATCACGTTCCGTGAATTCAGAGAAATTTCCCTTTCATGCTTATGTTCTTTTCTCGCATCGTAATTTGAATTAAGAACGATTTCAAATGCACCATTATAAGATGAGTTTTCTTTACAAAAACTAACAATAAAAATTGTTAATGACGACCCGTCTTATTCAAATGCTTGCTTTCGTTCTGTACGCGACCTGAATTTGTCTTTTATTTAATATACATAAGTAATGCTAGTGTACTTTGTGACACAGACACAGCGCAGTGGTATGACTTTTACGACTTCACATAAAGTTATACGGGAATTTCAATAATGTTTTGTATATTTTTATAACTGTAAGGAGATGTGGTACACCAAGTGGAATAGCAAAGGAATTGATTTTAATTTATATTTCTTTTTTACGCTTTAAGTTTTAAATGTTATTAACTTTAAACTCTTGTTGAAAGACAATGAAATTTTGAAAACAAAGTTGAAATTATTCGATTGTTCAAAATATATCTGTAATATTATAAAAAAATACACGATCAACTTTATTTTTTTCAGTTAAAAAAGCACGCATGAAGCTATGTGGGTCATTTGCATTCTTTAAAAGTGGAAAAAATTCAAAAAAAAAAATATTTTCCTCAACAACTCTAAGACGTTTTTCTTGTATTTTTCATGATTTGAATAAGAATTTAGTTGAATTTTAATCTTTTTCCAAATTTGAATTGATGGAATTTCATCAAACACCTTCATTCTATATCATAAATGAAATACTCCCGTATATGTACTAATTATCTTTTATTTTTTCATATCACTACTTAACACCATGTTTTGTTTGATTTAATTATTTGTCACCAAATTTATTTAAAAAAGAATGTATGTCAGAAAAAATGTTCTACGTTTCTTATAAACGCTACTGCATGTCGCCCGATCACGTTTTTTTATTTGATATTTATTGAGCGCTCATTAAAAAAAGATTGATTTTGATAGTGCGGCAATATTTAATTTGCACAGTTGGTAACACTTGTGCTTATTTATCTTTTGTTAGACAGCGCCTATTTTTCGACGACTCTTATAAGAACAAGTATGAGTAACTGCCAATTACATAACGCAATATCTTATAATAGACAATGTTGACTTAAAAAAAGGGATTGGTCGTAATTATTGGCAACAAAGTCTAGAAGAAATGTTGATCTGTTAAAATATTGACTGATAATATTTTTTTTTTCAACAAATAAAAACACATGATGACATATTCCAAATTCAAATTACAAAACTGTTTTGCTTAGGTAAGTTACGCGAATAGTATTAGATACAATAATGAGCGCTTAATATGACGTATTCTCACTGTCTATTTAAATATCATGAAATACAAAATACAGAGTTAATAATAAATCCAGGTAAAACCAGCAATTTTTTGCGAAGGATATTTCCATTCTAAATATTATGTATACTTACTCAAACAAACGACTTTTTTTTTAGACACAGCAATTTTTAACATTAATTACATTTCCAAGATACAACCAATGTTTTAAATATATGATAAAATGCCATATATTTATTATATCATTCCGGAAATGTTCGTTGGCCTTCGCGGATTTCAGAGCCTGACAACTGTGGTCGAATATACTACAATATCATTCCGTGTTTTGTCACCTTAGACACAGAAAAAACAATACACAATATTGTACGTTTAGATTGTATCATTGAATCGTAAACTGGACTCAAAATAAAATATTTATTATCTAATTGATTTTTTATCGTATAGAACACGATGTCTTTGAAATTCCTGGTACTCATTTTTTTTCATAATTTGCTTAATGGCATTTAGCTTTGTTACGGAACTGAACTAAATTCTTAGCCAATGTGAGCTATACATTATTAATGTACTTACAATAATCGAAAACATTCAATGATCAATCACATGACATTAATATTTATAAAATAATGAAAATACGACAAGAGGCAACGAACCCTCTGGAGACATTGTAATAAGAAACTCCTCGTTCGAGAGAACCTCTCTTTTCAAGTACTTGGGCTCTAATATTTCCTCTAGGAATGAGATGACTTTGGAGCTTGCTGACCGACTGAGAAGTGGAAATGCAGCGTACTTCGCGCTAAATAGTCTGTTTAGGTCCAAAATGCTGTCCATCAAAACCAAGTGCCGGGTGTACAACGTGATCATTAAACCGATAGTCATGTATGGATGTGAAACCTGGGGTTTAACAGAAAAACAAGAAAAGGCGATGCAAGTATTTGAAAACAGAATCCTCCGGAGAATACTTGGACCCGTTAATGAACACCACCGGTGGCGCATTCGTACGAACGCTGAGCTCTTCGACCGATACAAACCAAGAATCATTAATGTCATGAGATCAAGAAGGCTCAGATGGGCGGGTCACGTTGTACGATCTGAGAAGTCTAGAGCTCTTCATAAGACTTATGAAGGAACACCAGCTGGCACCCGACCTCTCGGTCGCCCTCGACGGAGATGGGCGGATAACATTCAAAAGGATGTTGAGAGGTTGGGGATAGTCAGCTGGAGAGAAAGAGCGCTCGACAGAGATGCCTGGAGAGAGGTTGTACAGTCGGCCATGGACCTAAACGGCCCCTAGCGCCATTCTATAATAATAATAATAATAATAATGAAAATACGACCATACCTCGTATATTTGATCTTTAAACGCTATTCTTAAGCTCAAAATGAAAATTTCTTGGAAAATAAGAGACCACTTAAAAGAATTTGTTAAGTGTCGTTAAAAAAACATGAATCCGACTCCGAAATTGACCAACAACACGAATCTGACCAAAATAATTTGTAGTGTAATTTTCATATCTTTCCTATTTATAAGCATTAAATTAAATATTTACCAATCAATTCGGCACTTTTACATTGAGATATTATTCAAAATCGCCGAAAAATTAGTCAGGATCACTCATTTTTCACGACCCTAACTCCAACATTGACCAAATACACGACTTCGACTCCGTGTCCACAGCCCTGATAATCAGATAAATATTCATTTTTCCGAAAGAATAAATACTTTTAAATTTATTCCAATGAACTTAAATATGTTCTATGCTGTTGTTGGAAATATGATACATTTTGTAATGACTTAATGATGAAATAGCTTTTAACTTTATAACGTAACTCTTGGTATTGTTTTATTTAGTATATAATAATTGAGTTTGATAGAGACAAAAATCGATAAGTACAACATTTTTTCTTTTTCAAAGATGGCGTGTTTTTTTGATTAGTTTGATAAAAATCCTAAATGCATTTGCAAAATTAAATTATAGCAAGTGTCAGATAAACCAATCTAAATTGCCACTGTATCAAGATGAGAATAGAAAAGGTTATTTATTCAATCTTTGCATAATCAGTAATCACCTTTCACGGCCAAGAGTGAGCCAACCGTAAAAGGAAAAACGATTCAAACCGCTTTTTCGCACAAACCTGAAGATTTTTATGAGGACAATCCGGATTTCACGAAATCGTAATCTTTATAACTTGCATTTTACGTATGCAAATAACAACAATAAAATAGTATAATTCTTTATTTTCAAGGTTATAAGCGTTCGAATCCAAACGTTGCAAGCAATGTTAAAACTATAAAATGCACGGATAAACATTTTCTCGAAACATTTAATAGGATAATTCACAATTATAAATATGTGGCATGTGAAAAAATTTAATCGTTAAGTATTAATTATAATGAGAAAAATGAGTTTCAAATATTATAGAATTGAGAAAAAGACAAAGATATTTGTTGTGTTTCAACAACATTGGTACATATTGATAAAAAAAAATTCAATTCAATAAAACGTTGTGCTGAAATACATATTCTAAGATAGTTTTTGATTGAAGATTGATTGAAGTAAATATATTTTAATTTCAGTCAACAATTTAGATTTGCAGTGTTACGTGATAAACGCGTTTTTTTCTCATAAAAAATATTCAAAATATGGGTATTAGGTAAAATTACTTTAAATATAATATTTATTCAAATTGTAAATGTCCCGGAAAATTTTATGAATCCCGTTTTCTAAAGCCACAAAATATCTAAAATATTTGTTAAATCTGATTTAATTTACGAAAGATACGTTTCAGCTAAATACCAAATCCATAGTTAGTAAAAGATCAAGTATATCACAACTGAGCTAAACGTCCTTGGATGCAAACGGACAACAGTTTTTTTTAATCTTGTCTGCTTCCTAAAAAGGTGTATTGAACTGCATTTCTATTATTGGCGTGTTCGCAAAAGTTATTATCAATTTGATAGCGTATCTTCTGTTTTTCAAAATAGATCGTGTATCAATTGTTCTTAATGTATCTTTTATAATTTCAAAAATTTACTGACAAGCTTAATCATTTATCTATGCAAGAATGTATCTTGTATCGTATACCAGATTCTTATTGCACTTTTCGCTAAATTTAATATCCCTCCCAAAAGTCTGTGAGATTTCCAAACATAGAAGCTATTCAAATTTTCTTCGTTGAATATATTAGTTTGAATATTTGTCGTAAAATTTTGTATTTCGTTCAAAAAAACTTAGCAAAAAAATTGGGAAATTTTTCTTTAAAGCAACACTTAATATGTCTGAAAATTAAGATAAAGGAGCCACGACTATCATATCTGAAGAAATATAGTAAAAGAAATTATTTTATTCGAACATAGGCATATATAATATATTGTCGGAATATAAGAAAATTATACGTTTTCATCAATTAAATACCGAAATTATACAAATATATTTTTAAGCAACATAAATTAAATAATTTTTCAACAATGCCTTGAAAATGAGACGGTCTTTCATATTCATAACTATCTCATTGAGTATGTATACAGAGTTATGTTATTATCTTGATATTCAAGCAGCGGCAGGTATTGTATTATTTAAGACTTTGTAAGCTACGTGTATCTAATTGAGAAGAAAAGCTAAAAAACTTAAAAATAATGATTTTAAATGTTAAATAAAAAGAGCTTTCCTAATCCCTAAATAGCTTTTAAGACTCGCTTAAAGCTCGTTGCGTTGACAATAAATACAATATTTCATTCTCGCATAGGGCGTTTCATGAAGATCAAAAAGCTCATCGATACTGTAACTTTCTATTAAGTTTAACGAATCATATACGTTTATAATTTCTAATACACGAATCAATCGAAAAATCATGTCAGTTAAAAATAAAAATGAATTGAAGAATTATGCATCACTTAGTTGTTTCTTCGGGTGTCAAGTGAGGCTAGTTGCAACAGACCGTGGTATACCGTAAGTGTCTTGACCGTGAATTTACAGTACCCATTATTAAATTCAATATCTTGCATGCACATTTAATCTTGAACACGAAAATTTGCGCGGTTAAAGATTATACCTTAAGAGATTGTATCAATTCTTTTCACGAGACTAAACTATGCCAGCTGAATAATTATATATGGTAATTCTTCAGACGAAGAAATTCTTTATTTCAATACATGAATCATGTTATTTATATAGTGTTTTATTAAAATGTATTTATAAAGATATGTGTATAATAAATTGAAAAGTTGAAAAAATAAACGAAACCTAATATTTTTTATTCAACACAGATCAGGAATTGGAGAGTTGAATTCAGTAATTTTCTAATAACTCGAGATCCCATTGAAATATCATAAATCATCGATTCTAATTTTTAAAAAGCTCATAACCATCACGTAAAAATTGTATTAGCAAAACATCAACAGCTTAGTTGATGGATTTGAATTGTATCTAAATTCTTGTAGTCACTTAGACCTATTATACATTTTCTAACTTTTATTTTCATATCTATGTTATCATATACATAGCATTTGCCAATTGATTAGTAACAACATAATTTTACTTACCATGCTAGCATTGGTGTAGATTTAAGTTCATAAATGGAGAAGCAAAGAAGATTCTAATTTTGTTAAATGGTTTTTTTAATTCACACAAAAATTTTATTGTTGGTGAAATCCCCACAACTTTAACTAAATGGTCTTCAATTATTCTTATCACTATATAAATATGTACTCTATATAAAAAAATGTGGTTGATATCTTTAATCGTCTACCACCAATTTGATATTTATAAAAAGGTTAACAAGAACTGTCATCTTATACTCTTACTCTTTTCCGTTGAAGTAAGCTCAATTAGGACAAAACATGATTTTCTTTGGTAATTATTAAGCAATTAATAAACCTTGTTATTAATAGTCAGATATTATCATTTTTATTCACTAAAAAATATTTTCGCATTCTATATACACCCAGTATACTTTTACTATTTTTACGCGAATTCGATTATACGCGATTTTTTTGGACGGCACTGTTACATTTTTTTACGCGCTTCACTCGTTTTTACGCGATTTTTTCCCCAAATTTGCTTTAAAGAAGAAATTTATATATGATGCTAGGCATGTACATTTCATTATTTTTTTAAATAAAAATCAAATATGTGTATTTTTAAAACTTAATTTTGTAAAGCATTCCATTTTTTTAAATACACATACAATTGCCAAATGTTGACAAGTGTATCGGATATTATGCAAATTTATGTTTTAGAGTGTGTAAAGAAATATAATGCAATTGGGTAAAATCATGGGATGTATGTTCGCTCGTAAACTTGTTTAAGCACAATGCATTTATAAAATTCGTTGAATAGCACTATTCTCGGCCTTTAATAATTCATATAAGTGTATATAAGATCATAAAATATATAATTTTTTTTTTGCACGTATTTGGTTTTTCATACGTTTCTGGTACTTTTTTACGCGATATTTTAATTTTTGGAACCAATTTATCAAATTATATGAAATCTTTGATTTTTTTACGCCATTTTTTTTACGCACCATTTTCTGGAACCAATGGATCGCGTAAAAAAGGACTGGGTGTACTGCAAAATCAATTTGATATTCAATTGTAGTGTCAAAGTATTTCTCTGTGCAAGTGTGTCACATCTTATATATAAGTTTTATAAAAACATTTTTTTATATTCATTAAATTCATTACGATGACTGTAAGAGGTAACTGGCTTCAGTACCTCGAAGTCAATTATTCTGCCACATATTATATCGAATACATCACGCGTCTATCAATCAGCAAGTTTTCACCTGCAGTCGACCTGTTTTCTATCTACTCAACTGGTGCTGACATCTCTTAACTGTCCGTAGAACTTTTTGCTTGTCATTGAGCGTAAATATATAATTCTTACTATAATATAAAGTAAAAATTTACTTTATATATTTTTTTTTTTTATTGTTTAAATGTGTTATCAATATCAATATGGACCTATGAACGAAATTAAAAAGTCTCTGTATGTATCTAGTGCATATCTTAATACGAACTTCTTGTTCAAAACACATTACAAATCATTTTTTAATTTTTGTTTTATTTTTAATTTAATTATTGTTTTTTTTTTGTTGAGAATAATTTTGCTTTTAATATGGTCGGTAGAGTATCGAAAAGTTTAGTTATACCATTGTCATTGTGTTATATATTTCACGAGGAAGATATATATAAATTTTTGATAGACCACAAGATTTCTGAAAAATCTTCCAATTTGTTTGATTTTAAAATAGTAGAACGATAAACTTACCACTCACCCAAATCTTTTCTATTTCTTTCTATTCCTACTGTGAGTTTGAGAATCTGAGTAACAAGTAGTTCTTTTGGAAAACTTTTTTATACCTTCATTATTTGGTCATTTGGTTCAAATGGAGAGCTTAGGTTAAAAAAAAAAAAGTTTTTTTTTCTGTGCTTCCAAATCTTTCTTATATCAATGAGATGTGGGTATAAAGGTATTTTTTTACAGTCAATATATTTTTATATAGCTAATTTTAAGAACAGTCAAATAAAACCACCTGTATGATATAGGCAGTTTTTTTTTTACATAAATTATATTCAGAAAACGTTTAATTGACGTTATAACTTCATTCATACGAAACTCGAAACTTTACTCACACACGCAAAAGAGAATAATCAATTTCATTCAAAAATAAAATATGTGAAAAATTTGGATTTCAAGATACAATATACATATTATATAATACTCAACTCGATTACTTTAATAAAACAACGCAAATAAGCATATTTTATCATAAAACAATAAGAATTGTATGTGATAGTATTTTTATATATTTTTTATCATTCTACGTTCGATTTCTAAATATTACACATAACCGAAAATTTATACTTTGTTGGTTTTATTTCAAATTATTTAGACATGATTCGGCGCGTTTTCACCTTTAATCGGCCTGTTTTCTAGTCTCGACTTGGTGCTTGACATCGCTAATGATTGAGTCTTTATTCTTACATGGTCTACCAAACATCACCACACGAACGTTTGAGCACGCCTAATTATACTTAATGACTAAACTATCTCCAGGGTAACCATTAAATTATTTTACGTGAGTTTATTTCATGAAATTCTAAGTAGATATGACTTTTTTCTTTGAAAACATATCGAGCTTAATTATGGGCTTTCATTCAATTACGGATTGATTTTTTAAGTATTGCAGAAACTCTTAAATTAGACTCAATTGTTAATATTGGGCGTATTCGTTGCTATTTTTGCAAGACAAACTCTTACTCATCGGATGAATATTTTAAGATTTTGTTTACAAATATTCATGTGCTTCTAAAGTAACGTAATTTAAATTTCTCAATTGCTCAGCATGATGCATATAAATTATTCTTAGAACCATTTTTTCAATACTTTCCCATATTTAATACATAGAATAATGATAAAAATAGTTTCTTAACGAAAAAAGTTTTTTGAATTGTCGCGACGTCGTCAGTTTATAGGTCAGTTCTGTTGCATCCGTGTGATAGAATGCCTGAAGATGCCGAAAGGCAAAACCCGGGTCGTTAATGACAAAACATGTGGAATCGTACAAAGTTGCAACAATTCAAATTTTGTATTGAAATTCCATCAAGCAACTTCAGTCGATATCATAAATTGAAAAAAGTTTTTCTTACAGAGGTATCAGGTGATGTAATACGTTCCAAAAACAATGTTATAGGCGATACACGAAATCTTAATAAATATTGTCGAAAGATTTATTTTGAATATTTTAAACCATTTGGTCACCCTAGTTTTTCTCTTTAGTCTCATAGTTACTCGTGACATGACAGATTGTTTCTGTATGTTGCCATAATTATAAGCGTGTTGTGAATATTGGATTGTTCACCTAAATATCTGAAAAGTGTGATCGAAGAAATTTAGAGATCAAAACAACGTATCGTTAAAGTAATGTTCAGTGACATCATCATTAATATATTGAAATACAACACCATTTTAAAACAATGGACACGCTCACTCTTACTTTAAAACATGAGAGTTTTAGAAGAGCTGTCAAAACTGTAATTTAACTACCGTCGAATTTTTTTTTGTTTTGCTGGAAAAGCATACATTTTGTCACTCAAGCTCATTTTTGGAATAAAATGAGAATATCAAAACGAAACTTGGACAGGAATGGTTAAATTGTAATCGATAAGCGAACGCTGTTATCAAATTATAGTTTTTTTTGTATTTATAGCTGCCTATTACATGAGTTTTTTTGGTGTCTATTATAAAAAGTGTAAAATTAAATTGTAATGCATTTATCGATTTATCTTCAAATTTTACCTGTTTCTCCACAAGAGTGAAAACTCATGTGCGTTAAACATTACACAAAAGTATGAATTTTTTGTAGAATATTTATTTTATCTTTGGTTCTATAAAATTTCTAAAAAACAAATACATGTATTGTATATAGAATTAAGCATTTTCATTTTATGAAAAATTACTTAAAATCACTCTCCTAGTGAAAAATGTAACCAAAAATTCACCATGATCAGATCAGATGCAAAATCAGATTTGATTTGAATAAATATTTTTTAACGAATCCTGATTTTTTTAACTTGTAAGATCACGTGACGCAGGTTCCTCACAACTGTCTTAAGACCTCAGATTGTTATCCACAAATTTTCTGACAGTCATCATTTAATAAATGATTTAACAATAATTCTAAAATTATTAATTTATCATTATCAATGTGGATTTCTACTTATTCTTAATGATGAATTAATATCCGATTAATAATTTGTAATTATTAAAAAGTATTAGAACCAGCTCCCGAAAAAAATATTTTAATATTTATTAGATAAAATCTATTCAATTGCAGTACATCCGTAAGATTACCGCTAACTGCCGATAGCCGTCGTGTATGTTTTATAAGCGGAAAAAATCGCAATCGAGTTCGAGCTTTCTTCAACCTGATTTACTTTATACTATATTTTAATACTCGTGGCAACTCTCGCAGAATCTTTTCGGCTTAACTGTGCTTTAATTAACAAGTAATCACTAACATTATATTATTAATCAATGGAGTTTCATTGCAATAATCGATCAATATTTTAAATCGAAATTGACTTATAGCGTTCATCTTCCAATTGCAATAATTAGACACTATTAGTAGGATAAAATATATAAAGAGTATCATCCGGATGTTTTTCTATATCCGTATTATTTTTGAAATGTTTAACTTTTTAATATACAACAATACACATGACTCATTTAAAATAACATTATTATTAAAAAAACATAACCTAATATATTGATTGTTAAATGGATTTTATTATCTTTACCGTCGTGTTAAAAACCGTCAATGAATAAATTATCTACAAAGATGTTTCATTTACACATTGTTTTATTTTAAACATAAATCAATTATAAAAAAAGGTTTCAAAAGATTTATGAATCAAATTTGAAGTTTTGAAAATAATATACAAAATATCTACGTGAAAATTTTTATTTGTTGTATGACAGACCATTTTTTTTTTTTCACATTATATATTGCAAAGAAAAAAAAATATTATATATTTCTTAATATCTTCAATTTATATATCATATTGAATCATTTTTTTTTAAATTTCAGATTCCCGTAAAGACAAAACTGGCCATTGTTTATCGCTAATTGCTGTTTGCTATAAACATATTGAATCAACCGTGGAGAAAATTTTCACACTCAGCTGGTAATGAAAACAAGTTTTCGTTGAATAAGACAAAAGAAAAGCTTCTCGAGGGAACCTAAATTGTTTATTGCACGATTAAAATCAAAGTGAAAACTGTTGCACATATGTAGACTCAAAATTATTAAAGAAGCTGTTGAGAAAAAAACACAATATAGATTTCTTTATGTGTGCAATTCTAAGTGTTACAATACACAGCAACCTGTGTATTTATCAGCCATATGCGAATGACAGATGAGTTACGAAGAGTTCAGCGTAAGAATCAGGGCTGGAATAATTACGAAAAGTGATCGGTCTTGAATCTAATTTAGTTTAGTACCTTTTCACGGAAATGAAATTAGTTATAAATACTTTAATGTTGAATTTAATCAACGTATTACTGTAATGTCGAATTAAAATAAATTATTTTGAAACAACACCAATTTAAAATTATGTTGTATCAAGCAATAACGTATTCACACGTTGCTTAAGAGCGTCATTAGTAGCAGGAATAACATAATTATTTAAAAATGGAGAGTGAAACGATGATTTTGCAGAGTGTAACTATCCCTCCAGTGTTACCCCCGAAAACCAAGCAGCGCACTGTTATTTCGCATCAGATGAACTCGTCCGAGACCGGTAATTTTGAAGCGGAGACAGTCCGCTTTACCACGGCGGATAGTGCGCGCCCTGATACCGGGACAACACAGTCTAGCACGGCGGCTAGTTCTAGCCAGAGTGCATCGGCAACTTCTTCTCTCGTCGGATTCTCATCTCGCTCGTCCCAGTCAACGGTATTTCTAGCAGCGAATGCGGATCAGTACGCAAACACTCCCGCCTCAGTATACCAGCCACCGCGAAACGGTCACGTTGTAACAATCAGGATAAACCCGACCGAAAACAACCAGCAGCAGAACAATAACAATACACTATCTAAAAAGCAGCCTTTAGTTGTCAACGGTTCTATGGATGGAGTGACAACGTTTAAAGGAAACACTAAAGTGTCATTGAATCAGACCAGCCCTATTAACACTATTGGAAAATTTATTGTTAATATCTGTGAAAACGGTGAACGAAATAATAGAGTAATTGAAGAAACATCGTCATACAACATACATAACAACGATAACACGTCTCCTTTAAACGGTTGCGTTAGAATAAGCGTTGGTGCTACTGAAACAAAAAATTTAAGGAACGAAAAAGACAGCATGGTACAAAAATCTGAAGGGCTTATAAAGCCTTCTTCGAACGGAGATATGGGAAGTCCTTACTTTTTCTGCAATCCTTTCCCTTGCTCACCGACGAATTTGATGTCGAGTGGACAATGTTCTCCGAGTGACACCCTTGATTCGGGGACTTGCAGCGATTTAGATGGGACGCCACCCCCGTTGCCCAAAAAGAAATTATCAAAATCGAACGGAACCGGCCACAAACGAGTTAGCGTCACCGTAATAGGAGCTACCGCCCACGATAGAGCGCCGAGCGTTACCAGCAGCGGTGCGGAGGTGGATTCAGAAGACAGCGAGAGCAATATCTCATGTGACTCCTTAAACAGCAGTGAATTAAGTTCAGCCAGTTTGCACGAGGACACCACCGCGGTAACGTTCAAATCGGAAATCCTTAAATCAGCGAGCTCACTTTCGCCAACGGTTAAACCCCCCGTCGTAGTGGACGGCATGCCGTGTGCACCCAAAATGCCGACGTTTTTAAACACTGCCAACACCTCCAGCGGATTCCTCCCACAGGGTCTGCTCCAGGACATCCGTGACAGATCTGCCAAACTCAGCACAGTTGTTGTGCCACAAGAAGAACAAATCAAAACCTCGTGGGCGGAAATTGATAAACGGGAAGAATTGACACCTGTTATAAAAGATATAGCCATTAAACCAGAAGAAAAGTTGACTTCATTCAAATTGGTGTCACAAATTAATACTGTTAATAGGAAAATAAAAACAAATGATGTGTCATCGACGCCAGTCATCATTGATACAACACCAGCTTTTCCTAAAATTGTTGACACAACTCCCGCGTACACTAAAGTTATACCAATAGTTAACGAGAGTACGTACGTGGACAGAAAACTGGAACAAGAGAAACAAAAGCAAGATCAACTGTATAGCGGTAACTTTTTATACGACACTGACAAATATTACAACTTTCATCTCAATGAAAACGTTTTTGATAACGAAACAAGTGATAATGACAAGAAAAGCAAGAAGAAAAATGGTGTTAGTGTGAACGGAAAGAGCGTATGCTCAAGTTCTAGTGATAGTGAATACATGGATGAAGAGTCTATGGAATATTTCGCAGGTTATAAGGATTACAAGAATGAAGACGGCCCAGCTGCAATCAGGAGTGCTAAAGGAACAATACGAGGGGTCAAAAACAGGGTTCGAGCTGGTATTGCCACTTTCCTACAAATGCAAAATACATCGACAAAGGTTTGTAGCTTTGCCGTTCGTTTGTATAACTTTACTGTGTCTGTAAAATTAGAAAGCTCACCTTGTGATATTTCAATCTAAGTTCAGCAGTTGTGAGTAATACTCTATGTAACAATCTATTCTATTTTATTATTCCAGTATTCTTTTAATACATTTTTTTGTGCTGCGTTTTAATAATAAGCAATTATTAGTTTATTTTCGCTAGAAATACCAATTTTCTTTCAATGAATAAACGTTAATTTAAAAAAATAGATCAATAATCAACATGTAAATTGATAAAAAAAATAAAAGAAATAATTACTGAATTATGTAACACACGGATATATATGAAAATATGCCAGTTTCTTATACATCTAAAAACGTTCTTAATTACTAATCAATTACGTTAAGCAAACTCATTAAAAAAATCTTCGGTTTTAAATATTTATTAATTTATCAAAGTTTTTTAAAATGAAAAAGATATAACATCTAACTATTTAATTACTAAAATTTTTTGCATTTCTCTTTGCAATGAGTAGAAGTTTTTTGAAGCGTGTATGAATGTTTTCAGTTTAAAAACCACCGTAGACATTTATGAACGGAGCATTCGTGAATACCGTTAAATGGCTTAATAACGATTTTTTTAAATTCGTTATACTAATAACATACATGGATAGATATTTCAAAATAAAAAAAGTCAGGAATCTTTCATAATTATCTTATCCGTTCTAAATATAAACTATTTTAATTTAAAAATGTATGCGTCCAAAACAATTACAATTAGGGCTGTCTCTAGATATAATTTATGTTGTTGCAATATTGGTATAACCTTACCAAATAATTTTGTATAAAATTGGTACACATAATCTAATTAAAAAATAATTCACGCTATTGCATCTGATTAATTTAATAAATATTTGTATGTCAATTCCTCCTTTTACTTTAATTGACGATATTATTTCCTAGGAAATTCTTTCCGAAATCATTAAATTTTTGAAGTAATTGCAGAAATATTTAGCTAATATTTTAATTGTTATCTAATGCCGTAATTAAAAATGTACAGAAATTCTTTTAAATGAGCACAAACTTGCAATAATTATAAACAAGTATGTAATAGACTATTTTTCTATCCTGCAATACAAATATTGAATAGTATTATCTTGCAATATACGTTGATATTTATTGAAATAGTAAAGATAAGGTTCTTTTGAAATCTTTTATAACTAAATTTATATATTAATTGGTTTGAAAATGTTTCATTTTGAGATACTTTATTTCTTTTATAAATATTTATATTAAGATGAAATTGTCGTTTTTAATATAGCTGTTTTAAACGTTTAAGAAGATAGCGTGTTTTTATTTATTTATCTAAGAAAATATTGAATATAATGGAAAATTAATTCTACTTAGTGTTTGTTAATATCGATTATAACTTATTGTTAAGATATAATATTTATAATATTATTATTTGATTCCTAATTAGCGGTGGTATAAAATAGTTAAACCAGCGTTACAGATATGCATAGGGCGATTTATTATAATAATCTATAATATAACTCATATTTATAAAACATTTTGACAACAAATATTTCATAGTGTTTTTTTAATTGAAAAAAATATTTAAAAGAATATTAAAAAAGCCAACAGCTAAAGGGAATATACATATGTAAAACTAACTTTAAAATAATGAAACCCTCCTAAGTGAAAGACCAATTCAATCAATGGTTTTAAAACAATACCATTTTTTACTAATTTACCACGAATTCATACAATTTCAAATTGAAAATTTTAATAAAACTATCAATCAATTTTTGTAAATAGAATATCGAAATAATATTTTCTCCTTATGTCTATATTCGTATTTTTGTAGTATTGTCATAGTGACCATGACCTCCAGATTTGAAAGCATTGTTAAGTACGTCAATCATTCTGAATTCAAAATGAAGATGCACACGTATTATGAATATTTACAAACAAAAATTGCTTTGTCATTGCCCTGTTTACAAAGTAGGTTTGAAGTTAACAAAAAAATTCAATTATAAAGATTCTCCTCGGCGACAGCATGTTAAATAAACGTAATTATATCAGACCCAGTATTTTTTACGATAATTCAATATACTTATACACTTTTTTTACAATAACAGCTGGCAAACTAGGCGAATAAAATAAAATGTGAGCAGAATTAAAATAACAAATAAAAAAATTCACAAAAATTTTGGTAAATTTGGTATTTTTATTAAAAAAAAATAATTCAATAATAAATGACTCAATAATAATCATTTTGAGGCATTTAAATTTACATAAATGTATTCAATACCCACTTGTCTATAAATTTACATGCCCAAATTTAATACTAGTCAACTTTTTAGAGTAGATTATTCTATATCACGATACATTATTTAAAATACCAAAGATCAAATTTTGCACTGGGATACTGAAACTTGACATTTATTTTTTTTACATTTCCAAATTAAGAATATGTTTTTATAACACATTAGCTAACACTTAACTAATAGTTTATTTCCTAGATCGTGGACTGGATGAATAGCGTTACACAATAATTTCCTGAATTTATTAGGAGATGCGCTGTTGATATGAAATACTATATGTATACTATTTGTTATTTCGTAGTCAATTTAATGTTTTCAATCAAATCGCGAATTTAGGTATTAGTATACTAAACAGTACGATACACGATTGCCATTGAATTGAGCCAATGCGCACCACTAAAAAGTCGTACTTTTATTTAACAAACTGATCATAGAATTTTGAATGACAACAACTTTACAAATATAAAACCTGGATATATTTTATCTATAATCGAGTAACACGTCTGCCACTTATATCATTCAAATACAGATTTTATTATGAATGAACGCATTTAAAAGCAAATAACATTAAGGAAATCGTAGGCGCATCACAGTGTATATTTTGAAGCATCTGCGGCATAAAAATATGAATTATTCATTACGAAATGTTAAATATCAGCATAACCTTTGGAAATAAAAAGCACGAAGGCTGCGAACTCACTCAGTTTATGTGTAGGAATCATACATCTAGTACAAGGTTGTCGACTTATTATTCAGTAAATAATTATTAAATTCCTCATAGAATTATGATTTTAAGTGTTACAATTTAATCAATAACATGTATATATGTTATTCAATAATTATTTAAAATGCGTGTAAACAAAATATTTTGCAGTTGTTTTTGTTCTCCATTCAATAACATATGTTCATAAATTCGTCAATAACGTTTCAATTTACGTTTCCATTTTTCGTTTGTTTATATTTGAAACCCATAACGTAATAAAACGATAAATTTTGGGTCAAGAAAAACAAAATTAACAAAATTTTACTAGTCTTACAATGAACGTGAAGTAAAATCTGTTTTATTATAATATAACTTCTTTTCAAAATTTGAAGAATTAATTGTACCACTAGAGTGGATATTTTTGAAACAGTTTTTTTTTAAATATTGAAATACCATTTCTGGAAATAGTGTAAATCGATAAGCCATAATTTTACCTGGGAAACATTTCAAACCAAAATATTAAATGACCGGTTTTATTTTTTTAGGATGCATTGTTTTTAGGATGTGTACTTCAATATTATTTTCAATACTGCTATTTTGTATGCAAAATTGCAATAAAGGTAATGATTAATTTATCCTATAAATATGTCTTATTTACAATTTTTATAGCTTAGAATCAATTATTTGATGTATAGAACATGAGATTTTGTCGATGTTTTTTCGAAGTGAAAAAATTATAACCTATTTTATTTCTACACAATATATACAATAATATATATAGCTGATAGCTGTTTCGGCTTACCCTTCTTCAGAACCATGTTCTAGTTCTGATGAAGGCGTAAGATATGTGTACTATACAATATTCTTTTTTTGCATATTTCAAAGCGAAAATATGTGTACTATTGATCTATTTGGCTTAAATTTTTATGTAATTGCTGACTCACGAAGTAGGTTCCAAAATCTAAAACCTTACCTTGAAAAAAACACATATGTACTCGCACACAATATGCGCCACTTTTAAATTCGCTTAAATTATATATCTTTGATAGTTTACATAATTTTTCTACACTAATATAATTATCATAGTTAACTGAATAAGTCACAGAGCAAAACATTATTATGCGCAGTTTTGTTCAACATATATCAATATACATATTTTGTCGCACATAAAGAAATCAACCGCAGAAAAATCTCATTTAAAATAGATCTCGAAAATTTTACATTAAAATTATAACCTTTTCCGATATGCAATTAAATTTCTATGCTCATATCAAAATAATTACGATACAAAAAAAAAACTGAAGAGTCATTATATTTCGTATACATTTTATTTGTTTCAATTAATTCGGTCATTTTTTTCAAAGAGATAACTGCGAAGCTGTATTTAAAAAGTCGTTTAAAACTGGTTTTCTTACGGCAATTTCTGATATTACTTTATATCCTAAGGCTAAACTCGTATTCAAAAAACCTATAAACGAAATAGCAAGGCCACTTGAAGGCAAGTGTAGGAACACCCCACAATACTTTAAAATAATTTTCAGTAATTATTTTTTTGGTCCAAAAAAACTATACATTTATACCACTTCATCATCTTATTAAATCTGATATTTAGATGGTATTTGATAAAGTTTTTAAAATAATTATGAGATAAAAATCATTTTTAAATGTTCAACGAACAATTTCGATTCTTAAATATACAAACAGTAGTATATTTCTTTTCTAAGTCCACTGACATCTGGTAAGACTAACGATATCACCATTGGTTTAATACATTTGTTGGTAAAACAATTAAAGTTCCCTTTCTATACTGCGCTAATTCTAACATTCTCTTTCAAAATATATTCTATACATGTAAATTTCGTTTGGTTTATTTGATCAGTTATTATTTATTTTTTTTGTTTAATGGGTTATAAAGCTATTAAACATGCAAATACTAAAAAATACGTTTTTGCTTTATAGCAATTATTGAGAATATTACATCATATTTAATTTTTTTTAAAAATCACATTTAATTCTCGTTAATTATATTTTTTTTCATTCGATCTACTACATTTGGTCTTGGACAGGTGGACTGTTTGTTAATCAAATTCATGGCCATTAGAATATTATGATGGTAAAAGAATTTCAATTTGTCGCAGTATCTAATCGTCGCAGTTTTAAATCATTGTTTATAGACTATAAAACATTAAAATTTCAATTTGAAGGATAGCCACTTTGTTCTATTTCAAATTAATTTGTTATGTTTCAAAATAAATATGCGAGTAAAAAATAGATCAATTAATTTTTGTTTATATACATATATGAATATTTTGATTGCGTACCTACAACATTTTTGCCTACATAACATTTAAAATTTTGTCTATTTTATGTAATGGTCAATACAAAATATACACAAGAAACATTTTCGTTTAAGAGCAGTAATGTTTTGGAAATGAAATAGCTTTTATGTATATTTAATATATTATTAACATATGTTTTATTGACGCCTTTGAATTGGGAGACGTTTTGATTGATTGTTTGTTTAAAAAATGGATATCTGTATTCTTTAGCCATATTAGTTTCGTAAACATTTAATTATCCTATTTTTATTAATTTATTTTAAAGACCCCTAAGCACGTTCACTGTTTACTCACTTATAATCATCTTCTTATTATGTCATACATTTAAAATATAGAAAAAATCCTCTTCAAGTACTTTTAAATCATAATAAATAAGAAACCATATGGACTAATATGTGAGTTTATTTAATAAATTATTTATTGTTTTTAACATTGGTTTAGTAAAATGTTGTTTTACTGACCGTTAGATTACCTGAAATTCCAATTCTATCAGTATTACACGTTCCGGTTTGACTTTCATATTATTTAATTCCTGTCTTTCCTCAGATTCAATTATAAACGGCGTCAGTTAACTATTTTCGTAACATTAGCATCTTTTAATGAAACCAATTTCTTTTGTTCTTTATTACACCTTATCAATGAATATTTCTCTAAATAAAAATAAACACCTTTTTGAGTCATATATATGTTTTCTCAAAAGCTGCGAAATGTAGCTCGCATTCAAAAGAGTTTACAAAAACGAAATCGAAAACAAAACAAATGCATCATGTACAAAAATAGCTTTGATTCGTATTTGAACTTCAATTTTATTCCATCGCTACAACAAATCTTTTGAAACTCGCTTTGCATATCAAGTTTTCCAGAAAAAAACATTCCGTTTCTGATAACTGTCTGTTTAAAACATCAAATATTATTCGTTAAACACTAAATCTAAAATAAAACAAAAAATCCTTTATGGAATATTAAAATGGTTGAAAATTATGCAGTATTTTATTATTATTATACATCTTTGATTTCGTTTGATATATTACATTTGGATTTAACGATCGAATTTTAAGACTTTTTTTTATTTATTTAACAAAACGTTGAAATAAAAAAAAACGGCAAGTAATTACTCATATGAAAATAATAATATACTATAGAATTTACAGGTAAAACATTCTAATCAGTGTTTTGGGCTAACTTCACTTTGAAACCTTTTCGGATGGTACGGATATTTTTTTATGCATTTAAAAGACATGTTTACTGATCAATTTATTGTATTTATAAAAAAAATCTTACCATTAAAACAGTAGCAACCAAAGCAGATTAAAGCATTATGGATTATGCGTAATTGTATATTTATTCATTTTACAAGTATTGCGTATATAAAATTTCATAACCTTTAATCAACGCGCATTCCATGCAACCTTAACTCGCCCAACATCCGTACGATTATATATTTATTATGCGAAGTAATCATTGGTAAGTGGAGTTGTCGCAAGCAGAGAGATGATGTCGCTAACGCCATTACGATATCTTGTATTGAATCTAGAGCAATTGCCGCAAAATGGTGCCAATGCAGCTTTTACATTTCACGCACCCCTTTTCAGTTTGATAGACAATCTATATCTCAGTAATTTCTTTGTCAATTACTAATGGTCACTATTTATAACCGTTTAATATTTAATTACTGAAGCACTTAAGAAATATGATGTCTTAAGTTTGTCAATTAGCTCATAATAACGTCTACAGATTATTGAAATTATGACTTAATTTCGTATCGAAACTGATACGATATGCTTTTAAATTGTATTTCAATTAATTTTTAACATTTTTTTTATACTACCGAATAAATCATATTTATATTTATTATTTGCAATAGAATCCTACCAAACAAATGACAAAAGATAAAAAAAAGATACTTTTATCTGACCATTACAACACCAAATCGAATAAAACATTTTGTTTAAAAATATATATGTTCAAAATACTGTATGCTTATCTGAATTCAGTCACCAAGTGTGCCTCGTCCAAATACTCAATTTTCTTAAAGCAGAAATATACATTTTTCATAGTTTTGAAGATTCGTGGCAAATCTGTGCCGTGCAGCCTAAACTGACCTAGTCTTAACATCTAAAATATAGTATTTAACCCTCTCACTGGTAACGTCTCAACTGCTGAGACATCTGATTTAATTGTGTTGATAGTTGATACCCGAAAATATATGAATTAACAGTGGTTAAAACCATCTTGTAATCGCTAATTGTTGAGTTAATGCAATGCTTGATTTGTCCTGACAAACTCAATACAATTGTTTCAAACCAATATTATTCAATAAATTTTTGAAGTCTAAATGTTGGAGTATTCTTTGAAATGCTCAGCAGGGAATGAGTTAGTCTTGCTTAAAGTGAACTTAATAAAAAAAGATTTTCGTAAAACATATCCAACAATGTAGAACATCTTTAAAAATATTGAACTTATTACAAAATCTATCAAAACTTTGATTATTCCACCTATTGTAAGTGTAGAATTGAGGACAAATTCTAACATTACTTTAAAACTGATATACAATTTTCAATTGTGTGGCATATTTTACAGTAAACATCTGAATATCTCTTTGCAAATCCATGTCACACAGTTTAAACTGACCTGCTCTTATTTTGCATACTGCATAAACATATCTGCTCTAATTGTATGGAGTTATTACTATTATTCTAAAAACAAATTGTGTTTTACACGTTGTAATCAATGCAGGTCAAATTCAAACGAATAATTTTTGCGTGCTGTGTGAGATACTCAATAACAAATTGTTCAATTACACTTATGTTTATAATTCTACTAACATAGCATTTAGATTTAATAAGCAAAATGTGTATAATATATTATTTAAAAGAGAGTACATTCAATTGAGTTTTGCTTTGAAATAAACTCTTGTCAAATGATTTTAATCATCAAATGTTCTTCTTGAGTTATCAGATAGCTGAACAAAAAAAAATGAAAAACACTCATATAAGGAATTAAAAACATAAAGTGTTATGGATATACTATTAGTTCTCATTAGGTATAAATTTTAGACGAAAAGAATTATTACATATATGCATTAAAAAGCTATTAACCTTACTTCCTAATTATTCAAACTGATATGAGCCGTTGCCTTTCAAGATATCATTTCTACATGCATACATATTATATTTCTTGAGTTCATTTTTAATGAATGAAATAAATTGTTTATTTCTGTAATTAAAATAATTTAAAAATCCATAAATTTTGCTCTTGTTAATATAAGAATCACGTAATGTCTTCTCGCTTAACTGTTATATAAATTTAATTATTATTATGTATGGTTGTTGTTTTGTATGAATGTATTTTCCTCTCTGTTTGATAAATCGGTCAAACCTACATTATTAACAAAACGATTGGTATATTTATCAACAGTTACTATCAAGAAATAAATTTAATTAAGAACAGGCGGATTGTAAGCTCGGAAGTCCCCATGCAGAAATTAGAGGTTCTGCATATATCTCTAATAACACAAAAGCTGCCTTAGTCGATATCGTAAATTATTTCAGTATGCTGCAGTTATGGACGTTATGCACTGTTGTTGCCTTAACTGTGGATTTATTCATTCTTGTATTTAAGTGTCTTACCACATGCGTATTGATCATTACAATACGATGTTTTTCAAATCTAACACCTCATTTGATTTGCTGACTAATAAACATGAGAAAGAAAAATGATTTTTTTTATAAAATAATTACCGACGTAATCTATCTACTCGAGTATATACATCGCCTGTTGTGCATTGAAAAAGATCTTTTAAATGATAATTCACTGAAGAATGCAACTCAAAACTTTGATAAAAAACAAAATAAAATATAAGTTCATGGTTTTCATTAATAATTATTATTATCACTGTGCTCTAACTGTAAAAAGCCGACTACAAAAGAGCTGCGGATTGCGGATTAAATTTTTGATTTCACGGTTACACAACCGCCTCGGTATTGGTAATTACCAGAGTGGTTTTTTTTAAATCAGACTTCACACGCCCGAAATTTGTAAAGCGCAGGGTAAAATAAAATAACGTAAATAAAAATTCAGATCGGATTGTATGTATAAATTGACATCAACCTATTTTGGTGAAAAATATCATTCCGCCATACGACTTTGTTAATTTAATATTAAATTCATTTACTTTTCCGTCGTAAAAAAATACAATATTTTTATAACAAATTCTCCTACATAATAAAAAATAACAATAATATTTTCGAATCCTTTATTTCGATTTGACCAATTAAAAATCTTAGTATTTCTCTCATTTTATCGTTCTCTTACATCTATGGATTTTTTTTCGGAGTGTTTGTACAATAAACAGTTTTATATGATTCCGAATACTATGTCCATTTTGTTGGTAACTCAAGAAACGATTAATTGGGATTCCATTGTTTGGATTTAAATTTCAAGAATATAAGCTACCTAAATGGTAAACAATTAAAACTTTCGCTTCAAAAGTTGGTCGTTATTTATAGTTAATATTAAAGCATTATAGATTAAAATTTTTTGGAACATTATTACTTACATTATCTAAGATATTTTACAGTTATCGTAATACATCCATTTATTGGAAAATTTCGACACTGGATGAAAAATTTCAAAAGGAATTCCCATAAGAACCTTCATAGATTCATGGATTTTTCTAAGATCTAAGTGGAAGATATTACATGTATTTTATGAAAGCCTACGTTCGTTAAACTTACTTACTCAAATAATGCTAATTACTACATTTTTATTTCATAGTATTTTCAATTCCTTGACTTGAAATGCTTAGTATGAGAGGCCAAGCAGAAAAATCTCGCATTTATTCGTTATGCTTTTTCCCTTTCAGCTAGTGGCATGCAAATGCCTATATTCCGGAAGCCGCTATGGTTATGACAATGTCCGGTAGTTATAAAACAGATTGTTTTTTACAAGTCTCGAATGTACTTTTTGCTATTTTTTAATCGTTGTTTTTATAAATTGGAACGTTTAACAATTTTATAGCTAAGCAGTAAACTTCCTCTGTTGTTAACACCTTCTATGCTCGTCGAAAGTGATCGTTTTTTTATATATAAAATTTACACATACATATTGGCATGTTATTTGTTTATATTAAGCTGCACTTCAATATTTATTTCATGATATGTTTTTTTTTGTGTAAATATTTGCGTTATATTCCGGATCTACCGAAAAAAGTACATGACGTGCAAATTAACCTTCTCTGTTTTTTCCTTTCATGTTTCGTATATACTTATATGATACACATTGTCAATAGCACGTAAGGGAAAAGTGTTTTTTTTTTATTCTTAAAAAAAAAAATTTTCACCAATTATTCCGTCATAAACTGGTCAATTATACTAGTAGAGTTCAAGATAAATTTACACTACCAGTTTATAACTATTTTGAAATATGCGCATTTTTTATTATTTATCATTTTTTATTAAATGAAAATTATTTCTCTGAATGAATTTGTTTATGAAAGTCCATGAAATAAATATTAATTCCAAAAACAGTACTTGAAGTGTTAACTCACAATTGATCACTGAGCATGAAATTTAAAATTGCAAGTGTTTGATTATACTTTAGAATTGCTTACATATTTTTAGAATGATAAATGTCTAGGAAAAAATCATTGCACGATTGTCATTATTATATTTTTGACATAACATAATTATATTTGACCCAACAAGAAATAAGCAATAAAGAAAAACGAACTATAGAATTTTTATGCACATTAAATAACATTTAGAAACTATAATATTTGAGTGAGTACTATTCTGTTTTATCATGTAAATTTAAAAAAATATGGTTAGTCATAAAACCGTTATTTTAACATAACTTCAGTTGTTATTTTTTAATTACTACGGCCTTAAATAATTATTTATTATTTTGAAAATTGATTAAACAAACATAGTAGTCCTATTTGTTGATTAATTTGACAAAAAATACTTAGTTTTTGTCAGTGACCTTTTAAATGTGTTTATTATCACTTCTAGTGACAAAATATATTTAAGCGATATAAATTATATGCGTGATGTTAATAATGCTCAAAATAATCAAAAATCTTTTTGATCATTATTTAAACTGTTGAAATGTACGAAACAATTTTTTACAGTGTTTTACTTTTGTGAATTCATAAATTACGTTTTATTTCAGCTTGTTCTTTAAATAAAAACTTGATATTACTAAATAGGATGTCAGTAAAACTTTTTCATTACTGTTTCGATTCATTTGTATAAATCGTTATCTTTTATAGCTTTGTATCAATAAGTTAAAGTTTATCATCAAAAAAAAAAAAAAACAGACGAATCATGATTTTTGCTATTTCAAGAGTTAATTTGCCAATAATCAAATAAATTTGGAAATTTCTCGATATTTTTTTTATTCCCACTATTTTTTTAACGTGCATATTACTTGGATTTATAATCGATTACGACTTAATTGAATATGTATATAAAATAATAATATTCAAAATATTGCTGGTAAAGTCGTTTTATATTTTTTTATTCAGTGTTATCTGAAATTACTAAATGCTTTTAAATAATCGGCTTATATTGATGTGTCAGTGTTCAAAAATATTCAATTTAAATAAATGTGTACTATGCTAATAAAAGACATTCACGATATTTAAGATAGCATCGGCAACTATGTGCTTTTAGAAATGTTAACGAATTAAATTTTATGAAGACATTAAAAATAACTGCACTTTATCATTACCTAGCACTATCACTTCAATGTGCCTGGGCAAATTAATGTAAACTACTGCTTATATAAAAGTCACCTGCTATGATTTCACACCAATCTTACAGGATATTCTATATTTACAATACACGAGTACTTAAGCAAAGGTCAAAAGTAAATTATCAAAGAAATATAAATGTGATTGAAAGCAGTTTATACACATTCATTCACATAAGTATATTAGAAAATGTTACAAAAAAGAGTTGTTGAACGTTATCACACGTATCACTTTATAGCAATAATTTGGAAGTCTTTGTTGTTGTAGATAGCTCCACCGAATTTGTCGTATCGGGACAAAAAGTCTTATTCATTATCCCATCTTTGGGGATTATTTGTATTTTTTTTTTTGAAGTCCTTAACCACATGGTAAAGTTTCGTGTGAGTTGTAAGAATTAAAACTTTTTTGTATTTTTTACCTTCTACGGGTAAAATTTTAAGAAATGTTTTTTTTTCACAATAATATATCGCGTTTCCACTGAGAATTGACAGCCAACTTTACAGTTTATGAATTAAATATTTTTAACAAAATAATATTGAAAAATCACTCCGTAAAGAGTAGTTGACAAACCTTTTATAATATTTTATCTTAAACTATTAATGAATATGGTCCTAAATATTGGAAAGAGACACAAAAACAAAATAAATATGCTTTCATTGCGTAAAACCTTAAATACATAATACATTTCAAAAAAGATATCGTTTTATTATTTTTTGTCATAATAAACGCGTTTAATGTCGTTCAAAAGTAGAACAGGTCGCGGTTGTAGGCGTAACTATAACCTATAATTCAATTACTTACTTATAAAAATATTAAAATGGCAATAAAACAATCCAACCGTGAAAAACGATGTCAGTCGCTTATTCAAAACATTGTCTGATCAAAAATATATTTAACCAATGCAGAAAATATAACACAAAAAAAATCAACGCTATCATTACTTTTATTTTATTTTTAAAACACGATTTAATTTGGCAATACAACACAACCATCATAAAACATTTTCATCAATTTCTTCCCCACGTGTGAAAAGCATTGACGCTAAATGACAGATTTCAATAATTTTGTCGATAGCCTGCAATCATAGATTTATAAGCAGTGAAAGTTGATCTAATTAGTTATTCTTGGTACATAAAAAATATTTTTACAATTTTTGTATGATTTTTAAATAAAATATATTCATAAAATATATTAATGCCCAGCTGATAGACTCAAACACCGTATCGTAGCACATAATTTAATTCGCTTTTAAGTATTTTTTTCATATTCTTTGATAATTAATTAAAATGTGTTGTCAAGTTCATTATCACCTCATTTAATCTTGATTTATATGTTTTAATAGTTTCCTTCAAAACAATAAGCGATTAAATGTAGTTTTTCTCTTTGAGCCGTCGTTTTCAACCGCGGTATTATTTTAAAAAAATACACAGTATTTTTTTTCTCTTCACTAATAGTACATATATAATAAAATTGTTTATGAGACACATTTTTAAGCACTGTTGAAATTTGTATACCATATCAATGTTATACCAATCAAATAATATAGCTCAACATGAAAAAACTGTATTTATAATCCAATAACATTGATTTTATATGTCCTTTGTAACTTGGAATCCACTGCAATCATATTTCCAGGGGTTTAGATTAATTTTGGTAACTATGATTTTACACAAGCTATTGTAGCATTAGTTGTCGGTAAATATAAAATGTGATCCACATTTCATAAGTTCACCACTTACGACGTGTGTTTCATATTTCGTTATCTTTAAACTTATCGATGCACCTGAATTCATGACGTTGCTAAAAAAATATTATAAACAATTTATGCGACTCAAATTTGATATTGAATATCAGATTTTCTCAATTCTATGTTTTAGATATTGAGTTGTTTAGAGATACAAACCAATTTTTTGCCGACAGCGATAATTCCTTCTTGTCTAACATGAAATATGAGCTGAAACAATCAAAATAGTGAAAAATAAAGCATGTCAATAATCATATAATTTATAGCATTTAAAAGTTGAAAATTTTATTATTATTGTATCTTTCAAATTATTTATCATATTTAAAATGCACTGATGAACGATTTTATATATCATAGAATGTTATTCTTCATTATTGATCAATCCTCATTGAAAAGAATATATGAAACGAACGAAATTAATTTCACACTTGACTGTTAGACCGTAATACTATTTGTATAAAATAAAGGATACTATATATATATATATTTTTTTTTTTTGAAAAATTCATCGTTGAATTATATATGTTATTGAGCATGCATTAAATGTATGTTTGTATACAATACTGGTAGCAAAAGGTACGTAATTAATTTTCTTACGTGTGAAATATTGTATAACAGCGATCGTATCGATCATTCACAACTAAAATGTTTTAACACGAATGACAGTTTTATCATTACAATACAAGAATAGAAACTGTATTTCTTAATTTTTTATAATATAGACAATAGAGTTTTTTTTAATTTAAAGATTTGCCATAAAATATTCGACTGATCGTTTCTTCTTACCAAACTACAGTTACTAGTTAACTAAATATTCTTAAAAAGTATTTTTTTACAATTGTCATTCATATAAATGTAGGCAAAAAAAATGTGAGGAAAAGAGGAAACCAAAACTATGATGGAAATATATTTTACTACTCGTCAATTGCAATATTGTACGCAATGTTCATAGTACTGATATGCTTTTAATCACACTCTAAAGCAGATTCTAATTAAAATATACAATTTTCTTTTTCACAAAGAAAGCAAATCACATGCTCTTAATTGTTATTATTGGTGAGACATAATTTGAGTATCACCACAATCACGAATCCCGGACTGAGTAAGATAATTTCCTCGTACGTTTCCCATAATTATTACTGCGATACTAGATACTTGTGCCACCTTTTACCGCAGACACAATAGCGAGTAGATGATACTGAATAGACGATTGTGAAAATGCACTTTGTTCGCCACTGTGACACGATCTTATTGTTAGCAACGCAAAATCAAATATCGCAATCAGCGTCAAGAATTATAGTAATCTCCTCAACATTGGTTTATGATAATCGTTTTCTTGTAAAGAGAGGTATTTTTGTTCATTATAAAATGACGGAAGATTCAAATTCCAATTATATACTTTTTACTTTCTCTCAAGAAAATTTACAGCAGTTATTAAAGCAATGTAAAAAATATTGCTGTTATATTCTAATATTTACAAAACATCAACGAATATGTTTAAACAAACTATACGTAAATTTATTACCAGAAATACTCATTTAGTATCGAAGTTTATTGAATACTCTAAATTTCTTAAGTTTAAAATGATTAATTAATTACCATGTAATTTAAAAAATTCTAGTTTTATGGTAAGGGCCACCTCGCCCATTGTTTGTTCGGATTTTAAAAAAAAAACGAATAAAGCTTACAAATATTATTACAAATATTCAGAAATTTAGTTTACTAAATTGTTTTGAAAGTTACTTCTTGGGAATTTATTAGATCGTTAAAGAAATTTTTTATTGACTAAAATTTAATTTAAAAGGCACAACACAGATTTTTATCGTCATATAAAGATAAAATCTGTAAAATTTCACTGTGATTTATTTTCATGTCTACAATTCAACGGTAAGTGTTTTTTTCTTTTCTTTTAATCGCAATCCAATCAACATTTCAATTATATTCTTTATTATGACCGCATCGTTCACAAAATAAATTATTAAATTATATACTTTTAATTTGTTTTGACGAAAATCTTGCAGGATTTTTATTCAAAGCCAATAGAGAAATCGTATTTTATTAACTATCAGAGTCGGAGTTGTGATAAATGAGCATCTACGACAAATTTTTCAATTAGACGATTTTAAAGACTATCTTATTGAACAATTTCTCATATTGGTTGCTTTATCTTTAATTTAATGCAAATAAACAGGAAAGGTAGTCCTCAAAAAATTGTTTCTTATATGGTAAAAGAGAATGGTTGTATAAAATCAAGAAGTTGTATCAAGAAGTCAAGCTATTACTGTAACAATAAATACATATACGTATAGTTTCTTTCTGTATGAGTATCGTTCGCATCAAGAGTATTCATATTCAGTATCAATCGAATGATGACGGAAGACACTCCCACCGAGTGATAATAAGCTACTCGTTTAAAAGAAAAGCTTTCTAGTATTTCTTTTAACTAATAACTCTATAATGGTTGTATTTAGATTAAAATTATACTCTACAGATCCGAAAGAATTCTAGACACTCGTGATTACTTTTGTACTTGTATTTTAATTCAAAATTCAAGTTTTCTTTTTACTTCTTTTAATAAATTTTGTTACTATTTATGCGGATGTTTTCCCGATTTTAATTGATCGTCTTAAATTACGCGCTTTAATTTAATGGTTATTATAATTTTAATGATTCTTTCCGATACATGAACGTCAGTTGAATTTATGCTTGTATTTAAATGTATGAAGATGACGAGAAATGAAATTATGATTCGTTCCAAACTTTATGCAAGTAAAATTGACGATTCAAAATGTAATACGCCATTTCTTAGTTTCAGTGCATTTTTGGTATCTAAAGCATCGCTCAAATTATATTATACTTGCTTTTACGTCGAATACGTGTATTTTTCGATGAATACTTATTTAATGTACAGCTGATAGTTCGAGTTTCCATTTTAATCTCGGCTGATTTAAAATAATTTTCATTGTATTAACTGACCGCTGTTAATGTTTTTTCAACATTTTCCGTTACCGATTACTTTTTAAGTGAGATTGCAAAGTCATCATTGATTGTACGCCCGCCCATTTTTCTTGGCGGCATTTTACCAATAAGTGACCGCCAAAAACGTACTGCACGCAAAATTTTAAAGATAAATACTACTTACCGACCATACTTGCTTTCACTTATTTTATGAGAACACCTGTTGTTTTTGGGTTACCATAGCAATTCGTGACGTAAATATAACGACACAATAAACTATTATGGGACTTGCACGGTTGATGCCACAACCAGAAATGTACCAATTAATAAACAATAACTTTTTCCACAATATTTAAGTCAAATCTTATATCCAATTATTACAGCCGATTTAAAATAAATATATGTCTTTTGTACAAATTGAAACTTGTAGCAAATTTGAATTGTTACTATTGTTACGGCCCCTGAATGTCTGAAGATGCCGAAAGGCGAAACTCGTATCGTTAAAGACAAAACATGTGGAATCGTAAAAAGTTGTAACAATTCAAATTTGATATTGAAATTCCACCAATCACCTTCAGTCGATATCATAAATGAAACCTGTAGCATTTCAGATTCAAATGTGGTCTTTGAATGTTAATTATTTTCTTAGTATTCATATTAAAATATGGTGACATGGCTATTAAAATTTGATTAAAAGAAAGCAATTTTAATTTTTCACGGTTGATGGTTTTATATTGTGTGATAAACAAGCGGTGCCATTTCACGAACATGTGTATTGACGATTAAAATCGCTCTTCCTTCGCTTCTTTTGAAGATTTACTTTCCAACACGAATTTTCGTTTTGCTAACCTGTTCCTCAAAAGATTGCAGAAACACGTGCCATATCAAGTAACATCATTAAAAAGTACACGGTGTCTCAACATATTATTATTCTCCTTATTTTAATAGCTTTGCTTTTCATTGATGCATCAGTTTAATTTTGACGATAATATTTCAATCGTTTATAAACTTTCACTCGTATTAAGATCATATGTATATTTCAATATTAAAAATATTACTGAACGCTGTTTTCTTTACAAATCAATAATATTTCACAAAAAATGTCCCATTTTTATTCGATTTTTTGTACATATAGTTAAATTGTTATTATAAGCAAACATTCAATCGATTGTAAAATTATTTTTTAGATTATTTGTATATTGATTTGAGTCAAATTCTAAGAGTGAGTAGACTCGTCGGTCCCAAGACCGAGTCAATAAAAAGTAAAATCTATTTCTACATTTCTTCATTTACACCGCTTATTTCAGTAAAAATTGGTCTTCTTAATTAATGAAAATGTATTAGATTGAATTCTCTCTCGAATGCAATAGTGCAAAATAACCATTCTTTTACTACAACTGAGATAATGCGATAATGTGATAATTTGAAATATGACACTAATTCTCAAGAAAACTTTCCGTTTTTTGACTATAGTTTGGCTGTTAAAACTTCTTCTGAATAATTGAATATTTATATTTCATAATTACAATGAATCATAATAAGTTTCTACAATTATAGTTCTGGACCTTAGTCTAAGTTTAAAAATAAATCCTTTCAACTTTGGTCAATATAAGTACTTACGTCGTAATATAAATAATATTGAAATTATTACTCCAGTATGATATGATTATATTTAATTTATCTTATATTAAAAGCTTAAAAAATATTTTTTTTTTTCATCCACTTTCATTTTTTTAGTTTTTTACCAATTTTTCACATGTACACTATTTTCTCTAAGCGATGTTTATATGTATACGCACATTCAGGTGTATTGCTTTTCTTGTTCTTCATAAATCAGATGAGTTAAGCGATCCTAATAAACAGACTAATGAGCTTTCTAAATACTTAAAATGTGCCAATAATCGATCACGAATTGATTCAATTACAGTACTTATTTGACTAACTATCTTTCTAATGGACTCACGATGCTAATATAATTCACCAAATGGTGCTAATACAATACTCTCAATTATGATTTCAAAATCCGTAGAATATTAATTTGGTTGAAAAAATAAATGAGTTTATGTTCGCAAACTGCCAAACGGTTGAATTATATGAAAAGATAAGTCAATTACGACTATATTTGGTAATGAATCTGCGTTATTTGAAACGCTGTATTGAAATAATAAATAATTAAACGTATTCCATCTGTTGATTAAAAACAATATAGCACGATAAGAAATCTTCAATATCAAAAAAATCAATAAAAGAAATAGTGTTTTATTAATAATATCTTTGTAAAAAGCATGCATTGTTGATTATAATTGTATTTTGACCGTATTAAAGTCGAAAAATATTGAATGAAATTAACAGTCATTATTGGAAGTCATGGCAATTTTATGAACAAATACTTTTTAAGTCTGATATAAACAGTAAAATCAATTTAGATTTTTGAATTAAATTAGCGCTAAAGTAAGCGCCAAGTGAAAGAACTCCATTTTAATCAAATACGAATATCAATGTTCTGTATTTGTTTAAGAATAAAATGAATCCGTTGATAGTTATTTCAGCTTCACTTGGTCGTGAGAACTGTGACATTGGTATTTTCACCTCATTACGTATATCAGATTGATTCGCTCTCAATTATAATGCAGAACTTAATTTATCGGATAAGATTACTACTGTTCTTTACAAAATATCAAAAAGTTAAAAAAAAAAGAACCACATTATTTATTTTATTTCAACGTTCAAAAAAATAACCAATGGATTAGACCGTGTTGGTTTTCTTTCGTTAGATAAATAAATAACGCAATCACACAGACGATTAATTTATTGACAACGAGTGCCTAGTTCTTTTCAAATGATTTGAAAAACGTCGTAGTTAAATCAAATCAAAATGTTATATGCTGTTATTTATTTTCACATAAGATTATTTGAGCCGACAAATAACCGAAACGAGGAAATATTGCGTCACAAAATTAATAAGCTCGCGGTTGCAAATCAATAAACAAGCAGGACCTTTTCATCTCATGGGATATGTCAATTTACATCAAAATTATGATCTTATTTTGGGACCAAAACATTTGTTTTATCGTATTTTTTCCGTTTTCTCTTAATATAAATTTTAAATCTCTGAAATCACACCGGCAACGCATTGGAAATTAAGACGGTAACAGAGCTTATCCATTTCACTTGCTTTTCAGCTGTGCTTTTTTTCTTATAAGAACTAATTTAATATCATAATTGTTAATGTCACATAGGCACCGTACACAAACCTTTTTATTTATGACGCTCTCAACAAATAAAAAACCATTGCATGTCTTGAAGCTTTAATTAGACTTTCAAAAATAATAATAACACCTTTCAGTACTATTTCCACAGTTAATTGAATGATGAGGATCGATTTCTCTCATCACTTAAAAACTGAAGGACGCTGATCATTTTTTATTATTTAAAATATGTCTTTCTACCAAGCATTGACAGTCAAAACCTTAAAAACTCGTGTAAGACTGAATACCAACGGTTGCCAAACAAGGAAAGATTAAATCACATCAGAAGAAATAATTTTTTCTAGTAATAAAAATATACTATATATATAGGTACGTAAAAAATGTTTATTCAACTTACTGAAAAAAACCCTTATCAATTTAACAAAAAAATATTCTGATTGTTATCATTTTTATTTTGTATTGCAAGCAAAACAACTTTATTTTTTTTTATTACTGTTGCAGCGAACGCTTGTTTCTCATATAACTTTTGTGACAATCGATTCAGTAGCGGTTCTTTCTCAAAAAATCAAGTTAAGAAATTGAATTGAATAACCCTGTCAGGTTAGTATTAATCTATGTTGCCTACTTAGTATGAATGTAGCGATTTAATACAACAAATTAAGTACGCAATATTTACAACGGACATTGCGCTATCAGGAAATAATTACTTTCTTTTGGGTTCAACTAAAAATTGAATGCGATTGAGCTATGTTTTATTCATAAATCTTTATCTTTTGTAGATTTGTATTATTGAATTATTTCTTCATACAATTTAGAGTATTGCAAGGTTGAAACAGTGACATTATAAAATTATTCATTACAATGCAATAACTGGTATATACGAATGATTTTAGACCAAGTAAAACTCTGTTTTGAAATAATAAATGGAATTTTTATCATATTTTTTCACCCACAAACTTATCTTATAAAAATAAAATATGTGACAACATTTAAAATATAATTTTATTACCGAATTCAAGTTAACTATAATTTTATCAATAATTTATGGCATTTATTCAAATAAATCAAGTTATATCGATCGACCTCTAAAATACAGGTATTAGGGTTTCACCCAATTGTAATAGCTCACTTTTTCGAGTTCAACAATCATATAGCAAAATAACCATTTATAAAAGCTGATGATATCAAACTATTTTCTGACGATGGCAAAATTTAATTTACATCTTTTAGATTTTACCACATTTTTCTCTCTCTTATTTGAGACTTAACGATACATTGCGAAATTTAAAACCGTTTTATTAAAATATTTCCTTTCACTTCAAAGTACCAACGGCTTTATCGGTCATCTCTCACAAGTCAAATTATAAATCTTGTAAGAACGGCTTTAAGCAACTCGGGTTAACGAAACTCAATCGGGACACATTATAAAATTGCCGGCCGCTTTTTTGTAAGTGATAATATGATATGTGATCTAAATTATTTTTTATTACTTAAAAATAGACGTTAATATTGAGTCATACGTTGCTCAGGTAACAGTATTAAGATTCTAAAGCAAGTTTTAACAGTAACTTTGTTCCACAGGGTATTCGTTGAGAAAAAAGTGCACGCCAAAGTGTTATTAAGACCATTAGTGCGTTTCACATCTATCTTTATTTTTTGTCCAACTAATGTGTCAAATATTACTTACACATATAACAAATATACTCGGCATTATGTACTATAGTATTATAGTTTAAAATAAACATATTCTTCTTTTCAATGACTATTATAGAACATTTGTTGTTAATTTCCGCAAAGATGTCGAATCACAGTTATCAAATTATTAGGCAAAAGATTTTACTTCTTTTTAAGCACTAAGCTGGATAGAAAAAAAGCAAAAACATTACGAAAGATAAATATACTTTTGAATTAAAAATAAAATATTAAAATTATATCTATTCCGAGATTCAAACCTTTGATCCCCGTTTTGCCCGTAGCATGTGGTCACAATGAAAATCATATATGTAAATTAAATTCATAGTTTCAATTTTTCTATTGAATTTATAAATAATGAAGCAAATTTACTTTGAAATTAATAACCACCTAATAGATCGAAATGAAAAATTCTAGCCTCAAATATTTATTTCAATGTGATTGTAAAAATTGATGGTGAAAATTGTAAACATTGTATATTGACTAATTCAATTTTTGACTTTTTCTAGTTATACTTTCTCAACTATTTTACTATTATTTTCAACTATTTCATTATTTTATATGTCACATTTTTTTCAAAATCCTTCTCTCTTCTCACTCTTCATTATATTATATTTAAAAAATGTGTTTTTTTTAATACAATATTTTTTGTATTTTCAGTTTAAAATTTTATATACTTATTAATTATAATGAAATATAGTTACAAAATCCTTTTACAATAAAAAAAAATGTGTATTCCTGTGCATAAGTTGAACGTATTAAATAAATATACAAAAGAGAATTCTCAGTGAAAGAGATAATATTTATTATTTAATTACAAAAAGAAAAACAGAGAAATAATAACCTTGATGGAATTTTTGCTTATGTGTTATTATTTCGAATTGCAATCGGAACAAAAAAAAACATCAAGTTATCGCTTTGACAATTCTGTAACATAAAATTACTGTCATTTCAAAAGGAAAGTTGTGGTTCATTTTTCTTTTTTTTATTTCTTACAAGACCGTATTATGTTAGTACACAGTACGAAATATAATGCTTCTATGCGCTGCATGCCACAAAACGCCCCCTAATTTCTTTATTATAGACAATCACGACAGTTATGTATATTGCGTCCAGCTTTTACTTTGCACTGTTTTATTCAAATTATTTTATGAAGAACTTTCATGAATGGAAAAGTAACCGTTAGTTTTAACCTTCACTGACTATTTATAGTATAGATATTCCATAGTCCCGGTTTTAATAGAAAAATCACAATCAGTAACGGATGAGGACAATGAATAGTTGTGAGTAATTATTGTTATGTTACAATATAAACTCAATATATTTAAGTCAGTAAAAGAAGTTATAGAACGGCTAAAATGCTTTAAAAATGTAAATTTACATTTTTCATGTTGCTTTACTATATTTCATTTGATTATTTTTATAATGAAAAATAAAACGAGAAATACAAATACAAAATAAATAATTTTACTATCATTTACCTTAAAATATTTGGCGAACATAAAATTTTGTATATAAATCAATTAATTAATAATATGAAATGTTTCACACTATTTCTAAAATGATGTATAAAGCATTACCGCGAGTATTATCAACTGACTACTCACAATTAGCGAAACTGATACCGATCGTAAAAAATGTAATTTATCATTTAAATACAATGCCTTCTCATCTAAAAATAATAATAAAACCTTTAAAAGTTTATTACAGACAAACATTGGAGTTTCAAATACTTTTTTTCTGTCAATCTGACATTTGCCACACACAAATATTTATTCTTGCACAGATTCCGGATCCGGCTTTTAAATCATAATATGTAATAGCTATGTGATTTTTTCTAGAACAAAATTATCATTATAATGTTATTTTACAAGTATATATTATAAATATAACAAGCCACAAAAGACCAAGAGCATAAAATATACTCTTATCGATACATTTTATTGCTTTATTGATGTCAAATTATCGAAAAGATTATTGGTAATTGATATTACCTTTCAAGAAGTATTTGATATTTAAAATATAAACCTGTTTTGTTTGGTTATAACTTTTTGTATGCTTTATGTCATTGCTTGATATTAAACTCTAGCATCAAAAAATATTTGAATCCATACTTTTTCAACATATTCCACGTTAACTTTTATCAAAATAAAAGAAAAATGTTACAAGAATCTTAATATATTCATTTGTCCTAAATCTCAACGCCAAAATGCCACCAACGGACTTTAAATTCAACAATTTTCCTTCTCCAATTATGGTAAAGCCATCTTTTAATAAAATATATGAAGAATGGTTTCGTTTGAAAACATTGAAAGCAATGCAGTATATATTGTTATGTAACCTAAAGGAAGATTGTTTAGTTATACGAGTTGAATAATCCATTTTTTTTCAATTCAAACAATTCACCGGATGTAAATCCATAAAAGTAATTCAAAATGCATATCGATTTAAAAACGGTCGGTCATTTGATTTTATTTTATAATACATGTCATAATTAAATTATTTTCTTCTGTATTCTTTTTGAAACCAAATAAATCACACAGCTCAGCTAGTTCATGTTTCTTATTCAATGTATTCATTTAAAATGACATATTATGCAATAATCAAAACACACAGACATCTTGTCGTATCCTTTTTATTCTTATTATGCAAATTTTTAGGAAGAATTTAAAAAAATTCAAATTTTTAATTTAATGAAACCTAAATTTAAGATAATTTTTGCCTAAATATAGCGTCGTAATTTTTGCTCGAGAACTTTTTGTTGTCTTCATTTTTTGCATTATGTGCTTATTATTATAAGAATATTGAACAATGGCTGTTATTAATAATTAGTGATGCTTTGTCATTTTGTTACAATGCCCCCACGTTAAATGGACGTTTTTCAAGACAGTTCGAAACAACTTTTTAATAGATTCATTATTTTTACTTTCACCCCGCTCTGTCAGCCATCCATTCATTCGTGGTCAATTAAATGAGCCATTTTGCAAATTTTGTGCGGTGACCATTCATTCTGATCTAGAGCGGACAATCATGTTTTATAGATTATTATTATGAAAGTCATTCATTAAAATGATTTGAAAAATATTCTTTTAAATATCATATCGAGGTCATTATAAACTGTTCTATTAATGGTTTTTACTAATGAATTTTGTGGAGCGCTTAGTATTTAAGCATCAGTAAAACAATTCGATCAGATTATGTATATATTTATTCATTATTTAGCATTATATATATTTCAATAAAACTAATCGCTTTTCCAGCTTTTTTATGTAAAAGAGAAATCGATTAATGTACATAAAAAAAGATCAAAAGCAAATATTTTCAAACATGAAATGGGTTTATGGATCGCATTGATGATTGAATTGACTCAATTTATTTTCAATAGTAGACAGCGTAATTTTTGAAAGATAAAATAATAAATCTGGGAAACGTAAAAAATGTAGAATTTATGCTTGAATTTTAAACCTTTAAATGAAAATTTTCTGAAGATGCTTTTCAAAAAGACAAAACAAGTTTACACCTTGTTATAAAACCAGTGGATCAACATTATTATAATTTCATATTTCATATTATGTTTTCTCTCATTAATTTAAAAACAAATACAATACATGCTTTCTAATAACTGGGAAAATGCGGTAATTTTTAATTAATTTAAAAAAAAATAATGGTTCATTATTACGTCATGCGCTTTTCGCAAGTTTATTTCATTTGTTACAATCTGGTATCCTTAATATTAATAAGCTTACCTTTCTATAAAAATTGCCTCCAAGATTACTGCATGCGTATTACAACTAATAAGAACTGAAAATGGCGGCAAGAATGCACACGCACTAGTTTAATTATAAACGATAATTATGAATTTATCTGCATGATGGGACTTCAGTGTGATTCATTTCGTTACGTCTTAATAAAATAAAATTCCAAGTAAACAACACGATATAAAGGAATTTGTTATCGTTCAGTTTGTTCATTTTTTATTTAAGCCTGTCTTTGACATTATAATATATTTTGACATCGGTTTGATAATATAATTTTTATTTAAGCTTTTACGTTAGCATATAAGTAACAATTTCCTTTATAAAATGATAGTGACACATTAATTTAACGGTAAAATATTCAGTCAATTATTAAAATCGTAAAAAAACATCGTTTTGATATAATGTTATGCAAATCTTAATTCAAAAATCACCACCTATGATTTATAACTCGCATGTCAACATGGTAGTAGCTAAGAGGATAATAAAGTTTAGAATGGTTGGATATTAAATCGAACACTTCCTGAATTGCACTGCATTGCAGTGCATAGAAAGACAAGTTCAGAATATAAACGATATCAGTTAGATCAACATATGGAAAACGTTACCAGAAATAGCATTATAAAACATTATTCGACGTCTGACTGTGATGTAAAGACGCTACGTTTATTTATATTTTAAATTGAACACTGGCAGAAGCTTCAACCCTACTGGTGATGGTGACGTATCGACGATTTTCTTCTGGCCCATATTGTCACAAATCCCTTTTATAGTGATAAGCCACTAAATTCAACTAAATGCCATGAAAATGTGAATCAAGTATTTGTCAGAGTTGCAATATTCCTATAAGAATTCCAAATAATTATTGGGTGAACAATAAATAGTGTTTGACATTTATGGATAGCACATCTAGAAATATTCTTTATGTTTCCTGTATTTAAAACATAGTTGTATGTTTTCAATTAGAAGTCAGTTAACTGTTACACGGTAGTGACAAATCTAATTATATCTTTAAATAATTCGTTGGTAATTATTTTTGTAAAAATATTATTTTTATATTTGCACTAATCTTATTGGTCAATTTATGCTATTTTGGCCCACCCTTGGTCTAATGCCAAGGCAATTTGTTATATTTCATGGTATCAGCTGTTGATGAGATCCATGAAATATATCTTATTTTTCGACACATCCCACGCAAGTGAATGTGTTTTGATGTTAGATTGTTATTACATGTAACATGGAAAGGAAATCTTTCGAGCACCAACCTTGAATAATGATTTGACACAGTCAAGGACTTTGGCTTCTTTGAAAGGACACCAAACTCCCACAATCATGTCAACATATTCAAAATTAATGAACTAACAATATATTTTTAATTTCAAATCAGATTGACAGGAATTCAATATTTTCATATAACTGCCATATCCACTTTCATATTGAAATGATTGCAAAATAAATAACGATATATAATTTTATAATTATTCCACTATCACAATCGATGGTTCTGCAAAAAAAAATCGAATTTAGTTTTATAGAAAATCACTATTTTCTTTATAGTTCAATATAAATGGTAAATTTTTGTAATAAAATAATTATTTAACATCATTAATTTGATCTATTACGTACTGCGTAATTTTAAATATATTTTATGTATTTACAGAAATAAATTGGCGGTCTTGCGACCAACTGGATCATTTTATACAAATAATCATGTATTATTTTTTGACACTGTTCGGGGAAATTTTGCCTTTTAAACTGGACTTAAAGATCACTGTCAAATGGCTAATAGTATATTTTTTGCCAGAAATCGAGCATAGATCATTATATATATTACATATGGATTTATTTCAGTACCATACAGTAATATTTTTATGTGTGGCTATTTATATCTCGTAATGACTGCAGTATACGTAAGACGCACTGTTAGTGATTGTTACCATGGTAACAAAAAATGTAATATTCACAAATGGTTAAATATCATTATAAAATTGTTATTTTAAATCGCAGACTTGTATGTTTATTTGAATCAAATTACACACTCTCTTCCCTAATTTAAAGAATCTTAATCATTTCAATTTATCATCGCTCAAACAAAAATATTGAAATACTGTAGAACTTAAATATTTTCATACATTTGCCATGTGTGAAGGGAACAAATAATTTATAATTTGAATATATTTTGACCATGTCATATCCTTTATCATTAAAATTAAAATGATTTTTTTTTGGCATAGAAATGTTTTTACGTTGGTTTTAATCGTACCCACATATTGAAAAAAATATCGATATTCGATTTCGACAATATTCGCAATTGTTACTGATATGAATTCATGTGGGCAAACAGATTTGAAAGTGAAACTGTCACAGTTGACGTGAAATTCTATAGCATGTTGACATGAATATTTTTTTGCAGAGTTTTAACACACCGAGTCCTGAGTAGAGATTATATATAATTGCAGTAATTAATTTAAACCCTTAAGCAAGGTTTTCCCTTGGTGTTATATTATGTCGTCATACTTCAGAGTTATAAGACGTTTTGGGTTTACAATAAAATATTTTTTTATAGTCATAATTTATGACATCGACGCTTTTGGAATTAGAACTATTCAGTTGTGTAGTCAAGCAATTAAATCATTGAAAAGATGAATTTTCAATATATTTAAGGTACCTATTCAATAAATATGATTGTCTATGATTTTTCAAACGTTTACGGAGTAGTTATTATAGCGAAGAAACAGTCAAAAACATGATAAAAAAAATATCGGAAATGCTATTTTATAGCATATTCACTTTTTCAGATTGTATTGTTAATCACTTTAAATAATGAAATTTTAATTATCTGCTTGATATATCATGATTCAAAGATCTTCGTTGAACTGAAATAATCAAAAAATCTATCTTCTAAATATATAAAAATGAATGTCTGTCTGTCTGTCCTTTATAAACTCCTACACCATTAATCCGATTGCGATAAAACTTTGTCGAATTATTGCTTCGACTACCGGGCAAAAGATAGGATACTCAAGAATTTGATTTGATTACAAAAATTAATTGAATATTTACGAAAAACATGTTTTCATACAAGGCTATTGTAATACAGAATGGCCATTTATGACACATTGTATCCATAGCAACGCCGAAAACAAGAACGACGCAAATCTGTCACATTCACTCACCTGTAGGTACTTACGTAAGGTACTGAATATTTTGAAACAAAGTTCGATTTTCGAAAAAAGGATTTCAATGTTCTATTTTTTACCGACTTTTTTGTTTTGGTTTTATGTCGCATGACAAAGCGAATTGAAATAAATATTATGTATAAATCGTGTGTGATATAGAAAGAATTTATTCAATTTATAATTTTTTTTTCTTTATTTTTCAAAAGTGAATTTCAAAACGTAACATTCACTGTAAAATCAATTATGCCACCCAAACGAAAAGGAATAGGTCAGAGTACAACTCAAGCACGAAAGAAAAGGGCGAAACAGTGAGGTTGAAGTTGATAATCGTTGGATTGTACCGTATTCACAGCTTCTCTCGAAAACGTACAAAGCACACATCAACGTCGAGTATTGTAATATAGTGAAATCCATCAAATACATTTGTAAATATGTCAACAAAGGAAGCAATATGGCAGTTTTTGGAGTGGGAAATTCAACTGCATCTATCGATGAAATCAACCATCATCAACTGGGACGCTACATTAGTAGCAATGAAGCAATATGGCGCATTTTATCATTTCCAATTCATGAACGGCATTCACCAGTTACTCATTTGGCAGTTCACGTTGAAAATGGACAGCGAGTGTACTTCACAACAGAAAATGCACGTGTAAGAGCATTGTCACCACAGCCAACAACGTTACCTGCATTTTTCTTATTGTCAAGGGATGATATGTTTGCAAAGTCGCTACCTTACTCTGAAGTGCCAACATTCTACAGATGGAATGCATCAGAAAAAAATTCAACGTCGCAAACAAGGTAAAGCAGTTGAAAGACATTACAATGTATATTCAACCGACGCATTAGGCCATCTGTACACTGTTCAACCAAATAATGTAGAATGCGTTTACTTGCGATAACTGTTAATCAACATACGTGGACCGACATCCTTCCAAGAATTGAGAACAGTAAACGGTCGAATATGTTTCGTTTATCGTGAAGCTTGCCTCGAATTGAATCTTCTAGAAAACGATGCACATTGGGACACTTCACTCGCTGATTCATCGAATACTGCTGACCCACAACAAGTACATGTGTTATTTGCAGTAATATTAACAATTTGCTTTCCATCCAATCCAAAAGAACTTTGGAAAAAATACAAAGGCTACATGAGTGAAGATATTTTACATAGTTTGCGTGAAACAATTCAAAATCCACACGTTCAATTCACACCAAACGTGTATAATGAGGCATTGCTATTGATTGAGGACATATTTTTAGTAATCGCTAACAAATCATTGGTACAATTGGGAATGGCTGCTCTGAATCCATCTGAAAACGACTGACGTGATCGTGATTTCCAACGAGAAACACACTTTGATGTGAATGAATTGGGTAAATTTGTTCAAACGAATCTTCAGAAATTGGATCCAGATCAACGTATAGTGTATTGTGGAATTGGAATTGTACAATTATGGATGCAATTACAAGTCAAAGTGGTAGATTTTATTTCATAGATGCACCTGGAGGCACAGGTAAACCCTTCCTCATTTCACTCATTTTGGCAGCCACATGATCACGAAAAAACATTGCACTAGCAATCGCATCATCTGGAATTGCAGCAACTCTTTTAGATGGTGGCCGAACAGCGCATTCAGCACTGAAATTGCCATTGAATATGCAAATAATTGAGACACCAACATGCAATATCAACAAAAATTCTTACGGGCAAGCTACTCACATCATGTAAAATCATTGTATGCAATGAATGTACTATGACACACAAAAAATCATCGGAAGCACTTCATTGCACACTAAAAGATTTGAGAGGAAATGAGCAACTTTTCGGTGGCGCACTCATTTTATTGTCTGGTGATTTTCGACAAACTCTATGTGTTATATCACGTTCAACAATGGTCGATGAACTTAATGCATGTCTCAAATCATCCGTTTTATGGCGATACGTACATAAATTCACTTTGAAGACCAATATACGTGTACAACTACAACGTGATGCATTCATTGAACGTTTCGTAAAACAATTTTTGGATATAGGAAATGGAAAAATGGCGATAGAGGAATCCACACAATGTATCACATTGCCAGCGAATTTCTGTAAAATAACCGCAACCATAGACGAATTGATTCACAAAGTTTTTCCAAATATTGCACACAATCATAAAAGTCATCAATGGTTCAATGCACATGCTATATTAGCAGCCAAAAACAAAGATATCAATGCAATCAATTTCAGCATACTAAATGAAATACCAGGAAGAGCGATAACGTATAAGTCCATCGATACTATATATAACGGATCAAGACGAAGCCGTCAATTATCCATCAGAATTTTTGAATTCACTTGATTTGTCAGGCATGCCGCCGCATGTTTAAGCATTGAAAATTGGCGTCCCTATCATTCTTCTCCGAAACATAAATTCCTCACGACTTTGCAACGGTACCGGGCTTTCAGTAAGAAAAATGATGAATTATTGAAGCTACAATTTTGAATGGAAAATTCAAAGGAGAAGATGTAATGTTGCCACGCATCCCAATGATTCCGACAGATATGCCATTTGAATTTAAACGTCTGCAGTTTCCAGTGCGAGTTGTCTTTGCAATGACCATCAATAAGGCACAAGAACAGTCGTTACAAGTGTGTGGGCTAAATTTAGAAAATCCATGCTTCTCATATGGACAACTGTATATGGCCTGCTCACGTGTTGGAAAACCTTCTGATTTATTTGTGTACGCACCAGATAGAAAAACAAAAAACATTGTGTATCCAAAAGCACTCAAATAAATAAAAACACATACGGCCGCCACTGTCGAATTTCGGCAAGAAAAACATAACCTAAGCTTATCGTTTCTAATTGGCTCCGGCCTCGCTTCAAGTCTGACTTATCCAATCGGAAGGCGAGAGGCTCCCGACGAGGCGATTCCATAAAGTCGCGGCTTCTTTTTTTTTGAGTGGCATTGCAACGCATACAGGGTACACGCTAGTATTTGATAAAATTTATAGAAGCTTTCCTAACTAAACATCATTAAATACATACATATGTCAAAGTTAATTTATTTACATATTGGTAATAAATTTGATAATAAGGTATTTTTAAATGATTCAGCAATTTGCAACATCAATTTTTTTTAAATATTATTGAGACATTTTTTTTCTCAGTGAAATAAAAATACTAATACTGTATAAATAAAACCTTATTATAATAAACATCACGTCATTTTCTTGTATGATAAAAAGATTTGACTGCTTCCTTCTCCACGCGTTTATTGTAGAATCATATATTTTTACAGTATGTAAATGCATGAATATATTGATAATCTTTGATCGCTGCGCTTTGTGCGCTTGGAATATGAATATATTAGAAATTTTCGCGTTGATTGATTGTATATTGGTATGGCAATACAGGTAGTACATGAATATAAAAAACAATAATTTAAAAGTACGTGCATGAAGTTAACGGCTGGCACGAAAATTAAATGCAGCTATCACCCATTTTGACGATCTAACATTTATCAACGTCAGCTTTTTTCGCGCCAGCAATAATTATATATCTTGCACAAAATAACAAAGCCAGTTCTAATCATGCCAATATGTGTGATTTAAATTCATAATAAAACTTTTAGAACATCTAAAAGTCGTGCAAAACACGAATGAGAGTTTTTAGTCAATATTTTTTTTTTCTGGTCATATTTTACAAGAGATTCAAGTTGAAATCATGGCTTTGCAGATTGTTAGAATCAATTGAATGAAAGTTCTTAAAAGTAAATTAAAGATTAAAATTTTGATTGGATGTAGGATTGATTATTACTGTGCGTATAGTTACTTATTAACAGATGAGGGTCTTAAAACTGAAGCAAAAATAATAAATCTACCAACATTTTTTTTTACGAACAAATTGATTTTTTTCGACAAAGATATTTACATATCATAAACACCAAGCATTAAAGCGAAGAGTAAAATATTTTTTTAGATATTATTAAAAGATCCACCAAACTTGTCGCTACTTTTTTATTTTATTTAAAGCTATTTTTTGAAATCATAAAGCGTTAACTAATTGCATAAAAATCATTTTTGATCATAATTATTTCTTCATGTCAATAATCTTGAATACCGATTTGATAAAAGTACTATCTACTTTTTACCAATCTTTAAAAAATTTGTCTGAAGACAACATACCTATTTTAAGTTATAAAAATATTTCAATATTTCTATTATATGAAAACTTATAAGAAACTTACTTATTTTTTTTGACTGAGTGCAAAACAGGAGATAAATATTTCTTTGTATATAATTTTCACTCTCTTCAGTACTTTCTGTAGACTCATTATAAATGAGAAAACTTATTTCTATAATTATCATTTAATGGTAAATTATTACATCATGTAATATTAGTAAGCATTTTCTGCATAACTTGGACTTAACAATTACATTTGACCGTAACCGTATAATCCTTCAGGCATTGAAGTTAAAAGCATCACAAATGCGAATTAAATGAAATGGCTTACTATTATATCAGAAAATGTTGGCGCTCGCCATTATTACGTGCCAACGGTTATGTTATTTGACCTCATACACGTTTATTTTGTTAGTACCGTTACCAAAAGACGACTTTAATTATTATTGGCTATTTAATTATGAAATTCAGCCAGGCTTGGCAAATTCATGCCGTGCCAATATTTTTCGAATTTGTTATAAAGATAGTTGACACGCACTCGTTTTATGAAGTTTTATTACGATATAAGAAATATTAATTTTGTTTTTTTCAATGCAATAAGCGTTTGATGACATCAAAAAAACCATTATTGGAACTGAAACAAAACGATAGACTGTTTACGATATTATAATATAAATATACATTGTTTTACAATTCGGTTTCAAAATAAATAGCATATTGGCCTTCTTATAGAGTTATCAATAATACAAATTTTCTACAAATACTGCTAATTGCATACTTTTTTATCCTCTATCTCAGAGCGTCGGAGTATAAAAAAAATCTGCTAAAAATGATAAGTTTAAAAATTTGATACGTAAGAAAGAATCAAATATCTATTAATCAAATATTTTAAGAGAAATTCTCAAAATGATTTAAACCTATAATAATAATCTAACGCATACTGAGGCTTGAAACACTAAAATCGTCACCGGCAACATTAACCACTTGATTACGAAGTCATGATAACTAGAATATAAAAAAAAATCGTTAGAATAAAATTCGTGTGTAATATAACACAGAAAATACGATGAAAAAAATTATTTTTTCATACATATCATAAATTTCAGAATGAATCATATTACAGATATTTTTTGTATTCTTCCTAAAATCCATATCATTAAAATATATGTCGATATTTCTCATACATATTCTACATAAATATTACATTTTAAAAGAAATGACGGATATTTCAAGTATACAAATAACTATTTGCTGTTTTAAGCGTTCGTTTACTGGACATCTCAATGCATTTCATAATGAAACCTAAGTGATATTCTAAGTTAAAATGACATTTATTAAATTAACCATCGAGGTATAATTGATCATAGAAGAAAGAGGGGCAAATAATTTGAAAACTTTTCTTTGGAGAAGAAAGAGGAAAGTGTGAGAAAATGTCTCACGAAGTTACCGTATATGGAAATTGTTCACAAATGTAATATGAAATTTCCTACAGATTATCGCAAGTTTTGATCTTCAAAATCATTTAAGAATTTGATTGTTTCACTTAACTTGCTTATAGACTACAAAGGGATTTTATTTCCTATGTTATCTTCGATGTAATTTTTTTCCGTACACCGTTCATCAGTTTAGTATAATATATCAGTTTAATTTCCTCAATCATATTACTAAACACTTTCAACATTTAATAAATAATTGTATCAGGCCACCAAACTAACGATGTTCTTCAAAAAAGCGAAACAAGTTGATAAACCGAGCTATCAATTTTAATTTATAATAACGAACACAATTTAATTGAAAGGCTTAAACCTTTTTTTCCATTAAAACTGCAGTCTGCAAACCAAGACTTAAGTGCACGCAGCGCGCTTATAGGGTGCATAACTAATTGAAATAACATTATGATGTGCAATATTTTTTTAAGTTAGTACGCCGAAAATGACGTTATATTATTAAATATGAAACAGTTTCATATGAAGAGTCTTTTATTATAAGCAAAGCATTTAAAGCGTTCGTACGAAGAACTAATAATAGCTGATCAACACTCAAAAGCACAAATATTTCCATCATAAGCAGGTTTAATGTAAAACACATACTTTTACACGAAGTATATTAACCTTCAACATAGCATTGAACCTTTTATAATACTACTGTATTTATAATTTTGATAGCGTAACTGTCCAGAAAGGCAAATTATCTTGCAGTATGATTTTTATTCTCTACGTGTTTTTTTATTTTTATATCGAAAAGCTCTTTACTATTGTAAATAATAATTATCTTTAGCATTAATTATATCGTTTATTGCACTTACCTATAAACAACATGTTGTTAAAATTAATAACAGAATTTTACTTAGCCGCCGTTGATCCAACTTGAGTTGTGAATGTAAAAACATCAATTGTATAAAATTTTATGTTTTACTTTCCAAAACGTTCAAGAGAAATCTTTTTTATCACAGTAAAAAATAGCGATGTGTTTTAGATATACAAAATTTATAAGATATCTAGCTGATATATGGTATTTCTGGCGTAAACCGAACGTTTAAAAAATACTTTGCTATTTTTTCACCGTATTGTAATGGAGTTCTAATATGTAAATGCGTATCCAGTCAAAATCAATCGCAGTAAAAAATGGTTACAAGTATTTGAATGACTATTGCGACCAAGATCACATTTTATACGACTTTGACTATGAAATAAAGGTGTTAGATATATATGTTTGTATTTTAAACGAAGCAAGCATAAGAACACACTATCAGTATATGTGTAGAGGGAGAGTATGTATGAGCGAAAGAAATGAGTGATTTAGGCACAGCAAACACATTCTTTTATATCTTTTGATAGGGAATATTTGTTTGCATTAGCTTTAGATATCGATCTCTTAATGATAATTATTATGTTCCTAAGCGTTTGTAAAATTTAAAGAATATTCCATTTAAAATAACACAACCAAACCCGTATAAGTAAAAAAACTATTATTTAATTAGATAAAATAATTGCACGTTTAGTTACAAAATACAAATTAAAAAAGTTAACCTATCATGACTACCAAAATTATAACTCGGATTTTTTTTTCGCAAATGTTTTCTAAATGTTTAGAAACAACGAACTCTTCCTCTAGCAAAATACAGTTAACTGGTTTATAGTACAATAAATTGATTTGACCACACTTGCACTCTGATACTGAGTCAATTTGCATACAGAGTATACTGGACTGTCTTCTTGTTGCAATTATCTTATAACCGAGGAAAGCTCGACTGGTATGATCGATAACTTGTCGATAAACAAAAGTATTTCTTTCTACAGAATTGAAATATATTTAACAATTAAGCATATGTATTGGCTTTTAATGTGACAACTGTTACTTGTTGATGGAAAGGCATGATATTTAAAATAATAAAACACACTCTTTAGTCCTTTTTTTCCACAATATATTTTATGATTAGGACCAGTTTCGCTCATCGCAAACATTATCGATGAATAAAGACGGCAATAAAACATTTGCTAAATTATTGATAACAACAAACTAAAAAAACTACTTTGTTTTGATATTTCTTTTAATCAAGATTTTTTTTTAAATTGTCTTTAAATATTCTTCATTTATTTGTATCAATTCTCTTAATTGAGATTTGTTGAAAACCTCATTTATTTTATCTCGTTTTTATTTGTGTCTTAAGGTAAAAAACGAAACAAAACAATCAAAATTTTGCACATATATATGCAACCTATAAAATATTTAAAGGCCTAGATTGTTAATTATATCAACTTCTTTAATGAAAAATAAATGACTTAAGCAATCTAAAATCAAAACTCAACCAAACCAAACTTCCCATCTTGTGAAAAGAGTTAGAATGACTAAATAACTGCATTCATTGATATCGACCTTGCTCTAACTAAGCGCGCCTCTGAAGCAACAGTTCATAGCGGTAAAATTCTTCTAAACCAAAGCGTCAAGAATGTGTTTACGTACAGGTGCTAATGAATCGATGTCCTGCGGTCGAAATACTGGGACAAGGATTTTTAGATAATAATACCCAAAATTTAAGGCAAAAAATGTTTTTAGTGTGAAAAGATAAAAAAAAGCTGAATAAATACATAATACTTTGATATTCTTTGCTTAGTGGAAATTTTGAGTAAATATTGTGCCCCACCGACTAGTAACTGCTACTTGCTTTGCAAATCTTTTTATTTAATTATTCTTATTATTGAAAATGTAATACCAACAAAACTACAAAAATTACGTTCAGGAAGGAATAAAATATTTAAAAAAAAAACTAATGTTGCTATTTTGCATTCCGATACGATGAATGATAAAAATATGGTTAATTGAATTGGAAGTCACCTAAGTAAAATTTAATTTTACTAATGTATCATAAAATCAAACATTTTGAGAATCGTGCAAATAAATACCGCGTGGTATTAAGAGCATAAAAATGTAAGAGGTTTATTATAAATATGCAATGAATTTAAGACGAGTAGTCATAAATGAAAGTGACAATGTGTAATATGTGATAACCCTCAGCGAGGGCATGTTGCACGTTTCATAGAAGCAAATACGTTTACCTAATAAATGCTTGATTTCTTTTATATTTAATCAGTATGAATAGAACTACACGTTTTCATAAAAATACTGCATATGCTTTATTAGAATACCGAGTAATTGATTTTTTTTAAATTTAAACACCGTAGTCCGCTCGAGATTGGTGTCGTACATATTCTCCGGACACCCGTATCCACTTGGGATCCAAGTTAGTAAGACATACAAAATACGACTATTCTTAACTCATCCTCGTTTAGGTAAGATATTTTAATATCCGAAGCAATGGCGTTGAACAAAACTAAAGAATATCCAATTTGTCGCATCGATTTATATACTGTTAGTAAGAAGAAATAGTCTACAAACATATTAAGTATGTCATTTTACGTCACTTTTGGAAATATAAAACAGAAGTTTTTTTTTCAAATATTTTGCTTAATCACAGCATTTTCACTTCACCGCGATGCTTAAAACGTATCACACTTTCGGACACATTGTTATTAAAACAGCTTTATTTTTCAGATTCAACAAAGCCAAAATATTAAATTATCTTCTGCGAGAGTTGTTTTCACATAATAAAACTATTGAAAAAAATACAATGTAATAAATAAACCAAAACAAAATCTGAGAAATGAACAAAAAAAAATACAGAAGTTTAATATCGTAACATGTGGTTTTTATTCAGTAATTCAATTACGATCAATCAACTTTTAATGCTTGCCAAATATCCCAATATAATACACCTTGCTTAACTTTTAAAAGTATTTCAAGCCAAACATTGCATTAAGAATAATTCACATGATCATTATAATAAGTAACTTTCAAAGTACCGCAGTAATATAATAAGCAAATAAGCTGTAACGATTACAGTAATATAATTTTCTATCGACCTCTTGCGTGGAATTTCTCGCGTCCAACAACAGAATTACTAATAACCAGTTGTATAACTCGTATAGTATGATTTCAGAAAGTTAATAATTCACTTGTGCATATGCAAAGTATAATTTCTATGATTAATCATCTAGTATTTTTACTTTGTCAAATACATATAATAACCACTTTTAAGGTGTTAACTGTCACTTCTTGATGGAAAGGCATGATATTTTAAATAATAAAAACACATTTTTTTAGTACTTAATTTCCACAATATATTTTTTGATCAGGACCGGTTTCGCTCATCGCGAGCATTATCAATTATCATCAGTTGATAATGCTCGCGATGAGCGAAACCGGTCCTGATCAAAAAATATATTGTGGAAATTAAGTACTAAAAAAATGTGTTTTTATTATTTAAAATACATATAATAAGCTGATATTTTTTAGATGCTGTAGAATATTACTGGAGGGTAAATTAAAATAAAATACTTCGTATATACAAAAAGAATATTTCTTAAAGGGTTTTTGAAATGATTTTCATCTTGAGATTATGACCGTTATATTCCGATGAAATAAATATTTACATAAAAGTTTGTAACGTATAAAAAAATGTTTTTACGAAAGATAAAATTAGACAGACATTTTAATCCAAAGCTTTTTTCCGATTTAAAAGTAATTTAAAGTTCTTTTTCGTGATGTAAAAAGCTTTTTCGACAATCCCCATTATATCGACAATTCAACTCACGTCAATTTTCAATGATATTCTTATATGTGTAATGTTTAAAATATTTTTTCGATAAGCCTGATAAAAATAATTACTTCTCATTAATTTTTCATACAAATCATCAATTTCTTATTAGCAGATCAGGATGTACATATATCCTCTACAAATAAATACTCTTTTATAATCTTAGTTGGTTCCCGAATTCATTGTTTGTTAGTTTGACTTGTAACGATGCTGTGACGTCTTAAACTAACTGGGCTTTGATTAATCTCATTTGCATAATCAAGAATTTGTTTTGGTATTGCTCTTATGATGATTTTGGTCATGTCTTGTGGCTACTTTATAATAACAGGGTTTCGTCATGGCAAATTGAAATTTCCTATTGAATTTCAATAATAAAATCGTGCTTAATTCAAATTTCTTAGCCATTTTTGAACTGAATCGTATTTAGGTTTTATCGATGCAATGTATGATATAAAAGCAATATTGACACTTTAGATTGCCAAACAATTTCATCGTCGTCAAAATCGATATCACTTGTAAGTATAAACTGATAATATGTGTGCCAGAGTGTCGTGAAAATGTTAACAGATATAACTGTCATCGAGTATACAATACTAAAAGTTTTTTATAAGAAATGCACTACAAAAAAATAAGTTAGGTTCTAATTCTCACATAATAGCTTTCTTATTTCGGTTCTCACATCCAGTTGATATTAATTTTCTAATGAATAAATAAATTTTCATAGAATCTTTTTCTGACGGTGAATATTTGTATAATTAAAACCATGTTTTTTTTAAATAAAATTAAAAGAGAGTTACTTTTCCTGCAATTTATTTTGCTAACATACCATTTCATTTCATTTCGAGAGTGATCATGCTCTCGAGTCAATTCATCTTCACTTATCTATTTTCGAATGCAACACTCTCTTCTAGAAGTGTTCTCAGTGCAGCGCGATGCATGATAATTGAAAGATTTTCTTTCCTATCACAAATCACATATATAAAGCGTGTATGGATCGATAATCACAGATCAGATGTCAGGGAAACCGTCACACAAATGCATAGACGATTGATTTACAGAAAGACTTCTGTCAGAAATAATAAAAACTTTATGGCATACTTAAATAATTTATTTTTCTGATAGTTTAATATAAAACTGTTCTGCAAAGCAATTCAGTGACTTTTCAACCAAAAATCAACAAATTACAACCGAAATTACGCTCTCAATTTAATGCAAATGGACACAAAAAAAAATACTCCTATCACATAACTAAAGACAAAATGATGTCACTATAGTGCTCTTTAGTATAAATCTTAATATATTCAGTTATATTCAAAAAACTCGTTATTTTTTTACTTATTTGCAATGAAGTCATTCAATCAATGATTTATTTATATAAGAACTTCTTTTAGTTTGTTATGTTATTACAGTGATAATTGACTATCTCATGCTCAAAGCAATATTTCAGCGTGAAAAAACCGTAACGATTATTTTTCAATGTAATTTAACTTCTCATTTGATCCAAATCAAATATTATATCCGAAATTGCCAAAACTTGATAAAAAAAATTTGAAATAGACATCGGTAGAACATCGATTATCTGTTATTAATGTGACATTTGTTTCAAAATGTTTGGAGCTATTTAAATAATATAGACTTATTTTTGTTGTGGATGAATAAATTACTAAATCACTGCATAAATTGACTGACGCTAACAACTCAGTGTCGGTAAGCATTACTTACAAATCGATAAAATGCCTATAAAATCGAGTAATTTGACAGACTTTCACTTAAAATCCGTCACAGTTTTCTTTTAAGCACTGCCTGTTGCGTTATAACAAAAATATCGCGGAAATGTCTCAACTCAAATGGAATGGAAACGAAGAAGATATTTGATTTTCCTTCCGACATTCTTTAATTACATTCATTTTCTTGTCGTGACAATGCTATCCAGTAGTGTTATATTATATTTTCTTCGATTTCTATACACAATTTTATTCATTTAAAAATATAAACTTTCCATGCCACATTTAAATAAGTTATACGACAAGTACTTTGTACGAGTAAATAGTGTTGTATGTTATATATACATAATAATATAATAAAATTATATCAACATCAACGGTGTATTTGCGTATATATGTTATAATCTATATCAGGGTGTAAATGAGAGACAATTAACTCTATCAGTCCCGGCCTATTTTTGAACAAACGGCATTTTTCTTCAGTATTTACTAAAAGTGTAATAACTATGGTAATATTAGATAAAATCAAATGAAACTTTATGAGATTGTTAACAACATTAATAAAAATAGCCTTAGATTGATAAAATTGTCAACACTTCCCCATGTGTAGAGCCACACTTTAATGTTTACACATGTACTGAGTCTCATTTATTTTTTTGGTTTGCACACACCCGCAAGCCCTATAGAAGCTATTTTTTTCTGTTGCCGGTATAAGGATCTTAATCTATTTTTTTTAATATTTTTAAAAAAAATTATAAATCTTTGAAAAATTTTCCTTGGAGTGGACTCGATGCCACTTTTATTTCGTCTCCGGGAGGGGGAATGTTGGTGTAGTGTATTGCACGCGATCGTGTTTTTAGATCGTGTAAACCAATACTTTCATGGGTGATAAAACTAACTGAATGACTGTATAGAAATGGTTTGTGTCTTGACAATAAGAAAACATTAAAATTCTTTGTCAAATACTAAATTTAATGTATCTTATTTGTCTTTTTTCGAAGGGCCGGTCTATCATGTCAAAACACGTTTCCGGCATCCAATGTGTTTTAATAAGGTTATCCATTACTTCGCAACTCATTTTTACGAGGATTACAGATTTAAACATCATATCATTTAATAATTTCCGAATATTTTCTAAAAAAGAGATCATTTTGAAAGTGAATTACGTAAGTAAAACAATTGAACTGAAATTTACCAGATCAATTGAGAGATCTGCAAGTGAATGGTTAAAAGCTTAAATTTTTAAGGCTATTAAGGTTACATCATATTTAAACAAACGTATAATTATAGTTCATGAATACCATGTCCTTGAATATTATATTTCTAATCTGCCAGCCAGGTAACATTAATGATACACGCTTACACATCAATTTTGAATAATACCTTTTTAATAGCAGAATAAAGCAAAGATGTTCCTAACACACTTTTCAAATCACCCGAAAATCTTAACCACATTACGCAATACAATAAAACACCAAACAATTGAAGGCCTTTGGCACTCGGTTATTAGTTCCGCCTGCTTTGTATAACGATCCGCCAAGAGGAAATGTCTTACGAGATAAATGGGCTTCAATACACTAGATAAAGTGAATGCTGTTGTGGTACAGACAAAATTAAAACAAACAAAAAACAGCTGCTTGTTTACAATTTCCTTCCGACCAAAAAAACGATTGTCAGTAAAGCTGTAAAAAATCGTTTATTGTTTTGATTTTTGTGTACTACCACCAAAGTTTTAAATTAAATATTTGGGATATTATTTACATAAGTATGAATAGATTTATTACTGTTCAAGAGTAAGCATAAGGTTAAGTCGATAACTGATATAATAGAATAGTTTTTATATGAAAAAATCCTTCAACATCATATTTTTTATTTGAAAATTATAATCAGTAACTTAAAATGATAGTTGAAACCAGCATATAATATTATTTAAATTGAAAATAGACCAAATATTTTAACATGATGTTTATAGTATAATCATTCATTGCCTGATATGCCTCTTTGACGTTTGTAATTCGAATTTTTGTTTGTTATAATATTTCATAATCAATTTCCTCAAAAGTCAGGTACCTTCTTAATTACTTCTTTCTTACGTCTTTATTTGTAACTTTGAATACCAGAATTTTTATTATAATGCTGTCTACATCGTTAATATTTATATCAAATACGAAATGAAAAATATTAAAGAATTCCATACATTCTTTACGATTGTGATATGACATATATATTTTTAATATCGCTCAAAACCTCAATTCATTCAATACTTCACCGTTATTGATATATTTCTGTTTCTCTTCTCCATCTTAAATCATCGACGAATAGCCTTCATGATTAAATATTAAATAAAGATTAAATTAGTTTAATGTTTTTTCAAACGAGCAAACGCATTTCACTATCTTTATAGATATTTTAATTATACAAACGATATTGATGTTTAATATATACAAACGATATTGATGTATTATATTATAATATTTTCTGATATAATGTTTCTTTTGGTTTTAGGTAAGCAGCGCTCTAAACCACTTAACGAATATTGACGTACAAGGACCTTAACGTGAAGTATATTTTTTTAAATATCTATGCGTTATATAACTTTCTATTTTTATTATAATCACTTCCAGGTTGAATTTAACATTACCTTTTAATTGCAATTCATTAAACGTGGCATATATTTATTTCGCATATATTCTTTTAGAGAAAAAATCATTATCTAAACTCTTTTTTACTTTAAAAGACTATAATTTCTGAACCTGGACAATCCATTTGTTTGTATACTATAAGAATCATTTTTTCAATGTTTTTTACTTTCTATAAACATTTTTCGTTAGAAATTGGATTAAAAGCTCATTCAATAATATATTATAATTATTATTATTAATATATTATTATTATTTCTGTCTAATGTTATCAATACTGTATTTTCTTTCTACAGATTTTCATTTATATCACATATTAAATTAAATGCATGAGAAATTGAAACGTCTAATGAAATTTCAAAGACTGAATCTAATAATAAACATAATATACTTAGCTACTAGATGAACCAGTTATTTGATACGATTATATTATTCCAACTATTGAAACATGCTGTTTAGGCATTTATATTTAATGCTGGATTATTCAATTGAATAACGTCAGACGTTATTTGAGGAATTTAGTTTTTACGAAGGATAATTATCGACGTACAATACGTTTCAATGCAACCATAAAATAGAATTGTATTGAAATTTATTGTATGTGATATTTACTTATTTATTCTCCAAATCAATGTTCACATTAAAATTCGATGAAAAATAAATATTTCATTTTTAACATGGCGCTTCGAACTTGGCGACCCCTTACCTATATTTATATTGTAGTATACCACGTTTTTTGTTATTCTTCATTTTAATTAAATTTAACAAAAAATCAACATGACATTTTTTTGAAACACACTGTTAATTGTTAAAATTGTTTACATGATACTTTAATATTAGTCGCAAAAGAGAGATTATTCGGAGATTTTTCGGGAGTGTTAACCATACTCCAAAAATAACCACTCGTTTTTTTTACACAATATGTTACCATATCATTTTTAATCATAATATTGTTTGCCAGTGATACACAATAAAAAATTTCCGTTCACTGCAAGTCATTATGTTCAGAATATAAAATTGGTAACAGTTTTATGTTCATAAAATAAATGCACCGGAGAAGATCGTCAATAATTATGTCAGTATTTTTTTTTAGATCATTTTGCTTGTAGTTCTGTTCTAAGATGTCATGAAACCATACAAACTGAATAAGGATATGAATATTTAAAGCATCGTCGTTTAATAATATTTTATAGAGGAAAACATTTTTTGTGACGAAGAGATTATCTCAAATTAAATTATAATAATTTTATGTAACAAAGAATTTATCAGCACAAAAACAGCATTATTAAAAATTCGTCACGCTGTTAAATTTAATTAGTTATACCAATCGAAGTTTATCATCACTGATACATGACTTGGTCCTATAAAATCGTGATAACGTTAGAGGTCGAATCAATTTATACTTTAACATTTGATTGCCTAGGCGTGTTGAATATTCTCGAATATATTGATTGTTGTTTTATTTTACAATGTTACTTGGCATTTTAAAAAATCGGTTCATTAGTCACCATTTAAATATCTTGACTCATTTGAGACTAGTCTCAGTGGAAAGAGCTGAAATATAATATGGTATTTATTATTAACAGAGTAAAAAAAGCTAGACAGCTTCGACACTTGATAGGGAGTGTAAACATTTTATATAATGTTTTCAGAAAATGCTTTGTGCTCTTGCTAGTCATGTTAAATCAATATTTTGAGTGAGGTTTTTTACGTCATGATTGACGTTGTACATTTTTTCAATGCTAATATTTTACATTATACTATTTCTAATCCACGCTTATATTCAAATTTTTAATCACAAGCCACCGATTCTTAAGCCTCAGATATTAAAATTAATCTAATCGGGCTTTCAACTTTGACCCACCGTGTTCTTAGTCAGAGACGGTTACTTTACTATTTCATTTAGCATGTTGCTAAATGGGAAACGTGCTTGAAAAATATCTTTTAAATTTTATTTAATATTTAGATAAAAAAAAAATCTTATCTTGATTTTAAAGCTTTTACTGGAAGTGAAAAATAACTTACATGCATATAATAATATTACATAGTAACATAACATAATATGTGTCATACGATTATTAATTAAAAACTAAATTACTGAAGATGGCGGAAATAAGGACATATAGGAAATAAATTCAAATTAATCGATAATGTAAAGTAAAGTGGCGAGTCACTTTAATTATTAACACGATAAAATTTTCCAATAAATGATTACTTTTAATGGTTATAATGATTTTAAAAACTCTCAGCTATTCATTTAAAATTATCTACTGTTTACTCTTTGAGTATTTTTCAATTTATATATTTGTTAAAACTTCAATCATTTTCAATTAAATTATTTTCAATTCTAAAAAGCTATTGATTATTGATTCCGGCTACTATAGGCTAGGATAAAATTCTTATTACTCGATGGCAGAATTTGTCCTATAAAATCTACGCTGATGTGTAAAAGAATTTTCCTCTCTATCTGTTAGAATAAATCTGTTTGTTATTATTTCAGAATATTTCAACACTTCAAAAGTTTAGTATTATATATAATAATAAACTCTTCACGATAAGATGTCGGGTATTTCCACTACCGCTGTCATTCACCAAATGATAAATTTCCGATATCAGATGTATATTAGTAATATTTTTCTTTTTCATATTTACGTGGTTATGACTCATTTGACATATTGATTAATTACGTCAATGTTCAATTATAAAAGTTTTTAAAAGTGAAAAAATATAAATGATATTTGCAATATTTTTTAATCTTAATAGTATGTTTTGATTATTCAAAAAATTGTGATTCCATGAACTATCGAGAATGTCATCTATCAATCCACAACATCTCCAAGGCTGACTAAGGTGTGCTTGCGAAAAATTGTGAAAGTTTTTAAGTAAGAACAAAGTTCAATCAGATTTTAGAATGATAAAACAATAAAATCAGTCATGTTTAAACATATGTAGGTTAACAAATGAAAAGACTATTTTTTATGTCGAATCAAAAAGTGAAATGTCGCAGTGAGCGAAACCTGCCTTAACCAGAAAAAAATAAATTATAGAAACAGTAGTTACTAAAAAAATGTTTTTGGTATTTAAATATTATATAACTCCTTTCCGCCAAGACAGTTAACACCTTCAAAATGATTAACTGTCTAAAACTGAGATCAATTCTTAATTATCATAGAAAATTATTGTTTAATACATTTGTTAGGCAAGGCTCTAGTAAATTTATTGTTTGTTTTTATTATATATATAATTTAATGTAAATCCATATTATTTTGAAATACTTTAATGGATTACACTGTTTTCAAAAGTTTTCGGTTGATTTCGGATTTTATAACTTAAGAATAATAAAATCTTCTCATTTTTAATTGAATTTAGCGTAAAAATATTGCTTCCAGGAGTATCATATATTTTCCAGAGAATAAATTTAGATCTTTCCATTAGCATAACGGTAGATTGATTAAATTTTAATTGGGAGTATTAAAGGATTTGCTGTATTTATAAAACTTTTTTTGTAATACTTTTGCGGATTTAAAACTCGTCGGCCTTGTTCTATTCACAGTTCACGTATGTAATTCTACAAGTATACAAAAAAGGTGAGAAAATTTTAATTTGCCGATATTATTGAAAAAAAAAAAACAATAAGCGTGCGAGAGCCGTTTATTTATAAATTACTTGAGATGTAAAAAGCTACCATTGTCTTTATACGCAAATCACAGAACCATTGAATTTCAACTTCAAAATATAAAAGCTAATTAAATACAGTATAATTCTATTTGTATTTTTAAACAAAAATTTTATCCTTCTGTAAGTGTAAAACAAAATATTTATTACTTATTGAAAATATATTATCCACAAATAATAGGCATTAAAAATTAATTAATTTTCAGAATCGAACGCTTTTTGATCAATTTATTGTTAGTTTCTAAACTTCTTTCCTGCTTTATTGATTGTGTATCAATATATTTATCAAAGTTTTTGAACAAGGTAACAATGTGTATATGTAATGTTTAATAAAATAATCCCATAACAAAATCACCAATCAGTATGAGGCAACCCGTTCACTGTTGTTCACCAATTTTTATATCGTAAATGCGTAAATATATGTAAAATATTTTTTGCACCGTATAGCAATTATTTCAAACGAAGACACTCAAACTCAAGACAGAAATCTTCATCTCATGAACTGATTTTTCTTTACGTCATCTAATATCAAAGTGTGATCAGTTATTGAGATCTATATTTCACATTATTTAACATATTCAATATCGACATAGCATATTTCTATAGCGTCATGGCAATTGAAATTTGTACAAAAATTATGCAACCGCCAACCAAATGTTGAACGTTTGCATTATTCATTTTTCTTTAGTTAACAGTTCACTTAAAATTACAAAATAATAAAGTAAATCTTTTGAATATGTATGCTTATAAGAGAATAAATGTATGATTAAGTGCCGAGTGTAAAGACATTTATTTGGGGGCTGTGTCAACATTTTGTTTGACAGAATATCATTTGCATTTATTTAAACGTGTAAAATATTCATATTTATTTTACTTGCACTCGAAATTACTGTGGTTATTTCTCTTGCAAGAAAAACAATTTAATCTTTTAATGAAATTCAGATTGTGTCATAAATCTTTTTGTTTTTTTTTTATTCGATAATATTTATTGCTGTGATGTGATGTGAAAACTGGTAATATTTTTTGTATTTTTCATTTTTATGAGAGTGCATGTATCGGCGATGGTTTTAATAAGCATACTAATAATTTTAGCATTGTTGATTCAATCAGCTGCAATAAATTTAAATCTTACATTAATTGAATTCGCATTTGGTAGAACCCCGGTATAGCACGGTTAAAAAATAACAATGTATTTTTGTTCTACAAAATTTATAATGTATAATTTATAAGGTTGATAGCGATTTCGTCTTACGCTCTCATCAGAATTATGACTTAGTTATACCATCGATATCAGTGGTCGGCAACCTACTACCCGCGGGTAATTGAATTACCCACTATGACATTTTGAATTACCTACCAAGAAAATATGATGATGTTTTTTTATATTATATAAAATTATTTATTCATTGAAAATACCAATAATTAAAAATAAATCAAAATCAAGGTAGCCACTAATAAAAATATTGTATATAATATATGTTTGTTTTATAAAACTTAAATTAAAACTAAAATTTGTATTTACACATAAATACATGCATATATTTCATTTTATGGTGGTACAAATGTTTTTTAAAAAATTGTTATTTTTTTAACGTTTACCTACTTATTATATAAAATGAAATTTTTTAACCAGTCTCTCAAAAGGTTGCCGACCACTGATATATACATATATATATATAATACTCATAGTTCTGATGAGTGCGTAAGCTAAAATATCTATCAACTACATACCTTATAAATTTTGTAGATCAAAAATACAATGCTATTTTTTCACCGTGTTAAATCTTGCGTTTGATTTCACTCACTCTTATGACATTAAATATATTTTAAATAATGTTACATTACAGGTAAAATTCCAAATTAAATTTGACATATATTTTATTTGCCGCTCAAATCTTTGCCATAACCGATCCGTCTTTATGTTTTAAGCGCAACATTTCTCTTTAGAAGTTTACCTTGTAACAAATTCCTAATAATAATTATTAGTAATGATGCATTTCCTGAATATCGATTCGTCACTTATGTTCATTAGAGAGGTAACATCCGCAGTTGCAAATTCTTGGATGCATGACGAAATTGCCGTACCCACAAAGGGGAATACCAATATAAATGATGCTTCATTTTCAATATATCATACGATTTCCACTTTCTGTCAACATCACATATTGTATGATAGTTTTTACCGATTTTAGTACGATGAAAGTTGGACAGTAATAGTTTATTCTGTATTACGTTATGAATCAACATTGTTAAAATTTTCAGTATTCGAATAAAAAATCGAACTTGGAAACATTTAAGTTTATATTTTGAGTTCTACCAATATAAATATATAATATGAATAAGAAAATCAATGAAAACTTACTGGACTGCCGGCCTTTTGTTACCAATTCTATACGCACCTACTACTGATGAAATCGATATTCAATGTATATCTTCAAATGAACGTAATATTCCGTACTGTACTGACTTGAAGTTTCAATATCATATGAGGAACGAGGCATACTTGATTCCACTTCCGCCTCAAATTGAACAAAACTTCACTAAGCTACCATAGGGTATTTTCCATGTGCAATCATACTGAGTAATTCTACGAAATAATATCAACTATGAATAAGTTTTAGTCATATTAATGATCCAATGTAGCCTTACTACATATAAAATACATATATTTATTATAAATGATGATTGCGACATCAGTAAATTTTAATTATCGTATTTAATAATAATATTTATGTTGTGTAAAACAACTTCTTCGATTTTTAATGTAGGATATAATAAAACCAGAGTTATGCATATATTATAAATGTACTGGTTTTCAATTTTTTATGACATTTTAGAATCAGTTTTCAATGTTTACTTTCCATTTATACTCACGATATTTGATATTGAACTCAAATTATTTATATCTCTATATAAGGCCACTATGGTAATTGTTGAGCTGCGTTGACATTCACCAAAAAGGCAATGGGGATATTAAAAACTTAGGTTATGGAACTCTCTTGTTATTTTAAAACATTCAGTAGCTGACAATAATTATATCACAAGCAATTTACTATCTGTAACTTTTTGCCGGGAAGGCATTTTATTTAAATAAATAAAACATTGTTTTCCATAGCACTTTTTCCATAATTTATATTGTAATACTTAAAATAGGTTTCACTCATCACAAGCATTATAAACTGATAATTAGTGGAAATGTATTGGATTACATTTCAATTACTGTTCGCATGTAATCAGCCAAAAAAAAAATACACACAATGCAGAAACAGAGCAGCATTTATAACTACAGATTTGTATAAATATTTTTTTAACGAATTTCATTTTAACTGCTTTCGACATTATTAAGCGTTGATAATTGAAAATTTTAGTGTTAAAAAACGATTAAAAAATTAGTTTTAAAATCCATATACTCCAGAATTCTTAATTCTTACTGTTTAATTGCTGTCTCCGATTGTAAAGCAGTTGTGAAAGTAACGGCAATTGAAATATGCTTCTTTTCTTTTCTCAACGCGTACATAATTTAAATGATTTTTTTTATTAACACTACGATTATGGGCTACCTTATTTCTCGATCGAAAAATCAATGACCTCTTGTAAAATACTTATTGAGCAATTTTTCGTTCAAATTCTCGCGAACACTTTTTTCATCTGAATGACTGTCGTAATGACGTTATCTGTGATATTTTTTCCCTAAGAGAAATCCAATTTTTATACTCGGTTTAAATATACTTCCGTGAAGTGAAATGAAGTCATCAGCGAATATGGGTTCAACTTGATATGATAATAAATATTCATTGCAATGATAAAATGTTACAATTTTTTTTTCGAAATTTTATAATATCTTTGGAAAACTGCATATTTCATAATTGAATTTATTTTACAAATTGATCTAAAGATTTAAAATATTTTATTAATATTTGCGGTACGCGACTTATGTTTTACGGTAATGTTTCTTTAGTACAAATTTTAATATATTTTATGAACAGCTTAGATGTTGTTCAATATCCTTTTTTACTCCAATATTTAAATATTTAAACAGACATAAATATTTTTATTATGCTTCCCAAAACACATTTATTGATTTAATGTTTTTACACATTTGAATATATTTTTTAATTTATATTAAGCTGATAGAAGTAAGCTTATCGTTACTTTCAATATGACTGTGAAAACATTATATGCTTCAAAAATAATTTTGCAATAACTATTGTGAATGAAAATGCATATCTTTGCTATAAAAAATGGTAAAAAAGAACACTTTGTGCTCGTTAGGCAATTTGTTAATAACACAAGAATAATCATAAAGCATTTTAGCTGTCAAATGATTATGAAAAAAAAGTCACAACTGTTCCCATATTTAAAAAAAATCGTTTATTTGTTTCAATTATTTAAATCGTGTAAAAAATCATAAATCAGTGAGAAAATATATGAATTCGCTGTAATGCAGAAAAATTTTCATGCGAATAAAAATATTTTACCCACAATGGTATTGATGTAATAAAAACGTTGCATTATTTAATATTTTATTTATAACGGAATACATTTTTAGCATCACTATCCCTCTAGGCAAATATAAAATATATTTACCAACTATGTGTTTTCAAAAAACCATACATCTTTCAAACTTAAGATTAATCGTTTAAATTTTTTTACAATAGACAATATGCATTTTTAAACAATAGAATATTATTTCGAATTTATTCACTGAGATAGATTTTTACATTGCTTGTTGGACTATATTATGTATAAATAAGAATGTTTATTAACAATTCATTAATAAGTTAATTGTATTTAATTTTGTGTGAAAATGACTACACGATAAACCATAAAATAATGTTATATACTTTGTATAGATTTTGTTATTGAAAATTTTTCATATATCATGATATTCACGAAAATCCTCGATATCATTTGTTTAATATTTGTAATCAGATTACGGCATTATAAAACGGTTAAAAAGCTATATATTTTAAATCTACAAAAGTTATAAGATGTATAGCTGATATAGAACTATTTCAGAACATCGGAACTACGACGTAAACCAAAAAAGCTATCAACTGAAATATCTTCTAAATTTTGTAGAACTAAAATATTTGACTATGTTTTCACCATATTAAAGTTTTTAACTATACACCGCAACATTCTTTCATCACATACAAAATCAATAATTATTAGTTTTCTATCCATGAACATTTTAGAGAAAGTAAATTTAAAATAACTTCTTTAGACAATTAAACAGCGAAGAAAAATATTTGCATGCCATAGTCCGTGGTTCATTTGGCATAATTGAACCCACGTTTTGCAATATGAAAAATTCTTTAACCCTTTATAGGACGGAGAATAGTGACCTGTATTGAAAGTGGTATGTATATTTACCACTGTCCTATAAAGGGTTAACGCGCAAATGTCGCAACTAAGAGTACCTTGATATTAATAACTTAGACAAAAAAAGAATATCTCGTAACCAAATACAAGCAATTTGTTTGTTTGATATGGTATGCAGCCTTCTTTGAGGGTTTGATTTTACTTAGATAAAATGTTAAAAGAAATTTTGTTTTTATTGCAATAAATTATATTTAATATTATATAAAGATATGTACAGGGATATATACACTAAATTTAAAAAAGATAATATTCAAATGTTTGCATTAATTGTATTTATAAACACCGATAAACAAGAATATAAAAGATTTTAATCACATAATAGTACATTTAACTTTTATTGTTTAACATAAATCTTTAATGTTTTTAATTTTAAATGTATGATGGCTTAAACAACACCTGGTGATATGTTTTAAGAATCAAAATAATTGGCATTCTAACGCATACAGGTTGTCGGGAAACAATGTACATTTTGCTTTTACAATCAATCGAATATGTTTAAAAATTGAGTATTGACAGACTATTGAAAATTCAATACCATTCTTCAGTCACTTAGTTAATTGTTAGATTATATAAACTAAAATAGATTACAATTGATCATGATGTATCTAAATCTGTCGTCAAAGATTACTTCACACCGTATAATAAAGTTAACAAGAAATAAATGTAGCGAAAAAATCAAGATTGATAAAAAAATAACAACAAAAGTTCTAAGAAGATTCTATCGGTAAATCTTCTTACCCGGAATGACGCAGAAAAAGGAAAATAAAAATCGAAATCAAACTAGATTTTGATAATTTTGAATTCATGATTATAATAAACGAGTCAGCCAAGAATATTTGTATAATAGAGTGAAGCAATGGTTTATACCGTTTATCAATGTTAAATATATATTCTCATATTTTTTCTGTAAATTAACCACCTCCTCTGAACATATAATGTTATTTTATTTCAATTGTACCTTAAAATCTAACTCAGCAGGATAAAATACATCATTCTTACATTTATACTCTTCGAAATTACGCAAAAATGTAGAAATTATTTTCATTTATATATTATGCAAACTGCTTTTTTCAATAGCACAACAATAACATCAGGTTTCCTCGTGAAATAATATTCTAGTTATTGCAAAAAGAAGGTTATAAAATTTCAAACGTCAGATTGAAACAGTATTGCACGTATTATTTCAAAGCTTGTTTAGAAATCAAGGAATCATAGTATTTGAAACAAATCTATCTTAAAAGATAGCTGCATTTTTTTGAATAACAGATATCTTAATGTGAGTTTTTTAATATTTTGATACTAAAAACTAGACCCGGGAAGGAAACTTTTTTATATTATCTGTCTCATGGGAGAAGTTTATTGAACCATTGTTGATTGTATGTATGTAAACTGTTTTGCTGGCGAAGTTGATCAAATAAATAAAACAAAGGTCTCCGATCGAAATCTCCAACCGTCAACGGGTCTGTTATAATAGTATATTGAATAATTAAATTGCCATATCATATAATATAATGATGCTATTAAATACGAATAACCCGATATACAATACTTCTCCAGATTTTATCTTGGTACGAACACATCGTTGAGTCTTTATCTTAAATATTAACACAAACCGAATTATTATCTTATCTAAGTAAACTGTAGTATTACTTATTCTATAAAAACCTTTAAACGCTACTTTATCTATTGATACCAATAAGTAATAAATAATAATAGTCTGAGAAAAATTGTATTTGATGCTAATCAAGACTTTATGTTACACCCCGAGAAAAAGAAACAATTTATCTTTTTGTAATATTGATTTTCAGCCTGATAAAAACTATATCATTTTGATAGAAATGCAATTTTTTTCAAATAAATTGAACATTATTAGGTTAATTCCATTACTATACTTTATATTTTAGATTTTTTTTGTCGCGATTAGTAAATTTTAACTGCTGTAATATTTATCATAATAAAATTAAAAATTATTACTGTTATCTACAAAAAAAAATGGTACATGAACAATGACAGACTTGGCGATCAATCATTAAAAATATTCATTTATGATGTTAAACAGCAAACTGTAAAGTAAATGTAAAGGATCTCTGCCCAATTTATTTACATTCACATTTATTTTTATTTAATTTATTTTTTGTAATAATCCATTATTTTTCTGTTATTTTTGGATTTCACATGAATACATTCAAACAATATGAATAAACATTTCATTAGTGAACTGTTAAACATAATTTTTGTTTTTTGTGTTATCTATTTAAAATTCTTGTCGTTCATTAACCATGTGTTGTATATCTATTAGCTTTAATAAATTAATATTTTATCAGTATGTAATACTTACAGTAGGTGAAAAAAATACAAATAAGATGTCATATTTATACATTGTAAGGTTTGGAAGCAGTACGACAAATTTTATTTTATTATTTTTTGTGAAGTAGGATATTATATATTAAAAAATAAGTCACTCTTATTACATAATAATAATAAACAAATACCAGAATTCAATTCAGCTTAAAATGCTCACGTTGAGAAAGGTGGATCTTTATCGATTTATACAAATGTTGAATTCAAATAACTAAATATATGTGTTATATTTCTGAAAAAGAAATTAAATGTCATGCGTATGTGAATTTTCTGATGTTGACTATTCACACATAATGTTATTTGTTAAGCATCTTATTAAATGGAGATTGAACGATTGTCTTGTGAGCCGACATGATATAAAAATATATTGTGAAGTCTGTTACAATGTCATAAAAAACACTAGTATGTTTATACGATATGTATTATAATCATCACTCGTCGTTTGAAAAAGAAACTATTATTTTTCAACGTAGTTTTACTTACTATTCTACTAATATAATGCTAATGACCTCTTTCTTTCACGCTAAATTAAACGTGACGCCACCAATTAGAGACAATGGTCAAATTTGTCACCCAAAATAAAGAGACCTCTTGTGACTGATACATAAATATGTAACAGACAAAAAGTCACTTAAATTAGCTTAGCGTTGATACTGTTAAGTAATCTACTGTGTTTTGTGTTAGAAATAATTCAGTCAAATAACAGATTAACTAAAAATTAAACGTCTTAGTATTCTAAAAATTTCCTTCGTAATCAAGAAAATAACTTTCCAGATGGCATACTTTAAAAATTAACAAGTGTACACATGTTATTCACAACTATGTTTCGATTAATGTAATGGCCGACTGTATTCCAACATTTTTTAAATACCCATACTATTTAATCGTACTCATTTTTTTCATTTAGAATTAATAAACCAAAATGAATGCATATAGTTACGTACATTTAATTGTTGCATTTTTTGAGTATTCTACGAATGATTTTTTCCTAATTATGTTGTAACATTTAAAACAATTAGTAATTAGAAACAGAAAAATACAAAAAGGTTATTTGTTAAAATAGGACAATACCTAGTCGCGCGTTCTTGGTATCAGGTAGCATTGAACTTTTGTTTAAATTACTCTGCCCTCGTAGGTATCTGCGTAAAAACCAGCTTTCTCTGTCATATTTATTTGACGTTTTTACTTAGGCATAATTATTATTTATTTTTTACTCGACCAAAGGTTCACTTTTATAAAGTGCCGTGACAACGCACCTTTGTAGTACATTTTTTTTTCCGTAGGCTTTAACTAAAATATTATAAAATCAATGTCATTAAGTAAGTCTTGAGCGCTATCTCATTTCCACAACGATGGGAAAACCATCATTAATAATGTCATCAATGAATTTTTAAGTTAGAGAATATGTATATATATATACACCCAGTCCTTTTTTTATGCGATACATTGGTTCCAGAAAACGGCGCGTAAAAAAAATCGCGTAAATAAATCGCAACTTTCATATGATTTGATAAATCGGTTCCAAAAATTAAAATATCGCGTGAAAAAGTAACAGAAACGTATGAAAAACCGAAATTTGCTCTTTAAAATTCGAGCAAAAAAAAAAATATATTTCATGTCTTTATTGCTTATAAAATATAATGAGACTCTAACAATATAATTTTTTCACTTATATGAATTATGTTTTAAAAATACACATATTTATTTTATTTAAAAAAATAATGAAACGTACATGTTAGCATCATATATAAATTTCTTCTTTAAAACAAATTTGGGGAAAAAATCGCGTAAAAACGAGTGAAGCGCGTAAAAAAATGTAAAAATGTCGCGTATAATCGAATTCGCGTAAAAACAGGACTGGGTGTATACATATTCTCTAACATAGATAATATAATATATATATCCTGTTTTAAATAACAGCCATCCAATACTTTTATGTATCAGTCATCATCGGTTGTTCTCTCGTTCTAGGAAGATCTCTGACACACCTTCGCAGGTGAATTTTTACAAACATTTACATACTATTTAAACATCATGCAATAAATGAATTAAAAGGTTTATTTAGTGGGTCAAGTAATACATGTTAGCTTGGGTAACATGCCTTGGCCACAAAAAATATTTTGCAAACCACTCTTTTGACTAGAGGCTATATCAAATGTCTTTAGATATCTTGCCATATCGGACCATAAGAAAGGATAAAAAATCTGCGAAATATTTTATTATGTGACTCTTGAATTTGTATTGCGAAATTTTTATTACGTAACAATCTTCTTCTGCAAAATACTTTTTCGACGCAAATAGTCATATGATAATCATAAATAATTCTCATCAATACGATATCTGAAAGCACGGTAATTTTTAATGTATCATTAAAGAAAGTAAAAAAAAAAAACACTAGAAATATTAAATAAACTCGAGAGCCATTTTGACATAGCGCCATCACTTCTTATCAAGCGATTTGTTGTATTAAGAATCTACTTTTTTCAGTATAGTTATTTATTTCCAGGTTCTGAAATAACGAATCAATCATTTAATTTTATTTAGCACGGCATATATCTAGTAACTAGGTCGAAGCAATTTTTAATAATTAAATTTGATATCATACACATGTATGTTTGTAATGTTTATCATTTGGGTGGATTTCATGTCATTTCAGTATTTCAAAATATCTAGTGCCTAGGCTGAGTACTGCAATACCAGATACTAAAAAGAAACTTCTTCATCGTTGAAGTATAGATAAAAATAAGATTATTTACGATAACTACGGTTGAAATGCTAATAAAATCAATAAAATAGTTTCTTGAACCAGATGTAGAGAAATACAGTGTTGTATGTTATGTATGAAGCTCTTTTGGTATTTGGCGTCTTACGTTTTGTAATGTTTCCTTGCTAAAAATCACTTTCTTAAGCCGAAGTTCATTCTTATCTCAGCTATGTTATGTATGAGCAATATCCGATTATGTAAAATGCTATAAATTGAATTGGCATATTCTCGGTAGAACTCCATTATAACACGGTGGAAAAAAAGCAATGTATTTTAGTTCTACTAAAACTCTAGGTCTACAAAATTTTGTAGAACTAAAATACATTGAAATTTTTTTTACCGTGATATAAACTGTTCTTATTCTCTTTATTACCGTTTTGACAATTGAACGAAAGCAATCAAATCACTCATAATTTGACTTTTTTTAAAATTCATATATAGTATCATATTGTATATCAAACAAATACTCCGCAATGAAATCGAATGATCATTGTAATAATTGTTTTCCTAAAGCAATACAAAGTGTCCACATAATTAAGTGTTTACTTTAACAAAAGCACCACAGGTAATAGTCACACGCAGTGGTTTGCTTATGCTAGTGTTATGTATATTTCCCATGCGTTTTTTCGCAAGATGTCAAAAGAAAAATAAATTGCAGTCATGGTGTAATCGCGTGAATTTATTTCAATTTAATCGGCCTCGCCGCTTATGACATTTTCACATTCATTCCGCTTCGACTTTTTTATGACACCTTTTTTGCCTGTCAAAACTCGCAATGTGTTTAGTTTTATTAGTCATGTTTTTCTGTTTTTGCTTCACGAATTCCCTGAATAATATAAAAACACTTTCAAATAGAGCACTTTTTAAACAATATTTATGATATTTCAACAGCACTTATTTATATCGAATGCAATATGATAATTTTAAACGAAAAATACCTCAAACAAAAACCAGCATGTCGCTTAAGCACCCCAAATATGCGGAAAACATTTTTCAATAAATTTGAAAACAGTCAAACACCCAGCACTTCAATATAAACAATAATATGTAATTTTAATACACCCGTGGCTGTGTGCTTTAGCATCCATTCAATTGATTCTGTAAGTAAAAGTTACCATTTAAATGATTTCCATTGATTTTGAAGATAATTAGAATAACTAAGCAATATTAAATAAATCATGAAAATACGACAGTATCACGACAATTTAAAAAAGTATGCTTTATATATTTTTTAGTTCAGTTATTCAATACAAATATGTAATCTTTGAAATACACACACACACAATGTTAAATAGTTAAAGAATACTTTAGTTCGAATACGTTTCGCCATTTGTATATTTACAAATATAAGACAATCAAAAGCAATAAACAGAGATGTTCATCTTTTTGATAAATGTTAAGTATAAATCCCATCAATATTTTTTTTATACAAAAATCGCTCACGTAAATGTATATTATTATCTTTTAATAATTTATGTTTTATTGCGGCAGATGGCCCACCTGCAAAATTAACGATGACCATTATTGCAACACCTTTTCTTTTGTTTGAAACAAAATCTATTAAAAATCATTTATCAATGCGTGGTATTGTGTTCTTTGCCAGCTATCAAGTTCACATTATTTTTACTTTCGCTAAACAGAAAAATTTCACAACATAACACACATGTATAACATATTGACCGTGAGCAAACAATAACCAAATAATTACTTGTTCATAGTGAATGGGACAGAGTATTAATTCTTATTTTTTATGAAAAGATTATTCGAAATACTCAAAATAACGCAAATCGTTGATGAATAAATAATATTCTGTTTTTTTATAGAAAGTATCTTTGGGATTAAAAAGTAGCACGTGTAGATTGATATAAAGAAATAAATTAATACAATATATATGAAAAATAATTTTAAAAATACATTATTAAATTAAGGTGACAAGGTTATTTAACCCACAATAAGATGACAAATATTTTTTAAAATTTTACATAGACCAGGTGAAATCAGACCTAACCATAGAAATGATCTGAAATAGGATACAAATGTATTTTTTTAAATGAGCTAAAAATCTTTTTTCTTTGATAAATGAACAATTTTTACCAAAATGAACCAAGCTTATAAATACCCAATCGCTGAGAAACGCATTTTAAAGAATTAGCAACAATCATCCATCAATAGTTATTAATGGGTTCAAAACACAACTGAAAAAGATAATGTAAAAAAAATCTGACTAAAAATAATTAAATTTGTTTTATAGAAAAAGATTTAACAAAAAAGAAGTTGTAGTATGAACAGTTTCTATGAGAATAAAAATTACCAGATCAAATGTTATATTATCTCAAATACAATATAAGTAATCATCAGTGGCACAGTATATACTTCGTATTACAAAAATTCAAAATAAATATACATAAAGTTCCACAGGCATTCTTTAGCTTTCTTAATTGAATTAAAAAAACTTTTTCGTTATTTTAATAAATTTTAACGCAATCTTACGGTATTTCATGACATTTTTCAAAATTTTCTTGTCTACTTAGCTCAGAAACACACCATTTTTTTACACGAGACTAGCGAAATTATTTGTGTATGCTTATTCATCACACAAAAACGGTTGAAACATCGAATAAAAAATATATTTTTTATCGTCAGATGTCAGTATGTCAAATGAACTAAAATTAAATTACTTAATATGTACTTTTCATATTTTGTGAGCAGGTCTGATTTTGCTCATCACGATCATTATCAATTGCTGAATTATAAATACACTGTTATGGTAGAACTCAAAAGTGCGTAAAATAACATTATTTCATCTAAACTTATCAATTACAACAATATGCGTTGTGAGCAATTAAATGTAATCTTGTGAAAAGAATTAAATTAATCATCGAAAATTATGCTTTGGTAGTGAAATAATATTATTAAACAGTCACGTAATAATTCATGTTATCTGGTTTTATTTTATAGTACTCAAACAAATATTTTCTAATATTTGATAACAAACCTTGATATCATAAATTTTTCTGAATAGTTACTATTATATAGTTATTTTATGAATCATAACTGTAAAATTTAAATTATTTGTATATAAATATAACTTTCGTCAGACTTTTGGATATATGTAAGTTCATTTGTACACTCATTCTTATCATCAATTATTTCCAATACACATATTTTTTTAAAAGGCACATTTTAATAAGCTGTGAAATAAATAAAGAAACTATTCTAGACATAATATTCACGAATACAATCAAAAATATGGCAATATTAGAGATAATGTATTAGATTCTAATACATTAGAATATATCGACTAAAGGTTCACAATAAAATTATAAGATGAAATTCGAATGATTAAAATTAAAATTTCGCTCACGCCTATAATTTTTCTCAGCTAACTTTCTAGACCTCGCCTTTCGCCATTTTTGAACATGTAAATTCAACTTCGCACCGATAACAATTTTTAATTATATAATCTTTGAAAATGCATAGATTCATTTATCAAATGAAGCAAAGTAATAATACATCGATATTTTTCTTTAGTTTGTATGAATTTATCTCCTTTTAAATTACTTATTGCGTTGCGGCAACATTGCACAGCCAATAAGCCTTGGCAATTCTTTTTGTTCCCCAGCGACGCTACGTTTCTGTTTAAATATTTTCACCCCTTAACGATATACCTGTATTAGTTCTTCCTTTTTAGCACCAACTCAAATTCGTATTTAAAATTAACTACCGGATACCATCCTCTAACTTAGATACAATATATATATAATACTTTTCTTCACAGTTCTTCTCCAGTCGATCTTATTTGAATCGCGTGTTATGACATAATTGTTTCACGTGATCAGATGTATAATAATGTCATATCGATTGAAAATTTTACCTTTTTGCAACTTAAAAATTATTTATCATACATAACCTATTTCAAAAAAAAAATACTTTCGCTTACAATTTACTAATTTTCAACACTTTTCAGCAAAAGCCAGCCCTGCTTGAATTTTAAAGTAAAAAAGTCTTTCAATCAATTGATACATAGTTTTTAAAGAGAGTGGTTTTTTCGTATGCATTTCATTACTTACACCACAAACAATCAGGCATATTTTGTGTCGCACTATAAACAAAAAAATTTAAAAATTCACAAATCCAATTAATTTTTATAAACAAATGACTGTATTATTTTTTAATTGGCCCAAGCTACCGTTCCACAAATCCTTAATGAAAGCGTGATAGCTTGAACCATTTTAAAATTAAATTTATCTCATAAACATTGGCAAGATTTATATTCGGACATGAATTGTCATATATTCTAAGCCGCCACCTGTTGTGTCTTTATTAGAAAAGCTTCGCTTTCCGAGGCAGCAAAGGAAACTTTAACGCTTAAAGTTTATCACACTATAGCCGTTATTCTGCGAAATATCTTGTCAATTTCGATACGTATCAGTTACAATGAAACTTCGCCGTATAATACTTGAAAGAAAAATATTTCACAGAGTTTAGACTTCACCCTGCTTCACACACAACAAACTTGTTTCACATCAAATGTATAATACATTATTACGTTGAATCGTTCTCAAGTACATACATACATATGTATTAGCGTAAGGTCTACATTATCAAAGTTTATTTGATACTTCGTATTTTAACTGTCGTGTGATGCTTTAATATTCCTTAATTGTTATCATTTCTTATCAGTGACTCTTGATAATAAATAACTTTTATTTTGTGTTGTATTGTCAATTGTAGATTATTATCCACCTACCTATTATGTTATGGTAGTTTTTACAACACATCTGCTTGCTACGGGCGTAGCAAATAAAGATAAAATAATCTATTTCTCTCTGGATTTCGAAATTTAGTAAAAATTAAATGAAAATAGTTTAACTAAGCAAAATCTTATTATACTTTTCAAGGATACGATGCAATAATCACATTGAATTAAAAACGAAATGAAATAATAAATGAGTCACCTTAATATAAAAATATTCGACGCATTTTTATTTAAATATGACTTTTATTGATTTAAATCATTAATGAATCTTGTAATATCCCATCAAAGTTAAAGACCAATGCATCCCTGATAATGATAACTATTGCTGGAACAATGAAAAAAATATATAAAACGAGTGACTATTATTCTATTAATTTTTTTATTATTAACTTTATACTATACTACGAACTTATTTATTTAACATCGAACATTTTGGGAAGCGATACACATTTAACGAAATAAATTCCACATTTTCCTTTTTTTTAAAAGGTCAATTAAATTCGAATGTGGTATTTTCATTTTTTTAAAAAGCGAAGAATAATAATTTAGTCAAATCGACTTAACAATCAGAATGTTCTCTTGAATTTTTCCAAAGGGTATCAGCTAACTTTGTAGGCCAAAAAATAAATCGTTAAAAATAGCTTTTTTAAAAGTTTGAAATGTGATATTCCCACTTAATAGATGTTAATAATAGCACTTAACAAAGACTAACGTATATGACGCTTCAAGAAGAGTGTCTTGCAATTGAAAAAAATGAACTGTGAATAATTTCAAAATTTTCTAATTTGGCAAGAAACTCCCTGTAATGTCAAGTGGCTACTTTATTTTCACTGACATTAAACGTCTGCGACTTCCAATGGAAGAATATTAACTTTTTTAATAAATTCAAACCTAAATACGTATTCACAGATAAATGAATTTTGAATATGCAACATAAAAATTAGCTATAAATCGTTAAATTGTATTTAAAATGTCTACCAAATTTAAATATATCGTGAATTTGTAATCCATTTTGCATATTAAGTTTTCTTATCTTATTCATAACAATGAAATGTTTTTATTAATTTTTATTTTGCGTGTATAAAGAATGATATAAAAAGCGAAAGAAATTTATCAAGCTTTTTTTCGATAAATGTTTTTGGCATGCCACAGAAAAAAAACAAACATGAAACTGCTAACTCTTGGTATAATTTTAAATTAAAACCAATAATTTCAACCAATAGCTTTGACCTTAGGGGATGAAAAACTCTTTTTGTACGTACCTTGTTACCTTTTAAGAACTGTTTGAAAGTATATGAAGAGTTTTTGAGTTTTTTCTTTCTATATTGTTTTAGATCAGCAAAACTACTGTAATTGTATTTATGAATTAACTGTTTTTTTTGAACTATGATAATAAATAAGCAAGAAAAACAAAATTCATATTTGAAAGAAAAAAAAACTAAAGATTACAATAAGCCATCGTTACACACATATTCTACGATTTTTAAATTCCTTCAATATAATTATGCAATTTAGGTACGCTGGGTGCGGGAAATTTACTCACTGTTCATAGAATTTCTGATACACACACACATAGATGTGAATATAAAGCTCATTGTAATAGACCACAGAATATGACGGAAGCTCGAACAGACGTAACATACGGGAGCTTTCGATTCAATGCACGTCATGGCTTTTTGTTCTTCCATAACTATAACAGTTTTGTACAGAACAATAATATTTCAAAGTCACAAGCGATTCTTTATTTAATATAATTTTATGTTAAAATTCATGGAAGTGTTCAATTAATACCTTTATACTTTAAGAAATGAGGATTTTCAATCGTATTGAGTGAACAATAAAAATCGTTTTATCATACATTAAGAATCGTTTTCGGGTAGATATAAAATTCTCACAAAAATGATTTTTGACGAGTATTTCATTTAATAATTGCATTAATATATTTCGTTTCAAAATACATTATAAATGGATATCGAAGACTCGAAAAACACGCAGGAAAAATAAATTGTCACAGTTACGTGTCATTAAATATTTTCTTCTTATATAAAAACCAAATGTTTGATTTTTTTACATTTTCTGGTTATATTATATAAATATGTTTCTCACAAGGCATGAGAATTTAGCATACATTATTGTTATTTTAAGAACAGCTCAATGTTTTCATAAAAAACATGAATAACGAAAGTTTGTTGATTAAATTGACATTTACTTGGTAGAACTCCATTTTAACATGGTGAAAAAATAGCAATGTATATTAATTCTACGAAGTTTTTTATATAGATATATTATAGTTGATAGCTATCTCAGCTCAGCCTTCATCAGAACTAATAGAACAGAATCCATACATTTCCAAAATACATTATGATGATCATAGAAAATAGTATTTTATTCAATAGATGCTGATATATTTTTTCAATATGTTACAACATTAAAACTATGCATAAAAATTTGTCGCATTTAAGAATTTGTTTCATTTCAAAAGTAAATGTATTCAGTAAATTTATTTTTTTCTTTTTATTTTCAGAGCTATAAAGAAAAAGACGCTGGGAAAATTGTCTTTTACACCACATCCATGGGCATTGTGAGAGATACTTACCAAAAATGTGTTCTCGTGAAGAAAATACTCCGAAATCTTTTGGTCAAGTTTGAAGAACGAGATGTATTTATGAGTATGGAATACCAGGAAGAGATCAAAGACAGGATGCACTCGTCAGATGTCATGGTGCCACAGTTGTTTGTTGATGGACAACATATTGGGGTAAGACATAATAATCCTTGATTTTAATGATGCATTAATTCTATGAATTTATAAAATCTAGCATATTCGTTAACTTCTCCGGTGAAGAAGCTCTTACTCATTTATTTTGTGTCGATCACGATTCTCGATTCAAGTCGAAATAAATTCAGTACTGAACGCTGACAATGAAACATTTGAGATATAGAATTGTTAACATTTCAAGCTTTTATATTAGACTTGTTCTTTAATATTTTTATTTTATTGTGTACTTTTATATATTTTGCAATGATACTATAGCTGAACTAGTAAATTTACAGTTCAAATCAGTTTCTTATAATATATTTTAAGAAGAAATATTATTTAGGTTAAATATGTAAAAAAATCTCCACTTCTCTATCTATATTCTATATCATATTTAACGTAATCCCGTTTTGATTGCAATAATATTTATTTTGTCGACCTTTTATAGATAATGTATGACCTAATCCAAAATTTCAAAAAATGTCGGGCGTGTTTAATCTTTGTCTAAAATATTTTTTCTTATTATTTCTGTTTTTTAAAACGATATTGGAAAATCAAATCCCATGATTTTTATGCAAAAAATTGTACAAAATCAACTAAAAAGCCAGAAAATTTCATTCTTTACATTTTTCCCTATTCCCTGCGTAAATCACAAAGAGCTTTTCAGGCTTCCGCTCTGTTGACCATTGTGTGTATTTCAATATACCGGTATCATTCAGTGGTGTACAAAAATTCAAAACCGCTATTATTAAATTACAAAAACTTTCGATTGAAATTTTTTTGTCGTTAGAAAATAGTCAAAAACTATTGTAGACATTTCCAACGGCCTAGACAAATATATCACTCAACGGTTCGTTTAGAGATGTTTTTTTTTACTGACACAAATTATTTGTTTACATGACGTAAATATGATAAATTACTATGATACAATAAACAATTTTACCAAAATGAAAATTATTCAGTTAAAAACAACCAACCTTTCAATGTTGTTGTTTTTTAAGAATCAGAACTTTGTGAATATATTTCTAATATACTTATCTCCTGCATAAATGAAATCTGGTTTATTTTTTCGGCAAAAGACTAAGAATCATTTTTTGTTTTTACTCCAATATTTTCATTTAGACTGTTACTTGCCTTTTCCCTTACCAACTTTTATAAGCAGCTCAAAGATAGCCATGTGGACCGCTTACCGCAAGATTGGATTCAAAATGAATTCTTTACTTTCTCTTTTTACAGAAAGTATCATTTTGTATGTCAATATCGCATTTAAAGCCCTTTACTATCGTTGAAATATATATATCAATAAAAACAGATTTATTATCTAAAAATGAAAAAGAGAAATATTGGAGTAGGAAAAATTCACTTCAATCAAAACATAATTCATTAACAATGAGCACAAATTAAAAATAAAGCAGATAATCACAATATTATTTATTGATTAGATTGGCATCTACTTGATTGAACTCCATTATATCACGGTGAAAAAATAGCAATGTATTTTAGTTCTACAATTTTTTTTATAAGATATAGTGAATAGCTATTTCGGCTCACGTCATCGTAAAAAAAATTGTAGAACAAAAATACGTTGCTATTTTTTCACCGTGTAACAATATTTTTTTATATTTATGAAACTGTTTGTGATCCTGAATATTTAATTACTTCGCCATAAAATAAATATTTACTTAAATCTGATAATTAAATGCGTAAATTAGATTTTTATTCAATTGTACATACAAATGAATTCAACTAACAAGCGGCTTGTATTCAAATTATGAAACCATTACATCTACAAAAAATATCTACATATAGATGAAGCTTTTCTTTTCTTTGTTTGCACAACACAAACTCATTTCTGAGAATATTTTTTTAAAGTAAATTTCATTTTATCACGTTTTACAAGTACTATCATCACAAATAGTAAGAGTCCTAAGGGTATATATACGTATTTCATCTGTGTATTGAGTTTGAAAAAAAATATCAATTTTAAACAAACAATATCATTGGCACGAATTTCTATATTGACATTACATTAACAATGTGTCTGTTGAAAGAAATCTGTTCATTTTGATATTAAGTAAAAAAAATGCGAAAACATTTATTTTATTTTTCATTATTTTATATAATCGAAAAACATATTATACATAGGTTCTTATTACATGTGTGCAAGTTGCTAGCAGTTGAAACCACTGAATACAATTGAAATCTGTTTTTTTATACTCTAAAACATCGTGATAAATTTTATGTGTTGCTATAATATTAACATTACGTTTTTATTTTCTCTTAGTAGAAAATCATCGATAAAATAGACAACATAAAAAAACAGAATAAAATGATTTGATTGGTTTCATGGTTATAAATATCAAGGTAAAAAATTAGCTTAGTTTTATGGTTACACTGTATCATATATGAACCTAATTGAAATACACAAACTAACTAACTAACGGTTAAATTAATACCACTTATTTTCTAGTCTTTATCCAAAGAACAAAACATTTAAAACGAAAAACTATGAATTGCTTTTTACAATGAATTGCGATCACTTACAACAAATCAGTAATATATAATCAGATGTAGCTTTGGCATCTCTTTCATGATTTTTTGTTATAAGAAAATATTTTTATTCAATAGGTCGCACTCAACCTCTTTTTTAAAGAGTTTATGATTTTATAATACTATAAAATATTTCTCTTTTAATGAAAAGTTGTCAGCTTAAATCTCATGTCAATATTGGGTCATTAGAAAGGAATGTAATTATTAAATATATCACGAATTGGTCCTAACTTATTTTTTCAGGATCAGGGGAAAGGGATATTACATGTATCAACACTGCAATGCAAAAGTGGTGACATAGTTACAAAACTGATCATCTTTTGTTTCGCGTTTGATTTAATATTAGTTTTAAAGCTTCGTTTCAAATTAACTTGATCGGGAATCCTATCACATACCCAACATGAATCAATGATTGCATAAAGCAGTCGTTATGCAAGTGGATCACGTTGCCGATAACAATGCTAGAAGCTGATTACCTTGCCCGGTAATTTTATACTGCAAACCTAACTATTCAGCTAATACCCGTTGATTGCCAGGAGCTAACCGCGACCATTGAAAGCCTTAACGGCCAAAGCTATAAAAGAATCGATAAAAGCTCTCCACAGTTTCAACCTGTTGCAGTAGATATCCAATTTCAGCGAGGCTTGGTGAATTCCTCGCATGCATTACGTAAAGCGTTTTGAAGCTGGTATGTTTAAGAGTAAAGAACTTTATGTATTTAGGAAAGTACATTTCAAATAACTATTTTATTGTATTAGAATGTAAAGATAAAATTTCATATAATTTAAATTTGAACTATTGCAAATGTAAAAACCAAATTATTGGAGTGACAAATTTATACACCAGATATTTTGTAAAATATATTTTTACTTTTTATTTGTTGATTTTAATAGATTGATTGATTGATTGAATGACAGGCACATATTTAGGTCGATAAAATATTTAAAAAAAATTTAGCTTTTAAGTGCAACATATTACTATGTTTTACTTGATGTTAAATGAATGCGCTTATTGCTTTATTTCGATTGTATAAATAAGCGTTTATTCAATACCTTATTCATCAAGAGCTATAGTCATTATATATAATATAATCATTTGCTATAGTTAATTTTAAAATCAAGTGATGTTGCAATTTTCATATAACACCGATATTATCCAAATATTACTGACGCCATCATGCATTATCAATATTATACCGTATTTTTTTACTGATTTTTTTCAAGTTTTATTATTGAAGTCACGTACTTTCACGAAATCTAACAACCAGAATAGAAATTCAAAGAATAGACAGTTTTTTTATAATCCTACGATTAAGAAAGCAATGTATGCCAACATAAATTAATAATTTAACGAAATCCTCTGTTATATTTTATTTTAACACAGTCAGACCAATAAAACACAATTTCAAACAAATTTTGATTACCATGTAAACAATAAAATTTAATCGAAATCGTAATTATATAAATGACATTTTTTCGATATAAATTGAGTACTTTAATCAATAAATAAATGTTATAATGATAATGATGAATTTCTTTGTCAGGTTCAACAATAGAGTTTGATTTTTTTCAATCTACTTACCTTATTGTATTCAAAAAAATAAAATACTTAAATTTTTTCATTCCGTTTTACTTATTACTTCTTTCTGATCATATCTATTATTATTGTGCTTTCCTTTGTCCTATCTCTAAAAGAAAACGGTTGACTGGTGCTACACCAATTGTTTTAGATAAACTTTTTTTGATTTGGTATTCAAAAAGTATATTTACTTTTTTTTCAATACAATATAACCACTATGATACATGTGTTGCACTTATAAAATCATATTAAAAATACTTAGTTAGTATACGATGGTAGAAACTCGCAATACGAGCAACAAGTAAAGTATACAAACGTATCCAAAAGCGTCGCTACATAAAAGCTCTCCTGGCTCTATCGATTTCCCTCACGCTCACCTGATAAAGAGTTGTCGTGCAACTTTTCGCTCCAGACAAAATACACGTGTGCTTGGATTGAAAACACCATTTTCCAGATAAACGAAACTCGTTTCCACTCACCGTGAAAAACGGAAATGGTTGCGAATTATGTTATACCTATCACATATATAAGTTGAATAGCTTTTTCGTATACTGTCATCAAAATTTTTAAGATGTTTAAATATCAAATTAAATAAATAAATTATCATTGATGTAAAATTACCTAAGCAAAAAGCTTAATGGCTTTCGATGCATTTTTTTACTTTAAACGAGACATTTTCAGGCTTTTACTCGGGTGATTTACAAAACTTTGCCAACGATAATCAAAAGGATGTTAAATGTATCATTTTATTCTAATTATTGACTTAACTTTGCGCATTAAATGAATTTCGCTTATAATAGCAATCGTTTGATTTATCAATTTTTGGTTGAAAACCTGTGGTACTTCAAAATGAAGACAATATTTACTTATTTCTCAATCCAGTATTTTAAACAAAATATATTTTTTAACAGGGAGTGAGTGCCATTGACTAATAAACAACAACAAATTATTTACGACGCGAAGAATCTTTTCATAACAATAAATATGTTACAGTTACTAAAAGAAATTTTATTAAAACGATTTCATAAAATTATCGACACAAGTGTTGAATTTTTTATATTGTCATCGTGTTTGTAACTCCTCAACCAATTCAGTTTTCAATATTTCGCAGTGTCAATATAATTCATAACTAGGCATTTTTAAATTGTCATTTGATATATTTTTTCTAAAAAAAGTCACTAAATTTATTATTCACGTATGCATCATCTATTTCTTGATGGTTGAAGTGAAAGAAAAGCATTAAAATTTTCCGCCATAATAAAATGTAATAAGACAAAAGGTTAGAAAGCTTTCATTGTTAAAATGACAGCTTTTAACAGAATGTTGCTCAATTACGTACATCTTGATATCCGTCTTACAAAATTTAATTGTTTCTGTGGTTTCAAATGGAAATTGTTCATAGTTAAGTGCTATTGCCGCATCTGTCTGACGTGTCTTTGCCTGCTGTATTTTCAACTTATATTTTTGTAATGGAATTGTTGAAAGCAAAGGATGATTTTAGCTTCAATTAACCAAAAAATAAAACCAAATTAACAGGAACAGCCGCTAATTGCATGAGTGATTTTCTCAATTTTTCTTTCTTTATTTTTGAGCGACGTTGAATTTTTGCAACACATACCGTTATTTAAACCATAAATGTTTTTGTACCACAAAAATTTAATATATTTCCAAAAATCTAAAATACGCATCGCTATATAAATTCAAATGCTCTACGATTTTTTTTTCAAAAAAAAAAACATTTCCTCGGTTCTTAAAACATAAAAATTGACCTAGGTATCAAAGGTCTGACTTATCATCATTAGGTTATGATGAAACTTTTTTCCATTTAAAAAAATCACAATATTTCTATCGAAAATAAAATTTCATAGCTTAAACTGTACAGATTCTAAATCATTTGTAAGCGTAGTAATCAATAAATCAATGTGACAAAGATTTTTTCCTTTTTGCCCGTGACATATTGAAACATTCTGATCCTATCGATTCCGTCACCGTATTTTCGAGCGATTGCTTTTCAACGAGTATTCTTATCTGTTATTTTTCTACCCCTATATATACATCGAAGATGGTAGGAAGTAAAACTAGTTCCATCCTAATTTTGCAAACTAAAATTGTCCATCATTTGAGATATAAAAAATTCAAAGGGGATATTATCTGATTATCTTAAACAAATGATGGAAAACGACCCAAAATTTCAAGCTATATTTATAATGTACATTAACAAAATTAAAAGTATGTCTTTACTATTTTTCTTTTTTTCGTAGAAATTTAACTCTAAAATATTTGTTCATCAAATTGAAGAAGCAGGCTGAAGTTATTAATACCACTGAAAAAAGCTTTAGAAACATTAAATAACTTTTTTTCTAAAATGTTGACATAATAATCTCTGACGTGGATGAGTTTAGGACAATACATTTTTATTTTCTGTTGAAATTGGTTCGGTTGACTTTTTTGTTAATAACCAATTTTTGTAATATCTTTATCCTCTTTTAACATTGAAAAGTAATAATCTATAACAATCTATAATGTTATTTTAAAATTAAACTAATTTTAATAAAATCACTTGAGAACCTTTGGTTGATTTTCTCAAATTATGTTTCAAGTGCACAAAACGGCGAATAAATAATTGAATGTTATAAATCAGAAAATTCCCGCAACGTTTGCAAGCTCTTTTGTGTTATTTCCTTTAAGTACAGCTGCGTTTAGCTTTAGAAGATATTGTTGCGGCAGGTCGTTGACTGAGAATAATTCAATTATCCAGAAATAAATTGAATAGAAAATAGCAAATATCTAAAAATTAAGGAATATTAATTGGCGAGATTTACCACAGAAAGAATTATTGATTTATTTCTTCTTGTGTGAGTATCACAATGAAAGTTTTCTATTTTAATAAATTTGAACAATATTTTTTCCTGTATAATAAAAGTTATTACTTGCAACGTGTTGAATAGTTTTATAATTTCAATATGAGTAAACTTTATTGTTTCAATTTTCTCTATCGCTTTGATAATAAAAATAGCACGTCTACATATATATTTAACCGGCTACTTGAAGTTTTATGATTTGTTTCAAAAGTAACAAGTTTTCAATAAGTTATATTCTATTTAAAGTAGCCGCTTTTAAGCTACATTACTAAAACATTATAAAAGAATAAATATTTATTCTAGTTATGTTTCTGATATGGGTAAGTTGAACTATTTAGTTTTTTATTACATATCCATATACCTTTGTTTTATAATAGAGTAGATCTAAACACCTCGTAAAATAAATTAAATGAATTAGCAGTGAAATGAAACTTAAATTGGATAAAATAATAAATTTCATATTCAGCATAAATTTATTTTTAAAAAATCATTAAAAAAAAACTAAAAAACATTTATGTTCTGATTTTTTCCCTGAAAAATTAGGTATTAAGGCAAACGCATTATGTAAAAGTTCGTTGTATCAATTTTGTTATCACAAACGATCTCGGTGATTTTTCCTTCATTTCTTACAAATTCAATCGAATAAAAGAATCTTAAAGGACTATTATTTTTTTAGAATCATTAAGTTTCTCGGTTTTGTATTAAGCTCGTTTATATTAGACGACACGTGTTATACACTATACATTTATATTAAATAGAAAAAGAAGTAAGAAACTGTTTATTGTTATTGACTCTGGAAACCTTTCCACGTGTATTGCTGTTTGATTTTATCCTGGTGCTAGAAATAGCGCTGTTAAATAAATACTAACAGTAAATAAAATTACCTCACAGAAACCGAACCGTAATATTTCACATTAATATAGAAATCTAATTATTATTCAATCAGTAAATAGCATTTTTTTTCATTTTATTTATTTATTTTTATACTTTCTTTATGCATCTGAACATACAGAGAAGTTAAGATAGTTTGTTTTTATGTGATACATTTATTAACGTTCTCAAGTCCTTGACATAATCCATAATTACACCACGAAAATGTAATATTTAAATTTCTACTTTGCCATTTTTAATATCATTCATTATACAAAAAATAATATACCAGTAAAATAAAAAAAGTAAACTATAAAACCTTCTTTTCTTGACACATTTACAACTTAATTTTAAGGAAATAAAAAAAAAAGAATCTTTTTTAATACCAAAAGTTTTAACGTGTACCTAAGAGATTGAAACTTTAAATGATAATTAAAGATTCATTTTTGAGTTGTTTCTAGTTGTTTTACATTTATTTTTCACTGAGGTTATATTTATTTACCAATAAACCCTTTTTATGTTGATATGACTATATACATAATGATACATAGCATTTTTCATTTTTCCGTACAATGATGTTACGTAAAATTTACACAATGTGCTATATGTGTGAAAAATACTCTTGATGGTTGGCCTTAACTTAAATGTTCCTATTTTTTTTTAAATGGGGACTTATGTCAAACGTGTCATTTTCTCTACTAAGCTGGAGCTACTGAAATTTGTTTACTAATTCTAATGAATGTGTATTAAATGAAAGTAGGATTATCATACAAATATGAATGACCTAATGAAAAATATGAATTTTTATAATCTCTTTAAAATTGCTTTTATATCAGAGCCTAATTTTCATTTCATCAACCCTTTCATAAGTTTTATTAAGACAAATTTTTTTAAGAAGCAAGGCTCACATCTCTGCGGAGACCGGTAGAGTGGCATTTTAAATGTTATAAAAATGTATACAAATACAGGACACTTAAGTATTGATAAATTATATTTCTTGGTATGTAAAATAATTAAGAATACAGGAAAATATAACAAATTATTGTTATATAGAGCATTATTGATTATTTTTCTTTCGTGGCAGTTCGTTAAAGTGTTTATCACTATTAATATTTAAACATTCAGTAATGTAAAAATGGTTTTTTATGCATTATTTTATTTTTATAATATATCTTATTTTCTGTTGGTTTAGATATTTTCAAAGCAACTTCTCAAAGTTAATGTGACGAATTATGTTGTCGCGTCTTGTCGACGGTTGTTTTTGTTTTCATTGTCGCGAATTGTTTTAGTCTCGTTTCATCAAAAAGTTTGCTAATTGCATTCGGTACCTATCTGAGAAAATGAGCTTCTTTCACTTACTTCTCTCATTAAAAAACTCTCAGCAACTTCTAAAGAAATAAATGAAATCTACAAAAATTATTCTATATATATGAAACTTTGACAAATCTTCAAAAGGTCATTAACATTAAAAAATATATAACAATTTTTGGAATACAAATCTCATGTTTTAATGATTATAGTTCCAATTTATTTAATTTTAGTTCTGCGTAGAATTCGTTTGGTAAACTTGCAATTGAAGAGTATTTAAACGACTCTTCAATAATGATCATTGATATTAATCGCCGTATAATACGAGGATAATACAATCAAAACTTCCTTATATAAAAGTGTTTTTAATAAAAAATAGCCAGCTTTTATTTCTTTGACTAACTATGATATTTTTTGTATTTTTCAGGGAGCGGAGACGGTGGAAATTTTGAATGAAGCAGGTGAATTAAGGAGGATGTTAAAACCGTACAAGGTATACAAATATTCAAAAATATTTTTTTCATTTATATGTATTACGTAACAAATACAAAATAACAATATCAATATCATAGTTGAAATAATATTTTTTACACGTTTCATATTGTATCAAGAAATAAATTATAAACAATCACAATAGTACTGATAACATTTTGAATATGTAAAACAAGTTATTCTCAGAATAACAAATGTATATATTTTAAATTTATTTTTTGTATCGCTCACACTTAAGAAATTTTAAGCCTCTCCAAATAAATATCGAAATTATCATTAAGAAATTGTTTCGATAATTAAATATGAATACTTCGTCAAAAATACCGTGTTATATTATTGCTTGAGTTTTAAGTGATAGAAATATCTGGAAATTTGATATTTCATATTTTAAGACTTCTTTTATTTTAGTCGAACTTTGGTGATTTTTCATTAATTCATTCTAAACATTATTTCCTCACACTATTATAAAAAATATATTTTTTAAATAAAAAATATAATATTGTAAATTATTTCATTTTCAAAAATGCAATACTATATTTAAATGATATTTTATAATATTCTTTTATAAACATTTTCGCAATATTCACTCTCAATTTAACGGTAAATGAGTGTATCCACTTAATGTATTCTAGTTCAATTCATTAAGATTAAATGAAATGAACTGAGAAACGACATATAGCTGATTGTACTCAATAAATTATATGTTAAACGACAGAATTGAAATTCGAAATTATAATCCATAAAGCTGAACACAAGTCCGTAAACATCCGCAATTGAGTTGTTTGTTGAACTTGTAAACACCACAATATATAATAATTGGAGACACGCTCAATAAAAAGCATTTAATACAGCATGCTTAAAAAGATAATTTTATTGTCCGCATTTTTCGTATTTTCATATCTTAAGATATTCTTTGAAAGTAATTGCTTATTAAATATGATCTAATTTGACCTCACATGGTTTTGTTTACTATAACTAGTTGCATCATTACGGTTACGCATTATAACTACACATATACAAGACATTCATTTATCTATAAACTTTCAAAATCGGGTTTCTACTGTATAGAGTGTCAAATGATTTGCATCGAGAATGCACTCGCAAAATGATGCAACCCGGTCACGGAAACAAGGTCGCGCGCCGGAAACTGAGTCACACTTACGAAAGCCGACGATCTTCAGAGAACGTTCCACTTTGTCATCTAACATCAGTCTAAGGTTTCCTTACGCATTGATGATCTGACATCTTTACGTGGTGACAAGCGTTTCCGCCAGAAAAGCGGAAACGAAATAATCGTAATGTGTGTTTTTTAAAAAGTATATTCAATTATTTAGTTTCCTTTACAGATCAAAATTCATACTAAATGATGATTTTTTTATAATATATTTTGTGTTTTTCATTCATTTAGATATAAAAATAGTTATTTATCTAGGATTGCGAAATAACACCAAAATAAAATAAAACAAAACTAAGTTTTTTTACCAACAGTTTTTTTTAACGAAGATGATTGATACTTAAAAGTCTTTAAAATAAAAAAAAATAAGCTAAGCTACCAGTTGGTTCACTTTTTCTTGGTAAACTTAAACATGTTATAAAAGCATTGCTTTCATTATAGAATATATATAACACGCAATTTATAATGATGTTTTGGTATCATGAATTGACTGTGTAATAAGAAAATAAATTTATTAGTGATGTATTTTAATTGGTATATGAATACCGCACCAACGTCGGTTATATCTTGTCAGATGTCTCAAACTGCACTTTTATATCTCACTGCATGCGTGACAAGTAATACTGCGGATGGCTTATAAACCGGTGCATTTTACGACCGCTGCAATGCAGAATGACTTAAATGCAGTAAATGAATCTGGTTTAAAAGATATCGTTGCAAACGAGCTGTCACAGTATGTCAATTCTTTTTTATATCGTCGTCTATGGGTTTGCGCACACGTGTGTATCCAAGACAACATTAATATAATGTTGCGTTGGAAACTTTCTTTTCATTCGAACTGAGTTATTTATTCCATATTTCTTTGCGAATAATATATCTGGTATTATGAATGATTTTTTTATACAACGATAAGTAACTAGTCGTGGGTCTTTATTGTATGTAATAAAAAATTGTATTCTCAGAGACTATTTTACATAATAAGTTTATTATGTTGATAGCTTTAACATTGTCATTGAAATTGATTTTTTCTTTCTTGTAATCTTAATTAACCAATATATTATTATTAATATAATACATTATTCATCTTGATATATCAGTAACGCAATATACACACATTAACACTATCCACGAATATTTACAGACAGTGTGTGTATGTTGTGATTTAGAAGTTATTAATAATATAACAGTATTTTACAGGTTTATGAGCTTTAAGTGCAATGAACACACACTACTTTCTCTGTAACATTGACATGTGGTACTTAAACCAGTTGAATCAAAAATATAAAATTCATTTTATCTAAATTATATGGAATCATTTGTAACTTAAGTATAATGTGTATTTGTTGAAGCTGTCTTTAAATTGATTGATATCAGTGTTTCGTGGTAGACTAGTGACAGCATTTAACATAGCCGTTAATTTTTTATCTAAATGAAATATATATATCAGAAGTTTTCTTGTATTCTAAACTTAATTCTAAATTACACAAGTGTATTTCAAATAATTTTATTCTACAAGTGTATCTCTATTCCCTTAAGTTATTTCAATCAGAGCACCCGTCATTGATTTCATAAAGTGCATCCACAATTCAATTTCCAATTCTGACACAAAACAAATGAATATTTGAATGCTTTCAAGTATTATGAGACTTTGATTTTAAATTTCCCTTCTTGTGTATTTTCAGAGTGCTGACGCATGCACCACCTGCCAAATGTGCGGAGGCTACAGGTTGCTGCCCTGCCAAGTCTGCTCCGGATCCAAGAAAAGCGTTCACAGGAATCATTTCACCGCAGAATTTGTCGCCCTTAAATGTATGAACTGCGACGAGGTCGGGTTGGTGAAATGCGAAGCGTGTTAAAAAACCGTCATGACGAAATGAAATATTTCATGTAAATATCGACTTTCTAATAGGAGAATATATATAACACAATTTTTAGACTTGTTTTTAATCGTACGACTCATTTTTATTTTCAAATCTGTATCACATTTAAGTCGTTGTATATTTATGAAAGGCGACTTTAGTTTGATATTTATATATATATATTTCATTTCTTAAACTTTATTATGTATATTCATGTTATAATGCATGAAACAAACCTATCGTATACGATATGTTGTAAAAAATATATTAAAAAAACAAAGATGAAAAAAAATCCAAGGAGTTTTGATATTTGTATTAATCAAGAGGTTGATTTATGAAATTTATGTAATAAATAAATACCATTCTTCAGCTACATATGATTTTTTTAAAGTTAAAATTAAACTTTTTTTCGGCTTTCAATAATATAATGAAAAATAATGTGTATTTAAATTCCTAATAAATACAGTTTTAATATGGTCTTATTTTCAAATCCTACATTTAATGTTGTTTATTAAAAAATACTTTCATACATACATTTATGTTGTAATGGTTTACATTTATAAATATAATTTTAAGTATTGTGCCACTAAAATGTGTTGTATATAGGTATTATATAAATCATCTTTTGGGTAAGATTAATTCAGCTTTTATCCTTTTTCTTGAGCTTATATTTTATAATTATCTAAAAAGAATCATAGTTATGGGTTATGATTTTTAGAAGCAATAATATTATTCTTTAAAAATATCTTACGTCTAGATAAAACTTTAGGATCTAGTGATTATTTGTTCCATAAAATTTTAATCAATTTTACTTTCTAAAATTCTTTTTGTTATTATTTGTCCAAATTTATTCTCTGAAAATAATTTCATTACCAGATATAGTAATTTTACTACTATTTTGATTTGTTAATTATATTAAATATAAACCAATTTTATTTATAAAATAAAAAATATATTAGAGATTTTTTACTGAATATTGATGTCACTTTGAAAGTGTTCAAGTGATTGACGATCAGTCTTCGGTGGAAAAACATTATATTTAAATAAATACATCAGACACAGTATCAGTAGACAAAGTTGGCAATGGGCGAAATCGTTCCTGAATTTTTTTAATAAATTTGTGGAAATAAAGCTCAACATTGTGGTTTATTTATTTATAAATATCATTATTTAATGATAATGATAAATGTAATCATTTATTTGTCGTAGCTTTTATACATAGAAATTACAACAACACAACAATTTTGAATTGCTACAACCTTGCACGATTCTACATGTTTTGTCACTAACGACCCAGGTTTCGAATTTTGACTTCGTTAGTTCTGTTGCATCCGTGTGATAGAATGTCTGAAGATGCCGAAAGGCGAAACCCGGGTCATTAGTGACAAAACATGTGGAATCCTGCAAGGTTGTAACAATTCAAATTTGATATTGAAATTCCGTCAAGCACCTTCAGTCGATAACATAAATTAACGCAAATTTTTTAATAAGAACACATCTTTTAGTATCAATTTCCACAACATATTTTACAATCAGGTCTAGTTTTACTCATCAATAGAATTGTCAACTGATATTTATTACAAGTCAGTTTATTTACACAAAATTTTGAGTTTAAGTTATTAGATAAACAAACCCATGAGTTAAAGAACTAACATAACAATTTACAGTTCGTCATACAATATACATTCAAATGAAGTAAATTAATTTAAAAATGAAAAGTTGACAGTCTTTTATTAAATTTAAAAATTAATTTTGTGTAACTTTTTATAATGATAATTTTAGTCGTTTGTCATAAAATTATTTTTTAAGCCATAGTAGCATTCATCTTTAAAACTACACCTACTAACATTAGGTCAAAATATTGTGTAAATAAATTGTTTTTTTTTTTTTTTTAAATAATAAAAACACATTTTTTTTAGTACTTATTTCCACAATATATTTTTTGATCAGGAACGGTTTCGCTCATCGCGAGCATTATCATCAGTTGATAATGCTCGCGATGAGCGAAACCGGTCCTGATCAAAAAATATATTGTGGAAATAAGTACTAAAAAAATGTGTTTTTATTATTTAAAATATAATGCCTTTCCATCAAGAAGTGACAGTTAACACCTTAAAAGTTATCAGTTGATAATGCTCGCGATGAGCGAAACCGGTCCTGATCAAAAAATATATTGTGGAAATAAGTACTAAAAAAAATGTGTTTTTATTATTTAAAATATAATGCCTTTCCATCAAGAAGTGACAGTTAACACCTTAAAAGTGATAAATAAATTGTCTTGTAATTTGTGACCAGTCCTGATATTAAAATTTATTGTATACATACATATGTACTTAAAAATGTATTTTTATTATTTAAAATATATGTCTTTTCATCAAAAAGTAATAGCGAACACATTTAACGTGGCAAGAAAAAAATAACTTTATTTCAAAGTTCAACCTTTTTTTTATTTCTTGTATCATATTAAAGTAATTTTACTTTATTTGAAACTCTCAAAAATACAGTAAAAGTAGTTTAATTTTAATATGGGTACATAATGTATTGTTAATGTAATATTTTTTGATCAAAAAAATTCGTGCCGATTTTTTTCTTAAGCCAACAACATTTTTCCCATATAAATTATATTTTTTATGAAACGGTTCTATACTGAGTTCACTGTTATCCAAAAAAGTATTTATTTTAACGATTATCGAAATATTACTTATTTCGTCTGGATTTATAGTTTGCAAATTTACGAGCTTCGCACTCTATCTGTGTGTTGTGGTTGTCTGTCTTATTTTTACAACACAGTTTACTTTTTGGAAGAAATCTCTGTAATAAATGTAAATACATGCAAAAGTTTGTTTATTTTTTTGTCTTAAAAAATCAACGAATTACTTGTAGCTTTCTAACAAAGAATATTTTATAAGATACAACGAAATATTGTTGAATAATAAATTTCATGTTTTGAGTTCACTGACTGAAGTCGGAGAAATGACAAATCATTTATATTGTATTATGGTTACGTTATAAGCAATTTTTTTCAGTTACTAATTAACAGTTGCCGATTATTTTTAAATAAAAAAACAGTGATAGGTATTCAATTAAAAAACAATAAATATAACCTTATATATTTATTACAAAAAAAATACATTTTATGAATGTATGACTATCAGCAATTTTCTATAACTTCTGGCCATCTATAATATATATTTTTAGGATAAAGATATAGTAGCACATTTTAGTATTGATGCTTTTTTTGGATTTTCTTAAAATATAAACAGTTTTTCCAGCTTAGTTTTTCACTTAAAAGACTTTCATCTGTCAAATTAATTAATTCGATATTTTCCTTTATAAACATCAAGTAAATAATGCTTTAATCATTAAATTATTCAAAATCATTAAATTATTCAAAATCAAACTAAATCTTTACAATAAAATCCGCCACTGCTTTTCCGTTGGATTTCTTGTAAGCACATGTATTTATTTTGGGACTCCATTACTGATCATAAATGATCAAACATGAGTAGATCTGTTATATATTTTATCTAAGACATCAAAATGCATTTCTCTTACCTTCTTGTTTTTAGAAGCAAAGAAGAAAAGCCTAGCTTTTCTTAATATTTGCATTGAAATAAAAACGAATTGACCTTGTAGTAAATGTTTGAAAAAATCATTTCGTGAAGAATAAAACATATTTCTTTATTCATCGTAAACAATTTCTTAGCTGTATGTTTGCTAAAAATAATTAATATTTATAGTTAGCCTAAAATCTATTTGTAAAAATATATTTTTTAAAACAATTCTTATTTTATGAACTGCTTATTA